>WOXC01001178.1:0-732787 GCA_011680675.1 Gymnobelideus leadbeateri
CCCTGTGATGTGGTAGGGATGTGTATATATATATATATATATATATATATATATATATATATATATATATACATATATATATACACACACATATATAGATAAACATATATACAGAACACACATATATAAGTATGTATACATATATATGTATGTGTATACATATACATATATACACATATGTATACATAATACGTGCAGATAATAGTATTTCGATATTATTTACTTCCATTATAATCTTTGTATCTTTATATTAAAAACATTATTCTGAGAAGGGGTCCACAGGCTTCACCAGACTGTCACCAAAGGGGTCCACGACACAAAGAGAGTGAAGAACACTTGGACTACATAATGAAAAAGTTACATTCCTCAAGGAGCTTCTATACTCTTAGGGAAAATAAGACAGCTGTGTAAATAATTCCATCAGAAGGAGGGGTGTCATAAGTGTCATAAGAGAAATACAAAGTACTCTGGAACTAATACCTGGCATTTATGTAGCCCTTTACAATTTGCAAAAGGATTTCCACACATCTGTAGTTCTTAAACTCTTTGGTCCCAGGACCCCTTTATAGTCTTTACAAGTATTGAAGATCCCTCAAATGACTTTTATGTAAGTTCTATATATTAATATTTACTGTATTAGAAATTAAAATATCTTAGTATTGTGGTGAAAATTGTTTTGATCTCATGAAATAGCATTATTTCATGTATTAGTTTATTGGTTGGTTGGTTTCTAGACTTAAAAAAGTGATAGAGAAAATGTCAATAATGCAGATGAAACTGAAATTGCATTTTCAGCAAGTTGGCTGTTCAATATTTCCCAGCATACTCCTGGATTTAGGCCATATCCATAATATGTGAGGAGCAATAGAAGATAAGGCTAGAAAGGCAAGATCAACTTGGAGTTTGATCGGATGTGAGGGGTTTTGGAAAAGGAGTCAAAGATGCTGCTGACTTGTCAAGTTTCCAAGTCATGGTGATATCAAAAATGGTGATTTTAATAAGAATTCTGAAAGTTCATGGGGTGGAGTGGGTCTGGAGGAAAGATGATGAGTTAGGTTTAGGACATACAAACTTTCAGGTGCCAGGCAAGATGTCCAAATAGAGAAGACCATCTTAGCAGTTAAAAATCCGGAATTGGGGGCAGCTAGGTGGCACAGCGAATAAAGCATTGGCCCTGGAGTCAGGAGGACCTAAGTTCAAGTCTGGCCTCAGACACAACACAAAAACTAGCCGTGTGACCGTGGGTAAGTCACTTAACCCCAATTGCCCTCCAAAAAGCAAAAATAAATAAATAAATAAAAATACAGAATTGAAGCTCAAGTTAGAGATTGGACCTGGCGATTCTGATGAGAATCATCTGTCATTCAGGAGCATTTTAGGGTACAGCTGAACTGACCTTATTGCTATTCCTCACGCACAAGTCTCCATCCCCCCTCTCTGTGCCTTTATATAAGCTGTTTCCCATTCTTGAAATTTCCTCCCTCCTCCTCTTCCTATCTCAAGTCATCTTCAAAGTTCAATTTCTATATGAATGAGGCTTTCCTGATCTCCCAGCTTGTCCTACCTTACCAACACAACATTATTTTCTGTAATATTTATTTCCTACATCAATAACTTGTAGTTCTCGGGGGCAGGGATTGGTCCATTTTTGCATTTTTTTAAATCCCATTACCTAGAGTGGTCCCTGGCACATTAATAAGGATTGGCTCAGTGATCCACTGATTGACTGATCTTTATAGAAGTGATAGTCTAAATGGAAAAATGGATGAAATTTTCAAGAAAGAGAGCATGGAGGCAGGGAATAAAAGGATCAAAAACAGAACCTTAGGGAGTATTTATAGCACCGAGCTATAAGTAGCATTTCTAATAGCTTAAAACTACATGAAGACTTTTTGGAACATTCTGTATTCAGGGGGCAGTGGTAAGAGAAGCTAACCAAAAAGCCAAAGAAGGTAGAACTGGAGAGATAAGAGGAAAATTACCAAAATTCAGAATCAAAGAAGGTAGGGACAGCTAGGTGGTGCAGTAGATAGACCACTGGCTTTTGAGTCATGAGTTCAAATCCAGACACTCACTAGCTGTGTGACCCTGGGCAAGTCACTTAATCCTGATTGCCTCACAAAGGGAGAAAAAACTAGAATGAGAGGAAGTAAGGGGGAAAAATATTGCTAAAAGAAAGCAATGATCAACAGTATAAAATGCTTCAGGGAGGTCAATGCTTCTAAAGAATGGGAAAAGACTATTGGATTTGGGGGACAAAGAATGCACTGGGAACTTTGAAGAGGTAAGTTTCAATAATGTTAGGGGAGACTGCGGGGATTTAAAAAATAAATGGGAGTCAAAGAAGAAGAGACAAGTAAATGTAGAATACTCCTTAGGCAAATGTAATCATGAAAAGGAGAGAACTGGGGGAGTCGCTTGAGGGGATTACAGGGTTCAGAGAAAGTTGTTTTTTTTTAACAGAGGAAACTAGAGAGCATGTTTGAGTACAGGGGCAAGAGTTCATGGAGAGGGAAAGAGCTGGATTTTTTTTTTTTTAAGATGACTGTCAAGTTAAATGTACTCAGTGATTAAAACCATACTTTTTAAAGTTAGAGACATAGTTGATGAAAACTGAGTCCCTGGAATGTAAACATAAGGCTCATAATTGGACAATTATCAAGGCTGCACTTTAAGATTTATCATGGAATATGCTTTACCTGGAAAAATGCTAATGCTTAGCCAATTAGTCATCTGGCAGAAGGCTAAGCAGCAGTTTTTCCAGTGGGCACAGAAAACGGAAATGTTTATTACATCAGAAGACTGTTATAAACTGTTGCAACTTTAGGGGTAAAAGGTTGAAAATATTTATCTACCCTGTTTTAAAGAAGAGAGGCACTGTGGTGCAGTGGGTAGGGAACCAACTTCAAATCCATAAAGAGCAGGGTTTCACACACACACACACACACACACACACACACACACACACACACACACACACACACACACACACACACACACTCTATATCCTGATTGTATGACCCCCACAGCAGTCACTTAACCTCTAAATACCCTTGGTTACTCTCAAAGAATATAAATCTCAAGGGTACCCTGCTATAGTTAGGGGCATTTCTCATCTCTGAGTTCCTTATACCTAATATACCCTATAGCCTAAGCATATCCCCTATATACTAGGTATATTCCCTATACCTAAACATGGATCCTGTTCATTTCAAGGAAACTGCTCAAATCCCCATAAGCTTTGGGGTGGCTAGGTGGTACAGTGAATAGAGCACTGGCCCTGGAGTCAGGGAGGACCTGAGTTCAAATTCGGCCTCAGACACTTAACACAAAAACTAGTCATGTGACTTTGGGCAAGTCGCTTAACCCGAATAGCCCTCCCCCAAAAAAATCCCCATGGGCTGCAGAACATGATTTAATATTTAGCCCTGTTCCTAGGGCCTTATCAATCACACCCTAACACCTGAGAATTTTTTTTTGGTACAGAGAAGAAACTACTGACCGGCTATGGAGGAGGCATTCTTAATTCCTGTGAATTTGTTTTTAAAAATATTTTGATAGCTGGATTTCAACATAATTGGTTTTCTTTGTAATGCTGTGCATTTTATTTTTTGCATAAAAAACATTATTCCAAGAAGTGTTCCATAGCCTTCAGCTAACTGCCAAGTGAGTTCAGGACCACACACCCCAAAAGGGTTAAAAACACCTAGAGAAGGAGAACCTGAGTTCAAATGTTATCTCTAGTACTTACTGCCAGTGGGATCTCAGGCCTGACACTTAACCTCCCTGGCCCTCAACTTCCTCAGTTGTAAAATGAAGGATTTAGGTGAGACGGTCTCCTTCCCAGCTCTGATCCATGAGACCATAATTTTTAACAAGAGCAGAAATGGGTAGGTCCCCTCCAGCTTACTAAATGTGTCCACATACTGGTACATTAAGCCAGTGCTGATGAATTCTCTGTCTACTGCTTTGTGTAAGGAATTGATAACTGCTTTCCTTATTGGGGAATCATGGATCATCAGCATTGCATGAAAAAAAAAATCAGATTTGAAAGTGAGTCGAAGGATGGGAGGAAATAAATATAAGCTGAATGTATTATTTTGTCAAGGTGCAACCAGCACTATTTTAGCATGGGAAGAACAGAAGTTATTTAAATAGATTCAAGGTTGAAAATGTCAACCAAGACATAATCTATCAATCTGCCGATTGCTAATAAATATTGGAAGTTCAAAATCTTCAAAGACTCTGGCTGTGTCACATACATATGTCACATACGTAAGAAATACCAGTCTCCCAACAATGGCTTCACAAGGGTTTATCTTGAGTGAGAACAAGAACACTGGTCCATTAAGTTCCGAAGTATGAGCAATTGCTCCATGAACTACCAGGGAACATGGAGATTAAATATAGTATTTGATATGAAGTAATTTCAGAGGCCAAATCCTATATTAATTCTCCCTCTGGGTTCTGTGTCTTTCTTTAGTTGTATAATTCATGAAAAATAAAATGCTTTTCAAAAAAGCAAAAAATGCTTTGGAAAATTGGCCTACTTTTTTGACTGAAATAGTATCATGGATGGCTTCAGCAGGTGTTCTTGAAAGAGGATTTAAATAATTTTAGGAATTTTCCCAATGAAAACCACATGAACAATAGTGTATGTTTTCCTGGCACACATAAATCAGACAGTTTTTCTGGATAATTGCAAGTACATAGACTTCAGTACATGAATGGATAAACCTGCCAAATTGAGGATTTAAGTTTCTTGATTTAGTCAAAATACCCTCTCCATTTTTAAGGGGAAAAGATGGAACACTTGAAAAAAAAAAAAAACTTTTTTTAAATTAAACAAATGCTTTATTAACTTCTGGTTTACATCATTCATTTCCACCAGATTATGAGTTACATTTTTCCCCCATTTTTTCCCTACCCACCACCCCAGAATAGCAGTCCCACTAGATATCTCCTCATCCAATCTGCTCTCTCCCATATCTTCTCCCATACCCCCTTCAACTTTGCCATTAGGGCAACGTGAATCTCTGAGCCCCACTGCCTGGACATCTTATGAAACATTTAATTTTAAAACTTCGATGTTCAGATCCATTCCCTTTCTCCCTTGTCACCCACTCCCTCTGAGAAGATAAGCAATTCAGTATGTGTTGTACATGTATATCTATGCAAAACATTACCATAGTAGATATATTGTAAAAGACTGCTTATATTTCCCTCCCACCTGTCTCACCTCCCATCTGGTCCATTCCCTACTTTGATGCTGTCCCTCTTTGATAGTGGGTACTTCTAACCTCCCCTCTCCCCAGAATGCCCTCCCCTCCATCATCCCCCCTCTCATCCCCCTTTCCCCTACTCAGGAGAGTGAGTGAGGGTAAGATATTCCATTTAGTATGTATGTGTTTCTCTCCTTGAGCCAACTTCAATTAGAATATGCTTTTGCCTTTTTGCCTTCCTGTTCTTCCCCTCCCCTGCAACTACTTCCCCTTGCCTCTTCTACATGAGATAGTTTGCCCTACCCTGTCTCTCTCCATCTCCTCTTGCCACTTTCCTCTCTCACCTCTTGACTTCACCCCTTAAGAATCATCCCTTCCTGGGCGGCTAGGTGGCGCAGTGAATAGAGCGCTGGCCCTGGAATCAGAAGGACCTGAGTTCCCGGCCTCCGACATAAGCACAAAAACCTAGCCATGCCTTGGGCAAGTTACTTAACCCCAATTGCCCTAAAGGGGCGCAGCCCGCCGGCCTCGGAGTTTGGATGACCCGAGATCAGATCCGGCCTCAGAAAATGAGCACCCACGCATAAATCAAATGACTAGCCGTGTAACCTCGAGCAAGTTACTTAACCCCAATTGCTTTAAAAAAAAAAAAATTAAAAAAAAAAAAAGAATCATCCCTTCCTTGGGGCGGCTAGGTGGTGCAGCGAGCAGAGAGCCAGCCCCGGAGCCAGAAGGACCCGAGCTTGGATCTGGCCCCAGACACCCAACACACAAACAAAAACCCAGCCACGTGAACCTGGGCAAGTCCCCCAACCCCAATTGCCCTCCAAAAAAAATAATAATAATCATCCCTTCCCATCAAATTCAACCTGTGCCCTCTATCCATGTATACCTGTGAACATATGCCATGTACCCTTCTTCAATTATTTTCATAATGAGAAATGTTTCATCAAACACAGTTGTTGTTTTTCCATGTAGGACTGTAAATAGTCCAACTTTGATAAGTTCCTTTTGATTTCTTTTCCTTGATTACCTTCTCAAGCATCTCTTGCTTCTTGTGTCTGAATGTCAAATTTTCTATTCAACTCTGGTTTTTTCATCAAGAATGCTTGAAAGTCCTCTATTCCACTGAATGACCATATTTTCCCCTGAAACAAGATACTCAGTTTTGCTGGGTAGGTGACCCTTGGGTTCATTCCCAGCTCTTTTGCCCTCTGGAATATCATATTCCATGCCCTTCTATCCCTCAATGTAGAAGCTGCCAGGTCCTGTGCTATTCTGATTGTGTTTCCACAATATTGAAATTGTTTCTTCATGGCTGCTTGTAGTATTATCTCCTTGATCTGGGGATTCTGGTACCTGGCTATAATATTCCTGGGAGTTTTCTTTTGGGGATCTTTTTCAGGAGGTGATCTATGGATTCTTTCAACCTCTATTTTTCCCTCTGGGTCTAAAGCATCAGGGCAATTTTCCTTGAGAATTTCTTGAAGGATGATTTCTAGGTTCTTTCTTTGATCATGGCTTTCAGGTAGTCCAATAATTTTTAAATTATCTCTCCTGGATCTATTTTCCAGGTCAGTGGTTTTTCCCATGAGATATTTCACATTGCCTTCTATTCTTTCATTTGTTTGGATCTGTTTAATGGTATCTTGATTTCTCATAAAGTCACTAGCTTCCATTTGCTCCAGTCTAACTCTGAAGGAATGAATCTCCTCAGTGAGCTTTTGAGATTCTTTTTCCATCTGGCAAATTCGACTTTTTAAGGCATTCTTCTCCTCATTGCCTTTCTGAGCCTCTTTTGCCATTTGAGTTAGTCTATTTTTTAAGGTGTTATTTTCCTCAGTCAGGCTGTTGACTGTCATTTCATCCTTTTCTTGCATCTTTTTCATTTCTCTTCCCAAATTTTCCCCCACTTCTCTTATCTGCTTCTTAAGGTCCTCTATGGCCTGTAGCCAGCTTGTATTTTCATTTGGGGCTTTTGGTGCAGGAGTTCTGACCTCACAGTCCTCCTCCATGCTTTGAGCCTCTTTGCCCCTAAAATAGGAGTCCAATGTTGAGCTTTTCTGTTTATTTTGTTTCATTTGCCTAGGCATATTGCCGCTTAATTACTTGATTTTGGGGCTTGTTGCCACAGTAGGACTCTGCCACCAGACAGGGGAGCTTCCACCCAAACGTGGGGTCTTCACAACTTCCGCCAGTTGGGTGGCCTCTGTAAAGCCTCCACCCACTCTGGCAAGTTGGATATCCACCCCAAACTTCCCCCCCAGACCACAGTCCAGATCCAGGTAGTTTAAAGCAAAAGCGATTAACCCCCAGACTGATTGCTGGATCTTCCTACAGTTCGCAGACCAGGAGCTAGAGCCACTACTGACGCTGCACAATGGCTTCTATGCAGCTGTTTCTTCAGCAGCTTTTTGCCCCTAGGGGAGAAAGCCACGTGTTCCCCTAATACTGGTCCCAAAGTCCATAGGGCACTAACCTCTCACTTTGTCCTAGGCATATCTGTGCTGATAATTCTGGAATCGCCACAATTGCTGGTGTTCTGGGGTTCCACCAGCCAGCTGAAGGCCCGGCCACCCTGGGGGGACCTGGGCTCGGCTCTGCGGGCTGCTTTGTTGGTTCCCAGTGCGCTGTGCTGCCTGCTCACAGAGCGCTGCACTGGCAGCTCCCTGCAGGGCTGCTGGGCTGTCCTCAGCAGGAGGTTAGCTTCTCTGTGCCGTTCTGTGGGTGCTGTGGCTCCAGAAGTTGTTCGGAGTCCCCTTTCACATTGTTTGAAATTTGTGTGGGGCAGAGCACATTGGAAATGCTGTTTCTACTCTGCCATCTTGGCTCCACCCCAAAAAATCTTTTTACAAAGGAAAAAAATCTATGGCAATTATCAATTGTTGCTTTGAGGCAAACCCAGAGGCACTAGGTCCACACAAGCTCAATAGATTAGCATGTACTTAATAAGGAGGCATCAGGAATCATGGAATGTAGAGCTGAAAGGGCCCTCAGAGATCATCTGGATCAGGCACTCAATGTCTGATTAAAATGGAAAGATTAGAAAATATTTAACAAAATAAAATAAATACAATAGAATGTAGATAATGCTAATATGTAGTTTTCTAATCCATTAGGTAGCAGGGGGATGCTTATGAATGGTAACCCCATTTCTATTTGAGTTTGATACAACTGATCTTATCCAACCTTCTCATTTTATAGATAGGAAAACTGAGGCCCAGAGAGGTAAAGTGACTTGACTGAGCTTAGAGGCTTTTAAGTGGCAGAAGTGGAATTTTAATTCAAGTCCTCTGACTAAATTCACCATTCCATGCCACCTCTCAACAGGGCCTGGTAGATAATAAAGGAGTCCAAAGAGGATAATCAAGAATCAGTAAGTTAAAAACCAGCCAAGGGGGCGGCTAGGTGGTGCAGTGAGTAGAGCGTCGGCCCTGGAGTCAGAAGGACCTGAGTTCGGATCCGGCCTCAGACACTTAACGCACACACAAACAAAAACCTAGCCGTGTGACCTTGGGCAAGTTACTTAACCCCAATTGCCCTCCAAAAAAGCAAAAAAAAAAAAAAAACCAGCCAAGGTGAGTACACAGAAGAAAGCATAGAAAACTCAAAGTGAGATTCAATAGAAGTCACCAGTTGTTTGAATAAAATAGACAATATCAATTATATAAAATTTTAAAGTTTTTGCATGAATAAAATGCATGCAGTTACAATTAAATGAGAAGCAGTTAATTGAAGAAAACCATTGAAGCAGATACATCTGATATCCTATTTATATAAGGAATTGATATAAATGTATAGGAGTGAGAACTGTTCTCTAATGAGGAGGTAGACAAAACACGTATCAATTTTCAAAAGAGGAAATGAAAAATATCAACTACCAAGTAAAAATGCTGCAGATGATTAATAATAAAAGAAATGGAAATTAAGACAACCCAGACCCATCAGACATGCAAAGATGAAAACAGGCAAAAATGAAAAACGTTAGCGCATCTGTGGGCAGACAGGCATACTGCTAATACGCTGTGTTGGCGGAGCTGTGACTTGGTCCAACTGTTAAGGAAAACTCTTTGAATTATTCTAAAAATGTCATTAAACTGCATATACCCTTTGATCTAGTGATCTCACTGCTAGGCATATATCCCAAAGAGGTAAAAAAATAATGGGAAAGTTTTCATATAATTTGAAAATATTTATAACAGTGCCTTTTATATTATCAAAGGACTAAAAGGAAAGTGAGTGACAATAATGGGAAAATGGCTGACAGAAATGTGACATCTAAATATAATAGAATGTTACCAAACCATAAGAAATGAAGAATCTGAACAATTCAGAGGCAGAAAATCGTACAAAACAACATGGAGCATTCTCCATAACTAGGAGAACAATTTACAAAATGACCGCAATAATGTCAAGGAAAACAACACTGAATGACTTCATATCTCTGATCAATGTCATGAGCAATCATGTCTTCAGAGGACTTCAAACATACTCAGACTGGCAGAGCTGTTACCTCTGTCTGAGTCTCGCTAATAGGCATACATGAGGAATAGAAAGGACTGGCCAATAACAATCTGAAGTTAATTAGGGAAACACATGAATTTGTGCCCTTTCTTTTTACCCCTACAGGCCATACAATATCCCAGAGACCTACTAGTTTTTGATGACTGAGTATATGACATTAGTTTCAGCAAGTCTAAGAGAATGGTCAGAGCATTATCCATTAAGACATTATTTGTTATTAATTATTATTTATTATTCTATTAAGAACATACACACACACACACACAACAGTGCTTACTAAAAGGGGATGCTACCCACATTGATAGGGCCTGAAGGTGAAGAAAATCTAGCTATTAAAAGCTCCAAAGTCAGGGTGGCTAGGTGACACAGTGAATAGAGCACCAACCCTGGAGTCATAAGGACCTGAGTCCAAATCCAGCCTCAGAAACTTGACATACTTACTAGCCAGGTGACCTTGGGCAAGTCACTTAACCCCAATTGCCCTGCCTTCCCCACTTCAAAAAAAAAAAGCTCCAGAGTCTAGCCAATTATACCTGGTAAATAAAATAGCAATATAATAATAAAACACAGAGTACTGATATAGACTAAGCAGGAAAAGGAATGAATCCAGAAGAGGAATGGCAGGGGAAATGAAAGGACATTTGGTGAAAATTAAAGATGCTCTATTTTAAATAATTTCCAAGGAAAAAAATGAATAACTTTAGAGATATAACCAATGATCCATATTTAACATGCCTTGAAAAGACCCAGAAAAAGGGCCCATTTTTTTAGCTATATTTCCATTTGCTACTCCCTCTCCTAATATAGTATGTGTGAGAAGGGAGAAATAGAAACTTGAAAGATATTTCCAATCTTTGTAACACTAATAAAACATTTCTCAGAGAGGAAGGACATCCTCAGCGGTGGAGTTTCCATTGTTGACTACTACCTCTACTCACATGTGGCTGTAGCAGTCAATATACTTTTCATTCAGGACTGTGTGGCATCTCCCTAGGGTATGATTGAGAAAATTCATCTAAAGAGATTTTACAAGTTTCTGTGCTGAAAGACATTTTAAAAACCAGGAAACAAAAATAAATGGATTAATGAGAGGAAAAAGGAGAAACAAAAAATTACTTTGAATGTATGTGTATAAGATGCATACTCTGTAAGATACATATTTCTTTTTCCCAGAAATGCATTTCTATCCTCTTTCCCCCAAAGGACTATACAAGTTGTTTTCACATGTTCTCTAGGAAGCACAAGATGAGCTTTTGGGTTTTTTGCCCAACTCTCCAATTTTGGAGTGAAAATACTTCCCCTGTGTCCAGAGTAGTCAACTTACAATGAACAGCCTTTTTTTATAAAATGCCCCAAGGATTACAAAATACTTTACTCATAACAGCCCAATGAGGACGGTAGTAAAAAGTATTATTACCCCAATTTTGAAGATGAGGTAAGTGCATCTTTGTGTGGTTAAATGAGAAGATCCCCATCACTAGCTAGGAAGTTTCTGACACAGAACTAAAACCATATATAATTATTTCAGTTCTAGAGTATTGTCTCTGTGCCACATTGCCTCATTACTATGAATTAATTTCTAATAATTTCTTGTTATTCAGTAGTTTCAGCCATATCTTACTCTTCGTGACTCTATGTGAGGTTTTCTGGGCAAAGATGCTAGAGTGATTTGCCATTTTCTTTTCCAGCTCATTTTACAGGAGAGGAAATTGAGGAGCCACGTCTAGAGGGACTTGGGGAGAGTGGATCACCAGCAGCTGTGGTGGTTTCCAGAATTATCAACCCATAAATGCCAAAAACAAAGGGAGTGGTCAGTGTGGACTTTGTGGGAACAGGGGGACCGAGAGTGCGATCTGGCCTCTGCCCCATGGAGGGAGAAGCGACTGAGGCACAGCAGCTACCACCACATGGCTGCTTCAGAGCTTCTGGCCTGCAGATTATAAGAGAACCAAGCAACCATCCTGAGGGGTAATCACTCTTGCTTTAAACTTGCTTGGATCTGGATCACTTTCTAGGGTGGAGGTCCTGAGGTGAGTGACCAGGTGCCAGAGAGTGGAGTGGTGGAGCCTTCAGAGAGGGCACCCAACTAATAGCTCCGGCAGCTGCAAAAACCCCAGCCATTTGGGACAAAGCTCTCCTCTCTGGAAGCAGAATTTTACTGTGGCAAAAAACTCAAAAGTCAAGTAATTGACTGGCAACATGGGCAAGCAAAGGAAGCAAAGCAAGCGCAGCAATCTGACTTTAGACTCCTACTTTGGGGACAAAAAGATCAAAGCATGGAATGGCAGGAAGACAACAAAGTCAGAACTCCTACACCAAAAGCTTCCAAAAAGAAAACTCCTAGGAATATTATAGTCAGGTTCCAGAGTTCCCAGATCAAGGAGAAAATATTACAAGCAGCCAAGAAGAAATAATTTGAATATTGTGGAAACACAATCAGGATAACACAAGATGTAGCAGCTTCTACACTGAGGGACTGAAGGGCTTGGAATATGATATTCCAGAGGTCAAAGGAACTGGGATTAAAACCAAGAATCACCTACCCAGCAAAACTGAGTATCATGTTTCAGTGGAAAATATGGTCATTTAGTGGAATAGAGGAC
Organism: Gymnobelideus leadbeateri; assembly: GCA_011680675.1. NCBI lineage: Eukaryota > Metazoa > Chordata > Mammalia > Diprotodontia > Petauridae > Gymnobelideus > Gymnobelideus leadbeateri. The sequence goes on from WOXC01001178.1 coordinate 12,350, forward strand.
TTTCAAGCATTCTTGATGAAAAAAGCAGAGTTGAATAGAAAATCTGACATTCAGATACAAGAAGCAAGAGAACCATGACAAGACAAACGGGGAAAAGAAATCATAAGGAACTTATCAAAGTTGAACCATTTACATTCCTACATGGAAAAATGATAATTGTAACTTATGAAACTTTTCTCAGTATAAGAATATTTGAAAGGAATGTAAATGTGTATATGTGTGTGTGTGTGTGTGTGTGTGTGTGTGTGTGTGTGTATAGGAGGGTATATGGGCATATAAATACATATGTGAGTGTGTGTATATGTGTATACAGGTATACATATACAGAGGGCACAGGATCAATTGAATAGGAAGGGATGATACTTAAAAGGTGAAATTGAAAGATGAGAGAGGAATATAACAAGAGGAGATGGGGAGAGACAGAATGGGACAAATTATCCCATATAGAAAAGGCAAGGGAAAATTGTTACAATGGAGGTGAAGAACAGGAAAGTAAAAGGGACTGGGTCAACCTTACTCTCATTGAATTTGGCTTAGGGAGGGAATGACATATACACTAAATAGGGTAGGGGGGAAGGGGATGAGAGGGGTGATGATGGAGGGGAGGGCAGGTTGGGGGGAGGGAAGTTAGAAGCACCCACTTTTGAAAAAGGACAGAGTCAAAGTAAAGAATAGAATAAGTAGGGGGCGGGATAGGATGGTGGGAAATATAGTCAGTCTTTCACAATATTTCCACTATGGAAATGTTTTGCATAGCTTCACATGTACAACCTATATTGAATTTTGTCTTCCCAGTAGGGGTGGGACGAGGGAGGAAGGGGAAAGAATCAGGAATTCAAAGTTTTAAAATAAAATGTTTTTTAAAAATTATTATTATTATTATTATTATTATTATTATTATTATTATTATTATTATTATTCTTTACGTGCAACTGGGAAATAAGATGTACGGGCTCTGGAATATGGAGATCCATCTTACCCTACTGGAAAGTCAGAGAGGGGGTGGGGGAGGATATAGGAGAGACCAGATTGGGGGAGGGGGTATATAGTGGGATCGCTGTTTTGGGGTGGGGGGGAGATAGAGATAAATTTTTTAACTCAAAATCTTGTGGAAACTAAAAATAAACATAAATTTTAATTAAAAAAAAGAAATTGAGGCAAAAAAGGTTAAGTGACTTGCCTGGGGTCACACAGCTAGTAAATGCCTGAGGCCAGATTTGAACTCAGGAAAATAACATGGTCTTCTTGATTCCAAGCCTGGTGCTCTACCCACTGCACCACATAGTTGCCACTAATTTCTAATAATACAAACAGTTGATTATAATTTGCAACAGGTCTCATATCCTCTATTCCATAGATAATGAGGTATCACTCCTTGCCTCAGGCTAGTACTGCCGCTAAAACTTCTGGAGGTAGGCATACCAAAGAGAAGAAAAATGTCAGAGCTGCAGCAGAAACTCTATTGAATGTGCCCAGCACACAGGAACTCAGGGAAGATAAGAGATTTAAAGATGGAAGGGGCTTAGAGATGACTAGGCCAACTCCCTTCATTTCACAGATGAGGATACTGGGGCCCAAAGAGGTAAAACAACTTATCTAGGGTTACATTGTCAGGAAATGTCTCAGGTAGGATTTGAACCCAAATTTTCTTGACTCCAAATTGAGTCCAGTGTAGAGCATCCATTATACAGAGCTTCCTCTCTAAGAAAGATGATGTTGTGGCTCCACAGAGAGGGAATCTACTTCTAATCAGGGGCAGTGGATAGAGATCTGGACCTGGAGTCAGGAAGACCTGAGCTGAAATCCACTCTTAGACACTTATTAGCTGTGTGACCCTGGACAAGTCACTAAACTTCTATTTGCCTCAGTTTCCTCAACTGCAAAATGGGGACAATAACAGTACCTACCTCACAGGGCTGTGTAAGGATGAAGTAATATTTGTAAAGCATTTAGCACAGGACACTATGGAAATGCTTATTCCCTTCTCTTCCTCTCTGATTCAACAATTTTTTTTTCCTGAAATGAACCCTGTGATAATATGGTTTTGCCTCTGATCAGGAAAAGATTCCTAAGGTAAGCAGTGAAGCCAGAGAAAGAGGATGCGTGGCCAGAGTAGAACAGCTAATTTCAGATTGCCAATGGCCACTCTAGAGGAGTCAGAAACCAGCTGAGAGCTTTGCAGTCTAAGTCCCAAAACTGACCTGGGAACCGATCTTACGTGAGGCCGTGGTTTTTATTAAAGCCAGCATTAGCATTACTTTTAGCACCAACATTGGGGCAGGTCCCAATTGGCACAGGGAGGTCTGAGAGATAAATCTGAATTTAAGTTATTTTAATTGTCTCTAGGATCTCCTGGGTTTGGTATGTGCAGATAGACAAATTAAGGGTAGCTAGAGTCAAAAAGGAGCCAGCAGTATGAATCCTAGATGGTCAGTCAATCAATCAGCATTCAAGAAGTGCCTACTATCCATTTAATGGTACTGTGCTCAGTGCCAGGGTGACAAAGAAAGGCCAAAGACAATCCCTGTCCTAGAGGAGATTAAAATATAATTATTTTAATATATTTGGTTTTATTTCTTTCTTCATTGCTCACAAATAAAGAAAGGTATACACTCAAACCATGCTTGTATGGTCAGTCAGCACCATGATGCCCAGCTCATGTTAGCAGAATCTAATGAAACAAAGCAGGAAGAGGAAAATGGAAGGGTCTCCAATTGGCTTGTGCTGAGACTACTCAGCATTGAAAATCCTTCACAACCTATTCTTCGAGACTAATTTAAAATTACACCCCTTTAATCAATCAATAAACAAGCATTTATCAAATATTTTATTGGTTTATTTTTCATTTTCAACATTCATTTCCACAAGATTTTGAGTTACAAATTTTCTCCCCATCTTTCCCCTACTCCCCAACCCAAAATAGCAAGGCTACTGAATACCCCTTCCCCCAGTCTGCTCTCTCTCTTACATCCTTATCAAATATTTACTATGTACTTTTCACATCCCAACTGAACTGGTCTGTAGTACTTGCTGTTTTCTGTATGTGACCCTCACAAGATCATAAATTTAGAGCTAAAACTGGGACCTTAGAAGTCATTGAATTCTACTCCCTCATTTGACAGATAAGGCAAATGAACTCCAAAAAGTTTAAGTGACTTGTCCAAAGTTATATAGGTAGTAGATGGGAATTGAATTGAGGTTTCCTTGTTTAAAATTCAGTTTTCTTCCCACTGTGCAATGACTCCCCTCTAGCACCTCCTGTTTGTATGCCTTTATACAAATGACCATCTATGTCTTGAATGCTCTCACTCTTCACCTCGACCTCTTCAATACTCTAGCTCCAAGCAAGGCTCAGCTTAAGAACTTCTCCTAGAGGAGGCCTTGTGATCAACCCTCAGTTGTTAGTGCTGTTCCTGCCACCAGAATTAGTTTGTATTTATGTTGGTATAATCTCTAATCCAAAGCCAATTGGCATGGGACTCTTTCCTTATTAGTGGAGATAAATGCCCAGCCCTGCATGAAAGAAGCAGGAAAGGGCACTAGTGATAGTGGGAGAAGGACCAGTCACTTCGGGTACCCCTGGTTTCCAGTTTTGAGAAGGAAGATGGAAGAAGCTAATCCCACTTCAGGTGGCTGATGGAAAAGACTGTGAGAAAGCATAAGAGATGCATGCAGTCCCCATAATGACCCTGTCCCCAGCTTGCTACACTAAAGACTTTAGGGAGTTTCCTCTTGGGTGAGGATTCCTATCTTATTCCCAAAGAAAGAGCTCCTTCATGTTGTATTGTTGAGTATATATTTCCCATGTATGCCTTCTCTGATGTCAGTTTTGCTATTATTTGAATAAATGGGCTTCTTTGCTGGTTTTTATGTGTGGAACTAGTATTGGGTGGGAAAGGGGTCATCTTGGATACAAAACTTGGGGTGCCCCTTCCCCCCAATAATGACAAAAGTCAGAAGTTAGATTGAACTCATTTATATCACCCAGAGTAGAATAACAACATCTAGAGGAGAAGATAGATAAAATTCAAGCATGATGGTCCCTCACTCCGAGGAGAAAGGAGAGGGCTCTGGCCTCATCCTGATCCTCTTCCTAGACAGGGGTGGGGAACCTGTGGCTTTGAGGCCATAGTTCTATGAAGTTTGGATTAAGTCAAAGGGTCACACTTGAGGACCCAGAGGGCCAGATGTAGCCTTGAGGCTGCAAGTTCCCCACCCCTGCCCTAGAAGGGATGAAGTCTTGCTTAGAGAAGGATGGGAGAAAAAGAAGCTAGGTGTCTGTTCTGCCTCCCTTTGAGCCACGCAGGGACGGCCTTTGCCATATAGGAGACTCCTGTACACATGTGGTCTCTTGTTATGCGATGGGTCCCCTTTCAGTTGCATTAAAAATGTCTATCTGGGGGCGGCTAGGTAGAACGCCAGCCCTGGAGTCAAAAGGACCTGAGTTCAGATCCGGCCTCAGACACTTAACACACACAAATAAAAACCTAGCCGTGTGACCTTGGGCAAGTTACTTAACCCCAATTGCCCTCCAAAAAAAATGTCTATCTTATTTCTTCCCAGTAGAATATAAGTTCTTTGAAGGCAAGACTGGATAATTTTTATTCTGAAAGCCTAGTAGGATAAGACATGTAAGAGACACTCAATAAATGTATGTTGAATTGAATATCTCTGCAGTTAGTCTCCTATAAATTTTGGTGCCCTGGAGAAAAGTCCCAATTGTCCTGCCCAAGTTATAGCTCTGAGTGAAACCCAGGTCTTCTGACCCAAAGTTCACTGCACTTTCTACTATATTTATTTGGAGGGGGAGAGGTCAGAGAGAGTGGGAGGAAGGAAGAGCAATGTTATTTATTCAGCCTTCTCAGTGTTTTAGCACATTCAAGATCAAAGCATAAATAAAATGGCATGGCTCTCGCTCTACTGCCCTTTCTGGACTTCCTATCTGAAAGACAGTGCTAGTGTACTGGGGATTTCAGAGAAGAAACTAGGGTGAGACAGTTACCTGATATAGGAAAAGTGATTTATTGTAAGGGTTAGGAGTCTTACTTTGCAGGCTTGTTTAAGGCAAGATAACCCCAATGTGGCTATTATCGCTTCCCCTCCAGAAGAATGCTTTTGTCCAACTGCTTAAAGGAAGATAACTCTGCTGACATCCCCAGATAGATCTTTCCACCCCTGAGCTACAAGCCACCTACACTGCAAGTACAGTGAATAATTGAACTGTTTTGATAGCATTTGCTCTCCCCCAGTTTAATCAATGCTGGAATATCATAAAGGAAAGAAACAATTGAAAATGTTTGAACTTTAGAGGTGACAGGAAGGAACTGTTAATAGCAAGTATCAACAGAACCTGACAGGGTTCTAAGTTTGACTTGGATCAGTGCAGTCCTGGGATTTTCCATGGATGAGTTCTAAAAGAATCAGCACCAACGGTTCCACTGCCTGCCTAGAGAGTCATACATTATTCTAATAACAAGTTCTCTAGGTAACACAGGAGATGATGTTTTGCATATCGGTTTTCTGCCCAAATTTATAGTTTAATAGGGAAAATACTTCTCTCTCTAAGTGCTCTGCTTACCCTCAACAAGTCCCATTTCCTGGTAATATTGTGGTGTGATTATTTCCAAGCAATACTGCACAAAGGTGATTATAATTGCATAGGGAAGCAGAGTAGGGCAACCTATAAAAGTCTCTCTTCTAAATACCTCAGGAGCACCTTTTCTCACAAGGTAGGTAAATGAGAGCTGGATTTAAATTCAGAACAAATTACTAGAAAGGACCAGAGAATAGTGTCAGCATCCCAAGGCTTGTTACAATGGAACCTGACTTTAATAACTGACATCCTTGGTGAATATTTCTGATTCTAGAATCAAAGCTAACAACATCCCAAATTCCAGCCTTCCCCGAGAGGGTATTGATTCCTGAGTCCTCCTAGAAAAGCTAAATTTAGTTAATTTATTAAGGGAGATGTTTAGTCAAAAGCAAAAATCTACTTCTAGCCACTGTAGGTTTGTTATTAGGCAAGGTTTACGCATATTACAAATGCTCTGTTGCCTTTTTTTCTGGCTCTAATATATCCCTTGATTTTCTACCAATCCACAATTGCTGTCCTGCATAATTCATTAGTATTTCTACTACAATGCTTCTTGAAACTGAAGCTCTGTTAGTTCCTTAGAATAACCCCCAACAAAGATGCTTCATACAAGAGCTACAGTGTATGCAAGAGAGAACAACCTTTGACGGTAGAGGTAAGCTTCATAGTTCATCCCCCACCTCATTAATTTCTCCATTTAACCATCATGCCAGTCTTTATGTAGACAATATGTCCATTTTTGTAGCTGGTCCATGCAGTGTACCAGGGAATGGATTAAATAAGATAATCATTGATTTGTTATGAGGTTTCCCTATATGGCACACATCACAAAGGGATTTTATCCTGTGGCCAGCTCTCTAAATGTAATATAAACCAGAGTGGGTCCATTCACACAGATAGGACATTACAAGGCTCTGTCCCTATGAAACAATTGTGTTTCCCTTGGGGGAAAAGGCCTATAGTATAGACAAGAAAAGGAAGTGGAATCAAACAGTTTAAATTACATATTAAAAAAAAAAGACCAAAGTTAAAGGGCAAGACTATGTTCCTTGCATTTAATTCAAATCTCACTTATGTTTCTAAAAGAAAAAAAATATCTAGGTCAATATTTTTTTAAATTTATGAATTGAGATGTTATTTAGAGGCACATCAACAACAGTGAAAAACAAAGCATGCAATGCTTGGGGTAAGTATGTTAACATCTACAATGCCATCTCTAAATAAATTTTCATCTGTAGGATTCAGCAGCAAAGAAACATTATAATTCAGAATTTCCTGGGTGGTTTAGAAATTCAGTGAAAATTCAGGGCTTTGGGGTAGTGCGACTACAATTTTAAGGTCTCGTTTTCAAAGAAAAATTTGATCTAATATAAAGAAAATCTAAAGGGATCCCCCAAAATAGTTGTTTAGGGTTGTCCTTTTTAAACTTCTGTGCACTTTAAATAATCCAAATCAATGATTCTTAGAAGCCTTTAGCAATGCATAACCCAATAGGGGAAGCAATCTAATACTTTATGCATTTTGAGGATTCTATTAGAATAACGTTTAAGCTGGTTCTGTTTTTATTAATGCAAATGTATTCAAAGCAGACAGATTGGAATCTGTACAATTTAGCAACGATCAAAACTAGCATTTTTTTTTTTTGATGAGGACAGATGTCCAGGCTAGTTACATTAAGGTACTTTTTACTGAAATGGAGAAACTAATCCAAACACATAAGACAAGCCAAATTCCACCCCTTCCAAAAAGGAAAAAAAAAGATAGAAAATAACCATAAATAAGAACAAGTTATATAAGATTTTATTTCTTCATAGAATTGTATGAGCTTAGAATATGAAGGAATCTTAGGGGTCATCTGGGCCAACATTCACCTGAGGCAAAAATCTACTCTGGAATATCTTTGTCACATACTTAAACTCTACTTCAATAATTTTAGTAACAGAGTTCACCATTTTTTAACTTCTAAAAATGTTTCTTTTTTATCATAAACTTAATGAATATAAACATTTCAACATAAAAAGAGTAGAAATAAGCATATAAAACTGAATTTATGTGTATTTCAAGTATATATTAAGTTTAATTCAGTAATAGTAAAACTGCCCTGCTTTTGTTTCCCTTTACCTGCCTTTTGCTCTTTTTTGTGTATTTTTAATGTCTCATAGTTCTCTTTTCTTTCTTTTCTTTTTCATATTATTATTATTCTTTACCCACTTGGACTCCTTAATTCTCCTTCCCTTATGCCAAAAATTATAGTCAAGCAAAACAAATTTATACATTGCTCATGCCATCTCATTCTACACCTCTAAATCCATTACCGCTTTGCCAAAAACTTAGGAGGTATCCTTCATTATGAGTCTCCTGGAGGAATGACTGATCATTGGATGTCTCATGGTTCCTATCTTTCAAAATAGGCTTCCTTTATATTGGTTCTGTTTACTTCACTCTGAATCAGATCATACAAGGCTTTCCAGGTTTCTCTGAATCTATCCCTTTCATTATTTCTTATAATCCTATTGACCTAACATTTATATGCCATTATTGGTTTGGCTATTCCCTAATTGATGGGTACCCCATTCTGTTTCCATCTCATTGCTCCAACAAAAGAGTGCTGCTATAAATTATGTTGTACATATAGGTTATTTCCCTCTTTCTTTGACTTCCTTGGGGGATATGAATAGTAGTGATACTGTTAGGTTGAAAGATACACACAGTGACTCTTTTGGTAGACTTTTAAATTATTTTCTAAAATAAATGGATCAGTTCATGAGTCTGTTACTCTCTAAGGCAGATTGTTCTACTGTTAGCTGGAATTTTGGGAAAGTTATTTCTTCAACATTTTGATGGGCCTGATATAGACTAAGTGCTTAACAAATGCTTGTTGATTGAGTGACTGATGATCTCATCAGTGTGGGTACATTTCCTGGCTACAGATCATATCATCCATTCCTTCTCATATTATATAATTCTGACCCAAGCCTGTATATTGAGTTTAAATCAGCCTCCCTATAACTCCCACTCACATGTCCCAGATTTGTTCTATAAAACTTGAACTCAGTCAAGAGGCCACACCCCAGGATGTAGAAGGCCATATGTGGCTTGAGGTTCCCCACTCCTGGGACAATCAACAAAACAACAAATCATGACCTGGTTAGTAGTTTACCAATTTGGGGGATGTGAATGCTCACACTGAAAACTTAATCAGTTTGTAAGCAAGCTAGCTTCAGTACACCAGTGACTACCACGTACGCCTTCCATGAAAAACAGGAAAACAGAAGCAATATAACTGCTAAATTTCACTAATACTGAATCTCTAACAGCATCAGACAAGATATCACAATTTTGGAAAGCAATGGTTTCTAGCAGTGCTGTATCTAAAATTTCCTCCCTCTCTATAGCATCCTTTTCATGGTTTTGACATATCAAGGAATTTTCCATGTTTGGCAGATAGCAGGAAGATAGTCTGACTACACAAAATATCTTTTGGCATGCTCTTCAAAGGCAAAACAAAAGAAATAAGACAAGGATCCCTCTTTCTCAGGAGACCTTGAGAAGTGGTACCCTTATCATATTTTTTTTTTTTGCTTTTCAGAGGGGGAAAAGTAGGGCAATTGGTGTTAAGTGATTTGCCCAAGGTCACAGGACTAGTTTTGTGTTAAGTGTCTGAGGCTGAATTTGAACTCAGGTCCTCCTGCCTCCAGGGCCAGTACTCTATTCACTGCGCCACCTTGAAACCCGCTCCCCCATCACATTCCTTCTGACTTCCCCTTTGCCTTAACTATCTTAACTCTAAATCATTATGTGATATAGCAAGGTTTGTTACAATATACTTACTAGTTTTGTCATAAGGAATGGAGTTGCCATAGCTTGGGGTGACGGGTGGGGTAGGAGGGGGAACTAAACTAAAACCTAATAGATATCTTTGTCAGGAAGTTTTTCTTTATACTCAGCTTAAATTTTCATCCTATTACTGCTTATTATACTGCTTTGGACCATGCTGAATAATTAATCTCCCTCTTTAATGTTTACACATTCCAGATATTTGTAGACATTTAGCTTGTCTCTCCTTAGTCTTTGCTTAGCTAAGCTATACATATTTAATTATTTTAATCTTCCCTTATAAATCAATTCCTTCAGTCCCTTAATCACATTGTTGCTGTTCTTTGAACTTCCTCCAGTTGGTTTCTAAAAGCCTAAAAGAGATGTCCAAATCTGGATGCATTTTTCCAAGTACAGTCTCACCCAAATGAAACAGAGCAGGAAGAGGTCACCATTTCTTTATCTTACATATGGTCCCAAACCATATGAGCCTCACTTTCTGCAATCTCCTAATAAAAACAAACATCTTGCTTCCACTCTCAATCCTAGTTCTTTATAGACATTTCAACTTTTGTTTCTGACTCCCACTGAACATCTGTGCTTCTGATCACTTTTCTCCAGATGTAAGATTGCATCTCATTTGTTTGTCTTGCTTATATTTCTAAATTATCCAGTATTCTTTATATAGTTCAGCTGTCCTTAAAAAGCATTTGCAGTACATTCCAATCCTGTTTTATATACTGATTTCATTAACTTACTCATTAATCCATAGTTTGATTCATTGATATAGGGAAGTGTGAAATCAAGCCAATCTTCAGTTTGGATTTTTGTACACAAAGCACACAATTAGATGCATTGATGATTTTCATTCTTAATTCCTTTGCAGTTCATCCGAAGCTTTCCACTTCCTGCTGGATTCTTAATGAAATTCTTAGCCAAATTTTTTAAATAAAAAATTGGAATGGAGGGTACCCATTTTTTCATAAGATGGGGAGAAGTGTAATAAGGGTAAGGCAAGTGAGGTACTTCTATATAGCACGCAAAGGGAAAGGGTACAGAAAAACAATGTGAAAAACAATGTGTGTGTGTGTGTGTGTGTGTGCGCATGTGTGTATGTGTGTAAGGAGAGGAATGATCAGTGAGGGCCCCATCCTTAGAGCATGCACAATATGTTCTCCCTGACATCACATAGAAATGTGATGAGTCTGCTTCCTGAAATGTGGGAGGATCCCTTTCAGAATAAAAGAAGGTATTCTCTGCCTCCTGTCCCTATACTGTCTGGTGATGAAATGCTTTTTAATTGGCTGATAAGACAGAATTAAATGTACATTTAAAAAGCTTGAACAAATGAAATCTGTCCCTCCTCTCCTTCCTTTTCCTGTCTGCCTTATCTTCCCACCCAGATGAATTTCCAATAGGTGACACTGCTGCTTCCTTTGGTTGTGTTATTCATTCCTGACTGTAGGTAAATGAGGGTTGGTGATGGAATAAGCAAGGCTACAACTTTATGAGATTCAGAATGTTGGAAGAGCCATCAGATGCTCAGCAATTGAACAAGTCAACAAAACAATGACAAATATTTATTGATCACTTACTATGTGCCAGGCTAAGTGCTCCAGCTAAGTGCTGGAGATAAAAATGTAAGTAAAAATTAAAACAGTTCCTTTCCTCAAAAATTTATACTCTAATGGGAGAAAATGACACATAAAAGGGAGCTGAAAAGTGAGAGGAGGGGTAGGGGGCACTGAGAAGTGGGAGGAGGGTTAGGGGGCACTAAGAAGGTACCTGCACAGGGACATGATGGTGAAGTCCAAAGAGTCAGAGGCACATGGCACATCCCACAGCTAGAGAGAGGCTGAAGCATGACTAGGTTGGGCCCATTCCCAAAACAGACACCATGGAAGGAACTCCCCAATGAGAGAAAAGGGTGACTCTAGGGTAAGAAGGCAGCTGAGTTACAGCACTGACGTCCAGGGAGTCAGAAGCACAAGTGGAAGGAGAATTTGCTGTTGGTAGCAGAAGCAGCTGAGATTGTTGAGGACTATGATGAGAAGAATGCAAAGTGAAATTAGTTTGACTCAGCCCTGCTGTGAATCAACCCTACAGTTGAAACTCCATGTCCTTGCCAAAATAGAAGTGAATCTGGTGGAGGTAATGTTTTATGGCAGTCACTTTAAGTTTCAATCCATTCTCCCCAGGAACTAAAGTGTGGGGGGAGAGGGCATGGCTAGGTGGCACAGTGAATACAGCACAGGCCCTGGAGTCAGGAGTACCTGAGTTCAAATCTGGCCTCAGACACTTAACACTTACTAGCTGTGTGACCTTGGGCGAGTCATCTAACCCCAATTTCCCTGCCTTCCCCCTCCAAAAAGCAAAAAAAAATAACAATACTCTATTTAAAGTGGTAGGGGTCAGTGTAATGGGATGTAAAAGCTAATTGGTGTTAATTGGGAAGAGAATAACTGACAATTGATATGAGGGTGGGGGAGAGAGAATATACCAGATGAGGGCTAATCAGTCGTAGTACTAGAAAGATACCCCCAACCCCTCAGGATCACCCCTAGAACTCTAAGGGGAATAGTAGTCACAATCTGGGAACATCTATACTAAGCCATGCTATGCTATTAGGCAAGGTGGAAGCACAGAGTAGGGAGAAGTGAGACTCAATTTCTATGTTCTGTCAACCAGAATTCTTCCTAAAGATTCACAGTGTAGAGAAAAAAATCATCTTCCTCCTCCACCTGCTCCATAGCACTGTGGACCAATAGAAATCTTGGGCCATGATCCTGAAAGGAGGTACATGTAAGGGATATTCAGACAACAGTGTGTGTACCTGGAAAAGATGTACTTGTGCTGAGGTCCCACCTACAAGCTTTCTAAATGCTTTGCAAACTTCAAAGTGTTATAAAAATGCTAGCTATTGCTATCATTACTACATCATTATTATTGTTGTTTTTAAAGATAAGATAATATAATGAACTCATTGGGCAGCTAGGTGGCACAGTGGATAGAGCTCCAGGCATAGAGTAAGGAAGACCTGAGTTCAAAGCCAACCTAAGACACTTACTAACTGAGTGTAATGGTTACGGAATTTGAAGATCTTCCATGCCTCTTGAACTTGCTGATGTAGCAGGAAGAGGTGGGGCAAGAGGAAGCCAGAGCCAAGCTAGAGTCAATGTGGTGACTATAAGCAGGTGGCTGCAGTGCAAAGTCCTTTTTTTTTTTTTTTGAGCCAGCCAGAATTTCTGCTAAGGACTCCTGCTGAGGACTGCCAGGTACAGGAACTGCGGGAGGCCAGAGCTTCTGGGAGCAAGCTGAGTGGAAGCTGAGCAATTTCTGTGAGTGATGAAAGGTAGCCTGAGGTAGCCTGTTCTGTTTTGAAGGCTTGAAGATGTGGATGTTTACAACATTAACTATGTCTGCCAACTTCATAACTACTGTAGTGGCTTTGACTTTCTGGTTTGGGGACTCAGTTTTCTGGTATTTGAATAAATGTTCTAGCTATATCCCCAATGTAGAGAGTTTGTTACATTTTGTGATTACTAACCATATCAGCATATTTATAGTTACTGTAGGCATTGTGAATACTGTATTCTTGATACATTGAGTGACCCTGGGCAAGTTACTTACTCAGTTTCCTCATCTGTAAAATGAGTTACAGAAGGAAATGGCAAACCACTCCAGTATTTTTGCCAAGAAAACCCCAAATGGGGTCATAAAGAGTCAGACATGATTGGGCGGCTAGGTGGCCCAGTGAGTAGAGTGTCGGCCCTGGAGTCAGAACAACGCACACACAAACAAAAACCTAGCCGTGTGACCTTGGGCAAGTTACTTAACCTCAATCACCCTCCAAAAAAGCACAAAAAAAAAAAAAGAGTCAGATATGACTAAAACAACTGAACAACAAACAACAAATTCACACAGTCAACAATTGGTACTGATTTCATAAAGAGAAAGTCAACTCAAATCAGTCATGTCTGCTTCAAGTGGGGATCTTGGAAGTATGTTGTAGAAATAATAATAAGAAAAATTAAGCTTATTTTGTCAAATTCTATATAATATCTGCTCTTCAATTTAGTAACTATTTATTGATCATCTATCATAAGCCAGGGACTATACCCAAAGAGAATCTCACTATTCTACCATTAATGTTTCCATTAATATAACATATATACTTTATTGATTTTTCTTCTATTCTATAACTTAGTGGAGGGGGGGGGACTAAGTATTTATGAAGTGTGCCTGTACAGTGATAGAAACTTTAAATATAATCTCCTTTGATCTTTACGACACTCTTCTGGGGGGGTGGGTATTCCTTATCTCCATTTTGCAGTTGAGGAAACTGAGGTAGACAGTATCACAGTTAGTAAATGTATGAAGCCGAATTGGGTCTCAAGTCTTCCTGAATCCAGGCTCAGTGCTTTATTCCCTGTGCCACCTAGTTGCCATACCCTTGTCTACCTGTTTATATTCTCTCACTGTGGATGCTAATACTTTCACAGGCTTATAGACCCAGAGCAGGAAAGACCTCAGAGCTCTCTGGTCCATACATTTCCTTTTACAGATGAGGAAACTAAGGCCTAGAAGTGGTGGCAAGAGTGGAATTCAAACCCAATTTTTCTAACTCCAAATCCAATGCTATTTCTATTATACCATACTATTGTGTTACAGATTCATAAAAATGCCAGACTGGAAAGAGCTGTCACCTCAATCTATTCTTCATTTTCAGGTACCTGCACATGCCATCCCAGAGATAAACTCCTAGGCAGAAAGAAAGGAAGAGAAAGAAAGAAAGAAAGAAAGAAAGAAAGAAAGAAAGGAAGGAAGGAAGGAAGGAAGGAAGGAAGGAAGGAAGGAAGGAAGGAAGGAAGGAAGGAAGGAAGGAAGGAAGGAAGAAAGAAAGAAAGAAGGAAGGAAAGAAAGAAGAAAGAGAGAGAGAGAGAGAGAGAGAGAGAGAGAGAGAGAGAGAAACTTCCTGCAGTACTCCCAGTTCTTAAGAAATTATTATTCAGTATTCTGGAGAAGCACTCCAGAAAAAAGCCCTAGGCTTCTGACTTTTAGAGTGGAAATAAACAAAAGCGACCACCCAACTTGGAAGAGCCTTGCTATCTCTTCAAAGTCAACATGGTCCCTGCTAGATTCCCGCCAAGTGCCTTCTGAGAGCCACATGCTATAGCTCAAAAAGTCAACCTTTTAAGGAGGTTAAAGGCCAATGACTAAAGAAGGAAGCCATGTATAACAAGATATTCATAGCAATATTTTGACACAAAAGTACAGAATTAAGGAACTGGAAGGGTCTTTAACAGTCATTCTGGTTCCATCTATATTCCAAAGTAATCCTCACTATAAGATATCTTACAAGTAGTCATCTAGCTAGCCTCTGCTTGAAGACCCTCAATGTAGAGGCATGGGGAAGGAAGGAGCCCCACCCCCAGCTCTGAAGACAGCCCATTCCTCTTTGGGGCATATCTAATTATTAAGAACCTTTTCTTGACAGTGAGCTTACATTTTCTTCTTTGCGATTTGCACACATTATTCATGGTTTTGCCCTCTGGGGCCAAACAGAGTAGGTCTAATCCATTTTCCACTTAATAGCTCTTCAAATAATTGATCATGGTTATCATGGCCCACTCATTCTTCTCCTCTCCAGACTAAACATCCCCATTTTCTTTAACTGCTCCTCATAAGATATGAACTCAAAGCCCTTTGCCATCCTTATTTCTCCCCTCTGAAATCTTTCAGCAAATCAATGTTCTTGAACTGTAGCACCTAGAGCTGAAGGAAGGAGCCCCAGATGAGGGCAGAGAGGATAGAGGAATTATTTCATTCCTAGAAGGGATGCCTCTCTCAACACAGTCCAAGATCATGTTGTTGAGGCAAACCCCTCTGTACTCTTGATCTCATTCTGTCCCATCTTCTTCTCCAAATTGCCCTCTCCCCCATCCCCAGTCTCTCTCAAGCCTTCAGCATCTCCATAACTATTGTGTACTTGATGTTAACAGACATGTCACTATCTTCCTTATCCTTTAAAAAAAAAAAGCCTTTGCTAGATCCCATCATTTGTCCCCTATCTTTTCTCCCTTTTGTGCCTAAACTCCTTAAGAAAGTCATCTACAACTGGTACTTTTAAACTCTTACCATTCTAGCTTCTAATCTTATCCTTCAGCTAAAACTGCTCTTTCCAAAGTTAACAGTCATCAATCCTTTAATTGTCAAATCTAATGGCCTTTTCTCAGTTCTCACACTCTTGACCTCTCTGCAGCTTTTGACACTCCCAACACTCTTGTCTTTCTGGGGGTTTGTGATTTTCTCTCCCTCTCTTCCTCCTCCTCCCCCTCCCTCCCCTCCCTTAACCCATTCTTTTCCTAAACCCACCATCTCCTCCTCCTCCTCCTTTCTTTGCTGGATCACTTCTCCTAACTGTGGGTATTCCTTAAGGGTCTTTCCTGAACCCACTCTTCTTTTCCCTCCATACTCTCTTTCTTGTTGTACTGTGTACATCTCTTTGGTGCAGGTGCAGGATGTCCTGTAAATTACATCCTAATAAGAGTCAGCACAAACAGAAGAACAGCAGTCAGTCTGGAAGTTGAGTTGAGGGGAGCGGATGGGCAGCCTCTTCCAAGTAGCACTGACAGTATTGATTTGATTATGGTTCTAGAACTGGAGGACAAGAGGAGCTGGCAGAGAAGAAAGTGAAGGGGACTAGTTAGGGGTGGAGACTATGAGGCAAGGTAATGGGCAAAAAAGATGGTCAGGGAGGAAAGTGAAGGTTGGCTGGAAACGGCCTAGGTAAAAGATATATCAGCCCCCTGAGGCTCTCATCAATTAAAACAATGAGAGCAGGAGTTACAGATACTCAGTATTCCAGGATATGGTCTCTGGTCCAGGCAGAAGATTACACGTGAATGAGTACTCCAACAACACACAGTAAAAGTTATACCCTAGGGTCCCCTTGGGTACTTGGCCTTTCCTCTTCCCCTTCCCCTATTTAACTGAATTTGCCCCAAGTGCTAGAATTCCTGGGTACATTTCAGAAAAGCCTTCCCTTGGCTAAACAAATTACAGTATATGATTATGATGTAATCCTACTGTACTATAAGAAATGATGAGCAGGATGCTCTTAGAAAAACCTGGAAAAACTTACATAAACTGATGCAAAGTGAAATGTACTGTGTACAAAGTAACAGCAATATTATAAGATAATTAGCTGTGAATGACTGCCATTCTCAGCAATGCAATGATTAACACAATTATGAAGAAAAATGCTACCCATTCCCACAGAAAGAACTGATGGTATCTGAATACAGAATGAAGCAAACCTTTTTTTACTTTATTTTTCTTGAGGGTTTTTTTTTTTGTCTATGTTTCTTTCACAATGTGACTATTATGAATTATGTTTTGCATGACTATACATGTATAACCAGTATCAAATTGCTTGCTTTCTTAATGAGGAGAGGTGGGGAGAGGAGAGAATTTGGAATTCAGTTTTAAAAAAACAAATGTTTAAAATTGTTTTCATAAGTGGAGAAAAGATTAAAAAGAAATAAATGAGGGGTGGCTAGGTGGCACAGTGAATATAGCACCAGCCCTGGGGTCAGGAGGACCTGAGTTCAAATCCAGCCTCAGACACTTAACACTTACTAGTCCTGTGACCTTAGGCAAGTCACTGTTATGGAAATGGGAATTTTAAGATCTTCCCTGCCCCTAGGCCCTTTGATAGGCTTAAGTGCACCTGGAACCTGTGGTGGGAGGATTGGTTTTCAGGAATGCTTTTTGATTGGGCAATGGGTCAAGAGGGTGGTTACATGGCTATATGTACCCTGATGTGACATTTTGTTTTGGTGCTTACTTTGAGAAGTGTTGTGTGATTTGACCAGATGAGACTCTGGGCAGCCCTTGAGAGCCCCTGGCTTTGAAAAACCCAGATGTTGATGCTTCCCTCTCTGGTAACTGTGACTAGGTATGGATTTAATGGTCAGAAATGTTTTCCTGTCTTCTTGTAACTTCTGTCTGTTTACTCTGAAGTTTGGGGTGCTGACTTTTCCCCCTAGACCAGGTAAATGATATGTTAGAAAAAGCAAGATTGTTAACCCATTTTAAGTTGCTTTCCTTCAGAAAAGCAGATCTAAGAACCTATGTTGGCATAGGTTCTTATGGGTATGTCAGGGTGCTTCTTGCTACAGTCACTTAACCCCAATTGCCCTGCTTCCCCCCTCCAAAAAAGAAAAAAAAGAGACAAAAAAAAGAAAAAGTCTTCCCCCTCCGATTTCTCCTAAAGCTTTATTTTCCACTCTAGTGAAATTCTTGTGTATTTTTTTTTTTAATGAATATCTGTGCTTGTCTTAATCTCTCCACTAGGTAGGATGCTACGTCCTTCCTAAACTTTTACCAGTGCCTAGTGTAGTGTCATAAACAGAATAAGAGCCTAATAAATGTTGGTTGATATACTGTATTAAGTAGTGCAATACCACCTCTTAAGAGATTTAGCCATTTGGGGTCGGGAAACTGCTCTACCTTTTGGAGAAAGTCATCCATTTGATCCAGGGACACTGACCTAAGTGTTCTTTTCTGAGATTTTTTGCATTTTGGGGAAGCTAACCCTAACAGGTTTTATTAACATTTAACTTACATTAAGCAGGATAATTGCTAATTACAATATTACACAAATTTGACACTAAGTTTTTAAGTAATCAGTCTTCTCATAGTAAATAACCACTTTCATAAACAGCCATACTATTTGGATAATTCATGATATGGTACCCATACTGGACTTTGTAGTTAGACCTGGGTTTGAGTCCTAAACTAAATACTTAGCTAGCTGAATGAACTTGAACAAGTAGCACTTTACATAGCTCTGAATCTCAATTTCCTAGCTGAAATAATAGTAGTTAGATGCTGATTGATAGTGGAAAGAGAACTGGATTGAGAGTCAAAGTCTTTGGATTTGAATTCTAATTTATTACTTCCATGACCTTGGGCAAGTTATTTAGCTCCTCTGGCATCAGTAAGGTGAGTAGGCCAGATAAAGTGTTGCATTTTCAGCCAGAGTACCTGTGTTCAAATCCTGACTCATTATCCAAGGCAATTCACTTAACCTGTCTAAGCATCAATATCCTCATTGGGTAACATGACCTCTATAGTCCTTTCTAACACTGTTTGTAGTATCACTCTCAGGACTGTTTCGTTTTTCACCAGGAACCTCATCCTTGCAAGAAGGTCTTGATCCTTTCCCTCCCCCTCTCCTTTCCAGTTCTTCTTTATATTTTGTCTTCATCTATTAGTAGAATGTAAGTTCCTTGAGGGTAGGGATCATCATGTTTTATTATATTTGCATCCCCAGTGTTTAGCACAGTGCCTGGAACTTGGGTATGTGCTTAATAAATAGTATAATGAGTCTCTAAAACTTCTTTTAGCTCTAAAATCCTATATTAATGTAAAGAGTTGATTGTTACAAATTGTTATGATTTCATTTAATCTTCATTACCTTTAATGACAATTATTAATACTGACTCTTGGGTGCAATAAATCACCTACATTAACTCTTCTTTAGAAATGTCTCCTATATTCAGCTCTTTCCATTACTGCCCATACACTCCCATTTTAGGGTTTTATCACCTCGTGCTGAGACCACATCATTAATCTCCTGCATCTAGACACTCCCTCCATCAATCTATCTGACAAATCACTTCAGATTATACTTTTTAAAATACCACCTCCATCATTTTGCTTTTTGTTGCTAGTCATTCCATTTGTGTCTAATTCTTCATGACCCCATTTGGGGTTTTCTTGGCAAAGATACTAGAGTGGGGGCGGCTAGGTGGCGCAGTGAGTAGAGCACCGGCCCTGGAGTTAGAAGGACCTGAGTTCAGAGCCGGCCTCCGACACTTAACCCACACAAACAAAAACCTAGCCGTGTGACCTTGGGCAAGTTACTTAACCCCAATTGCCCTAAAGGGGCGGCTAGGTGGCGCAATGAGTAAGAGCGCCGGCCTCGGAGTTTGGATGACCCGAGATCAGATCCGGCCTCAGAAAATGAGCACCCACGCATAAATAATGACTAGCCGTGTAACCTTGAGCAAGTTACTTAACCCCAATTGCTTTAAAAAAAAAAAAGGTACTAGAGTGGTTTGCCATTCCCTTCTCCAGCTTTTTATAATTTTTAACAGATGATGAATGAAGGCCAACAGAGTTAAGTGATTTGCCCACAGTCACACAGCTAGTAAGTATCTGAGACCAGGTTCAAACTCAGGAAAATGTCTTTCTGACTCCAAGCCCAGCACTCTATCCACTGTACCACCTAGCTGCCTCAGTTGTAGAGTGTGCAGATGTGTAAAGTCCCCAATTATATTGTAAGCAATTTGAGATCAGGACCCATTTAATTTTACTACACCTAAAATTATTATTTGTACTTTGTAGGTACTTAATAACCATTTTATTGCAATATCTGCCTTTGAATTGCCATATCTTAATCTGAATATCTGAAGAAAACCATTTGTGAGTTGTGAGAATGATAAGAACTTAGAATATCTGGGATCCAAACTTGGCTCTAGGGGCAGCGAAGTGGCACAGTGAGTAGAGCGCCGGCCCTGGAGTCAGAAGGACCTGAGTTCGGATCAGGCCTCAGACACTTAATGCACACACAAACAAAAACCTAGCTCTGTGACCTTGGGCAAGTTACTTAACCCCAATTGCCCTCCCAAAAAAAAAAAAAGTAAACTTGGCTCTACTAATACTTTGCTCAGAAATTTTCTATACTTGAATTTCCTTATCTAAAAGTTGAATTTTTTAACATAAGGTTCTACATTTATTAACTTGGCTACAGCATTTTCTTAGCCTTAGAAAAACTAAATGTATTTGAACAGTTCAAATGAATCAACTGAGTTTATACCATAACTACACTTTTAAACGAAATAACCTTTACAAAAGAAGTTTAAGTTAGAATGTGGCAGCTAAATGGCACAGACAACAGAGTTCAGAAATTGGAGTCAGCAAGACCTGAGTTTGAATTTTCCATCAGAAATTTACTAGCTGTGTGACCCTGGGCAAGTCACTAGACTGTTTCTTCATTAGTAAAATGAAGATGATAACACCTACCTCACAAGGATGTGTAGATCAGAGTTAACATATATAAAGGCCTTTGCAAACCTTAAAGTGCCATATAAATGGTAGCTATTATCATTATGACATTTGACGAGATGTGTCCCTAGATGTCTCTGAATGATGTTTTACAATGGGATGCTTCTGATACAACTTCTTCTCAGGATACTTGGCACTTAGTGGAGACAAAGAGGGAGATGGGAAGGAAGAAGAGTCTAACAAGGCTGTGAACATGACCTTTCCCTCTCTGAAGCCAAGGTGCAATTGGCAGGAATCTCTCCAGTACTGCAAGGCACAACATTCAGGCAGAGCTTCATTTTCATCCTGCAGTCAATGATCAGTGCAGCCTGAGGAGCCAGCATGCCCCAGGAGCTGCTGCCAGCTTCCCTAGCCACTTCTGAAAGAGACTGAACTATTATTCCCTTTTCCTGCCGTGGTGGCAGACAAGCAAGTTTAGGAGGTAAGGGAATTGCCTGCCCTCCACTCCTATGGATGCATGAAGCAGAAGTAGGGGGAAATCAGACTCTAGCCTAAGGGTGGTTGAGATCATATTGGATTGAAATGAAAGCATTACATTATCATTGTTTGATGCTTTTTGATATTACCCCACTTCCCCTAATCTAATTAAACTGTGTGGCTTTATGATGATATGAGAGTTTCAAAAGCTGAATCTAATCAGGAGTTTCCAGTGATTGGGTACTGAATCAAGAGGACAGAATCAACTCATACGTATCAATTACACAACCTGTTACAATTAAGTCTTGAACTTAAAAAAACCAATAAAATGTCAATTTCAGCTATTTCAAATGATATCTAGAAGTTATTTGTTTCCAAATCAGAAAATTAAAATATGGTTCACCAAGTAAGCTTATGGTTAGCAAGGCAAACTAGATCTGCTAAAATGACATGACTTAAAGTAGCTTCAGGACAACCCTATTAAACTATAGTCATTGTAATAATTTCAGTGCATGGGGCGGCTAGGTGGCATAGTGAATAGAGCACCAGCCCTAGAATCAGGAAGACCTGAGTTCAAATCCGTTTCAGACATTGGACACACTTGCTAGCTGTGTGACAAGTCACTTAACCCCAACTGCCCTTCCTCCCCCTCCAAAAAGCAAAATAATAATATAATAATAATTTCAGTGCACAAAATCCTTGACTAAGTTATTCTTTTAAAATCGTTGTTGTTCAGTAGTGTCTGACTTTTCACGACCCCATATAAGGTTTTCTTGGCAAAGATACTGGAGTAGTTTGCCATTTCCTTCTCCAATTCATTTTATAGAGGAAGAAACTAAGACTTGCCCAGGGTCATACAGCTAGGAAGTGTCTCAAGCTAGATTTCAACTCAGAAAGATGAATCTTCCTGAATCCAGGCCTGGCACTCCTAGCTGCCCTATTGACTTGTCAAGAAGATAAAAGGCATAGTATGCTTGAAATAAAGTACCTTTTGCCTTGTGGTGACTCATTCATTACTACTCCATCTGGTTCAAAATGTATGCTTATCTGAATAGAAAATTTAAGACTATCCACTAAATTCTCACTAATTCTAATAATGATAAGTGATAAGAATTAGTGAAAAAATCTAAATTGGAAAATGTTAAAGAAATAAACATATACCAAAAAAGAAATAAACATTATTTATGCAAAGTAACAATAACTAGGCTAACAAATTGCTGTCCAGTACAAAATCCTTAGAAAATAGCTAATAGGTCAGAATGATTTGTCATTGGCACACTAATATATAAATGGGTATTTCTGAAGTCTTTAACAAGGGTTAGTCTCTGGGACATTTTAAATAGCCTCCCTCCAAGTCTCATGGCACAAATACCTATACATGATCACAAGCAAACTTCTCTTGACTCTGGTATTACAGACCTGAAGAACAGGTTACTCAGAGAGGATATATTTGTCTTTAAATATTTGAAAACTCTCACAAGAAAGCATTAGACTTGGCCCCACAGTGCAGAACCAGGAACATGGAGCTGAAGTTGGAAGGAGGCAAACTTAGGTTTGATGTCAGGAAAAGGCTCCTTACAATTAAAGCTTCTCAAAAGTGGAATGGGATGCGTCAAGGGGTGGTGGGTTCCCCATTGTACAGAGTAACAGGAACATTATACTATGATCAATTAAGATTGATTTAGCTCTTCTCAGATATACAATGATCCAAGAAAGTTTCAAAGAACTCATGATGGAAAATGCTATCCACATCCAGAGAGAGAAGTGAGGAAGTCTAAATGCAGATCAAAGCATACAACTTTCACTTTATTTTTTTCATGTTTCTTTTTTTCTTTTGGTCTGTTTTTTCTTTCACAACATAATATGGAAATGTTTTACATGACTGAACATATATAACATCAAATTGCTTACTGTTTTTGGGGGGGAGAAAGAAAGATTTAGAACTCAAAACTTTTTTCAAATGAATGTTAAAAAATTTATCTTTATGTAATTGGAAAAAATAAAATACAATTTTTAAAGAGCTGGTGGATTTTTTTCGTAGAAAGTCTTCATGAAGAGGCTATACAGTGGGAGTTCCTTTTGTGTTTGGGTTGAATTAGATGGTTGCTCTGATCTTTTCTATGTGATTCTGATTTCACCTGTATTTAACTACTTTCTTATGAGTATATGCAACAAAATATGGGTGCAGATAAAGGAAAACTCTTCACATTAGGGAAAAATGACAATCTATTGATTGTCTACCAATGACATAAAAGCTTCATTTATTAATTGGCCCCATGACGAAAGACCTCTAGTACCCAGTGAGAAACAAGGTCATGTGGGACTTAGTTCCCTAAACAACATAAAGAGAATATATGTTTGAAGTTGATCAAAATTTAGACCATGAAAATTTTATATTTCTTTACAGAAACCTGAAAATAGAATCATGGGTTAGAGGGCTGGTATAGGCTATAGTACTTAGTGAAAGGACAACTCAATTTTAGCAATTATTTATCCAAATAAGTGAATAAAAAAACCCCAAAGATATTGCCCACAAATGAGTAAAGTACATAGACATGCAAAGGAATAGAGCAAAGGAAAAATACTGGGCACTCATGTAATGTGCATAAATTATTGATTAGACCTGGAATCTAAGAGTTCAGAAGTCAAATTTTGCTAACTTTTCTTTCTTATGTCCAATTCGACAAATATTTATCAAGCATCATCCAATATGTTCAAGGTATTATGGTAGGTGCCAGAAATGCAAAAACAAACCAAAAAGACCAGAGTAGGAAATTCAATAGACAGTGACTTTGAACTTGGGCATTAGTTGGGAAGTTGAGAAGTTGGGCATTAGTTTCCCCAATCTCTTTTACCTTATCTTAGAGAAACAGTTCAGGTGGATTAATGAACTTGGTATCTTGGTGAAGATATCTTTTTAACAGATAAGGGCTAGATTCATGTAAGTTACCCTTTTGATATAAAGTTCTAAACATCTCTCTGTGATATTCAACAACCCAAATGGAAAAGACTTAACTTCAAGGGTGACCCTGTTACAAAACTTTGCCTGGTTTGGGATATGCCATACTAAGTAACAGTAAAATTTTAGCCCAGCTTTCTCTTAAAATAATTTGGCTTAATTTCCAAATGTGTTTCTTTATGTATCCTCTAATATGGGGCTCCTTAAAGGCAAAGACAATTATATTTTTCTCTCTGTATCCCCGGCACTTTACACATAGTGGGCATTAAATGTTAGTTAAAATTGAGCTTTTAATGAGAGAAGTGCAAATTATTAGTTTTACTATGTAATCAATCTGAAACATAAGTAGAGATTCTTTGGCATCACTTTTTATAATTCTCAAAACAAAGTGAGTCAAACTCTTTAGAAAGAGTAGAAATTTAAAAAGCCAAAATAAAATTATGTGGGATTTTTCTTTTTGGAACATATTTTGAAAAACCTTTTATATCAGAAATATTTATGTTGGCCACAGAGCTCCCAGGGCACTGTCCTTTTTAAGATTTCAGAACCTTCTCAATGGCTGAAAAAAAATTCCTTGGTGAGAGTATTGGAAAGAAACACCAGTAATGCTTACTAAATTGAAATGTTGGTAATGCCTGCTATAGTATACCCAGGAAAGTATCTGAAAAGTCTAGCACTACCTGTGGACAAGATTAAGATATGTAGAATGATAAGTGGATTCAGGAACTGGCTGAACTGGACCCAAAGATGGATCTATATAAACTCAGATTTCTAGTGGTATTTGTTTTTATCAGTATCCCAGATGAAGGCAGGCACAGGATGCTTATCAAATTTCTGGATAACACAAAGCTTGAAGAATATTTAATAGTTGGATGATAGATCTGGCATCCAAAAATGGCAATATAGGACATGAAGCCAAACCTAATAAGAGGGAAGCTGGGAGAAATGTAAAGACCTACATTTGGGTTAAAAAAAAAAACTGCCTACAAGATGGAGTAAATTTAGCTCATGTGAAAAATAGCTAAGTACTTCAGTGGACTACAAGTTCAATATTAACCAACTGTGACTTGGCAGCCAAAAATGCTAATATCATAATTCTCCAGATATGATCACAAGTGAACTCAGATCCTTGAACTTTAAATTTCACTATGTTAGATATGGACTAGCTTGAGGATATCAAAATGACAGCAACCAAAAAGATGAAGACATGAAACTATGTATTTAAGGAACTAAGAGTATATTGACAGTCTAGAGAAGACTGGTGATAGCAAAGGTGGAAGAGAGGAGTAGAGGGACATAATAATTGTCTTTAAATTTTAAAGAAGGCTTTACTGTACAACAGTAAATGGGAGGAGTTTGCAGATTTCAAGTTAATATAAGGAAAACCTTCTTAAGAAAGAGTTGTCTAGGTTCTCTCTCCTTTCCTTTTCCGCGCTGCGGCTGCAGCCATGAGTATGCTCAGGCTTCAGAAGAGGCTTGCCTCTAGTGTCCTTCGATGTGGAAAGAAGAAGGTATGGCTTGACCCTAATGAGACCAATGAAATTGCCAATGCCAATTCCCGCCAGCAGATCCGGAAGTTGATTAAAGATGGGCTTATCATCCGGAAACCCGTTACTGTGCACTCTCGGGCCAGATGCCGAAAAAATACTCTGGCTCGAAGGAAGGGCAGGCACATGGGTATTGGTAAGAGAAAGGGTACTGCCAATGCTCGTATGCCTGAGAAGGTAACCTGGATGAGGCGAATGAGGATTCTTCGCCGTCTGCTTCGAAGATACCGTGAATCCAAAAAGATTGACCGCCACATGTACCACAGCCTGTACTTAAAGGTGAAGGGAAATGTGTTCAAGAATAAGCGAATCCTGATGGAGCACATTCATAAACTAAAGGCAGACAAGGCCCGGAAGAAGCTTTTGGCTGACCAGGCTGAAGCTCGAAGGTCTAAGACTAAAGAAGCACGAAAGCGCCGGGAAGAGCGTCTGCAGGCTAAGAAAGAGGAAATCATCAAGACTCTGTCCAAAGAGGAGGAGACTAAAAAATGACCCTCCCCACCTCCTCTGTACACAGGCCCTTCCGTTTGCCACATGCAATAAAGACGGGCAGCTGCCAAAAAAAAAAAAAAGAAAGAGTTGTCTAAAAATGGAATGGATTGCCTTCAAGTGAATGCTGGATGGCCATTTAAGTGTCCAGGATGTCATAGCAGGTGGTCCTGCTAGTGACTAAATGACCTTTGAGATTCCTTATTCAACTTTAAGACTCTATAGATTTAAGGTAAATACAAAAGAATCCTTTACCATTTTTACTCAGTATAAATTTAAAATCTTTTCTTTAAAGGAAAGGGGAAGACTGGAGAGAATGTAGTTGGAAATATATAACTGAAATATATACATGAAACTCTGGACTACTGAATTAGTTGGTTCACTTTTGCAAATTGACCAGAAGAACATAAAATAGTTAAATATCATTTTGTACACTGGAATTTATCAAACAGAAGTGCTCAATTACCTGTCACTTCAACATTAGGGAAAAAATATCATTCAAACTGTCAGTCACTACATGAATTGATACTATATAAGGTCATTAAAATATATAGTTCCACTAGTTTTTACAAGTTGTAGGGTATTAAATTCAGTTAAATTCAAATTACAAGCTTTTAATTTGAAATTCAAAAATTATTTTTCTTTTACAGTTAAAGCACCATTAAAAACCATTTCTTTTTAATCCTCTGCCACTAAGTGATATAAAAACTTCTCATTAACTCTGATCAATGCAATGATCAGTCATGATTCCCTAGGACCAATAAGGAATATTATCTACCTGATGACAAAAAGGAGGTAACTAATATGTAGGAGACATTTTTAAACAGTCTACGAGAGAATTTTTTTTTGACTATGCATACTCATTTTAAAAGGGTTGGTTTGGGCGCGGCTAGGTGGCACAGTGAATAGAGCACAGGCCCTGGAGTCAGGAGGACCTGAGTTCAAAATCTAGTCTCCGACACTTAACACTTACTAGCTGTGTGACCTTGGGCAAGTCACTTAACCCCAATTGCCCTTCCAAAAAAAAAAGGTTGGTTTGTTTCCCTAGTGGGGAGCAGGAAGAGAAAAGAAATGCTTAATTGAAAAAAATTAATTAAAAAAACTTCTCATTAAATGTTATAGTAGATGTTAGATTAACTATAATTAAAATTATTTTATATTTTTAATGTGGAATTATAATCAAATGTTTCAGAGAAGAACAACTTAAAATGATTATTTCAAGAAATTTTAATGGTCTTGCTTTTGAACTATAAGAATCTGAAGAGAGATTATATTAAAGACAGAATAATAAATTACTTTCCTATAAAGTAAATTAAGAAGCCCATAGAACCCATAAACTTGAATATTGGTTAGTGTCTATGCTTTCTTAATTATGCAGCTGGAGTGGTACAAAGAATTAGGGGATTCTCAGTATAACCCAAGGAAAAAAGCACAATAATCAAGACTTATTATTTAAAGCAGAAAGTCTGCCTGGAAATGTAATGAAGCTGGGGCAGCTAGGTGGCACAGTGAATAGAGCACTGACCCTGGAGTCAGGAGGACCCGAGTTCAAATCCAGCCTCAGACATGACACACACACAAAAATAGCTGTGCGACCTTGGGCAAGTCACTAAACCCCAATTGCCCTCAAAAAAAAAAAAAGAAATGTAATGAAGCCATCTTGGTCAAAACCAATAAGTATCACTTGCAACAATAATTAAAGTTTAAAAAAATGTCACAGGGATAAAGTTTTGGGGTTTTTTAAGAGAAAAATAAATACTTTGGTTAAAAAATAAAAGGAGCCAATCTCCCCTAATCCTGGCCCCCAAATCCCCAATGTAAAAGGAAAATATGAAAGGCATGTTAAATTAGGTAAAGATTTGGAGCAGGTAAAAAGTCTACTGTATCATTGATCCAACCACTAACACAAGAGTCCCCCTGCTACCTACCAATTAGTAAGCCTTAATTGCTTTATCTTTTATTTTCATGGAATAATTATTTGAGTTGATAAATATAAAGGCTAAATTATAGATTTTAATCCTATTAACTAGGGCAATAGGTAATTATAGAGTTTATTTACAGTATTTATTGCATCTTGTTAGTCCCTAGCCTTAAACTAACAAATATAATGTTGTAGGTAGATACAGTCTTATCTAAGCAATGTTTCTTTATAATGATTAATTCTCCTAAATTATGTTCATGAAGCAAATGAGTTACATAAAAGTCCTTTTTAAGCTCTGTTTACAAAATAATTCAGCATGATATTGTCTTCAATGGATTATCAACAAAATTTCTCTGGGTGGTCCATTACATAAATTTGAATTTCTGAAAACAAAGTACAATAACAATTTTGTTTTCATTAGATTAGAAAAGGCATTTAATTTATTTACTGGAGTAGGTTCTGATGAGTGACTAAATTCAGAAAATTAAGTTTTCTGAAATTTTGATTTAAAATTTTTATTGTCAATATGGTAACACAAAAACATTCTAAAAGATCATTTAAGGATACAGCAAAGAATTTAGATTACTGACAAACCCATTTATAATGCAATGTATCAGATGAACAGCATGTTGTAGAAATAAGGAATTATGGACGTTTTCTCCATGCAGAGAGAAAGAGAGAAAAGAGAACTCTTTCTTTTTTTCTTAAACAATGCAGCCTGTCATTTTGCACATAAAAGATTATAAATATAGCCAGGAAAACACAACAGTCCCAGTCCAGTCTTAAGAAGTTCCAGTCACCCCGTCTTTCTCTTCATCCTGACTCACTGTTTTGTCTTCAGGGCTCACAGCTTGTACTTTAGAATCTCCAGTTTTTAATTTTTTAGCAGAAGGTTCTACTGAGAGGAGAGGCATGCAGTGCTCTAGGGATCGTGCTATCCCATCAATTGTCCATTTGTCTTCACGAAGGGCATGTTCCTCTAGTGTAAATGGCCCCTGTTTAGTCCGGGTCAGTTCTTGCACAGTGGCACAGGAAGAAAGTTCTACAGCACAAAAAAGGGGAAAAAACAACCCATAAGACAGGTTTGTTATTTCACATTTCATGTTGTTTTATCTAAGATGAAGATTTAAATCTTACATATCTATATCTCACTTAAAAATAAAAACAGAATAATCCAGAAGAATAAATCACAACAAAATCACTTGGGATTAAAAAATAGCATTTTCTTTCTCAATGGGAAAAGTCTTTTTCCCCCCTCACTGGAGAGAAAGTCAGAATATAAATATTATTTCTGCTTGTCCAGGAGATTTTGACTTTATATCTTTTAAAAATGGAACTATTCCTCTAAAGAAGTTTTTAAAGGGTAATTTTATACACACACACACATATATTTATATATACTTAACTGTACTCAGATAGTCAGATACTCTTATTTCATACTTTAAAAACTGTTTGCCTCCTGGTCTTGACAGAAGTCTTAGCCTGGCTCCCAAATGTGAGCCTGGAGCTTTGGATCACAGCTGACTCATTAAGGGATCAGCTGAGTTCAAATCACCCAGGTATATTAGGTTGTTTAAAAAAAAGAAAGAAAAGCAAAAGCACTGTTGATTTTCATCTCTTCCGGACAATAAAAATGAACTGAAAATTACTATTAAAAAAACTGTTTGTCCTTAGATTTTCTATTCTCCTCTTTACTTTTCTATCTACTTTTTATCTTCCTCTTCTTATCTTATCATAAGCCTCTCAATGCCACTGCTGATGTTTAGAAATTGAGGGCCATAAACCTAACAGTACTGTGATGGAAGCAAGCAAGGGAGTCCAGAACACAGGGCTGGTATTCAGAGATGCAGAAAAATTGAATACTGAAAAAAGAATACAGCTCCCCAAGTAGTAATTCTTTTCCATCCATCCTTACCTTTGCCAATGTCACTGACCAAGCTTCTGATATAAAAACCTCCTCCACATTCAACATCTGGAATGTTAACAGTGACATGGTAAATTGCAAACGCCCCATGAAATCTACTTTACATAGAAATGATGCCTCTAAACAAATGTAAAAAATGCACTATGCAAACAATCAAGTGATGAAATATTTATGGGATACAAGATAAATTATTCATCCTGAAGCATATGTGTGTGAGAGATTGCAAAGTCAGAGCACTGGGAAAGCAAATAGAAGCAATCCAATGAACACATTTTAAATTAACTAGCAAGTCATGGCATTTTAATAAATATTGCAGCCTAATTCATTTTTAAATTTTAAAAGGTTAAATATCTTAACTTTGTAGTGCTGAAAAGTAGGCATTTTTAATATAAACATTTCAGACTCAGAGACTCCAAACAAGTCAAGATCATTTCCCAAATGATCATGGTTGTGTTCTGGACAACACACTATAGCTAAAGAAACGACATTTTTAAGTTTCTTTTTGTGACTGGCTGATAAATGTTTGACAAATAAGCATAAAATAACCAATCAAATGAGAGAAACCATGGGAATAAAACTTTTTTTCCTTAACAGTGATGGTCTTATAGGTTGAAAAGAAGGCTAGAGGTGCATTAGATGAGTATGGCGTTCACAACTATTCTTACAAGTTTCATCTATCAACAGAGCAGCTCTTGTAAAGAGTCCCCACCTGTCAAATAGAAAAGGCTTATTTTTTTTTTTTTGCAAGGTAATCAGGGTTAAGTGACTTGCCCAGGGTCACACAGCTAGTAAGTGTCAAGTATCTGAGGTCATACTGAGATCAGGTCCTCCTGACCCCAGGGGCAGTGCCCTAACCATTGTGCCACCTAGCTGCCCAACGGTTACATTTTTTTTCTAGTCTTAACCATACAATATTCCAGTCATGTGAAGAGTAAATCAAAACAACTTGGTGATTTTACTATTTTTGTTTGATAATAAATTGTTAATATGTTCTAAAATCATAAAGGGTCATTTATTTCCATGTAACTATTAACTTTAGTACTCCTAGGACCAAAAATTATCCTCAACACCAAAGAAAGGTAATGGAATTCTAACATCATATTTGTACTCATAGGCAGTCAGTATGGTTATATCCTTTATTCTACAAAAATCTTTAAAACTTAACTTTAGGTAGCAAAAAAATCTAGGTTTTCAATCACATTCAAATATGTTATTTCCAGAGATAGCATCTTTTCCTCCAGCCAAACAACTATTACATTTCCATGGAATAATTTTTTAAAAACTATTCATTTTTGTGTTTCTTATGTATTCCTCAAATAGTTTAGGATCAGAGCTTCTTTAAGACAAAAGAAATTTCTAATTGTTAAGTACAGCACCCTGTAGGCACACAAGTTATATAATAATGCTAATGGAAAAGGAAATGAAATTTAGAAACAAAAACCAATTAGGAGAATATTTCTTAAGGCATCTTTTCTAATATGCCCTGTGAACTGACTTAATAAAATTAAAGAGGGCCTAGAGACTAACTAAATCCTTGGCTCTTTGAAAATCAAGTATGTCTCAAGTTTCATACATCAATTTTACTGCAGGCAGGAAGATTATGAAATAAGCATAAATTTCTCAAAACAGAAATAAACATTATCCCTCCTCCCCCAAAAAACCTAAGGTCTAGACCAGAGGTGGGGAACCTGCTGCCTGAAGCAGCCCTCTAGGTCCTCAAGTGGGGCCTCAGTACCACTTGAGGATCTAGAGGACCACAGAAGGCCATGGGTTCCCCACCCCTAGTCTAGACTATATGAATTTTATGAATTATTATTTTTTAGAGAGAGGCAAACATGTTAAGGAAAAGCTAAAAAAGGTCATAACCTAAATATAAATCTAATATGTTCCTAAGTAGACCTGCTCCTTTCCGTTTATTATCATATTACCAATGATTTTCAATTGTAAATGTTTTAGGTACAATGGAGAAAGAAATTATCTTCATTCTGTTGAATTATCACATAGGATCATAGATGCAGAGCAAAAAAGGATATTCTAGGTCAATTAATCCAATCCTCTTATTTTATCGATAAGACAACTCAAGCCCTGAGAGGTGCCAAAGGTCACATGGGTAGTATGTGGCCGAGCCAGGATTCACACCCAGTTTTTCAGACTCCAAAGCCAGCCAATATTACACTATGCCATTCTCAGAAAGTCCTTTGCCCTCAAGAGACATTTCATACCAATTAGAATGAATTAATTAAAAACACTGGTGTAGAACTAGTTGGTAGAAGCTTGGTACAAGTAAGTACAAAAGAGGAGGGTTATAAAATATGAAATACTGTTATCTGAAAATAAGATATATGACCAATAATCCCAATTTTATATATTGATACTGTGATACATGAAAATCACAGCCTATTTAGAAAAGCATTTATGAGTTTCCACATGGTTGTGGCTACCTCCTAAACTGTGTCATCAAGGGAACAAAGAAATTAGGAAATTTACCTAGTAAAAATTGTCTAATAATCACACGCAAATCTTCACTGTATTTAACAGATTACTTTGAACTGCAACTAAA
Organism: Gymnobelideus leadbeateri; assembly: GCA_011680675.1. NCBI lineage: Eukaryota > Metazoa > Chordata > Mammalia > Diprotodontia > Petauridae > Gymnobelideus > Gymnobelideus leadbeateri. The sequence goes on from WOXC01001178.1 coordinate 44,712, forward strand.
CAATAAAATAAAATGCATGAAATCACTAGCATTTTAAACTTCTTCCCTTACCTAATGTAAATAAAGGTGGTTGGAATTTTTGAAGGGAGAGGCTATACACTGTGACTGGTCTGGCTGGTTTTGCCTCTACTACTTCACCTTTCTTCATCAAAGTTGAAAGTCTCTGTCCATCTTTCTTTAAAGCAGAATAGCTAACAAAGGTTGAAAAAAATCTCATCAGATATTAATATAGTACACAAATAACTGATTGCCCTGAATTAAATCTATCATCAACTGAAGCAAATCATTCTACCCTGTCAAACTTAAATTTCACTTTTCATAAAATGGATTAATATTTTTTTATGTCACAATGGTATCAAAGATAATGAGAATTCCTTAAACATCTTTGAAGCTAATACATCTTATACTGGCATTTACTGAACAATGGTGCCACTTCCAAGCTTCAGTCAATTCTCTGGTGGATTCAGTCCAGTTCTCTATAGTCCCTGGCACCACTACCCCAAACTTCAGAATTCTGTATAATGAAATGGAGAATGGGGCAGACTAGAGTGAAAGAACGAGTTAAGATTTCTCAGGGAACCATGACCAAATTCTGCTAAAATAATGATGTGATTATTCATGATTTCTCAAATAATGAAAATTATTTATTTTCATGTGAAAGAAGTTTTCATGTTTTAAGATTTCTGGCTGAATGTTATTAAAAAACAAATAAATGGTCCAGTTAGGAAATCTTGTTGCACAGTCAAGCTTTATGTTTAGAATAGGAAAGCTTTGAAGCAATTACTATAAAGAAAATACTAAAAGCTGACATAAGTAAATTTTAAAAGATAAATATTTAATTATTGGGCCCAAAGTACAATTCACACCGCTTCTGTCTGTTAAAGCCATTTGCCAACTTTTACTATTTTTCAAGTCAAATGTGACTCCAAACATTATAGTATAGCAGGTTATAGTTTTCTTTCCCTCCAAATAAGGGAAACTAATTTAATTAGTGTCTTTAGGGTCTAAACCTTGTTTGGGTACATTTTTATTTTGTTACTTAACATCTTTTACTGACCCAAATGAAATAAATACTGTAAGTTACCGTGAATGTAATATATAGAAGTCATTTAGAATACTCCTCACAGGGATTAAATTGTCCTTCTAAAAACTAGCCAACACAATAGTGAGAAGTATGTTCAAACTAATGTTAGTAAACATAATAATTAATGTCCATTCAATCTCATCCCTCTATGTCCACGAACTCAGCTATATTTAACAAATACAGAAACATATCTGTGTCTACCAGAAGACACATCCCTGGTCTTCTCTGTTTTAGCAATATGAGGAAGTGCAAGCTGCTAGTCCTTGAAAGAAAAATCCATAGTCTGTTATTCAGTCACTAGTACACACCAGGCTTTCAGATGCTTCTGACACATATCCCTGAATCAGTCCAGATTAAATAGGAACAGCAACCTCTAGGGCAGCTCCTTGCTAAAGGGATGATCTGATCTTAGAAAAGAGGCCTAGGTGATAGTAAATATAATCTCAAAGCTTAGTGTTCACTCATATAACATGCTATGTTGACAGCTGGCCTGGATGACAGACCGCTTCCTATGTTCTCTAAGATTTGATAACATTTCTTAAGAGATTATCAGAATGTTCACAGGTTTCTGTCTAAATTAATAAAAAATTAATATCATATGCATCTGATCATTCACTGACATATTTAATGGATGCTTTGCTGAACTATATTACACATAAATGGAACTCAAGTGATTTTTTTACTGTGGAAAGCATTAAAAGTTTACTATTATTAATATTTACTTACAGAGGGGGTACTTGCATTATATTTCCTGTAAATTTCTGGAGAATACCTTCAATATCTTCTTGCTTTATCTGATCTGCCAAATGTGGAAAAAAAAAAAGACTACACATGACAAAAGACACATATATGTCATTTTTGTAACACAGACACAGCTCTAAAAATGTATTCACTTTATTTTTTAAAGCTGCACTATATGATGTACACATTACCTACCAATCTCTTCTAGAAACATGAAATAGCAAAAATACATCTTGCTGTGAGAAACTAGAAGAAAAAGGTATATCTTTTTTTAAAGATTAGGTTTCTTTCGTCCTAGTTTCTATGAAAAAAAAAAAAATGGGCCAATGACCTTCTATGTGTTAGTCAATGCTTACTTTTTAAGGGTTTTGGAAGATATGAAAAAAAAAAATCCTGCAATTTGTCCTGCAGTGATCAGTATCTTAGAAAATAAAAAAGATTAATGCTGCAATGCATTATCAGGCAACATGGCATCAAAAACTGTTAGGGGCTAAATATTTTAATGCCTCACTGAGGATTATGCTCTACCTACCTTAATTGTCACCCGCCAGATTCAGAAAACTATTAAAAATGGTATAAATTTTCTAATCTTAGATTTAGTTTTGTTTAAAGTAACAAGTATCTATCTGTCTTTGTTCTTCTTCCTTCCTGACTTTTACCTCACCATCTCCAAATTGCTTTGAAACAACAACAACAAATCTATCTGGTGGGGAACCAAGGAGAGGAATGTAAGTCACTAGCTAATTTACACTTTGAGACAGAGAACATACAAACTTCTAAAACCTTTGACACTGGTTTTCAGTTCTTTTTGGTTCTATCCTTTTTCATATAAAATAGTGGACACATTATATTTCTGTAACTAAAGAACTACACAAGTTCAATATAAACTTTAATTCCATAGTTACTATTATTAATTTTGGAGATTTTCATGACTGCTGAGATCTGAGGATTTTGAACTAGTTCCCAAATACTGATTGGCGATCTAAATCACAGAAAGATTATGTAATTTGTGGGCACAGTCAGTAAAATCACATGTTCACAATACTCCCACTAGTCTCCTTTCCTATTTTTTCTTCTACCTTTTGGGAACTGTATTGTAATAATTTTTATTCTAGTACAGATTTGTTACAACACATCTTATATGGCAGATAGCAAAAAAAATCTTATGATTAATCTCTAACTTGTATACAAGCCTTTGTCATAACCAAGAGTTCCACAGACTGATCAAATTAAAAAAAAAAAAACCAGGATACCCCATCCTCAAACTTCTAATATTAACATAGCAAGAAACAGAATGACCTTAGTTTGACATTACTCCTTGAAAGCTATACAGGAACGGGTAAAGTTAATGAATTCAAATAGGAACAGAAAAAATGCAAAGCACAGGAAATAGTCAAGGCCAAGTACTTTGGTGATATTCAAGTGCTTCAGAATAGTTCCATGTCTATAATCTCTTCTACTAGGGGAGACCAAGGATGGTAGATCATTTGAATTTAGCAGTTCTGAACTGTAGCTGGGCTAAAACCAATTAGGTGGCCACAGTAAGTCTAGACCAATATGGTTAAGTCCATGGGAGTATAAGGCCATTAGGCTGCCTAAGGCTTGGAAAACCAACCCAAATTTTAAAAATGGAACAGGTTAAATCTTCCATACTGATCAGTATATGGACTGGGCCCATAAGTAGCCACCGTATTTCCAGCCTAAGCAAGAAAGGGAAACCCAGTCTCAAAAATTAAAAATAAAAAAAGGAAAAAGTTTCATATCAGCATCATACAAAGGGAAGTTTCACTAGGAATAAACTTTTATTTAGCGGGCTTTATTCTGTTTTTAAGTGTTCCTTCTCTTGCTTCCAATTCTTCTCTGACATCTCATGAAGAAAAATTTTATCTCCACTGCAACATCAGATCACAATTACTATTGATATACCTTAGTTATACCAAATGAATATTTATAAAACACAGATGGCAAATGCTTACCACAATGCCCAGCAGCTATTTAAAGAAGTACCATTAATGACAATGCTGCAATGATTCATAAATCAGTCAAGGCCACAAGAAAAAAAAAACGCATGTTGGAGGTTGTTATGGTAAAACCTTTAACATGTGAAACATAAAATCATAAAATAACCCAATTAAAGAGAACTTTTAAGTAGCTTATTACATGTTATCAAAAATCTGATATATTCAGGAACCTTCAAAGTCACATTAATCCCAACATTGTTGGCCTCGTATTCAAAGTCTTGCATAATCTGGCCACTCCTTAACTATATTAATATATATCCTACTACTACCTAATATAAACCATGTTACATAAATACAAATTACAATGAAAAAACATTTTGGGGGATAAGGAAAAGAGAATTAAATATTTTAGTTAACTGAGAATTGATTTTACTTTTTGTCTTAACCCTTATGAAAATCTTTCAAATAAGTATTACTGTTATTATCACCTCAATAAAGCACAGGGTGTAGTGCTTTAGGATCATAATAATGAATATCTACATGTCACTTCTCACTACAATACTACAGATGTCTATAAAGAAGACTGGATTGAACGTTTATGGAAGCAGAACATAGTAGGAAAAATTTTTTTAAACAAATTCTTGAGATGAGCATATTTACATGGCATTCACCTTTCCCACTTGGAAAAAAAAAGATTTCTAATTCAATTTCAATTAATTGGAATTTTGATCATATTTTCAAAATATATGTACAATAACTTTTTAAATACTTGAATTGCAACATTAATTCAAAAGCTCTGCTCTAAGAGAAAGCCTAAAAAGACATAAGAGCATTTTAAATTTTGCTGATTGATCAAACAAGGTACTAAAAAAACTGCAGAGCTGAAATTCTAATAGCTAGGAAGGTAAATGAGTTCCAGCAGCTAACTAAACTCTCTTACTGGGACAATGTTGTAACTCAACAGAACACAACTAGGTAAGCATTCATCTCCTGCAACTGAGTCAAGTGGGGAAAAATATCAACCACAGGCAAGAGTTAAAAAAAACAGAAACCCTACAAATAATTCACACTTTGTGACAGAATAATGGGGGTGAACTTACTGTATAAACCTACTGCTGTTATAAATAGAATGAGCACTGTTCAGGTTGCTAGGAGACCATTTCATTTATCTTTTTTTTAGAGTAGTGAAAAAAAGGGATGGTAGATAAATTAAGATGGGTCCCAATTAGTTCTGTTTTACTTCCAAGAGAAAATACCCTTTCTCTGCCATATGTTTACATGTTCCAAAACAAGGGGAAAGAATTAGTTTTAAAACAGTGGTCCTATATAAAAAAAATTAATGGGCTCGCTTATTTAAACAGTACAAAGTAATCTGTAAAACGGAGTAAAAACAGGTAAAAAATGAAAAAAGTTCAAAATTGTAACTACAAAAGGATTTGGGCAGGAAGTTGGAATGAAGGAAGAAGGGAAAGTAGGAGTCATTTTGAAATGGTCTCCCTCAGGATTTGTTTCAAATGGAGCAATTATAATGAGAAATGTTAATGAATGTAACCCAAACCATGTGTTCATTCAATAAAATATTTATTGAGGGATTCCAGAGTGACGGAGCCCACTGGAAGACAGAGAGTGGCAGAATCCAGCCCAGGAGGTTGGCCAGTGTCTCCGGACTGGTCGAGCACAGAGCGCGTAGTGTCTGCACAGCTCAGACCTAAGAGCAGACAAGCAGACTACACCAGAGAGAGAAAAAGCCCCAGCCTGCAGACTTACCGAGGACGAATCACAGTCATCTCACAGAGGGAAACGGATCATTGGAGCCAGGTAGGAGAGTCGGGCCCCCAGTGGAGAGAGTGGCTTCTCAGGCTGCATTCAGCCCCCAGCCTGGAAGTTTAGAAACTGTCTGCCTGTATAATACAGGGGCTGGAATGGCAAAGTAAATTCTAGCTGCTCCGATCCTCCCATCCCTCCTTCATGAAGCAGAAAACCCAAAGATAAGTCTCCCACCCAGATTGAAATCCCAAGTTAATGGAAATAGCCTCAGGCTTGAGAATCTCCAAGAAAGGGTGTAACTGAGACAGCCAGGAGTCTGAAGAGAAGAGAGGGTGGGGTCCCAACAAGCCCCACCTCTCCTCACCAACAAAAGCCTACTTATAGCCCAGGGTATAGAGGCAGAAATCTGAAGTGGTCAGACTCATCCCCACCTACACATCTACATTCCTCACTGACTTCCCTGACTTAGCCATAAACTAGCCACCCAGAGGTATTCAAAGTCAAGGATCAGGCCCGAAACTCAAAGCCTGAGAAACTAAGAAACAGGAAGTCACAATGGGAAGGAAGGAAGCTGAAAAGGAGAAGGGGAAGGCAAGAAAATCTATTTGAGCATACTATGCAGGGCAAGAACAACAAAACACACAGGACAATATAGACTCTCTGCCCACACCAGAGACCACAGAAGGAAACATGATCTTGTCTCAAGCCCAAATAGCATTCCTGAAGGAGCTTAAGAAAAATTAAGACCAAATCAGGGAGGCAGTGACCAACTTGGAAAAAGAAAATACCTCCATAAAAAGGAACTTCAAAAACTAACTGAAGACCATAATTCGCTAAAAATTAGATACAATCAAACTGAAACTCAGAACTCTATGATGCAGCAGGAGTCAATCAAAAAAAAAAAAAACAAAACGATCGAAAAATTGGAAGAAAATGTAAAATATATCACTGGAAAAATAACTGACCTAGAGAACAGATCCAGGAGAGACAACTTAAGAATTATTGGTCTACCAGAAAGTCATGATGAAAAAAGCAGTCTAGACAACATCCTCCAAGAGATTGTCAAAGAAAACTGTCCTGAGGTCCTGGAATCAAAAGATAAAATAGCTATTGATAGAATTCACTGGACTCCTCCTGAAAGAGATCCCAAACTGAAAACTCCAAGAAATAAAGTAGCCAAATGCCAGAATTACAAGATTAAAGAAAAAATTCTACAAGCAGACAAAAAGAAACAATTCAAATATCGAGGAACTACAGTTAGGATCACACAGGACCTAGCAGCTTCTACATTAAAAGAGCGGAGGGACTGGAATTTGATATTTTGTAAGGCAAGAGAGCTAGGACTACAACCAAGGATTAACTACCTGGCAAAATTGAGCATAATCCTTCAGGCAAGGAGATGGACGTTTAATGAAGTAAGGGACTTCCAGACTTTCCTGATGAAAAAGCCAGAGCTCAATGGAAAATTTGATCTCCAATTACAAGACTCCAGAAGGACATAAAAAGGTAAATAAGGGTAACATAGACTCATACATGCATAAGTGCACAAACCCACACCCACAAACACACGCTCATTACTTGGGATGCAACAAGAGCAAAATGTTCACATCCCTATATGTGGAGCTGATAACTGTCAATATTCGAAATCTTTATGATTATCATGACCTTCAAAAGGGTTATACTTAGAGGGTGTGGGTATGAATGCACTAACATGGAGTCTAAAAAAAAAAAGACTATTAAGGGAATCAAAGGTACTGTAATGGGAAAAAGGAAAGGATGAGCTAGGAAAAGGTAAAATATGCCATCTGAAGAGGCATCAAAACACACTATAGAAGAGGGGAAAGAAAGAGGGAGAAGAACATCATTTAAACACTATTCTCACTGGTTCTGGTTCAAAGAAGGATCAAATTAATCAGTGAAGTTTAAGATTCTAACGTGAATAGACACATAAATTCATTAAATAGAGGAAAAGGAGGGAGGGAGAGGAGCACTGTTTGAAATTTACTCTCATTGGTTTGGAATCAAACGGGGAGTAATTTACTCTGATAAGCATAAAAATTTATTGTGTCCTATAGATAGTGGGAGGGTAAGGGGGGGGTGAAAAGGAGAAGACTAAAGGGAGGGATTAGAAGGGAGGGAAACAGTAGTAAGGGGAGAGGGTAGGTTAAGAAGGGGGGTCACTGGGTGAGAACACTGAGGGAGGGGGTGGTCAAAAGGGAAAACTTCAAGGAGGGGAAGGGAGAAGGAAGAAACAAAAACATAAACAGGGGAGGGAATAGGATGGAGGGGAAGAGACAGATAGTCATCATTTCTGTGAATGTGAATGGGATGAACTCTCCCATAAAACAGAGGCGGATAGCAGAATGGATTAAAAACCATAATCCTACAATATGCTGTCTACAAGAAACACATTTGAAACAAAGGGATACCCACAGGGTAAAGGTAAAAGGTTGGAGTAAAATTTATTATGCCTCAGCTAAAGTAAAAAAAGCAGGGGTAGCAATACTTATCTCAGATAAAGAAAAAGTAAAAATAGATCTAATTAAAAGAGATAAGGAAGGAAACTATATCCTACTAAAAGGCACCATTGAGAATGAAGCAATATCACTACTTAATATATATGCACCAAGTGGTATAGCATCCAGATTCCTAGAGGAGAAGTTAAAGGAATTAGAGGAAGAAATAGATAGCAAAACTATACTAGTGGGGGACCTTAATCTCCCCCTCTCTGAACTCGATAAATCTAACCTCAAAATAAACAAGAAAGAAGTTAAGGAGGTGAATAGAATCTTAGAGAGACTAGATATGATGGATCTCTGGAGAAAACTGAATGGGGATAAAAAGGAACTTACTTTATTTTCAGCAGTGCATGGTACATACTCAAAAATAGACCATGTACTAGGGCATAAAAACCTCACAATCCAGTGCAAAAAGGCAGAAATATTAAGTGCATCATTCTCAGATCATGATGCAATAAAAATTATATGCAATAAAGGGCCAGGGAAAGATAGACTAAAAACTAATTGGAAATTAAACAATTTAATCCTAAAAAATTGGTGAGTCAAACAAGAAATTATAGAAACAATCAATAATTTCATTCAAGAGAATGATAATAATGAGACAACATACCAAAATTTGTGGGATGCACTAAAGGCAGTTCTCAGGGGAAGTTTTATATCCCTGAGTGCATACTTAATTAAAGCAGAGAGAAGGGAGGTCAATGAATTGGACATGCAATTGAAAAAGCTAGAAAAAGAACAAACTGAAAATCCCCAATTTAGTACTAAATTAGAAATATTGAAAACCAAGGGAGAGATTAATAAAATTGAAATTAAGAAAACTATTGAATTAATAAATAAAACTAAGAGCTGGTTTTATGAAAAAATCAACAAAATTGATAGACCCTTAGTTAATATGATAAAAAAAAAGAAAGAAGAAAACCAAATTATGAGTATCAAAAATAAAAAGGGTGAATCTACCTCTAATGAAGAGGAAATCAAAATAATAATGAGGAATTATTTTTCCCAATTGTATGCACATAAATATGACAATCTTAGTGAAATGGATGAATATTTACAAAATCACAAATTGCCCAGATTAACTGAAGAGGAAGTGAATTACCTAAATAACCCCATCTCAGAAAAAGAAATCAAACAAGCCATCAATGAACTCCCTAGGAAAAAATCTCCAGGGCCAGATGGGTTCACTAGTGAATTCTATCAAACATTTAAAGAACAATTGATTCCAATACTCTACAGACTATTTGGGAAAATTAGTGGAGTCCTACCAAACTCTTTCTATGACACAAATATGCTACTGATTCCTAAATCAGGAAGAGATAAAACAGAGAAAGAAAATTATAGACCAATCTCCCTCATGAATTTAGACGCAAAAATTCTAAATAAAATATTAGCCAAAAGACTCCAACAACTTATCACAAAAATAATACACCCTGATCAGGTAGGATTCATTCCAGGAATGCAAGGATGGTTTAATATTAGGAAAACCATCAATATAATTGAGCATATCAACAACAAAACTAGCAAAAACCACATGATCATCTCAATAGAGGCAGAAAAGGCTTTTGACAAAGTACAACATCCATTCCTATTAAAAACACTAGAAAATATAGGAATAAATGGAGCCTTCCTTAAAATAGTTGCTAGCATCTATTTAAAACCATCAGCAAGTATTATATGCAATGGGGATAAACTAGAAGCCTTTCCAATAAGATCAGGAGTGAAACAAGGGTGTCCACTATCACCCCTCTTATTCAATCTGGTACTAGAAATACTAGCAGTAGCAGTTAGAGAAGAAAAAGAAATCAAAGGAATCAAATTAGGCAAAGAAGTGACCAAGCTGTCACTCTTTGCAGATGATATGATGATATACTTAGAGAATCCTAGAGAATCAAGTAAAAAACTACTTGAGACAATAAATAAATTTGGCAAAGTTGCAGGATATAAAATAAACCCACATAAATCTCAGCATTCCTGTACATCTCTAATGAAACTCAACAGCAAGAGATAGAAAGAGAAATCCCATTTAAAGTCACTGTAGACATTATAAAATATTTGGGAATCTACTTGCCAAAACAAACCCAGAATCTATATGATCACAACTACAAAACACTTCTCACACAAATAAAAACAGATCTAAATAGTTGGAAAAATATCAATTGCTCGTGGCTGGGTTGAGCTAATATAATAAAAATGACAATTTTACCCAAACTAAACTATATATTTAGTGCCATACCAATCAATTTACCAAAAAACTACTTTGTAGAGTTAGACAAAATAATAACAAAATTTATTTGGAAAAACAAACGGTCTAGAATATCAAGGGAATTAATGAAAAGAAATGCTAGGGAAGGTGGACTAGCTGTGCCAGATCTTAATCTGTATTATACAGCAGCAGTCATCAAAACTGCTTGGTACTGGCAGAGGTGTAGAGTAGTGGATCAATGGAATAGATTAGGCGCAGGAGACCCAGCAGTTAATGAATATAGTAATCTATTGTTCGATAAACCCAAAGACCCCAGTTTTGGGGATAAGAATGCACTATTTGACAAAAACTGCTGGGAAAACTGGAATACAGTATGGCAGAAAGTGGGCATAGATCACTATCTAACACCATATACCAAAATCAAGTCTAAATGGGTGCATGATCTAGGTGTAAAGGATGATACTGTAAGCAATTTGGGAAAGCAAGGAATAGTTTACCTGACGGATTTGTGGAGAGGGGAAGATTTTAGGACCAAACAAGAATTAGAGAGCATTAAAAAATGCAAAATGGATAATTTTGATTACATTAAATTGAAAAGCTTCTGCACAAACAAAGCCAATGTAACCAAGATCAAGAGGGAGGTGGGAAATTGGGAAAGAATTTTTACAACTTGTGTCTCTGATAAAGGACTCATTTCTAAAATTTATAGAGAATTGTGCCAAATCTATATGAATACAAGTCATTCCCCAATTGATAAATGGTCAAAGGATATGAATAGGAAGTTTTCAGAGAAAGAAATTAAAGATATCTATAAGCATATGAAGAAATGCTCTAAATCACTATTCATTAGAGAAATGCAAATCAAAACAACTCTGAGATACCACATCTCTCCAGTCAGATTGGCTAAGATGACAAAACAAGAAAGTGACAAATGCTGGAGAGGATGTGGACAAATTGGAACACTAATACATTGCTGATGGAGTTGTGAACTTATCCAACCATTCTGGAGAGCAATCTGGAATTATGCCCAAAGGATTATAAATAATTTCATACCCTTTGACCCAACAATACCACTTCTAGGGTTATATCCCAAAGAGATCATAGAAGTAGGAGGAAGACCCATATGTACAAAAATATTTTTAGCAGCCCTTTTTGTGGTTGCAAAGAATTGGAAACTAAAGGGGTGCCCATCAATTGGGGAATGGCTAAACAAGTTGTGGTATATGAATGTAATGGAATTTTACTGCGCTATAAGAAACGAGGAGATGACGGATTTCATAATTACCTGGAGAGACTTATACAAATTGATGCTGAGCGAGAAGAGTAGAATCAGAAGAAATTTGTATACAATCACAGACATACCATATCTGTGATGACCAACTATGACAGACTGGACTCTTTTCAGCAATGCAGTGATATAAGTTAATCCCGAATGACTCAAGAAAGTGAGAAATGAGCCATCCAGAGATATAACTAGAAAAAACTGAGCCTGAATCCTGATGGAAGCAAACTAAAAGATCTTGTTCTTTTCATTGTTTGGTTTTATTTCTTCCTTACCATCTTTCATCCCACCTAGTACAATAATGAGTAATTTTCATTGTAATTGGAATAAGGTCTAATATGAATGCATTTGCAGACCCTATATTGTACTATATGCTGTAGTGAGGGGAGGGGAAGGGAAGTAAAGGAAATTCGAAAATCAAGGAACTATGGAATTGAATCTTGTTAACTGAAACTAAACTAATAAATTAATAAAAAAAATTTTAAAAAATATTTATTGAGGGCTTAGATTTACTATTAACAATAGTTAAAATTTATGTAATATAAGGTTTACAAAGATCTTTATGTGTTATTTTGTTTGATTATTAAATACAAGGCACTGAGTTAAGCACTGAAGGAGATAAAAATACATGTTTCTCTGTTCTCAAGAAACTAGCAATCTAAAATTAGCAAAAAAAAAAAAAAGTAGCAAACAGATCTACTAATCCACTAGTTTTGAACTTTTCTGGTTTATGTACATTATTTGGAAAATCAAAATTACTTATTAAGATTGGCTTTAAATTTAAAACAGTTCAAAGTAGCCTTCCTTCCTCTTCTACTTGTTAAAACCAAATCAATTTAGATTTTAATGTTATAAAGCTTCCATCCTACCGTAAGGTTTTTCTTCTGTAATTTTCCCTGTTGAATCCAGTGTATCAGTAGCTTTCCCCAATTCTCCAGTAGCAATATACTTCTACAGAGAGAGGAAACAAGCAAACCACACGACGAAAATTACTCATGAACATGGTTCATACAAAATTTTATCTCAGTTTAAACTAATATGATTAATTTGATACAAAATAAGGGTAAAAATAACTACACATTAGGTTGCTTTTTTTTAAATGCACTTTGACAAATTAAAAATACTTCTGAAAATTTTCTGACCTCCAATATTATAAAACCTGACTCACTTTTAAAATTAAAACCTAAAAACACAATGAAATATAGAATACAAAAATAATATAATAATAGACAACTTTTAAAAAATCATTTTCTGATGCCTAACTATGGCAAAGAATTAGTCACTGTATTCTTGAAAACAATATACCAGGGAAGTGCAATATCATTCATTAAGCATTTATTAAGTTCAAGGCCCCATGCCAGGCACAAAAACAAAACTGTCCCTGCCATTAGAGAACCTTTACTAGGGGAAACTCACACACACATAGGTAAGAAAAGATAATTTTTTTTTGGTCTGGACCTGTGGTTTCAATGTTCTAGTGTAAAAACTAATGTTGGTATCTCCTCTATGACTTCTAGTGTTACCAAATTGTTTGGGGGCACTGAAAGGGTAACTTGCCCATAATCACACAGCTAGTTCTCTTTCACAAGCAGGATTTGAATAAACTCCCAGTCTTTCTCACTTGAAGGTCAACCCTCTCTCTACTCTGCCAAGCTTCCCCTTGAATGAAAACTATATACAGAGTAATTTGAGGTGCGGGGTGGAAAAAGAAGTAACAACTGGAATGATCAGGACAAAACTTTTATAGCAAGTGGCATAAGAGCAGAAAGGTCTTACATAGCTGAAAAAAATTTTACGTAGAGGTCTGATGACAAACTAAGCTTTCATACATAAGCCTAGTTATCTTGAGATGGGCTTATCATGAGAAAGGGATGTCTATCAGGTGACACTCCGTTTTGACCACGGTAATTCATTAAAGTATTTACATTATGTGAAAGGGTTGGCATCTTCATTGGCGAGGGATGAAATGAAATCATGGATAATTTGCTGTACCTCAGGAGTTTTTTAAATATAAGAATAATTATTTCACCTATCCTAATGAGAGGTAATAAAAAAGCTTAAACCAACATGAATACATGAATATAAAGCTAAAACTACATAGAAAAGCCACTTTAATTGCATAAACATTACATTTGTTGTTGTTCAGTTGTGTCTGACTCTTTGTGACCCCATTTGGTGTTTTCTTGGCAAAAATACTAGAGTACTTTGCCATTTCCTTCTCCAGCTCATTTTACAAATGAGGAAACTGAGACAAACTGGGTTAAGTGACTTACCCAGCATCACATCGCTGGAGGTGTCTGAGGCCAGATTTGAACTCAGAAAGATGAGTCTTACTGATTCTAGGCCTAGCACTCTATCCACTGTTATAAAACCTCATAATAAACATTATATTTTCAGATCTTTTAAGGGGGAAAGTGAGTCTGTGCTCCATCTCTACTAAATTTCATTTTTATCAGAATTACTAATTGTGTTTATTATCATTGAAGAATTAGCTCATCCCTAGTCCATTACTAACCAAAGGCTCTGCTTATCATTCCAGAATAACTACAATACATTTTTGTTTATTGTTCTAACTTCCTATATCTGAAACATGTTTTCTTTAGTACACTGAAGGTGCATTATAAAAAACCTAATGAAAATAATTTTTTACTTTTAAAAAGGGAGAATTCATTGCATTTCTCAGAATTATCTCATTAATCTCACTATGATAGCAAATTTATAATCAATGGAAGACATAGTGGAGAAATGAGAAAAAAATTACATATACATATAAGTGTATATGTGTTTATGTATGTGTATGCACACATACGTATGTATATATATTATCCTCAGAGTTCATTTCATCCAATTCTTAAGAGATAAGGAAACCAAGTTTCCTTAAGTGTTTCCCCCCCTCTTCCCCCAGATCACTCAGGTAGTAAATATACGATCTGAGCCGCAGCCCTGGAGTCAGAAGGACGTGAGTTCAAATCCAGCCTCAGACATCTGCCACACTTATTAGCTATGTGACCTTGAACAAGTCACTTAACCTCAACTGCCTTGCCTTCCCCTCTCCAAAAGGAAAACAAAACCATATAATCTGAGATTTGAGCCCTGGTACTCTGACTCCAAGTCTAGCAATCATTCTGTTGGAATAAAAATGTCTATCTTTTATATGGTCTATAAGAAAATCCATGCCCCCTTTGCAAGTGTCACTACCTTCATCTAATTTAATTAAATTCATCAAATATGTAATACTACGTATGCAAGGCACTTTGTTTGCACAGTACATATTACAGAATAACTCGAGATTTTCTTCTGTGCATACTATGCAGAAAGATTTGATTAAGGTTGTCATTTTAAAAAGTCAATATTGGTGACAAAAGTAAGCTGTTGATAACTTTCCTTCGTCATACCATGTTGGCTGTTCTTTTTCTGCTAACTATGATTCTGCTATAGTATCTCCTACAATATAGAACACAAATACAAAGAAGATGTACAACATCTTCTTTCCATATTATTTCCATATTACATTTCATTACATTACATTTCTATATATTTCCATATTACAAACGGCCCAAATAACAGTGATCAGAATGGTTGCTCTGGTAAGAAAAAATGGCTAAGACAAATGACCCTGAACAATCTTATCTCGCCCTCCGAGACCAGAAACTACAAGAAGGCCGGGGCCATGCCTGATTCATCTTTGTATTTCCCCCCATAGCATTTAAAGCCTTACATATAGTAGATAGTGAATGGATAAATGCTAAAATGAGTTAGTGCTGGAAAAGTCCTAACTTTGTAATATCTTCTGTAATTGTATAAGATAAAGGCAACATGAAGTCCTTTGCTTTCCCTCTAATTAACCTGAAACATTTTACTTAGCAAACGTCAACTCTTTTCAGAAGGAGAAAGTTAATCAGCATTTCTCCTAAATACGGCTTGACTTCCTTGACTCTCATCTCATTTTCCCTGTTGCCTATCATCCATTTGGCAATTATGTGGTATCATTTATTTCTATCTATTTTAGTTGTGCGAGTATTAGCTTTGGAATAAGAAAACTTGGATTCAAAGTCTATTATTTACTACATATGTGACTTCAGTGAAGTCAACTAACCTAACCTGCATGGGTCTCAGTTTCCTCATATGCAAGATGAGGGGGATGAATCAGGTGGTCTCTAAAGTCCCTTCCAGCTTTAAATCTATGATTCTATGAAATAAACTATAAAGTTCTTTTGGGCTAGGCTCATGCCTGATATACATGCTTCTCATACATTCCCCACAAATCCTTATACATGCAAGATGTTTAACAGTCTACCATAAATTACAGACATACTCAAGAGGTTCTAATTTATAATGAAAACTGTCTTATTCAGCCTCTTCCCACAAAAGGGAAGGTTATTAAGACAATTCTCTAGATTAGCCCCCATTTCTATATAATAATAATTGATACTCATATATACTTTAAGGTTGGTAAAGATTACACTTAAACACACACACACACACACACACACACACACACTTTCTCTCTCTCTCTCTCTCTCTCTCTCTCATTTGATTTTCACAATAATCCTGTGAAGGTGGTGGCTAGGTGGCGTGGAATAAAGCACCATCCCTGGAGGACCTGAGTTCAAATCTGGCCTCCTACACTTGACACGCTTACTAGCCATGTGATTTTGGGCAAGTCACTTAACCCCAACTGCCCTAAAAAAAAAAAATCCTATGAAGTGCTATTATTAAATCTACATTATCGATAAGGAAACTGAAACTTAAAGAGGTTAAGTAGCCAATGCAGTTCACAGAATTAAGTGTCTAAGGCAGGATTAGAACTCTGATTTTCTTAACTCCAGGTCCAACACTGCTAATTACTGTGCCACCTATCCATATCTAAATAGTGACTGTTCACCAGTTAATCAGATATCATATTTAATTTTGTTTTGTATTTATCAAATGTGGAGATAAGAAATTAATCACAGAATTTAAGGGTCAGAAGAAACTTCAGTGACCATATAGTCCAACCCATACCTGAAAAAAAATAATATACCCAGTTTAACAGTTACCCAGTCAGCTTCTGTCTGCAGAACTTTAATCGTGGTGAAGCAACTACCTCCCAAGGCAGTCTATTCCACTCTTGTATAACTCTATTAGTAAATTATTTTGATATCAAATTTAAATTTGCCCCTTTTTACAATATTCATTGTTCTTACTTCTGCACTGCAGGACCAAAAAAAAAAAGTCTAATCCCTCTTCCACATGCTAGTTTTCTAACAATACTTAAAGACAGCTGTCAAGTCCCATCCTGCTCTCTCCTTAGTCCCCCAACTCTTTTCTTCTCAGGCTAAATATTCCCAGTTACTTCAATTTCTTCTCATACAGCACAAACAAAAGGCCCTTTCAGCATTCTGGTTACCTTCCTCTGGAGGCCCTCCATCTCAATAATGCCTTTCCTAAACTAATACCCAGAACTGAACACACTACCTAGATTAGAGTCGAGTACAGATGAGCTAACGCCTGCTCATTCCCAGAAGTTACACTTCTCTTGATGTAGCCCAAGATCTCATTAGCTTTTTGCTAATTTATTATAATGCTGATTCAAAGTGACTTACTGTAAGTTAAAACCCCCAAGATCTCTTTCAGAAAAACTATCTAATCATGCCCCCTCCATTTTCTTACTAAGTAGTTCCTTTGAACCCACGTTTAAGAAATAACATTTATCCTTATAAAATTTCATCTATTAGATTTAGCTAATAATGGGCTGATAGATGTTTAACAACTGGCTCTCCAGGGAAAATGCATGCAAGGCACATTTTAAAATTTAATCTCATATTAACATTTTCTCTATCACAGAAGTCTAGACAATCAACAAAACAATCATTCAAGCCATGATTTATAAGGTTTGGCAATTTCTGAGGTGTAAGTGCTCACACTGAAAATTTAACAATCAGCTCTTGCAAGGTCGTTCAAGCTGACTTATATAGCCTGTTAAGATATTTTGGGACCCTGGATGTCATCCAGTATATTAGCTGTCCCTCCTAGTTTTGTGTCATCTGCAAATTTAATAACAATACCATCTAAGTATGTCACTGATAAAAATGACAAACAGCACAGCTCCAAGCACACATTCCTGGGTCACACCACTGAAGACTTTACAAATTTACATTGAACTATTAGTGATTCTGAGTATAGTCATTCAACTAGGTCTAAATTCATTTACCTGTATTATTTTACAGACCACATCTCTCCATCTTTTCCACAAGAATTACATGAGACATTCCATCTTGCTAAAATCTATATAAATGAGGGCTTCATTTATAATTACATGAGACATTCTATTTATAAATGAGGACTTCATTTATAATTACATGAGACATTCTATCTTGCTAAAATCTATATAAATGAGGTAGGTCTCCTGGACCTACCAGTCTAATTAGTTACCTTGTCCAAAAAAGACGTGTTAGTCCAGTACAAACTACTCCCAACAAAGTTATGTTGGTTTTTTGTTATCGCCAATCATCTCTTTAACAATACATCACAGAATTTTTGCCAAGAATCAGTTAAGCTTACTTAGCCCATAGTGTATAGACTCTGTTGTTTTCCCTTTGTTGTAAACTAGGAAAATGTGTCCTACTCCAATATTATGGTGACTTTCCCATTCTTCATGACTTTTCAAATTATCACTTACAAAGGCTAAGGAGCAACATCCATCAGTTCTTTCAGTACCCAACAACACAGTTCAATGGGCCAGCTGTCTTGAATTTATCATGGGGAGCTAAGTATTTACAATCTCTTTATTTACAATGAATATCAGCTCCCTATTAGCCATTTTTGTTCCATCCTTTCCAGACCCAAACTCATCCTCCTTAGCAGAGAAAACAAAAGTAAAATGAAAATTAAGTGGCTCTTATTTCTGTTATCAATTTTCATTGTGCCATACTGTAATGAGAATGGGAATTTGAAGATCTTCCCTGCCCCTTCATAGACCTGGAAGGGGTGGGGGGGGGTTGCTCCCCTGCTTTGAAAGTAAAATCTGCCCCCTAATAGGCTAAATGTAACCACATGGAGCCTGTGATGGAGAGAATTTGCTAAATGGTGGAGCAGAGCCCACAGGAAGTTTCCCTGCTATGAAAATAAACTCTGCCCCCTAATAGGCAAAATGTAGTCACACAGAGGCTGTGGTGGGAGG
The DNA here is from genome assembly GCA_011680675.1 of Gymnobelideus leadbeateri. NCBI lineage: Eukaryota > Metazoa > Chordata > Mammalia > Diprotodontia > Petauridae > Gymnobelideus > Gymnobelideus leadbeateri. Next base: position 63,434 of record WOXC01001178.1, read on the forward strand.
AGTTTGCCGAAGGAAATCAGAGCCCACAAGAAGTTGGTAGTCAGAGCTAGCAAGATAGTGGGGGAAAGAGGACCCTCAGGCAAGGAGTCAGATAGGCTCGTGATTAAATATTGATCTTGTACTGGTTTGTGGGAAGGCTAAAGGTGCTGTGGCTCCCAGTGTTATTATGGTTTCTGAATATCTTTGGTATTACGATGGAATCGGCTTACTGGTTTTGGGATTTGGTTTTTCTGGTGTCTAAATAAATGCTTCAGTTCTATCCTCTATCTGGAGAATCTGGTATACTTTGCAATCAAACGTCATGTGATACTTATAGTCACAGTCTTTATTTTGATTGTGGGTGCTGTAAATATTGCATTGGCACTACACAAACCTGCTACTGAGGTTTCCTATCCTTTCTTTGATCTTTCTCTTTTCCCCCAAATAGTTTAAAGAAACATTTTATAATGTTCTTAGTTTCCCTGAGAACCTTTTATTGGGAGTTAAAATATATTTTGTTCCCTAATGCCTAATGGTATTTACCTTCCAATTCAATACATTTCTTCTCAAACTATTCACCAAAACAATCATCATCATCAATGATAGGAAGAAGAAAATGTTGATAGTAATATATGTGACTCTACTTCCTTTTTTACTAAGTTTAAAACTCTTACTTTTACTTTGCAGAATTAAAACATGTCAGAGTTGGAAAAAAACCTCAGAGTTCATTTGGTTAAACTGCATAACTGAACAAGAAACCACTTCTGTAACATATCTAACAAGAGATCATTCAGATTTTTTTTCAATACTTTTGATGAGACCTTCATTACCTCTCAAAGTCAAGTTCATTCTTCTTTTGGACAGGTTACATTATTAGGCCATTTCCTCCTACATCTATCCTAAATCTGACTCTCTTCAACTTCTACCCACTGATCCTAGTTCTTCCTTTAGGGGTTAACCAGAAAAATTCCAACCTTTCTTCCACATGACAACTCTTCAAATACTTGAATTCTGTTATCATGTCCTCATAAATCTTTTCTCCTCAAGGCTAAAGAGAGGCTGTTCCTTCAACCAAAACCCTTGATCATCCTGGTTATCCTCCTCTAGTTGCTTCACAGTTTGCCAATTTATTGTTTATTCTCCAGGTCCTATAACGGAGAATGTGAATTAAATTAATATTTTAATAACAAAATTCCACTCAAAACAATCTGCAGGATTTGTTATAAAAGAATTTTTAGCTGGTACAACGTTGAGACTTACTGCTTTGAAAGTTATGACTATGAGAACCTCTTGAACCATTCAAATGCTCTCTTCATCCCAATGCCAATATTAAGAAAACAAAATTGTCCAAAAAATCTTCATGTCTTCAATGGGAAAAAAATGAAATATATTACAGAAAGGAGGCACAATAATTCTTTTTCCCCTTGGCCATCCCATCCAAACAAAAAAAAATAAAATAAACATGGTAAATTCCCCAATTGATAAATGGTTAAAGGATATGAACAGGTAGTTTTCAAAGGAAAAAATTCTTGCTATCAACAGCCATATAAAAAATCCTCCAAATCATTACTAAATTGATTTTAAATTTTAATTAAAATGTAATTAATTGATGGCATTTATCTAGTACCTACAAATTAAAACTCTGAGGTTTTACCTCATTCCCACCAGATTGTCAAAGATGAAAAAAAAAAAGTAAAATGATCAATGTTAGGGGGGTTTTGATTAACGAAGTGTATTGAACCTCTTAGTCCAACATGGGTCCAGCCATCTTGGAAAGCAATTTGGAATTACGCTGCCAAAGTCATTAGACTGTTCATACTCTTTGACCCAGTGATAATAGTACTAGGTCTGAGAATAAAGAAGAAAAGGATCCTTATGTACAAATTTATAGCAACTTTTTATAGGGTCAAAGAGATAAGAATTAAGGATATGGTCAACAACTAGGGAATGACTGAAAAAATTATGATATATAAATATAACGAAATATTATTATGCCATGAGATAAAAAGATAGTTTCAGGAAAGACTTGTATGAATTGCTTCAGTGAAGTTTCCAGAACCAGAAAAACAATATATACAATAATAACAACAAAGACAATTTTGAAGACCCTTAAAATTTTCAATTTTCTTATAAAAATGTGAATATTAGCAGAGTATGAAAAGGCCCAAATTGAACTGGCTAATATATATCCTAACTTGAAAAAAGTGTATAGAACATGCAGTACTACAGTAAACTTAATGCACTAACAACATGCTGTACTTGGGGAAATGATGGTCCCTGTGAAAAGAAACTAAAGTAGTATTTAAAGAACTAATTCCTTTTTAAGAGACATCCGTGGAATTTCTTAGACCAGTGTGGAAATCTTCATTTCAACAATCATTACGTACAAGGCAGTGTGCTAGGATTGGGGATACAAAGCAGTCCATGACCTAAAGGAGAATATATTTTGTGGGAGCAGGATGGAGAAGGTAGAAATATATACACAAATAATGAAATAAAGGTATATGCAAAGAGGGAATGAGGCCTCACAACTGTGGGGAAGGGAGAGGATCAGTGAAGTAATGTCAGTGGCAGCTAGATTGTTTTACGCAGAGGAGAGGGCACACTACAGACAGAAGGGACTGCCTGTACAAAATCCAAGCTTCATTTGAAGGGGTGAAGGGGAAGATTTTGTCTATGGTGACCAATGAGAAGGTACTAGTACTTTAAACAAAACCTTCCAGGAAAATCTTTAAATGATTTTTAAATAGCCACTATTAATGATACCAAATAACACGATGCATATTTTTAGAAATTTTTGCATTGAACATACAAGTAGCTACTCTTTTCTATATCCGTTTGTATTAGGAATACAGAAATGAATGACACCCTCCCTTGCTCTGAAAATGTGCAAAACTTAATGAGGCCTGGAGGGAATGTAAAAAGTAGACAAATAAGTATGATTCTCACAAAAACATGGCAAGGAAGGACAAATGGCCAAGAAATCCAAAGTGCTGAACAAAAATATAAGGCAAGAGAGGGTGGGGAGAAAATGTTGGGGAAGATGTTTCATAGAGGGGGAAACACTTAAACTGATGCTTAAATGAAGGTATTTCAAAGACAGCAAAAACTCTCTCCAAAGCACAGTGATAACTAGAGTGTTTATAGTCTTAGAATTGCCTGAGGGACTGAAGAGGTTAAGGGCTAAGTATCTTTCAATAGCAGTTTTGAACTAAGGTTTCCTGACCCCCACAAGGCTGGTCTTCTATATACTAAATCACCATGCCACAAACTCTTTAAAATGCTGTTCTATGACATGAAAAGTAACTCCACGTGAAGAAAAGGATGGGGGCCTTGTACAGTGTTACATACTATATGATTCTCATGGCCTCATTCCCTCTTATGGCCCTAGACCTCAAGACTACTCTAACAGCCCATCTTCTAGCCCCAAGACTCATGAACTAAAGCTCTAAGAATCCTGTTCCAAGTCAAGGACCAAATCTAAATTCAGTGTGGTATTACTGCTTATTTGGCTCTAGCTACCTGCACTATTAAACAATCCCAAATGACTTAACAGCTACATTATGTAAATGAAATCTACAGTAAAAAGACATTTACTTCTCCAAAACTCAACTTCACTGACTGGTCATTTGTCACATTTACCTACAATGTTTTTTAAAATGTGTTTATTAAGTGATTAGCTTAACAAAATATTTAAACCACTTGCCTAGCATAGTGCCTAATAAATGTTTATTGAATTCCACAAGAATAACTATCTTAATCCAAACAATTCATGTCCATTTACAGGGGCAAGACTAGGGATAACCAGAATAGCAATTTTTCACTAGTCATTACTTTGTGTTGTTATATAGAATTGAAAGTAATCAGGGTGGCTAGGTGGCGCAGTGAGTAAAAGCGCCAGCCCCGGAGTTGGGAGGACCCAGGATTGGTTCTGGCCTCAGAAAATTAGCACCCACACATAAAAATAACTAGCCATGTAACCTTGAGCAAGTTACTTAACCCCAATTGCTTAAGAAAAAAGAAAAAGAAAAAAAAAGAAAGTAATGACCTGTATTTCTAGGAACTCTACAAACAAATGAGGAAGCTCTCAATTGCAGAAGCCTACAGATCTCTCTCTGGTAGAATATAAGCTCTCTGAGGGTACATGGGAGATGCTTTATAAATGCTAGTTGAATTAAAGTGGACATGGCTCTGCTATTTTTAAAATTTTCATCTATATCTAACAAATCCAAACTAAGAGAAATACTTTAAAATATTTAGTTCACAGTATAGATGACTTGTCTGTTGCCCTACCTGTTTCTAATTCATATTACGTATACTTCTGGAAAAACCCAGAGACTCCGATAAGATGCTAGGACTTCATTTTGGGCTTATTTTTAATTCTTTCAAATCAATCTTAGATTAGGTCAAGATGGAAGTGTACTTAATTTGGGTAGTCAGTATGGAATTATTCTTTTCAAGGAAATTCAGCTGGTGTATATTATTTATGTATAACCACAACAAGGGAAATCAATCTCCTTCTGCTACTCACAAAAAAATGAATAAATAAATAAAGTGATGTCCATGTAAGAAGTAAAAAAGAAAAAAATGCTTTTGGAGAAAGAAGGGCATGTAAAAAATTAAACTTGACTGATTTTTAATTTAGCAAAAATAACAGCAAATATTTAGCAAGCATCTACTTGGTGGAGACAAAGCTAAAATAAAGCCAATTTTTACCTTCTTGAAGCTTATGGTGTTCAGATACAATAAAATAACAATAGTTCAAATCTCTATATTGCTTTAAAGTTTACAAAGTTATAGTAGACAACCTTATATGATTAAATGCACAGAGAATTTAAACAAGCGTTATTTAAGATCTAAAGGGAGGAGGAAGCAATGTGTATCAAGGGTCCTTACTGACCAGAAAGTTAAGGGTCCTGGAAGAGTTGGCATTTGAGGTAGGTTTTAAAGCATGCAGAGAAATTCAACATGCTAAAATGGAAAGGAAATATAAAGAGAATGAGCAAAGGAGGTGGTAAGGCACAAAAATGTAGTGCATATAGATGCAGAGGTTGGCTGAAGCAGTACATTGAGAGAAATATTAAGAAAAAAAGCAAATTATAGAAAGTACAGACTGTCAAAGAATGTAAAATTTTACTTCATAATACAACTAATTTTTTAAAATGTATTAATTGAATATTATGGCAAATTAGGGAAGAGAGGGGACATGAAGAAAGGGAAAGAAGAGATATATACACATAACCACACAAGGAAGAAAAGAAAGCATTATATACATAAAAGTAGAAAGAGAATAAATCAGTCAATTCTGAGTTAAGGGTAGTAATGTTATTATTCATTTAGGTGATTTCAGAGTATCATCTCTTATATTTATTCTTTGAAAATGCTAATCACCTGATTAGCTTCAACACTATTAACAGCTCCACTGCTCCCTAAATCCCTAAATTTTCAGAGACTATTCACACTCTCTAGTACTAAGAGGAGATTATATGGGCCTCAGCCCCAGGTTTGCCACATACAACCACCAACAAAGAACTCAAGATGAAAGCCAAATGTTCGCAGATACTACTCTATTGGTCTATTATAATTAATTTGTATGTTATAAATATCATTCTATAACATCAGATGGTTGGACTAGGGCAGAGGAGGTTTCTAATTTTGTGTATGTGTGACTAATCCTTTAGCAGTCTGATGGACCCCTTCTTAGAATAATGTTTTTAAATGCATAAAACACATAGGACTAAAAAAGAAACCAATTATAATAAAACACAATTATCAATTTGTTAAAGTTCACAGACTCCAGGTTAATCACAACTGAACTAAAGTATTTAAAATACTTTTCCATCTATAAAATACAAAACAATAGAACTATTAAAAAATGAAGTTTTATTATCTAACCAAGTTCTAACAAAATAGATTTCAGCAACTGCTGTGAACTATATCTTAAATATATGTAAAGTAAAAAAGTTTCACCGAACTCCAGTGAGACAGTTTAATTACCAGGAATAAAGCTCTATTTTATAGTAACTATTTAAAAATATTAAATATTTTCAAACTGTACAGGTGCAGCTATGCTTTTGTATATATGCTATTCATATGGGAGGACCAATGTCCTCCCACACCACCCTCCAGACCATCTGCTCAATACACTGTATTCAAAGGACTCTAATCCTTACCACCTGTCTTGCAATGGCATCCTAAGGACCACAGGGTTTTTCAATTTGTCTTATAGCAAACCCTCCTAAATTGATGTCTCCTACTATCAGAATGAAAACTTCTTAAGAGCAAGGTTTTAGGGTGAGGAGTGAGAAAAAACTGGAAAATCAAAAATTTTAAAAAACAATGTCAAAACATTTTTTACATGTAATTGGAAAAAAATGAAATATTTGGGGAAAAAGACCAAGGTTTTTTCTCACTTTTCTATTTCATCCTTCTGTATGATGCTTTACATAAAGTGACTAAAAATGCCTTTACAAGTATGCAAAACATTTATTCAGCATCCAAATGTCCAAGAGTCTTGACACATTTTTAATCAAAAATTGCCAACATAGATCATTAAAGGGTAGTTAATAAAATTTGTCATTCTTACCTTAGAACCTGATAACATACTGGTCAACATTTTTGTTCCTTTTCCAATTCCAACCACTGCAAGTTAAAGAAAAAATATGATAATGTAACTCTTATGGTAACTGGATTTTAAAATCTATACATCTGTTATTATCTTTTGTCATGCACTACACTAAGCTAAAAAGAGCACTATGAATTCAGCACAATTTTGGTGCAGCTTCTATTATCCCTATCATTTAAACTCATCATCCAATAAAAAAAGGGAAAGAAAGGGACTATTTCTGGAAGATGTGTGCAATTTTTTTCATCTTTATGTATGTTAAAATGGTGGAGGTTTAAATTTAGAGTTATATTTTACAAAAATAAAAATTTTTATAAAAATCTTCTAAGACTTAGTAAAATTTCATATGAATGTCAATGAAGAATACACAGAGCAATTAACATCCTGGGGTCTGGTTTGATGATGTCTTTTACAGAGTTCATTATTAAGCATGCAAAACCATCATCATGGTTAATGGACCATTTAAAAATTGTTAGGGCCCAGAAGTACATTATCAAGAAAAAAGACAACATTCTGAGGAATCAACTTTGCACTGAGAAAAATACAGCAGAAGCTATATGCTAAATCATCAGTCCTCAAACGTTTTTGTCTCATAACTGCTTTAACATTCTAAAATGCAATTTATATCTCTTGATATTTACCTTATCAGAAATTAAAACTGCTTTAAATATTTATGAGTTCATTTTAAAATGACAATAGTAAGCCCATTACATGTTAATATAAAAAGTTTTATGAAAATAACTGTTTTCCAAGCAAAAAAAAATTTTATGTGAGAGGCTTAATAGAAAGACATCTAGATTCTCATATCTGTTTCTATATTCAATATATTACAATATGTTGTTTTGGTTGAAGTATGTATCGGAAGAAAATTTGGCCTTATACAGATATGTAGTTGGAACAGGGAGTATTTTAATAAACAAAAAAACCCCATTATTTTTATGAAAAGAGTTTTGGTCTCTTGACCACACCCAGGAATCCCCAGGATTCAGACTATATTTTGAGAACCAATATGCTAAATAATAACAATAATAATAAAAATGAGAGCTAGCATTTATATAACATTTAAAAATTTTCTTATCTCATGTAATCCTCACAATAACACTGGTAGGCAGGTTTTATTACTAGCCCCATTTTACAGATGAGGAAACTAAGACAAAACTTATGACTTTCCCAGGGTCACAAAGCTAGTAAGTCTCTGAAGCCAAATTTGAACTCACGTCTTCCCGATTCCAGGACCAGCATTCTATCCACTATACCATCTAACTGCCATACATAAATAAACCATATGTAAAAGTACTCTAGAGTTCACTTGGCTCTTCAATTTGAAACAACTCACTCTATACCAGCATATTTCACTAGTCAAGTTAGATATGGTTAGGAAATGAACTCTGGTCATTTCTACACTTAATAATGTAAGTATTTTTTGTTATTAATTGGACAAAACTATAATGTGTTGGAAATGCGTATGACCTAAGAATGGAAAAGAACAGAAGGGGAAATAGATAAGCAGTGTACAACAGATTTATAAGAAACATAAGAAAAAAACAAGTGCCATGAGAAAAGTTATGCAATTTTTAACATGCAAGATTCAACAACATATATACCTATGGATTTAAAAACAAAGACATCTAGGGCTTGCAATACCAACTTGCTTGACAGAGAAGACAAACAGATGGAAATCACTCTGGCCTCCCCCTCAATTTCCGTCAACAATATCTCTCACCATTTTTCTAGTCTTCCAGATTTGAAACCTTAGAATAATCAATGTTTCCTCCACTTTTTCCTCTGTGAGATTTAGATTATTAATTGATTAATAGGTAAGACTCTTAATCACTGAAACTAACAGTTACAGATCAGATTTGGATTTAATTGTGAAGGCAACAGAATCTGTAAAAGTTTAGGTTCCCTAATTTTATGAGCTACAACCTGGTTCTGTCTCAAGAAGAAAGACAAATGGAAGATTAGTGAACCTAGTAAGGAGATGTTTTGCCTAGCACTAGGTCTCTCTGGTGTTATGTGGCATCTAGCATGAGACTTTTCAGAGGATGTTGTTCAACTCTGCTTTTTCCCTGTTGCTATAGATTCTGGAGATTCCCAGTTAAGTCAGCATGAGTTAGTAAAATGTAAGCCCACCCTCCACCTGTACTATAAACCAATCACAATCTTAATTTGCATCAATGGACCTTATGTAAAGAACTGTATAAAAAACTGCCCTGTCAGTTAAGTCTTTGGCTACTGAATTAAGAAAATGCCAATTGAAGACTTCCAAGCAGAGTTACAGTATCTGGTTACTCTGTAGCCACTATTATTACCACACACACACACACAAAAAGGTATTAAATACGAATGTGTTTCTTTTAAATTCAAGTAAATTAAAGTTAGTTTTGTTTCTTTGAAATGAGAATTTTTTGTGACTTGAGACTTCATAATTAAATCAGGATTCAGACTCATCATCATAAACTCTTAGCTCAATTTTAATTACATCTTTGCTTTTGGTCCTTCAATAAAGTCAGCAAAAGCAATCCATAAATGTTTTAAAGTGAAATTCCCATTGCCCCATACATATTCAATACTCCCTCCTACCAAAAAAAGTAACTCAAACATTAGTCTGTGTCTTTTTGTTTTGTTGTAATACTCTTTCTTGAACTATAAAACACCAGACTTCAAAATCAACAGTTATGCTGATAATGAATACCATCACTTTAGCATGTCTGATCTTCAATTGTAATAACAGGCATTAGGAAAATGGCTGATATATTAGCACATTAAATCACCATAAAAATCACTGTGATATCATTTACAAATCAATTAATTTTTTTCTCTCTCAAGAATGTTTTTCATATCAGACACTACAGGATAAGAAAAGATTAATAGCAGTATGCTGTTACCATTGACATTAGATATAGCCCTTTTCTAAAGACACTTAAATTTTGTCAAAGACAAGACTTAATCAATCAGCAAACACTTATTAAGCACCTAGAGTGCTGTGCAAATCAACTAAGACAAAGTAAATAGTTAAATTTAGCACAAGAAACCTTACAACTTCCTACAACTTTAAAAAATTCAATATGTAAAATGTCCTCCCTTTACTGCAATCACTTATTTTACATTAATTTAGCACTTAGTTCACAAGGTCTTGACATATATGCTTTAATCCTTCATCATGAAACCTAACTTATCATTTTGGATATCAAACTTTTGATAAAGTCCATTTTTCCTAATCAAACTTTGAATACAGTCTATAAATTTTCAATCGGGTTTAAATCAGGCAAGCTCCCAGGCTTCTGAAGTATGTTCCTTTCTCTCTCTTAGATAAATCTGGAAACCTTTTGTGACATGTTACATGATATAACACTGTGTTGCAGTCTAGCAGTCTAAGCATTTATAAGCACCTATCATGTCCTAGGAATTGTGCTAAGCACTGGGGATACCAAAAACAGGAAAAAAAAAGGTAAAAGACGGTCTAATAGAGGAAAAAACATGCAAACTATATATGAACAAGCTATGCAAAGGATGAATTGGAAATAATCAATAAAGAGAAGGTACTAGCATTAAGGGAGGTAAGGAAAGATTTCTTGGAAGAAGCTAGGATTTTAGCCAGGACTTGAAGAAAGCCAGAGTAACCAAGAGACAGAGATGAGGAGGGAGAGAATTCCAGGCAGGGAATCAGCCTGCAAAAATGCCCGGAGTCAGGTAATAGAGCGTCTTACAGGAGGAAGAGCAAAGAGGCCAGAGTCACTTGATCATGGAACGCTTGGTGGTAAGGTGTAAGAGGACTGGAGATGTAAAAGAAGACCAGGTTATGAAGGGCTTTAAACATCAATAGGTGATCTTTTATTTCATTCTGAAAGATACTGAGAGCCACTAGAGACTATTTAAAGAGGATGGGTGGAGGTGGGGGTTGATATGGTCAAATCTGCTCTTTAGTAAGATTAATTTGACAGATGAGAGTAGACTGGAGTGGGAAGAGACTTGATGCAGAGAGGCAACTAAAAGGTTACTGCAATAGTCCAAGTGTGATGAGGGAAATCCTGTAGTTTTCAAATTCTTCTGATTATCAATATATCTCCCAGAGTTCATTCTCTCCCTAGGTACAAGACTCCCAAGGTTCCCATTTTGGGGGGTGGATGTAGCTATCTAGATCTTACAGGTTTACCTAGATTGCTCCTAACAATGGTTTTGGCATAGTCCTTAACAAAAAAGTGAGTGTCATCAGTAAAAATCACCTTTTTCCAATCTTCAGTACTGCAGCCTTTGCATTATCTTGCCCATTAAAAACTTTTAAAATCACAGCAATAGTTAGCAGCTAGTTTTTTTTAACTGGTCTTCTCATTGTTCTTCCAGTTGCAGGAACTCCGTCCTGCAAAAGAGAGGAATCAGTAGCAACCTTCCCTGTCGTTAGGTCCTGCTAAAAGTCTCTGCTTGTTTTCTGAGGAAACTGAGACATAAGAAAGGTTCTATGATATACCCAAGGTCACAAAATTTGAAATCAGATCTTTCTGACTCCAAGTCCCATAATCTCATCACCATGCCAACAAAGATACCTGTCAACTATGGAATGGCTAAACAAATTATAGTACATAAATGAAACGGAATATAATTGTGGCAACAACAGATGAGCGTGATGAATACAGAGAAGCAAGGAAAGACTTACATGAACTAATGCCAAAGTAAAGTAAGCAGAGCCAGGAAAAACAATATACAAAAGACTGCAACAATGTAAATGGAAAGACCAACAATAGCCACAAAACAACTGGAACTGAATGTTGCAAAATTGTAAAGAACAAGCTTAGCTCCAAAGAACTATTACAATATCTTCCTGCCTCCCCATGGGCAGAGGTCAGAGTTCACAGGTATAAAACACTACATAGAATGCCAGACATTTTCAAATTGATGATCAATTTTACAGAATTTATTTTTCTTTTCTCCCACTTTTTTTAAGTCTTTGTTGCTGGGTGTGGTGGTGTACACCTTTAATCCCAACTGCCAGGAAGGCTGAGAATGGTGGAGGATTAAGCTCAGAGGTTCAGAGCTTCAGTGTCCTTTACTGAACAGGTAGCTCCACCCAAAGGGGAAGCAAGAACAGGGCACTGAACTACCTAAGAAGATTCTGTTGTTTGTTCATTTTCCCAGCCTATTACTTTTAACTTTTTGTTAAAGTAGGGCCCTGCTTCCAGGGTGGAGGGCACACTGTCCCAAGCTTCAGGGGTTTTGTGCAATTGTTTTCAGAGATACTTCTAGGCACCAGTGATTTTTCAGTTCTTCCAAGGTGGTATGATCTAAGGAGAGGTGTTTACTATTCCCCTGGCCTATGCTCTAGTCTGTGAGTGACCACAAGCACATTTTTTTGCCCTGGAACTCTGAAGAGAGCCCCCCTCCACTGTGGTCACAAGCTCTGCTCTGCTAGTAGTGTTCCTCCTCACCCTGGGACTGCCACCCAGGACTGCAATCTGGTTCCAAGTATAGGCAAAGCAACAGAGTCCTGCCTCAGTGTTAGTAAAAAGACCCTTATAATCTCCTCCGGACCAGCTGTTCAACCCCCTTACCGTCTGTGGACTGAGAGTTCCACAAGTTGCCGCTGCTGATTCAGTCACTCTCAAGGCCTGCTCCTGGTTTGCTGGGGCCGGGACTGTGCTCCACTCTCACCTGGGTACGACAGACCTTTCCTGTTGACCTTCCAAGTTGTCCTTGGTGTCTATGGGCTGAGAGGCCTGGAAACCACCACAGCTGCCAGTGATTCAGTCACCCCAAGGTCTGCTCCAAGCTTACTGGGGTCGGTGTGGCCTGTGCTAGACTGTATCCCTCTTTTACCCTGGTACAACAGACCTTTCCTACTGACCCCCCAAGTTGTCTTGGGCCAGAAATCTGCTTTACTCCATCTTTTTGTGGATTCTGATGCTCCAAAATTTGTTTAGACTCATTTTTTAAAGGTATTTGAAGGGTTCTGAGGGAAAGTTCAGTTGAGTCCCTGTTTTTATTCTGCCATCTTGGCTCTGCCCACTACCTAAGAAGATTCAAACCAACTCATGGAGCATGTGAAAGCTCCTATGCTGGGATCAGGCCCAAGAATGGTCACTGCATTTCCAGTTGGTCAAGACAAGGATACTCAATCTCAAAAAAATTATCGTCATAAAACAAATTTTAAAAACAAAAAAATATCTGTCATAAGAAATGGCACTCTGGGATGGGAGAAGGGAATAATGTGAGGAGAATCTAGGCAACAGTTGTTGTCAATCAAATACATTTTTTAAAAGAAGAAAAAAAATCAGATATTTAAGGGAACTTGTATGCTCAGTATAAAACATTTTGATGTGGCCAAAAAAGTCGATGCTGTTTTAAAGTTACAAATGCATGAGATCTAGAACAAGAGAGATTAAAGTTATACTGTGCAAAATCTGAGTCTAGTCACCAGCCTAGAAAATCCAAGAGAACAGAAGCTATATATTCCCTGGATACTGGATGCTCTACACAGGGTAGGTACTCATTAAGCTTACTGAATTACTTAACTACCTTGGTTAAACCACATCAAATGTACACTGCTCCTTTCTGGGAACCAAATTTTGTGGGGAATACTAACAAGTTTCACACAAGTCCTACTTTGATGCCTCATTATGGTCATGGAGCAACCCTGGGTTCAAGGTTCTACCAAGCTGGAAGGCTTCAAAGTAAGCTTCTAGAAATACATTATGCTCTCTAATTAAATACAGAGGAGTTTATCTCTAATAGGCTAGCCACCAGATGATAGATTCTTTGGGACTATGTATCTGGGGATGCAAACAAAAGTAAAAACAGTCTCTGCCCTTTAGAATCTTACATTCTACATGTGTTTTATATTTATAATTTACATATATTCTATGAGTTTTTGCACATTAACATATAAATAACTAGGTACACACCAGATATACATAGAGTAGGTGGTAATATGCAACAGGAAGACGTTTAGGAGAAAGACTAGAAATATATGGACAGATCTGGGAGTCATCTGTATAGAAAAGATGATTTAACCAATAGAAATTGATAAGAACACCAACAAAGAGAGGAGAGAGAGAGAAAAGAGAGCCCAGAATGGAGTTTTAGGGACATCCATACTTTATGGGCAAAAGAAGCATAATGGTCCAAGTAAGGAGTTGGAGGAGTGATCAAACAGGTAGGAGGAAAACCCAGGAAGAGCAGTGTCACAAGCCAGAGGAGAAAGTATCCAGAAGGAGGGAGTAGTTGGCAGTGTGAAAATGCAAGGGAGGCCCAGAAGGAAGAGGAATGAGATGCAGAAACTTGGCAAGCAAGAGTCTGTTGATCACTCCAAAGGGATACATGACCTAGATATAAAAGGTCACCTGATAAACAAATTAGAGGAGCATGGATGAAATTAGCTTCTGGATCTTATGGATAGGGGAAGAGTTTATAACCAAGGGAGAGAGGGAATTACAGATTACAGGACAATGTTGATTCCATGAAATTTTTAAAATCTCACACAAATCCAACGCAACTAAGATTAGAAAGGCGAGTGTTAAATGGGGGGAAAAATTGCACCAAGTTTCTTTGATAAGTCTTATTTCCAAGATATTCAGGGAACTGACTCAAAATGTCTAAAAATTAAGAGTCATTCCTCAATTGGTAAATGGTCAAAGGCTATAACTAGGCAGTTCTCAAGGGAAGAAAACTATATTTATAGTCAATATATTTTTTTAAATGCTCCAAGTCATTAACGGAGTACAAATTAAAGCCACTCTGAAGTTCCATCTCACATCCCTCAGACTGGTAAAGCTGACCATTCCCCCACCAAAAAAAATTACAAATGCTGGAGAGACTTTGGAAAACCAGGACCAGTAATACACTGTTGGTGGAACTGTGAATTAGGACAATCATTCTGGAAATCAATTTGTAGCTAGGCTCAAAAAACTATTAAATTGTGCATACTCTTTGACCCAGTATGAGGCCTATACCTTAAAAGATGAAAGAGGAAAAATGACCCATATGTACAAAAATATTTACAGTAGTTCTTTTTGTGGTGGCAAAGTACTGGACACTAAGAAAGTGCCCATCATTTGAGGATACTATGGTGCTGGAAGAGAAGACAAAGGAGACAGTTAAAAGGAAATTTAGGAATACTTCTATGAATCAATGTAGAATGAAGTGAGCAAAAACGAGAAACCCATTTATACTATACAACATTGCAATACATAATAATTTTGAAATTCTTAAGAATTCTGATCAACACAGTAATAAATTATGATTCCAGAGGACCAAGTATAAAGAATACTATCCACATCTTGATAGAAAGTTAGGTGACAGAGTAAAGGTCCAGTATGAGACACATATTTTTTTGACAGTCAATATGGAAATTTGATTTGCTTGACTATCCATATTTGTTACAAAGGATTTTTTTCCCCAGTAGGGATGGGAGTAGGAACGGAAGAAAAATAAGTGCTTATTAATTGAAAAAAAATTTAAGGGTTTGTGGATCACTTGCTTTGGAGAAGGAAATGGCCATCCACTCCAGCATTTTTGCCAAGAAAAACTCAAATGGGGTCATAAAGAGTCAGACACTACAACAACAACAAAAAAGGATAACTTGTTGGAAATGTAATAAAGAAAATTCCTCTTCAGGTATCAGTTAGACTGGATGATATCTGAACTTCCTTTCATCTCTAAGATTCTATGCTCAAAGCTTCTAAAGGATAATTATTTTAAAATAACTCCCATCCCACCTACAATCTTTGCCAGATGTATTCCATACCCTTTCCCTTTGCAGTATTAAGATAAAATTTAAGGGTGAAAATTTCTCACCCTTCACTCAATATGTGCTTGGGAATTTTGGAATTGTGTGATATGGGAGGCACTGGCATGGGAATTCAAAGCACAGTGTACCCTCATCAGAAAAGATGCTATCTTCCATAAGCAAAGCAGAATTGAAGTAGTTCAAAAGAAATGAAAGATGTGCAAATTTAGAAAATCTACCCCAAATGTTCACATGGACTATTTGTGCCAAACCTGTGGTTGAACATTCCAAGTTACTATTGGTCTGATCAGTCACAGTCAGACACACTGTAACTCTACTCTAGCATAGTGATACCATTTTGATCATTTTCGAACCAACTTTTGTACTGATTTTGTCTTTCTTGGTAACCCTAGAACTAAGAACAGACCCTGGCACAAACTAAGAGCTAAATAAGTGCTTTTTTTAAGTGACTGAAATAAACTGAATCATAACTGCAACAATTTTCTGCATAACAGGAGAAGTTACTATAGGTGGAAATAATTTATCCAAGCTAAAAAAAGTGTATTTTATCCATTATTATCTTTTAAGTCTTCAAAGTATGACATGATAGCATGATAAAAAAACAATGATTCTTAACTGGTGAAAATAAATCCATCAAGATTTTCTAATTCATTTAAAGAGATTTTCCCCTTGATTATTTTCCTAAATTATTTTTCTTAAGATTTGTAAAGATCCAAAAATTAAGACTACTTCACTTTTTTCTTTTGGCACAGCAATTGGGGTTAAGTGACTTGCCCAGGGTCACATAGCTACTAAGTGACCCCAGGACCAGAGCTCTATCTACTACATGACCTACCCCCTTCACTCTCTTTTTGATTGCCATTCTAGCAATGCCCACATGTAACTAATGATTTTAGTAAACTTTTAATAAACAGAATTATATTTGAAAGAAGTGTATAATCTGGAAGGCAAATTTTAAAGTGGAAGAAATGTGAAAACAATTAACTAGTCTAGGTTAGTTTGTTTAAAATGAAAACAAAATTTTGTACTTCAATGAAGTTTTTCCACCATCTCTAGAATTTTTTAAAACTATAAATTCATGTTTTTAAACTGTCTGGAAAAGTGTGTTTTTGTCACCAATTTTTTTTTATTTTTCTGAATAGTATACATTTGCTTTATTTCTTATATTAACATCACTTGGCACCGAACTTACGGGATTTTTTTGTTAATTGCTATAGTATACATACACAGGTTGTCAAGCCACAGACATAAACTGCAAATCTTAACAAATGCCAATAAACAAAACAGGAAATAAAAAGCATTAAGGATTTCCCTCTTCAATCAATTCTACTGACTTGTCTAAAGAAACAATAATGTTCTCAATGGTAGCATATCTGTAAAAGAAAGTTCTTGCTACATTGAAGAAAATAAACTTTATTTTTAAAAAACTGGATATGGAAAGGAAAAAAGGCTACATCATTCTTTAAAGGTCCATTTGTACAAACGAGTGGCTAGTTTTTATTTCTTTTCCTTCTATTTTATTTCTTGCTTTTAAGCAAAAAAGGCAACATATGTCCTATGTAACAACAAATAGTTAAGCAAGATTCTAAAGTAAATCATAAATTAATCTGCATTATATCTTAAATGAAACAACTTCAAACAATTTTCTTTTACCAACCTAGGAAAACCACTATAAAAATGAAATATGAAAATGCTCTTTATATCTATTACCTAAAACTCCTGTGGCAGCACTGTCCAAAGTTCCTCCATGACCAATTTTTAATGCCTGTTTCTTTCTCTTGTTCCCATCTTGAGGAGGCATACCAGCTTCTATTAAAGAAAAATGAATGAAAAAAGTAATCACCCACTGTATCTTCGAATAAAGCCAGACAGCTCCCCAATTAATGCAAACAAGTTATTTAAAAAACATACATCATAACAATATAATTAACACTACTAGCAAAAGATTATGACAAACACAATTGAAAGTCTTCCAAATTAAAATTAGTTGTATCTGAAAAGCCCATTTGTAAAATCAGTTGTTTGAACATAGAAACATTTGTTTTTTTACCAAAGAAACAATGTTGTAAAGAGTTGTTGGGTCTCCGGATTACTCCACAAGTCTTTTTAACATAATATACAACTATGGTCATATCCCAAGTTGAACTTTTTTGTTCTCTGAAATAACATGGTTAATGTATCCCAATGTAAGGTCACAAGAGATTGTTATATCATTGGGGCAATAGCCAATTTATAACTGCCCCTATTAGATGAATTTGCCTAATATATTACCAATTAACAATGACAGGCTGAGTTTGCCAAGTTTGCCAAGTTCTGCTATAACCAGCAGAGTTTGGAGTTCTGAAAGTAAAGGAAGGGGTCATCATACCCCAAAGGGAAAAAGCAAGAGTTTTTTTTTCCAGTCTTAGGAGAAAAATCTGTCAAAGATTGTATATGACAGCCTTCAATTACATATCCTTCTCTATAAACTTCCAAATGCCTAGTATCTTCATGTAGACCTAAGTCCTCCACCTACTTCTTCTCTAAACCCAAAGTATTCCAGACTCCCAAAGTATCTGCTTCCCTTCCCTAAGTAATCAATAAATTAATTTCCGTGCAAAAGGATTTAGCTACAGGTTAGAAGAAAAATGTGACTGGTCTAATTCATAATTCACATGGCCTTCCTGACTACGTTTTCTTAAATGTATGTCTTCAGAAATGTTGGCTTCACCAGTTAACACATAATCTTGAGGATAAGTACTGTTTTTTTGCCTTTGTATCCCCAATGCTTAACACAGTGCCTGACACACAGGAACTTAATTAATGCTAAATGTGTTCAACCATTCCCCAACTGACAGACATTTATTTTGGTTCTAGCTTTTTGTTCTCACAAAAAGTCCTGCTATAAATATTTTAGCATATTATATGGGATCTTTTGGATTTTGACCTCCATAAAGTATAAATCCAGGAGTAGGATGTCTAGATTAAAGGATACGAACAGTTTAGTGATTTTTCTTAATTGCAAAATGTTTTCTAAAATATTTGGCCCAAGTTCCAACTCCACCAACAGTATATTATCATGGTAGGCATTCTGTAGTCCTTCTAACATTGACTATTTCTCTTTTATCTTCATCAGTTTGATGCATATGTAGTGAAAGGTCCCATATACACCATAATACTTACAACACTTCTTACAGTAGCCAAAAACTGGAAACAAAGTAGGCGCTCATCAACTGACCAATGATAAGCAGTTTGGGGTATATAAATGTAATAGAACATTACTGCCCTGTAATAAATTATTATAAATAGAGACACAAAGGAAGGAACACTTATTATGAACTGACACAAAATGAAGTAAACAAAACCAGGGAAACCATATCTACAATGACTATGACAATATAAAAGGAAAGCATAACAAAATAAATGAAACAAATGTTGTGCAATTATAACAACTTAAACTTTTAATCCCAGAGATGAAAACACACCTCCTGCCCTTCTTTGCAAGGGAAGGGACTATGGATGTGGAACTCTAACTTCAAATGTGGTTGTATTAGTTTTGCTTGTTGAACTGTTTTTTTCTTGTTTTTATTTTTTATAAAGGAAGGATGACTACGTGGCTTCTGAGGTTCCTTCCTGCTTTAGATCAATAATCTTATTAATTGGGCGGCTACCCAGGAGAAGAAATATTTTGGGAAATGTAGATGATCAAAACCAACAGATATCAATAAAAATTGTTTAAAAAAAGAAAAGGCATTGGTGGGAGAATTCTTAACCAAACATGACTCAGGACAGCATTAAAGAGGTAACAATTTTAACTTTATAAAATTAAATATAAAGCAGAAGCATTGTAGAGTGGATAACAACACTTGAAAGCAGGAAGACTTGGGTTCAAGTTCCAACTTGGAATCTACTGGCTGAGACCCTGATGAAGTCATGTCCAACAAGAATTCAGTAGACTAAAAGATCACTGTGAACAAGGGTTGGTTCAGATAAGACTTCATAGGGAAGGAGGAAGTATACTAAAAAGAACACTGGACTGGGAGTCAGGATACCTAGGTTCCTTCTAGTCCTATAAACTCTCTTTACTGATTTCAAAATCCTTCAATTGTTTTCTCACTGCCTAAAGAATCAAGTTTGAAGTTCTTGGCCTGGCATTTAAAGACTTCCAGGTGACCAGTGGGAGAGATGGTGAAGTGGATACCACTTAGAACTGCCTATGAAAAGAGCGCTGGGCCTGGAGACAGGAAGACTCACTCGTCTTCCCAAGTTCAAATGTGTTCTCAGACACTTAACAGCTGTATGACCCTGGGCAAATCACTTAACCCTGTTTGCCTCAGTTTCCTCATCTATAAAATGAGCTGGAGAAAGAAATGGCAAACAACTCTAGTATGTCTGCCAAGAAAACCCCATATGGGGTCCCAAAGAGTGAACACAACTGAAACACTAAACAACAGTAGCAGCAGCCACAGCAAGAACTGACAATCATCGGTCTTCAATCAACCTTTCCTGGATGGCCTCTTAATATTCCCCTTTCCCTAAGAACATGACTTATATAGCTCTTTAAAGTTTACAAATTGCTTTACTCATCACATAAGGTAGTTAAGTAGTACAAGTATTATTTACTCCCATTTTTCAGAGGAGTAAAAGCTGAGGGTCAATGAAGTCTAGTAGTGGGCCTAAAATCACACATAGTAAAAGTTGGAACCTAGCTACCACATCAGACTTTCTAACTCTTTCCACCACACCCTCTAGTTCAGACAAACCAAATGTTTTCCAAGTTCTATGCCATGGTGCACACCATTTCCTCTCCTTCCCCCCCAGAAGGATCTATCCCCCTTCCCATTAATCATTGTAATTATTCTTCTTTTAAGGCTCATTAAAAGGACTACCCTAGCTGTTCTACTTACCACCTGTCTGACCTAAAACAAGTCACTTAATCTTGGTTCCTTGGCTTTCTCATCCATAAAATGAAGGCGTTAGACTAGATGACCTCTGACATCTTTTTCAGTTCTAAATGTATGATCCTATGAAGCATCATCTCTTCCACAAAGCTTTTCCTAATCCCTTTAACCAGGAGAGAAGTTATCTTCTAGGGGGCGGAGCCAAGATGGTGGAGTAAAAGTAGTAATCTCTCTTTAAACCACTTTTTTACCTCTAATATACTTATCACATTCTATTTTGTTTTGATCTGAACCTGTGGTTTCAAATTTGTGGGAAACATCCAGTAATGAAACTCCCTTCACTAATGCAGATTGGCAACTCATCTGTAATTGAACAGTTTTAGATAACTGAATGCAGCATTGATGGGTTAAGTCACTTGTTTATTACAAAGCTAATATATGGGAGGCAGAACTTGAACCCAGGTCTTTCTGATCCAAAGCTGATTTGCTACCCACAACAGGATGCCCTATTTTGTGTGATGGATCCATAAATATTAAATGAGTACATAGTATGTACAAGGCACTGTGTTAGGTGCTGAAGGGCATGAAAATGAATAACATGTGCTTCTGGCTCTAAAAAACTTATCACCTAACAGGGGAACAATGGGGTTCTTTAGGAGATATTGCTCACACCCTACTAGAAATCTTCAAGCAAAGGCTAGATCTCATTTGTCAGGGATATTAGAGAGGCCATTAGATATCAGAGATATTCTAGAGATATAGAGATAGAGATAGAGATACAGATATAAGAGATATTCTTGGTCAGATGTTCAATTCAAAGATCCTGCAATTCTGATTCTGAAACTGCATATAAATATGCATGTAAATAAATCTATCACAAAGCAGAGCTTTGCAAAAGTGTGTAAAAGATTCAAAGAGTTAAGATAATATCCATGACATCTCCACTCTAGTTTATAAAAACCTTGAGGACAAGAGCTGCCTTTTAATTTCTTGAATCTCTCCATATTTAGCACAAAGAAATCTATTAAGTTAGCATCCACTAATCTTTGATAAAACTAGAATGGTACTTCACAGGCAGACTGTAGAGAGTCTGATATCTAGACCAACATTATCATTAGAGTTCCTACAATGGGAGACGAGCCATAACTCGGTATTAAAGGTGATGGAATCCATGTGGAATATTGACTACGAAAAAAGTGCTGGGGCCTGGAGTCAGGAAGACCTAGGTTCAAATCTCACTTTACTATCTGTTTGAACCTGGGCAGGTCACAGTAATCTGTCTCAGATTCAAATTTCTTGCTAATAAAATAAGGAGAGAATAGTACCTGGCACTCAGAATTGTGGGGTCCAACGGAGATATACATATAAAAGTGCTCAGAAGACCTTCAAGCACTATGTAAATGTCTGCTATTATTGTAGGGATAATCTCAAGGAAAGCAATTAGTATCATCTCCCACAGTGCTTTGTAAACTGTTCAGGAACATGGATAACATTACTATATTGTGCAACTGGTGACCATGAGTTTGAGCCATAATGGTATTTATGAAGCTTTTATGGTGTTTATGAGGCCAGAAAAAAAAGATTGTATGAAAAATAATGGCAGATGCACAGACCTATGTACAATACTGTGTAATGTGGGTTCATAAGTTTGACCCATTATGACATTTATCAAGTTTTTAGTGTTTATGAGGCCAGGAAATGAAAATGTTCTATGTAAAAGACTAAAAGTCTATTAGGGAAAAAAAACAGTTATCTGCAATCTGAGCTAAGAATGCAAACTTCTGGAACTAGGTCCATTGCCTTTAGGTCTGCTTCTCTGAGCACTTGGCAACACTAATTACCCAAGGCCACGGGCTCTGCTGGCGTAGATCAGGAAAGGGAAGTGTGAAGGAGCTTGTACCAACTACAGGTTCTTAGGCACTGCCCGCATTTTCGGACGCCTAAGATACAAAGGATCATTCCCGGGGCCAGGGTGCTCGCCCTGCCTGCCAGCCCTACTTCCATCTCCATTTCCAGGTCCTCCTTTCGTGTTTTGTTGTGCTGGGTTTTTTCCTTTGTCTCAGTGCCAGGGCCACTAGGGGGCTGGCCACCAGAGCGGCTCCCCGAGGGGCGCTTGAAGAAAGGGTTAAATTAGGAAAAGCCCGGTTCCCTCCTCCGCCTGCCCCTCTCGCCGCTGCCGCCGCCTCCGCCTCCGCTGCTGCCGCCGCGCTGCCGCCTCGCCTCGCCCGAGCCCCGGCTGCGCTACCTGCCAGGAGTTTCTCCTTCAGCTGGTTCAGCAGCTCGGCCGAAGTGGGGCCCTTGGGCTTGTACACGGCGAACACGCCGCTCAGGGACAGCAGCTTGGCGGCCGCCGCCGACCGGGCGGCCCCCGCTCCTCCAGCAGCGGCCGTGGCGGAGGTCGCTGTCTCCGTCACGGCAGCCGAGACCGTCGTAGTCGTCTTCCCCCCAGCGGACTGCACCGCGGTCTTGGCCGAGACCGCCGCTGACGCGGCCGTCCCCGTGGTGGCTGCTTTGGCTGCCTCTTCGGCCCTTTCTGTCGCTGTAGCCACAGTAGCCGCTGCTGCCACCGCCTCGCAGGCGGCCATCATGCTCCAACTGAAACCTTTCCTCCTTAAATGAGAAGCGCAGGCTGATGACGGAACCCAGAGAGCGACACGCCCACCGCCAACTGAATTACCGAGCCTTCTACCAAATTGTAGTCCTTCGCCTTGCCGGGGAGGACCGGGGCGCGCAGAGGCTGCTGGAAGTTGTAGTGCGTACTCCCGAGGCTCGTTTCCTGGGGTTGGCCGCCGCTAACGGGGGGAGTGCTGGGAGTTGCAGTTCTCGGTTGGAGTCTAAAGCTCTTTCCCCTCCTCCTGGCTCGATTTGGCGGGAAAATGCACAGAGCAGCCTGTGGGAAAAGCTCGCCTTCACCTTTTCCCGAAGATTCCCTGTTTTTCACCTTGTAAACATGCTTCACGCGTCAGACCGTTAATTATTACTGCAGACCTTCCAGACTTTTGTCAAACACCATATAACACAGCCACAGTGATAAATGAACTGATAATAATACAAATAATAATAGGCAATATAACCAATAATAACTACTCATAAAATAAAAATAGCTGTCTACCCCAAAACAAATGAGATTGGCATATCTATTTAGGATTTTTTTAATTGTTTGATTTTTGGCAGCTTTAAATTTTGATTGGAATGATTTCACATGTATAATTGATATATTGCTGTAATGGAAATGCAGATTTAAAGATCTTCCCTGCCCCTAGCTTAAGTGCACCTGGAGCCTGTGGTGGGAGGCTTGTTTTTCAGGAAAGCCCACACCTTGATACTTTGTGATTGGGCAGTGGGTCAGGGAGGTTGTTACATTCTCTGAGCCAAGAGAAGGCTATATAAGCCCTGAGGAGAGGCTTTGCTTTGGGGCTCACTTTGAGAAGTGTTGTGTGATTTGACCAGATGAGACTCTGGGAAGCCGTTGTTGAGAGCCCCCCGGCTTTGAAAACCCAGATGTTGATGCTTCCCTCTCTGGTAACTGTGATTTGGTATTGATATAATGGTTGGACAGTTTGGAAGCCTGTCTGTTTGATCTGTAAGTTCTGTAACTCTGAAGTTTGGGGTGCTGACCTTTTTCCCCTGAACTAGGTAATGTGTGTTTGTTTGATTAAAGTAAGCTTGTTAACCCATTTTGAGTTGCTTTCCTTTACAAAAGCAGATCTAAGAACCTGTGTTGGCAGCTACCCTGGGGATATTGGGGTGCTTGCTGCTACAATTGCTTGACTTCTCAGTGAATGAGGGGATAGAATTAGGGGAATAAAGGGAAAAGGGAAATAATAAATGAATAAAGGGAAAGAATTAACTCCAAAAAAATTTTTTAAAGAAATGTTGAAGGGGCATCTAGGTGGCGCAGTGAATAGAGCACCGACCCTGGAGTCAGGAGGACCTGACTTCAAATCTGACCTCAGACACTTAACACAAAAACTAGCCATGTGACCTTGGGCAAGTCACTTAACCCCAATTGCCTTCCCTCTCCCCCCCCCCAAAAAAGAAATGTTGAAAATAAATATTTTTTAAAACTCAAAAAATCTTGACTCAAAATTTAAAGATCGGTGAAAGGTAAAAGTGACAGGCTGTCTACATATTTTGGAGACAACCATTACCCAAAAGTTCTATGTACACTTAGGATCCCTGTATTTATGGTCCAAAAGTCTTAGGCCAGTTTTCTTTTACAAACATTAATTAAATGTGTAGGCACAATGCACTTGCGCTAAGCACTGGAAATAACACAGGGAAAGAGAAGACAAAGAACTCACAGTCTTAATGGAGGAGCCAGTATCAATCAATCAATCAATCAAAATCAATCAAGTCAACATTTCTCAGCTACTATGGCCAGATATTGTTATAAGAGTTGAAGATTAAAAAAGAGGCAAAAGACAATCCCTGCCCTCAAGGATCTTGTGATCAAATGGGAGAAACAACACACCAACAATGTACAAACAATCTAGAAACTGGATAAATTGAAAATAATCAACACAGGAAAAGCACTAGAATTAATAAGGATCCCCGAGGGCTTCCTGTAGAAAGTGGAATTTTACCTAGGACTTAACACACACACACAAAAGTTGAGCTTCTGGAAAGGAAATAAACATTTATTAAGTGCCTACAATGTTTCAGATACTGTGCTAAACTCTTTACAGTTGTTATCTCATTTAATCCTCACAACAACCTTGGGAGGCAGGTGCTGTTACTTTCCCCATTTCACAGTTGAGAAAATTCAGGCAGACAGTGGTTATGACTGGCCCAGAGGCACACATAGTAAGTGTCTGAGGCCAAATTCAAACTTAGTTTTTCCCAATTCCAGGTTGAGTATTCTAGCCACTGTATCACCTAGCTGTCTTGGCCTAAAATGTCTTTACCATGATACTAAGAACACTCAAAATGCTACTTCTCAAACCCGATGGAATCTTTCACCAAACTGTTCCTTCATTTATTACCTCTTAATCACCACATACCATGATCTGTTCTATTTTGTAACCTCCTTGACCTTTCAGAATTATTTGATACTGTTGGCTACCTTTTCTTCCTAATCCAACTTTCTCTCTTGGCTTCTGCAATGATATATTATCTTCTAATTTCTTTGACTTTACTCTATCCCCTCTTCTTCTTTCCAATTTCTACATGTAGATATTTCCAAAGGTTTTATCTTGGGGAGAAAAACACCTTTATCTTGGGGGTGAGGTGGGAAGAACCATCCTATAGGATGACAGAGACCCAGGACATCATGAGATCACTGAAACTTGACTCTAGCATAGTGATGTCATTTTGGTCCTCTGAGAATGAAGGAAAACAACCAGCTGAGGGTAATGCCCACCTTTTCCCTCCAAATAAAAAGGAATCTTTTGGAAACTTCCTATTTTAAGTTTGTTTGTTTGTTTACAGTTGTGTACTTAGGTCAGTTATGGGTCAATTACGGGTGGCAGATTGCCTCCCAGCCTACATTGGTTCCCAGACAGCTGTTCTGCCCCTTCTTCCTTAATGGTGAGAGTGTGACAAGGAATCCCTTGAGGTCACTGCTCTTGACACTGAGGAGCTGCTTTCTGGGTCTTCCTCCCCTCCCTTACATTGGGCCAGAAGTTGTGTCCTGCCAACTTCACATTCTAGCCTTGATGCTCAAAAACCCAAAGAATTTGTCACCCAAGATACTGTCACACCGCTGTCCCCACTCTAACTTTCCTGTTACCTGCACTCCTAGGAGCAGTAGATCCTTCCAAATCCCACTATAAATCTCTGGCCCTGCCTTATTCCTTATCCATATTGCCTTTAGTCTGCTTTGGATGTCTCCATCATGCCTTCCCTCCAGGAAATTCATGATTAGGAAATCTCATTATCTTGCAAGGTTGAATCTGGATGGTACTCATATCTCATCAGTACTTTCTGCTCTTCTGGATTAGGCCTTTTGACTGAAGGGATGAGCCATGGGTTATAGGACCTCCACCTAAAGAAGAGACTCTCCCCATTTCCCACTAGTTATACTGCCTTTAGAACTCATTATCATGCCCCTATTGGTTACTTTCTCCTCTTCCCCCTTTTCAGCTTCTTTTTATGTGTTGTCTTCCTCCATCAATTGTAAACTCCTTGAGGGCAGGGACTAATTCATTTTTATACTTATTTGTATAACCAAGATTTAACACAGTCCTGGTACACTGAAGGTATTTAATAAATATTTCTTAACTGTGTAAATGCTGACAACTGTCTTTTTAAGTGCCCTACCCTTGGACAAGTTTCTTGCCTTGTGGCAACATCTCTTTAAAAATCTGTTTTTCACTCTTCTCCTTTCCTTGCTCCCTATGTCACTAAGTCCTATAAAATATATAGTCTTTTCATTCCAAACTTTTCACCCTGACACAAAACAAAATGTTATCTCAACTACTCGAATTCTTCAAGCTTATACCACAAAAAGCTACCTTTCTTTCCATGTTTCCTCTTGAACTACTCCTAGACCATTCCCTTAGTGAATCTGAAAGCTATATGAGAGCTGTCTTGTCTTTGTATCCCCAGCTCCTAACATTGTGCCTCATACATAGTAAACAAATACTTCTTGAGTGAATCAATGAAGGTGTCTTCATGCACAAAGATTTGTTGAGCCTCCTTCTATTAACAATCCCAGAATATCCTGAACCTTTGACACATTCTCTCTGCCGGTCCTCTAGTTCAGAACTTTCATGACCTCTATGCTAGACTATTGCAGTAGCTTCCTATTTTCTTCCTTCTCCAATCCAATCGAGTTTGGACAATCCTTGCTTGTCAAACCAATCATCTTTTTTTATTTACTTTTTTATTTTCTATAGATTTATTAGACATTAATCTTTTATATACATTTGATGGGGTGTCTGACATAACTAGCTAATCCATTGATCTCTCCTTTTTGCCTATTAACAGATTTTTTTGCATTTTTAAGTTTTGAGTTCCAAATTCTATCCCTCCCTCCCTCCTTCCTCTCTCCCCTCCTTGAGACAGTAAGCAATCAGATATAGGTTATAGATGTGCAATTATGCAAAACATTTCCATACCAGTCATTTTGTAGAAGAAGACTCAAATAAAAAAAATGAAAGAAATAAAGTGAGAAAAGCACACTTCAGTCTGCATTCAAACAATATCAGTTCTTTCTCTGGAGTTGGGTAGTATTCATTAGTCCTTTGGGATTATTTTGGATCATTATTGAGAATAGCTAAGTCATTCACAATTCTTCATTGGACAATATTGCAGTTACTGTGTGCAACATTCTCCAGGTTCTGTTTACTTCATTATGCACTAGTTCATGTAAATCTTTCCAGGTTTTTCTGAAATCATCTTGCTTGTCATCTCTTATAGCACAATAATATTCCATTACAATCGTATATCATAGTTTGTTTAACCATTCCCAATCGATAAGTATCCCTTCATTTTCCAAATCTTAGCCATCATGAAAAAAAGCTACTATAAATATTTTTGTACAAATAGATCCTTTTCCTTTTTTTTTTTAATATCTTTGGGATATATACCCAGCAGTGGTATTGCTGAATCAAAGGGTATGCATAGTTTTATAGCCCTTTGGGAATAGTTCCAAATTCTACAGAATGGTTGAATCAGGGAAGCTAAGTGGCACAATGACTACAGCACTGGCCCTAGAGTCAGGAGGACCTGAATTCAAATCTGACCTCGTCCAAAAAGACCCAAAAAAAAATGGTTGGATCAATTCACAACTCCACCAACAATGTGTTAGTGTCCCAGTTTTCCTATATCCCTTCCAACATTCAACGTTTTCCCTTTTTGTCATATTAGCCACTCTGATAGGTGTGAGATGGTACCTAAGAATTATTTTAATTTGAATCTAGAGCACTTTTTCATATGACTATAGATAGCAAAGCAAGCATCTTTAAGTACAAGCTCTCATCATGTTACTCCCCTACCTCACAAGCTCTAATACCTCTCTGTTGCCTATGAGATAAAGTTCAAACTCATTCATATAGCATTCAAACCACTCTATAATTTGACACCATTCTACCCCCCGAATAAACCTTATGTTCCAACTATCCTAGACTATAATCCATTCAAGCAAGACTTGCATTTTCCTTTCTCCATACTTTTATTCATATTGTTCACTCCATCAGGAATACCTTTCTCTGTCATCTGTTCCTATTGCAATTCTGTACTCCTTGAACTATCTTGAACCTCCTCTATGAGCTTCTTTTATTCAACCAGCCAAAAAGTAACCTCTCCTTCTGCTGTATTCCTATAATACTTTGTACCTCATTTATAATTCTTATCTCTTTCTACATTATAGTACAACATAATAGCATAGTGTGCCACACAAGCACCTCTCTCTACATTAGAATATTGTAGAGACATGTCTTAGCTCTTACTATATTCTAAACTCCTCAAAGGAACATACTATATCTTGTTCATTTTTCCTTTTTTGCACTCTCTCTAATGACCTAGACAAATATTGTGCCTTGCATAAAAAAAATATTCAGCAAATGTTTGTGAATTGTTGGACCAAATGGAATTTCATAAACCAAGAGTGGTAATGTATAAATGACATGACTAAATCTACCATGCCATAGTTAATTAATGGACAATCACACACTACACATCAAAGTATTGCACGATCTATCAGATTTTGCTATTGAGAGCATCAGAATTAACCACTATAGCAGTTATTTTGCCTAGTTATTTTTTTAACTTTATCAGATCGGCCATGTGATGATCTGATTGATTGGGTACCATTACTGCAATTATTCATATTGTTAAAGGAAAAAGAAACAACCTCAAATACATTATAAAATAATAGATTCTCATGGCCATGGATTGAAACAGCTTAGGAGAAAGCACTACTCACTTTGATTTTTAAATTAGCAGAGATAAATAATTGTTTAAAAACAAAATCCTATGATCACTTTCCAAAGGTAAAGAAAATTCTTGATTTCTTTAGTAACCTGTTTTGCCCACACTGGTAACTTATTACTCATAATAAAAAAAGAAAGATTTAACAGGAAATAAATACATACACATAAATATATAATTCCCTTCAAGCTTTTAATAAAATATAACACTTAAAATTTTAAAGCTACTATCCAAAGCTGCAAAAACAATTTATATTTTTTATTGTGGAATTGGTTGAAAATTGTCTTATTTAACATGGACTATGCTTAGGGGCCAGAGAGCAGAGAAACAATTCTCCAACTTATTATTTGAACAGCCAAAGGCTTCAACCTTTTCAATGGCTCATTACTTAATTGAATTTAGAAAAGACCATCTTTTTTGTAAACTTAAGTTTTAACTTGTGGAATTGAGAGTTGCCTGGGGGCAATTTAGATTGTTTTTTTTTTTCCACTCTGCTTTTTATTTTATTTCTGTTCAGGATTTTTAAAATGTATTAATGTTTAGTTCAGCTTAAGAGCTGAAGAATCTGTGATTTTATTGTTTCTTGTGGCTTTGTCTAATTCTGGAATTTTTGAAACAAAGTAAATCTTAGGCAAGAAATGCTAAAAATTATTATTTTTTATTATTTTACATTCTTATTACATACCAATTACTATATAGAACCTAGATAGAAAGGAGTAAGAAATAAGTGTTGAGGGGCGGCTAGGTGGCGCAGTTAGTAGAGCACCGGCCCTGGAGTCAGAAGGACCTGAGTTCGGATCCGGCCTCAGACACTTTAACGCACACACAAACAAAAAACCTAGCCGTGTGACCTTGGGCAAGTTACTTAACCCCAATTGCCCTCCAAAAAAAAAAAAAAAAAAAGAAATAAGTGTTGATCTTCCCCCCAAAATATTATTTTTCCTTGTGAAGGGGTGGTAGTCAACCTAGACCAGGGGTTCTGAACCTTTTTTTTTAAGAAATCCAGGCCTTACTTAAAGTAACTGAGAAGAAATTAGCTGATACTATTGTCAGGTAAGAACACATTTCATTTGAATCAGTTGGACATGTGAACCATTTCTAAACAAGGTTTGAACAATAATCAGTCATCAAAAGGAATTTCAGCTAAATAGGACAAAAAGTCTGTTGAGACTTTGAGACTGAGATACTTGGTCATGTCCTGCGGATTTTCTTTAAATAGCAGATTGGTTCAGAATTCAAGAGATTTGAATGCCTGGCATTGGGGAGGAGAGAGCATTCTAGCTAAACCGCTGGGAAGGAATCAGGTGGTTAGGGGGCAAGAAGCAGAGTTCCAGAACATCCTCTCCCCACCCAAACCTTGACTGGAGGACTTTGTAAACTTCAGAGCCCTGTAGGGTTCTGTCTTTTTCATAAACATTTGAACAATGTTCCCAGAACATCAACATTTGGAGGCAACACCTGTATGTGAAACTAGGCAGATTCAAGCCCCTACAAGAAGTCCAGAAGAAAAAAAAAATGCAAAAAAAAAGCAGCAGCAGCAGCTGTGAATTTCCAGCAAAAGCATCTCCAGAAGTTCTGAAGCATCTTTTGACACTTAGGCTCTCTAAGAATGAAAACAATTTCCCCTTGGGGACTGCACCGAGTTTGGGGAGGTATTTTATATTAACTGTGCTACTGTTGTAAAAGTCCCTTTCTAGAAACTAATTAAGTATGGTTGATTAATTGATATAAATTAAAAATCATGGGGGGAAATACTTTGGTAGAGGCTCATGAACCATATATAAAATTAAAAACACCTCTTCTCCTTCCTGTCAAGGAATCTCAAATTTTTCTAAAAGTGATAACTAACCCTGAGGACCTAATCTTCCAGTGCAAATGGAGGTTGAGAGAGTAGCTCCAGAGCCCATATGTACAACACCCCCCACCCAATTCTGTTCACCCTGGCCTCACAGTTTCTCAACTTCTTCCATGTTAATGATCTCTCTCTTATCTTATGGACTCTCTCAGGTGGTCACACTTTAAAGTTCATGGTCAATTAAAATGACTGCATCTCTACAGTCTTTAACTCTGAAATTTCCCTTCTTGGGCCACATTTTCTGTACCTTTCCTTGTCTTTTATTCACTCACTCCCCCTGAATCTACTCTTTACCCTCAGATTGACC
Organism: Gymnobelideus leadbeateri; assembly: GCA_011680675.1. Classification (NCBI taxonomy): domain Eukaryota; kingdom Metazoa; phylum Chordata; class Mammalia; order Diprotodontia; family Petauridae; genus Gymnobelideus; species Gymnobelideus leadbeateri. The sequence continues at coordinate 94,694 of WOXC01001178.1, forward strand.
TCAGGTTTCTTGAGCTCAACATTTATGCCTGGGTCACCAAACTTGTTCTTAGATTTATTTCATTCCCTCTAGTTTTGACCCAATAGACAGCTATTTGAACATTGTTCATTCTTTCACTTTTTTTTTCCATCGCCTATTGGGTATCAGCTGTTCTGACTCTGCTGGGCAGCCCATCTCAAAGGTTGATAATCCTCACAATCTGCCTTCTCAGGTCTTACTCAAAAGCCACCAAGTAGTGCTGGAGGAAGTTATAAAAGAGAGCTGACTGGGTCTATTTACTTCTCATATCCTTGTAATCTGACTTCTTTGATTACCAGTCTATGGAAAGGGGACTAAAGTCACTAATAATATCTCGACTGCTGAAGTAAATGGGAATAATTAAATGGAAATTGTAAACAACAAATTCAGTTCTCATTCTCCTAGTCCCTTGATATTGTTGACTACAGGATTGCTATAAAGAAAAACATTTTGTAAAACTTAGAAAACTATATAAATGTAAGGTACCTAAAAGTCTGAGAGGCTTGTTACAGGCCATATATACATAATAAAAGCAGAAACTCAGCTCAACAGATGGAAGCCAATAACTTTACTCACTTTACTTATGCAAATATATGTACCCGGCCAGATCCAAAGAATTTAGGGGTTCTGATGGAGGGGGTGGGAACAAAACATAATGTCTTAGACACACAGCTCTGTTGGTTTCTTTGACAGAGTCCCATAAAATGAGTTTAGGGATGCAGGATTCTCACAAGTGAATTAAGTTAGAAGCATAAAGACTTTCTAATTGTATGTCAAACAGAGGCTTATATCAAGGACATGAATCCTCCTAATAGGAAGAAGGAAATTCAGGATTCAGATTGAAACTTATTACCATGGTACTATGTCTGGCTTTTGACTCTTTCCAGAGTATGATTTTCATAGCTAGTCTTGACTATAACTAATGGGCTTTTAGGCCACCCTTATCAGGAAGAGATTTTCTATTTTCTGTACCCTAGAAAAGAGGAGAAGAGATGGCTTGCATCATAAAGAGATAAAGCCTAGATTTACTGAGGAGCTCAAACAGCCTTGAGACCAATGCCTGTCAATGTTGACATAAGCATTGCCTGCCAGAGACTATAGACCATACTCACATGCCCAGCAGAGATTATATATCTAACAGATACTGCATGCACGAGGCCATCAGGGAGCAAATGAAGTAGGAACAGCACCATGACATCATTAGATCTGCAAAGTTGTGGGTGAGTTGCTACCTCCATACATGTACATTGGTCCTACATATTCCATATATATATATATATATATATATATATATATATATATATATATATATATATATATATATATATATATATATATATATATGTCTCTCCACATATATTCTCTAGTTTTATCTTCTCTTCCTTTGAATGGTAAGTGTGTTTATGTATTCGTATACCTCACACAGTTTGGGCAGAAGAAGGATCAAGAATGAACATTCTTGCTACTTTCCTTAATATGCTATTTTATTATGTGCCTTTACTTCAACTAATGATGCCCTTTTCCTGGCCAGGAAAAAATAAACACATTTGTGGTTGCTCATAATCTCTTAGGATTTTTGAAGGAATATCTCTTGCACAGAGATCTGTGGAAATGGGGGGTAGAAAATAATGACTTTAAGTTAGGCCCTTATACATCTTGTAGTCTACTCTATCAAGTTTTATAGATCAGGAATTTGAGAGCCCAAGAAGCAAAATGATTTGTCCAAGATCATATACCTAGTTTGTGGTAAGACTGGGAATAAATACACTTCTTCATATTCATGTCCAACATTCTGTTCATTATACTGTGAGAAATTAATTATTTCTATCTTATATTTAATAGCTAATTATTAAATAAAGATCATGTTTTTTCTCCCTTTTCTACTTCCTCATCCAGAAATCTATTAGGGCAGGAAATCTCTTAATGATTTATTCAGGCCAAGATCTAAACAGTAAAAGTGTTGTACCTGGCCCCATTCTTTCCCATCCCCCAATCAGCTCTCCTTCACAGAAGTGAGCAGACTGCCAGGTTTAGCTCCACCCTCCCCCAGGGCAGGCAGTCGGGTTTAGCCACGCCCAGGGAAACTTGGCACCGGAGGGAATTTCAAAATGTATTGACCAATCACTGATTTTAGCCTCTGAATGTTCCTGCTTATGTAATACCTAACCACTGGCCTTGTGGTATCCCTTTAAAAGCTGAAGCTTTGCCTGGGATCACTGCTGTATGATTTGGGGAGGGGCCCCATCAACCAACATGTCCTGATCAGCCAACATGGCCAATAAAGGATTCAATTATAAATTGTTACTTGGCTCTTGCTTGTGTTTTGGGTACAACAAAAGAAGTTCTAATTTTAGGTTAATGAGCTCTGGCAGGTCTGGAAAGTGTTGATTTTTCCTTTTTGTCAGAGGAGAGATATGGAAATTTATGTCTCCTTACATCAAGATGTGGGTGATTTGAGTCACAAACACCAAGACCCTCAATTTAAACCCAAGACCCTCCCATTATAATATTCCTTCTCTTGTTGATTAGTCAGAGTTTATTTTCACCCTCAGGTGCACCCCTTTTTCAAAAGACTTTATAAATACCAAAGATTCAAGAGACTTAGTCTCTTGGGCTACTGAGGGGACATTGAGCCTGTTTTTGTTGACTACTTTCTAGATGTAATCAATAAAAATGATTGCAATTTACCTAGAAACTTGGTCTCTCAGAATTTAATTGGCACAATACCAAGACCTTTCAAGTCAAAGGTAATATCCAAAAAAAAAAAAAACCAAACCATTAAATAAAAAGCTTAACTCAAAAAAAAAAAAGGTAATATCCATACTCAATAAATGCTGCCACCACCCCTACCATCCCCCAGGATTTTATTTATTTTAGAAAGAAAATTAAAATCTCACCATTTTTGGCAATTACTGGAAAAATATTTGGTAGCTGATTTCATAAATTAGGTGGGGAAAGTGCTATATTTTACCAAATGTATGGGATATAGAGAATTCTACCTATAGTATTCATAGTGCTGCAAATCTATGAAATTATTCAAAAATAAGAGCAGGTCTGGATTTGAGCTTTTTAGCCTGGATTCATTTCAGAGTTTATAACCAACTTGTTTTTGACCATCTTATTTATATGGTATTTACATATTTCTTGAACATAAATAATATTTTCCTGTTATTGTAAAGATGGGCTGAGGTTACTCTCTATCACCTAGCAGGTATAGTTGTCAGATAAGCATTTTTAGATACTATATCATTTTCCTGAAAGATACATTCTTTTCTGATAAATGACTTGTAAAGCAGCTATAAAGTCTTCCCCTTCCTTCCTTTCCTACACAGCACAGTATTAATCATTGCATCTTTGTTACCTGCCTTAAAAGAATTACAATCCACTATGTTGCTTCTCAGTCCATTAATTGTTCTTCTGAGGCAGTTTCCTGAAAGAAGATATCCCTAGAGTATGTTTTCCATTCCAGTCATCCTATTAGTTTCTTTGGTCACTCATTTTAAAAAGTTATGGCCCTCACCATCACTACCCCCTCCAAACTCCCTCCACTCTCCAGGCTCCCTGTTGAGCCTTGGGAAAAGAGCTAGATAAATAATTTGTCTCAGTATCTTTCATGAAGCTGTGGTTATCAGCAATTTATAGAAAATTCACTCTAATGACTTTTGTTAAGATGTCACTATAAGGGGATAGTGAGGTGGCACAGTGGCTAGAGCACCAGTCCTGGAGTCAGGAGGGCCTGAGTTCAAATATGATCTCAAACACTTACTAGCTGTGTGACCCTGGGCAAGCCTCCAAAAAAAGTTATTCTTCAAGACAGGACACTTCTTTGACAAGAAAGAAATATTTTATCCTTTGTTTTTTGTTCTGTTTTGTTTTTTATTTTTTGCTTTTTGGAGGGCAATTGGGGTTAAGTAACTTGCCCAAGGTCACACAGCTAGGTTTTTGTTTGTGTGTGTTAAGTGTCTGAGGCCAGATCCAAACTCGGGTCCTTCTGACTCCAGGGCTGGTGCTCTACTCACTGCACCACCTAGCAGCCCCTTATCCTTTGTTTTTTGCAAGAATAAGGTAGTTCTTACCATAGTTCTCCACCTGGGATGATTAAGTTTTTCATAAATACAAAATTTAGAGAAGTCTATTACAAACTGATTAAAAGGTATTATATAAAATTGGCCTAAGTAGACAAGAATGAACAGTATTGAGCACAGAAGGAGGCACATTAATACAACCTTCTCAACCTTTCTTGTATGATGGATCCCCATGGCAGTCTGGTGAATTCTATAGACCCCTTCTTAGAATAATGTTTTTAAATATGTAAAATATTTTAAATTTAGATTTAAATATTTTAAATATATAAAATAAAACACATGAGATTACAAAGGAAACAAATTAAATTGAAAGAGTTATTTTGAAAAAATGTAAGTCCTTGGACCCCAGGTTAAGAACCCTTGCTTACCATGCCATTGTCTATTTCTAGTGCAGGTTGCCTATTTCCACAGCTTAAGGTAGAACAGCCTATGGGAGGTAGTGTGATATGATAGAGAAAGCACTGGATTTAGAATCATACAACCTGGATTCATATCCTGATTCAAGCCATTACTGACTATGTGACCTTGGGCAAATCATTTCCCTTCTCTGGCTCTCAATTTACTCACCTGTGAAGTTTGGATCATAAGGTCCCTTTGATGTCTATGTCTATGATCCTATCACACATATAGATAGCAAAGTGGCACAGTGGATATATTGAGGTATAAGAGAGCTTGGGACTCCAAAATATCCACAAAATATCCTACCTGAATGAATTAGACTCAAGCCTTCTTTCAGTCAAAGTAAAACAAAGTTTATCAAAGATTGGCTATATTGGATTGACTCTTAAGGAGCCTAAGTATTTGTATCACTAATGCCAGCTGACCAGTTTCAACCTTGAACCTTTGTACTGCTAATATAAACAGGCTAGATAGAATCTGAACACTTTCATGTTATATACAGGGAGACTGAGGGGGATGGGTGACCAAGTACTTTGGGGTTCTGGGGATGGTCTTGTTGGGAGTGGTCAGTAGCCTGGAGTGACTAGAGGTGGAATCTTGGGAAGACCTTGATGGGAATGACCAGTACCCTGTGGTGACTAAAGATAGAATCTAAAGAGGATCTTGATGGGAGTGTTCAGTATGGCAGAGAATGGGATTAAAGGTGAAGAGTAGTTGATCCATAATGAAAGGCTTATGGCCTCAAGGGAACAACTTGAGTGGGGAAATTCAAGGAGATTTCAAGGAGGGGTTTTCCAGAGCCCTTTAGACAAATGAGACCTAAACTCTTTTGGGGTAAGGGACAAAGGTCTTGATCAGAGAGAGTTCCTAGCCGGGAGTGAGGAAGATCTTCCTCAATTCAAATTCAGCCTCAGACTCTTTTTTTTTGGGGGGGAAAGAATTTTTTTCTTTATTTTTTTTTATTTTTTTTTAAACAAATGCTTTATTAACTTCTGTTTTACATCATTCATTTCCGCCAGATTTTGAGTTACAATAATTTTCCCCCCATTATTCCCCTACCCAACCTCCCAGAATAGCAGTCCCACAAGATATCGCTTCCTCCAATCTGCTCTCTCCCATACCTTCTCCCATACCCCATCGACTTTTCCATTAGAGGAAGGTGAGTCTTTGTGTCCCAATGCCTGCACATCTCATCTCCCTATTACAAGCAAAAGAGTATTAATAATAGTATTTATATATATTTGAAACATTTAATGTTACGATCTCGAATTTCAGATCCATTTCCTTCCTCCCTTGTCACCCATTCCATCTGGGGAGATAAGTAATTCAGTATATGTTGTACATGTCTAGCTATGCAAAACATTATCATAGTAGATATATTGTACAAGGCTGCTTATAATTCCCTCCCACTCATCCCACCCCCCACCTGGTCCATTCCCTACATAATCCTGTCCCTCTTCTATAGTGGGTACTTCCAACCTCCCCTCCCCCAAGGATGCCCTCCCATCCATCATCCCTCCTCTCATCCCCCTTCCCCCTATCCTGCTGCAGGTTGAGATATCCCATTTACTATGTATGTCATTTTCTCCTGAACCAAATTCAATGTGAATGTGGTTTTGCCTTTTTAGCCTTCCTTATTCTCCCCCTCCTTTGCACCCACTTCCCCTACATGAGATAGTTTACCCTACCATGTCTCTCCCCATCTCCTCTTGCCACTTTCCTCTCTCACCTCATAATTTCATCCCTTGGGTATTCTCCCTTCCCAACAAATTCAACCTATGCCCTCTATCCATATATAACTGTAACCATATACACACACATTCACATATGTATTCATGTGACCACACCCCTTCTTCCATTATTTTCATAGTGAGAAAAGATATCATCAGTCACAGTTATTGCTTTTCCATATAGGAATGTAAATAGTTCAACTTTGATAAGTTCCTTTTGATTTCTTTTCCCTGATTACCTTCTCGGGCATCTCTTACTTCTTGCGTCTGGATGTCAAATTTTCTATTCAACTCTGGTTTTTTCCTCAAGAATGCTTGAAAGTCCTCTATTCCACTGAATGACCATATTTTCCCCTGAAACAAAATACTCAGTTTTGCTGGGTAGGTGACCCTTGGGTTCCATTCCCAGTTCTTTTGCCCTCTGGAATATCATATTCCATGCCCTTCGATCCCTCAGTGTAGAAGCTGCCAGGTCCTGGGCTATTCTGATTGTGTTTCCACAATATTGAAATTGTTTCTTCCTGGCCGCTTGTAGTATTTTCTCCTTGATCTGGGGATTCTGGAACCTGGCTATAATATTTCTGGGAGTTTTCTTTTTGGGATCTTTTTCAGGAGGTGATCTATGGATTCTTTCAACCTCTATTTTGACCTCTGGATCTAAAACATCAGGGCAGTTTTCCTTGAGAATTTCTTGAAGGGTGATTTCTAGGTTCTTTCCTTGATCATGGCTTTCAGGTAGTCCAATAATTTTTAAATTGTCTCTCCTGGATCTATTCTCCAGGTCAGTGGTTTTTCCCATGAGATATTTCACATTGCCTTCTAATCTTTCATTTGTTTGGATCTGCTTAACAGCATCTTGATTTCTCATAAGTCACTAGCTTCCATTTGCTCCAGTCTAACTCTGAAGGAATGAATCTCCTCAGTGAACTTTTGAGATTCTTTTTCAATCTGGCAAATTCGACTTTTTAAGGCATTCTTCTCCTTATTGCCCTTTTGGGCCTCCTTTGCCATTTGAGCTAGTCTATTTTTTAAGGTGTTGTTTTCCTCAGTCAGGCTGTTGACCCTCATTTCATACTTTTCTGCATCCTTCTCATTTCTCTTTCTAATTTTTCCTCCACTTCTCTTATTTGATTTTTAAAGTCCTTCTTAAGGTCCTCTATGGCCTGCAACCCGCTCATGTTTTCCCCTGGGGCTTTTGGAGCAGGACTTCTGACCTCACAGTCCTTTTCCTGCTCTATGCCCCCAAAATAGGAGTCTAGGGTTGCATTTTCTGTTTCCTTTGCCTTGGCATGTTGCCACTTAATTGCTTGACTTTTGGGCTTGTTGCCACACTATGGCTTTAAGGCCAGATAGAGGAATTTTCGTCCCGAACGTGTGGGGGGCAACTTCCGTTTCTGGCAAGCTATAAACCCACCCACAACTTCCACCTAGATCACAATCCAGATCCAGGGAGGTTAAAGCAAGAGCGATTACCCCCCAAGACTGATCACTGGATCTCCCCACGATTTGTAGGCTGGGAGCCGGAAATGCCTATGAAAACTACAAAATGGCGCGTCTCCTCAGCGGCTTCTAGCCCCCAGGGGAGGGAGCTGACGCATTCCCCAAATACAGGTCCCAAAGTCCATAGGACACTAACCTCTTACTTTGTCCTAGGCATGTCTGTGTTGATAAATCTGGAGTCGCCACAGCTCCTCGTGTTCTGGGGTTCCTCCAGCTGGCTGCTGGCCCTGCTGCCCTGGGGCTAAAACCTTGGCTCAAGTGGACCTGGGCTCGGCTCAGCTCGGCTCCTGCGCTCTGCGCGCTGCCGGCTCCCAGACCACTGCGCTGGTCCTTCCTGCAGGGCTGCTGGGCTGTCCTCAGCGGGAGGTTAGCTTCTCTGTGTCGTTCTGTGGGTGCTGGGGCTCCAGAAGTTGTTCAGAGTCCTTTTTTACATAGTTTGTGGGGAATCTGGGGGCAGAGAGGCTTGGACGAGCTGTTTCTACTCCGCCATCTTGGCTCCGCCCCCTCAGCCTCAGACTCTTATCAGCTGTGTGACTCTGAGTAAGTCACTTAACCCTGTTTGCCTCAGTTTGCTCATCTGCAAAATGAGCTGGACAAAGAAATGGCAAACCACTCCGGTGTCTTTGAAAAGAAAACCCCAAACAAGTAACAAAGAGTTGGATGCGACTGAATGACTAAACAACAATCACACATATAAGTGAAATCTTAAGTGTATGATATTCATTCAGGATTTGGGAGAGTGATGGGGTACAGGATCCGGAAACCCTCTTGAATCTTCTCACTTGATGAGGCATTTGCCTGAGGCCATAAGCCTTTCGTTATCCCTAGGCCCAAATCTCTGTTACTCTTAACCCAGCCTAGCTCTCCATTGTCCAACTACTTCTCACAGTTGATCCTAGCAAAACATCTACACCCAAATCTGTTACCCTTAAACTAGCCTAGCCCTCCATTGTCTGTCATCTCCAGGTAGCCTTCAGCTACTTCCCAGCCTTAATCCCATTCCTAGAGTCTGACCTTAGTAGTCAATATCCTTCCTTAAACACCTGCTCAAGACCCTCCTCAAATCCCTCCTCTAGACCACCCCTAAATCCATCCCACAGTCTTTCTGTATGTAAGATCCATCTTGCCTCCATGAAGGTGCTGAGATTCAATCTAGCTCAGACTCAGTCTGTGACAGATTGTTCTAGCCTCCTTGTCCAATAATACAAGTGTCACAAATACTTAGGCTCCTTAAGAGTCTACCCATTATGGCAAATCTTTGTTTTACTTTGGCTGAGAAAAGTCAAATTCATTTGGCAGGACACTGCATATTGGTGTTTTGGGGTCTTGAGCATGCCTAAACCCCCAAACCTCAACAGGAGGACTATTTAAAGAAATTCTACAAAGGAACATTTTTTGGTATTTTATCATTACTTGCTATGACAAGTTCCCTACAAGCTGATCCCCTTCCTTAAGTCATGAATAAGCAATTTCTGATTGCTAAGTACATAAAATGCTCAGGTGCTCCCCTATAAATAACAAATACCACAGTTATTTCTATATTCTTTATATGCAACAGTCCTGAGAAAATCTTAAAAACATATCACAGAAACATTCCATTGTTAAATGCTCCACCAAGATAAGATGACTTACAAAATTTTCAACAAATAGGCCATGCACTGTATCATCAGAACTCAACCGAGAAGGCCATCAATAACTGTGGTCAAGTTTACGGCAAAGAGAAATATGTTTAAGTCACTGAATTGTTGATGAATATGTTAACTTTAATTCCAATTTCACCAAGAAATCTATATTGGAAGCCAGAGAGTTGATAAGATATATTTAAACACAAGTGCCTTTATTTCTGAAACTCTGTGAAGAGTACAACTTGCAAGGTCCAATGGGTAAAAGTTACAGGTTTCATCTCAAGATAGGAAAGAACTTCCCAACAATCAGAGATGCCTTAAAATGTCATGGTCTGCTTTGTAAGGTACTGAATTCTCCATCACTAACATTATCTGCTAGCTTCTTAATTAAGGATATTTTGGAAGGGATTCTGGCATTAGGAGGCATTTGAAATAAACTAGATTTTCTACTGTACCCTAAGAACTACTGGACTATTCTATCAGACTTGCACCTGAAACCTTCCAAATGTATTATCTTCCCCATTTGAAAGTAAGCTTTTTGAGAAGAGAGGCTGTCTTCCTTTTTTGTGTGTATCTTCAATACTTTTAGCATAGTGTTTTGCACATTAACAAGTGCTTAATAAATATTTCATTCAATCACTTATCTCCCTTCTAACTCCGATAGTCTATGATTTTATAAAAGTCATTAGGCATTTATGTTGGGAAAAGATATGATATGAACATGCCCAGTATATTTCCAACATATAATGAAATGATTTCCAGTCAGAATCCTTCTTTTCCCCAAGTAACTCATTGCCCCAAAGTTAAAATATTTGCATGTCCTTCAAACTGTGCCCTTCTAATCTACTAATATTCTTCTCCCCCCACCCTTTTAGATATTTTGCCTCAAAATTTTCAAAGTCCCTTCCAGCTATAAAAGTCTGCGATTATAAATCATTATTGATTATTCACATGGTAGGCTTAGATAGAAAGGAGAAAAAAAAAACAAGAAGCGGTGAATGAAAAATGGTAAAAAAAAAAAGTTTATTTGTTAATGGAGTTTCTTAAAAATGTGTTCTTAAAATCTGCAGAGCTGAAAAGGGAGAATTGGGATGAACCAGTCATAATAAATTACTTGGTTAATTGCCAATGAGGGTTCAGAATCAGGTCACTCTCTTTTGCTTAAGATGTTAGAGACCTGCTTATACTGATCTTAACTGAAATCATTAAGCAATTGATCAACATTTATGGAGCATCTGCTATTTCTCCTGCCTTGTGTGGGACATTGTAAAGTGACTTTTCCTTTCAGATCAGAACTGCTTTGTTACTTCTTGGACCCTACTCAGCCTTAAATGATCTCGAAAAACAGACATTAGTAAAGCCAATGGTAGGGCACGCTTAGCTTAATTTATCCTGTGAATAAAGAAACAGAACGTCAGTGCTTTGCAGCATGAAGTAGTTTGGTCTTAATAGAGTAGAGCTTACTATGAAGAGAGCAGTGCCAGTATAGGCTAAGTGATGTTATTTATAACCCGCCACTCCATTCATGATTGCCTGTGGAGATTAGAGAGCTCTATGTCTTTTTGCAGATGATGTCAGATATTTTACTGTGTGCTGTTGGAACATGGTATTTTCTAAAGCCATTGATATGATACAAATCTAACTGAATAATAATGTCCAATGATTCATTTTAAGACTCCAGTCTGTTCTTTTTGTTTTGTTTTGCTTTTTTTCTTTTGAATGGAATAATTACCACCAGAAAAGCTATATGTTAGGTACTTGGGTGACAAAAGGGTTGAATGTTTTAAACATTTCCTGGAAGTTTACCCAGGCCATTCTCTCTAGATCTATGATTGATTTGATCAGAGGTTACTTCCTTTTTCAGAGACTTAACTCATTATTTCCAGTAAGGGATAGATTTTCATTTTTACTTTGGGCTGAATTAAAATACCCAATTTTCAATAATAATGGGCTTCTGAGTACAGTTAGGGTACTTAGTATGATAATTATTTCTCTGAATGAGAATTGATAATGCTCCCTATTCTCTGAGGTAATTCTCCTTCATTTGTAGGCCTGAGTGGATGGGGGGATGAGGGGGAAGACAGGGAGGGGGTGAAGCCTTGCTTCTAACTATAGTACATTATGGATAATGTGGAATATCAGCCCTCATTTCTATAAACAAAGTTTAATTTTTATCATTTTGAGTTTAGGATATCCTTATATTTCTCTTACTCTGATTAAAAAAAAAGATAAATGATTCAGATAGACAAATAATTTTAAGCCAATAATCAAATTAGATACTGGTCAAGCAAAAAATATTTAGTACAGGGTATTTTTCCTTTCAAAAGAACTAAAGAACAAAAGAACTAGTAAGTGTGGAAATGCAGTATAGATAATTGGCATTGTATAAGATGTAATGGCTTATCTTTGATATCTCCTTAGTTGAGACCATTAAGACAAATACCAAGCAGAGTCTGACATTAGAAAAATCAGACCACCCAGGGGAAAACAAATGAAATACATTTTACAGTCCTTTGATTTCTTCCTAACTAAAATCTCAGTGGGACTTTGATTCCTAGTTTAAATTAGTAAGATTTATTATTATTCTACTTGCTATGAAAATATGTTCTTTTTCTAAGCAGTGATTCCCTAATTATGAAAGGAGGGAAGAATTACAGTATCACAAAGGAATGTAGGGTTTTAAAGCTTTTTTTTTTTTTTTATAGGAGGCTAATGTAAATAAACAGCCATTAAAGACAGGTGATAGGTCATTTTCATGGTTGGACAAGTTAAAAGAGAACAAAGAATTCCCTACAGATTTCTTTCCCCGGTCTGTGAAAAAGACAAAGACCAGATTCTATGCTCAGATATACAGGAACCATTCACAGTGAGGGTTGTTTACGAGAATCTTAGAGCAGGACTGGGTTCCCTGTTGAAAATGTGACAAGCACCAGCTGTGTTCTTTAGATTGCCTTAGGATATAAAAGCTTAGAATTTAGAGAGAGTTTTCCATTTTCATTGGGAGAACACCCAGATCATACCCCAAACCCCCCCCCCACCCATTTCCTTTTGCACCAATTTAGGATTTAGAGAGATAAATTTATTTGAAGCATTTTTAAATTGTCACCAAAATGTACAAACCATTGTTTATTGATGTTTCTCTCACTTCTTTTGTCTATTCTTATACTCCATTTTTCTGACACTTCTGTCAGTGGCTCACACATTGCTCTCACATGTTGAATTTGGAAAATATTAAATTTTATTTCTTTCTCCCCACAAACAAGTTTTAAAAAAAGGACCATAACAAACCGAAGTTTTCTTCATCCATGTTTATCTTTAGGATGTAGGTTTGATAGTGTAAGGGCTCTGGGAGACCCCTTGAACTCCCCTTGAATCTTCCCACTTGATCTGGCCTTCACCTGAGGCCATAAGTTTTTCATTATAGCTATGTCCAAATCTCTCTCACCTTTAACCTACCCCAGCCCTCCCTGGTGGGTTACCCCCAGATTGTCTACTGGCTACTTCCCATCCTGGATCCTATCAAAATCCCATTCTCTTGGTTCCTGACCTTTATTCACCCCAGTCCCAGCAAGATCCTCCCTAGACTCTTCCTCAAGATCCTCCCCAACCCCTCCTCCAGTCACCCCAGACTTCTTGGCTAACCCTAGATCCCTCCCACAGTCTTTCTGTATATAAGGTCCATCTCGGCCTCCATTAAGTACTCAGATTCATTCTGGCCCACTTTCATTAGTCGTACAAATGTTCAGATTCCTTAAGAGTCTACCCAATATGGCAGATCTTTAATAAACTTTTTCTTTGTCTGAAAGAAGACTTGAGTCAAATTAATTAGGGCAGGACCTGCATGTTGCTATTTTGGGGTCCCAGCACCCCTAAACCCCAAGAGGTTCGGTGGGCCAATGACAAATACAAATGACTTAAACCCATCAGTGAGGATAGAAACTTGTCTTTTTCTCTTCAGAGGCATTTCCCATCTGCCCCAGGTCCCATCTCATTCTACCACCACCCCATTCCAGTCAAAACCACCCCAAGTTCCTCATTCTTGCTAAAGTGTAAATTATTTACAAATTTAAATAAAGTCCAAGAGGAATCTGATTCAACAGGGATTAAAATCTTAAAGCAAACAGATCATATCATTCCTGAAGATTTCCCGGTCACTGAACTAGAATTTATTAAGTACCTATACTATGTGTCAGGCACTATGCTAAGTGCTAGGGGTACAATGAAATCAAGACAGTCTCTCCCTTCAAGGAGTTTACAATCTACTGGGGCAAGACATCCCACAAAAGGAAGCTTAAAAGGTGGGGATCAGCTTGTACCCAGGGTAGAGGCATGCTCTTTCTGTGGAATCAAAAGCAGAGCAACTGATGAAAAATTGCTACCTCAGTACTCATCTTCCAGTGAGTCATTAATAAACACCATTTGTTTTTCTTAATAAATGATCTCTCACCTGACATCACCATATCATTGACCCTTGGAGGGCAAACAAGAAGTTTCTTTCTCAGAGGACTTTTCTCTTTCTCAGCTCCAAATGGTCAGTGGTCATTCTTTCATCCAGGTCATATTCTCACACCTTCAACTTTCTACCACAGGGCATGATTTCCCTCTGCCCCTTTGACACCAGAAAGATGGGAAGTTAATAATACCTTAAGGGAACAAGCTGTGCTAGTTGACACAGTGCATTTTTTTTTAATCCATAAGGCAAAGAAAATAGAGATAATTGGATGAAATTTTTTATTTTGAAATTCAATTATATTTTTTTTCCATCAACTGGCATGCCTGGTTCTTCTAGTGTTGTCTTTTTTCAGCTATTTTTTCATATTTTAAGAACTGCTTCATTTTTCCTGATAAACCTGGAGAATGGATACCTCTAACTCCATTACCTTCTTTTAGAAGGGAGACTAGCTTGCTCTTTAATCATAGATTACAGTCATCTTGCTGTGACAAAAATGCAAATTTTGCATACCCTATTCATGCCATTGCAAAATTCTACTATCCATATTTGCAGGAGAGTTAAACAATTCTTTTTGACAGCTGGTTTGCTCTGCACCTATTTTCCTGATGGCCAGGTCTTTTACATGTTACCTCTCCTCCAGGGTTCTCCAGTAGCCTAAAAGGTCAAGGTGGGGGTGGAGGTGGGGAAGTGGCACATCTCTGCCACTGGCTAGTGCCTCCATGGATTATATTTTCCCAGTTTTGGAAGTCTAAGCACTCCAGTTCCATTTAACCACTTAATAATCAGGTTAGCTTTTACAAAGGAGTATTTACTTCAGAGATCTGACAAGAAAAACAAACATATAAACATTTTCCCCAATGCCTGGGGCATAATCCACTCTATAACATCTCAGTGTTTGAGGAGAAAAGAGGACTAGGCTCACAGTTTAGCTCAATTCCAACATAGCATTAATCCCACCACATTAAATTCCCTAGTCCCTGCCTCCTGGGTCAGCATGTTGAGATGGATTCTCAGGGCTTCCTTGCTAACCTGGCTGCAATATCCTCTTGGAATACTAGAATCTAAGGTTCCCATGAATTCAGATCCCAGATGAAGGACTCCATTGTGGCTAATGGAAAGAGGTTGCTCCCAACCATGTGGTAGACCAGCAAAGAATGTCCACACATGTGCCATTTCTCTTGTCTTCCAGCAGTGAGTCCCCAAAAGGGGCAATGCCATTTTAGGTGGAATGGACTGCACCAAACCTCCATTAATCCTTTTCTCTAGAAGGTCTTGCTGCCGAACAGCTAAGGAAAGCTACTTGAAGTTGGGAATCTCCAACCTCAGAGCAAATGCTTTCCTTCCTACCAGGAGCACCTTATCACCTCACTATTATCTTAGCCCAACTTCCCTTACATTATTTTACTAACCTTTTACATCATCTGACCAACTGGTTTTTAACCCATTTATATTACTTGCCTCCATTTATTTACATTGTTTTGCCATCTTCCTTCTTTCCCTTTTCCTTACATTCACCTTTTCCATCTACTGCTATTTCATCTTTTTTCCCCCTTGGATCCTCTACCCCTTCTGCTTCTCCTAATCCTTCTCCTTAGGTCTTTCTTTCTATTTCAGTCATCATGGTATAGTGGAAATAGCACTAGCTCTGGGGTCAGATGATCGAAGTATAAATCCAGCCTCTGATAGTCTTTAGTCTAGGCAAGTCACTTATCTTCTTTGAATTTTAGTTTCTTCATTTGTAAAATGAATAGCTTAGACTAGATGGTCTTTAAAGTCCTTTCTAGCTCTATACCTATGATCCTATGAATCCTCTTATTCTTCTCTTTCAGATGGTATTCTTCAGTTTCTCCCCAATTCCTCTGAAATTTCCCCTCTGCAAATTAAGTCTCTAGTCCTCTTCATAACTACAAAATCTCCATTTCCTTCTTCCACTCTCTTTCACACACAACATTCTCCCACTGAAGCCAGCAGCAGAATCTTTTGATGGAACATGTTCATTTTATGTCAACTCAATTATCCTAATTTCCAGTTTTAAATCAGTTTGAAGATTTCTGGGCATTCCAGGTAGAAAAAAAATCTCTCCAGACCCATCCTTAAGACAGACTGTTCATTTACCAACCCACTTGAATTAGTTACAATTAATTGATAGCAGAAATGAGAGAAGCAAAAATAATGATCATTTAAAATAAATTTTTGTTTTAATTTTTATAATAACCACATGGCAAATCTTTAATTCACACTTTTATCCTAGAAGACTCATAGGCTATGGCTGCCTAATAAAGTATACCCTGCCTTAATTTCCCTGAAGATTGTTAACCTTGCCAATGTATAAAATGGTGCTATTTAGAATGACATTCTATCTTTTGGGAATATAAAATAATTTAACAACTATTCTCTAGAGCAGCATGCATTTACAAAGTAGCAAAGCCTCTTTCATTACTTAAACCATGATTATTTTATTTCAAAAGAACAACGAATATTAAATTTGGATCATAAAATTAACCCCCAAACACTAATACACAGTTATAGATTTCCATTACTGGAGTTCTTCAACAAAAATAGAATAAAAGTTACCTGCTGATGAGTAATATCAACTATCTTAAGTATTGGGTTTTCAGCATTATAGTCTACATTAGCCATAGGGAAGAAAGACAGTTATTTTTTTAAACAGTCCCAAGTCATCCTAAATTAATTTTCATGTATTTCACATAGACAGAAAGCCACTACAAGTCTGATTCTACCCACTTAAACTAGTAAGTGCTCCCAGCAAGGTTTTATATATTCCAAAACTATAATTCATTCATTTCACAACAAAATGCATTGAGCTCCTGCTTTGTACAAGGCATTGTGCTGAGCACAATGTATAAACGTATCTATTAGTGATACAAAGTATAAGAAATGTACACAAATAACCACAAGACAAGACAGTATATAACCATTAACAAAGAAATAGTACAAAGTGTTATATAAATAAAGAAGGATCATTTTTGTTAGAGAGAAGGCAGAGCAGAAGAGATGATGTTTGATCTATGAGTGGTATTTCAATATGGGGATATGAAGAAGGTAGGAAGCTTAGTAAAATAGTAATGTTAAGAATTATGGTAACAAATGAAGATGGAATCAAAGTAATAATTATGAGTTATTTTGCCCAACTACATGTCAATAAAACTGACAATCTAAATGAAAAGGATAAATATTTACAAAAATATAAATCACCTAGATGAACAGAAGAGTAAATAGAATATTGAAATAACTCTACCCTAGAAAAAAGAAACTGAACAAGCCATAAATGAGCACACTAAAGGGGAGGAAACAACACCAGAACCAGATGGATTTACAAACAAATTCTACCAAACATTTAAAGAACAATTAATTCTAATACTATATAAATTTTGGGGAAAAAAAAGTTGGAGTCCTACAAACTTCCCCTATGACACAAATATGATTTTTGACCCCTAAACCAGGGAAAGCAAAAATAGAGAAAGAAAACTATCATAGGTTCCCAAAGTGAATACCACCCCCTGGGGGTGCTGAAACAGTGGGGGAAGGATGGGCAGAAGCCTCAGGTGCAATTGGGGGCCATTGAATAAGGGGACAGTGGAAACACAAGGAAAGAAGAAGAGAGAAAAAAATTTTGAAAAACTATTTGCACATATTTCATCTGTTGTGTCACAGAGTTAAAGTTGCAGTGATTACATTATTTTCCAAATAAACACACAAAACGCAAGTTATGATAGATCAATGGTCAAGTCCGATGACAGGTCTCAACAAGCAAGTATTGGAAGGTGAGTATGTCATACATTTCCAGGAAATTCAGCATGCATTGGCAGGAATATGTGCATCTAATGATTTGTTTACAATATGATACTATATGGTTACATGACACAATATTGCATCATCAAAATTTCAATGCGGAAAACACCCACAAATTTATAATAAATTATCAAATTTTTTGTAAAATTATTATTAAATGCATCATTTAAAATATATATATATATTTTTTAAATGATGCAAATTTTTAAAAATGTTAAAGGGTCAAACAAAGCAGATTTCCAGGAGGTTGCTGAGTAATTTTTCTTTTGAAAGCAGGACAGTAGGCCAAATAAGTTTAGGAACCTCTGCTAGACCAATTTCCCTAAAGAATATTGATGCAAAAAAATTGACTAAAATACTAGCAAGGAGATTACAGTGTATCACAAACATAATACAGTATGACTAAGCTAGATTTATAACAGGAATGCAGGACTGGTTTGATATTAGGAAAATTAGAAGCATAATTGACTATATCAATAACAAAAAGAAAAAAAATTATATGATTAATTCAATAGATACCAGGAAAGCTTTTTGAGAAAATATAACATCCATTCCTATGAAAAACACTAGAAAGCACAAAAATAAATGGAGATTTTCTTAAAATGATAGATAATATTTATCTAAAACCTGGGGTGTATGGAGCGCTAAGGAGGACCAGTAGCTCTGGGTAGAAGGTTTGCTGAGCTCTTTCCAGTGCTGCTCACCCACCTTTGATGTCCACCTGATTCACCCAGCTCTCACATGTGACTCCAAGAAGCTATGGTATACACAGTGACTACACCCAGACAGACTGTTTTGGCAAATGGACTAAACTAGATTGAGGGTAACTGACAGGCCTCAAACCTGTCAGTGAGTTAGAGGGATGTCTATCCCAAGCATGTGAAGATTTTCCCTTTTGGAATGGATGGATGGCAAAATTTGTTCCAATGGCCATAAAGATAGCTGAGTAGAGTAGTTGGAGTTTGGTAAGGCATCAAAGATGCCAAGGTCATACAATACATCCTGGGTCATTACACTCATCTTGACTTATATTGCCACTTGACTTCCATGACTAAGGAAGAGAAAGTGAGGCTGACAATTTTGTGCAACTCTGCCTCACTTAAGTTTAATTTACAGGCAAGCCAAGACATCACCCATAATGTCATTAGTCCTCCTTAAAAATGAAGGACAAACAAAAAATCAATAATCTAAAACCAAGAGCAAACAGTACCTATAATGGAGATAAACTAGAAGCTTTTCCAGGAAGATCAGAGGTGAAATAAGGATGTCCATTATCATAATTATTATTCAAGATTATACTGGAAAGGCTAACTGTAGCAATAAAACAAGAAAAATAAATTTAAAGAATAAACATAGGCATTGAGGCAGAAATTATAATACAATTTCAAGGGAGTGATGGACCCAACTTGGACTCTCCTGCTTGAGATAGCTGATACTTAAATTATCCATGTGAGCAAATGACAAATGTTACAATTCAGGACTTGATTTATTGTTTTGTTGATTTTCTAGACACATAGAAATGAGAAAATGCTAATAATGCAAATCAAATATAAAAGTATGTCATGTGTATATTCTCCCCCCACCCCTGGAGAGCTGATTGTTAAAAATGTGCCAGCATACACCTGGTAAATTCAACAGCTGATGTGAACACAGGTGCTGTTAAGTTACATATGCCAGTCACATAAAGCCTGCCATTGCTAGCCATTCATGCACAGGCTTTGGATTCTGTAAGGCACACAGTGTAATGGGAAAAGCACTAATTATGGCATCATAGGACCTGTGTTTAAATTCTGGTTTTTCTATGGTGACCTTGGGCAAAACATCTAGCCACTCTGGGCATAAGTCTTTAAGCTATAAAATGAAAATATTGGACTACATTCAGTTCTATCTCCTTTGAAATACCTTGTGTCAATAAAACTTAAAATGTCCATTAATGTAAACTGTTATTACTAAGACAAGATAATTATTTTTATACTAAATTTCCATTTTTAATCTACTAAACTATCTGACTACTTACTTCTATATTGTGTAGGCAGTTAAACATTGTTGTTTTAGGTTTCAAATATCTTTTTGCTGCAAGTCCTTGTGTTTACTGGAAGGTCACTAAGTTACTTTGCTTTTGAAGTCCATTTATTACTTCTAAATCTAGTGCAGTCTATTTAGTCTTTCTAAATGCTGTCTAGTGAAACATTAATGAGAAACTCACGCATAGTCATAGAATTTGTCTGATTACTCCATTAATTTTTAATCAGCTTGCTGCTTACACTTCTGGGTAACAACAGAAAATTGGATAATGTAATACTTTCCAAGTGGAGTGCCCCTAAATTTGGTTTTAAATTATTAATTCTGCAGACTGAGGGCAATTGAGATCCTATTGACCCTAAGTTGTCTAAATCTTTCATTGCTTAATTTCTACCAATTTGTTTTGCTTCCCTGAATTTTCTTTTTATCATTCTTCCACTCAGTTTGAATATGTTCAATTTTTATCTGCCTAGAAGAATATTGTAGTCCATTGAATTTAAATCCCAGGAACCAAAATTTCAGTACACGATTCAAATTTGAGCCTACTTTTAAGAATTATGAGCATATCAGTTTCTTACCAAAAAAAAGTCATTATTTCAAATAGTCTGGCTTTTAAGACTCTGATAATATCTTTAATGTAATCTAACTGTGCACAAGTACACCTAGATCTTCCAGGCTAAAGACATTTTGAGCTACCATTTTAATGATTTTTACTAGGGAAAGACCCCAACTTATATACCCATAGGTTAAATCACCTACATCCTATAAGAACAATAATTATAGGATTGCTAAGACATTAAGCATCTTTTTTTTTTAAAAGCAATTGGGGTTAAGTAACTTGGTCTAGGTTACAGGCTAGTTATTTATGTGTGGGTGCTAAGTACTGAGGCCGAACCCTATCCGGGGTCCTCCTGACTCTGGCACCAGCACTCTTACTCACTGGGCCACCTAGCTGCCCCAATTAAGCATCTTTTTAAAAAACATTGATTTTTAATTTTTTCCATGTTGCAAAAGAAAACACAGACCAAAAACAAACAAAAAATAACGAAATAAAAAACTTCTATCCGCACTCAGACTCCTTCAGTTCTTTCTCTGGAGGTAGATTAGCATTTTTCATCATAAGTCCTTTGGGATTGTTTTGAATCATTGCATTGCTGAGAATAGCTAAGTCATTCACAGTGAGCCAACATAAAATATTGCTGTTACTGTGTACAATAGTCTCTTGGTTCTGCTCACTTCACTTTGCTTCAGTTCATGTAAGTCTTCCCAGCTTTTTCTGAAAGCATCTTGCTCATCATTTCTTAAAGCACAATCATACACCCATTCCAATACACAATCATACATTCCATCCCAATCATACACCATTCCCCAATTAGTGGACTTTCCCTCAATTTCCAATTCTTTGCCACTACAAAAAGAGCTGCTACAATTATTTTTGTACATGTAGGGCTTTTCCCCCCTTTTTTGTTTGATCTCTTTGGAATACAGACCTACTAATGCTATTGTTGGGTCAAAGGGTATGCACGGTTTTTTTTGCTTTTTGCAGGGGGGAAGGCAGGGCAATTGGGGTTAAATGAGATGCCCAAGGTCACAAGGCTAGTAGGTGTTAAGTGTCTGAGGCTGGATTTGAACTCAGGTCCTCCTGACTCCAGGGGAGGTTGGAAGTACCCACTATAGAAGAGGAACAGGATCAAGTAGGGAATGGACCAGGTCGGGGGTGGGATGAGTGGGAGGGAATTATAAGCAGCCTTGTACAATATATCTACTATGATAATGTTTTGCATAGCTAAACATGTACAACATATACTGAATTACTTATCTCCCAAGAGGGAATGGGTGACAAGGGAGGAAGGAAATGGATCTGAAATTTGAGGTCTTAACATTAAATGTTTCAAATATATATAAATACTATTATTAATACTCTTTTGCTTGTAATTGAGAGATAAGATGTGCAGGCATTGGGACACAAAGAGTCACCTTCCTCTAATGGAAAAGTCAAAGGGGGTATGGGAGATGATATGGGAGAGAGCAGATTGGAGGAAGCGATATCTTGTGGGACTGCTATTCTGGGAGGGTGGGTAGGGGGAAAACGGGGGGGGGGGGAAATGATTGTAACTCAAAATCTGGTGGAAATGAATGATGTAAAACAGAAGTTAATAAAAAAATAAAAGGTTTAAAAAAAAAAAGAAATGAATGCTGTAAACCAGAAGTTAATAAAGCATTTGAAAAAAAAAAAGTCTTTATTTCCTTAAATACTCATTTCCCCCTCCAAAGAAGTATACTGAGTTTTGCTGGGTAGGTTATTCTTGGTTGTAATCCTAGCTCCTTTGTCTTCCAGAATATTTTATTCCAAGCTCTCTGCTCCTTTAACATTAAAGATGCTAAATCTTGTGTGATTCTTGTTTTAAATATCTTGGATATTTGAACGACTTCTTTCTGTCTGGTTGCAATACTTTCCCCTTGACCTGGGAGCTCAGGAATTTGGCTATAATATTGCTAGGAGTTTTCATTTGAGATCTCTTTTAGAAAGTAATTGGTGGATTCTTTCAATCTCTATTTTACCCTCTGGATATATGTTATGGGGGCAGTTTTCCTTTATAATTTCTTGAAATATTATGTCTGGGCTCTTTTGTTTTCTTTTTTTGGATCATGGCTTTCAGATAGCCCAATAATTCTTAAATTTTCTATCTTCAGTCTATTTTTCAGGTCAGCTATTTCTCTGATATTTCACATTTTCTTTTTTTTAATTTAAAAATTTTTTTTTTAATTTCAAATTTTCTTCAATTTTTTTCTTTTGATTTTGTTTTATTGCTTTTTGATGTTCCACTGAGTCATTAGCTTCCACTTGCACAATTCTAATTGTTAAGGAATTATTTTCTTCAGTGAGCTTTTATACCTCTTTTTCCATTGGCCCATTTCATTTTTAAGGCATTATTTTCTTCAGTATTTTTTTGTCTCTTTTATTTATTTATTTTTTTTTGAGGGGGAAGGCAGGGCAGTTGTAGTTAAATAACTTGCCTGAGTTCACATGGATAGTAAATGTTAAGTGTCCGAGGCCAGATTTGAACTCAGCTCCTCCTTACTCTAGGGTCGGTGCTCTTTTCACTAGGCCACCTAGCCACCCCTTTTTGTGTCTCTTTTACCAAGCTGTTAATTCTCTTTCCATAATTTCTTTGTAAAACTCATTTCTATTCCCAATTTTCCCCCTACCACTCTTATCTTGCTCTTAACTCTTCTAGGAATTCTTGTTGGGCTTGGGTGGAATTAACATTTTTCTTTGAGGCTTTGTTTATGGCTTTTTTATATTATTGTCTTCTGAGTTTATTTTTCGGTTTTCCCTGCCACCATGGGAAATTCAAATTTTGAATTACATTCAAATTTTGTTGTTGTTGTTGTTGTTTGTTCATTTTCCCAGTCTATTTCTTTACTTTGAACTTTATATTAAAATTGGGTTCTGCTCACCAGGAGGGCAGGAAGATGCTGTCCCAAGCAAGGCTTTTTTTATGCCATTGTTTTCAGAACTTGTCCTGAGGGATTGGAAATTTTCAGTGCTTACAAAGTGGAAAAGTGTGGTCATGTTCTCCTGGTCTTCACTCTGGTCCTTACCCAGGTCCCTGATCCCTTGGGACTAAAAGTAATGCTGCCCCTCAGGGATTTTACTCCCTCTTGACTGAAAGTACTACTTTCTACCCTTGAACTATGACCCAGAAGTGGATAAAGGCAATGGAGTTGCCAGATAGGATCTGGTCCTATGTCCAATGCAAGCACAGGGGTTCCCTGTAATCTCTTACAGTTTCCAGATCTCCTTACCATCTCTGATGTGAGGCAGTCTAAGGTTGCTGTTGTTTTTGTCACCTTGTCCCACTGTGGGTGTTTTCTCCTCATGGTCTTTGGATTTGCCTCCACCCCTGCATCACATATCTCTCTCTTTTTGATCTTCTAAGTTGGCTTGGACTGAAAGAATGTCTCACTTTTACCCTTTGTCAGCTCTGTCACTCCAGAATTTGATTTGAGGTGTTATTTTAAAGTTGTTTGGAGGGTAATGTTGGGAGAGCTCAGCTGAGTCCTTTTGCTACTCTGCCCTCTTGGGTCCACCCTTTGAAACCTAATTTTAAAAAATCTTACAGATGAAGTTTGTGGAAGATGATGAGAAATATTACCTCATAAAACAGTGAGATTAAGTAGAAGAGAAAAAAATTACAGAAAATTTGGCAAGAGATCTAATTATGGTAGGTCATTTAAGGTTTACTGGAAGGAAGAAAACACACCAATGAAAAATTTCTATTGACATTTCTAAAACAAACCATTTTGTTTGTCACTATTACATTTAGACTCTAATATCCTAGATCCCAATGTGCTATATGGGGAAGTAGAAGTGATACTTAAAAAAAAAAAAGATGGAAAAAATAGCTGGTCTAGATCAAATATACCTACAGGAGATCAGTACTGGAGGGGACACCATTTTAAGTCATTGAGGAAACAATTCTCAAGATATTTGAAAGAGAGAACATGTCAAACCCCTGGACAAAATCATGGACATTATTATTTTTAACCAAAAAAGTGGGAAAGGAGAATACCAAAAATTACTAATACATATGCTTATATTCTCACTTTAGTAAGATCTTTAGAAGAATAATCTACATATTGCAAATAATCTACAATATGAGAAAGGAATAGGCAGGATTTCACAAATAGTATTCTGTAGTTGACCACATATTTATAGTCACACAATATACTGAAAGGAACAGAGAAATAAAGATGAAACCAAGCTGATCCTTTGTTAACTATAAAAATATTTCATCCAGTAGAAAAAAAAAATTTGCCAAAATGGCTGTCCAAGAAGTTGTCACTCACGTATATGTCAAAAATCATACAAGAGTCTTTTGTAAGACATAATAATAGAGATAACTCTGTTCAACTACCCTCTTATTTATTATTAATATGAAGTGAAATGTGAAATAGAGACATATGCTCATCAGTTTGCCACTATCTGGGAGATGTCAAGTGCAGAGTTCAAATGGAAAAAAGATTCCCTATAGAATGTGGGGTCCATCAGATGTTCTTGTTTTTGGATAACATTATGTTGATCGTAGTCTTGAAGTGTTGCAGAACTATTCAGTGAGGACTATAACCCTCAAAAATATTTGTCTTTTTGTTTGTATCATGGATAAGTACACATCAACTAATTTAAAAAAAATTTAAATTACTATGTTCCAATCAATGTACTATGCATTGAGAATACAAAAAACAACAACAACAACAACAACAACAAAAAACCCACAGCCCCTTCCCTCAAGAAGCTCACATTCTTTTTTTTCTTCCTTTTTTTTTGTCTTTATTAATTTGTTCGTTTACTTTGAGTTTATAAGATTCAATTCCCCAGTTCTTTGAGTTTCAAATTTTCTTCCCCTTCCCTTCCCCCATAGGGCGTACAATTAAGTATAGGATCTGCAGATACTTTTGCATTAGACATTGGTCAGGTTATAAAGAAGGGTTGTATTGGATGGAATGAACAATGGGAAAGAGGAAACCAAACCAAACAAGAAAAAGAAAGGGAGCAGGTAATTTGCTTCAATCTGCATCCAAATTCTGTTCTTTCTAGAAGAAGCTCACATTCTAATGGAAGAGTCAACATGTTAATAACTAGGTATATAGAAGACATACAGAGTAGAAGAGCGGTAATTTCATAGCAAAAAGTATTAACAGCTAGGCTGACTGGGAAAGGTCTCCTGTGAAGATGGAATGCTAGTGGAGACTTGAAGGAAGTCAGGAAAACTAAGAGGGAACGGTAAGGAGGGAGTGTATTCTAGGCATGGGAGATAATCAGTATAAAGGCATAGAGAAGGGATATGCAAGCATTGAGGTTTAGGGGTGCTGGGATCCCATAATAGTGACACATGGCTCCTGCCCAAATGAATTCAATTCAAACCTTCTTTTAGCCAAAGAAAAAACAGGTTTATTAAAGATCTGCCATATTGGCCAGACTCTTAAGGAATCTGAAGATCTGTAATGCTAATGTAAGCAGGACAGACTGAAGCTAAGTACCTTCAAGGAGGTCAAGATGGATCTTATGTAAAAAAAGACTGGGTGGGGGGATCAAAGGAGGATCTTGATGGGAATGGCCAGTAGGCTGGGGTGACTGGAGGTTGGAGGCCAGAAACCAAGAGAATGGGGTTTTGATAGGATCAAGGGTAGGAAGAAACTGGAGATCTGGAGATAATAGACTATGGAGGGCTAGGCTAAGAGTAACAGAGAATTGGGCATAGGAATAATGAAAGGTCAGTTTGTTGTACTCCAATAAAAGTGAGATAGAAGATCCCCAATATTAAGTTTAAAAAGTGGATTTTATTACCGCGGGACAATCAGGGTACATGTATAAATCAGACAGTGCTTTGGCACAGACATTGAGCTGTTTTTATAGAGGTTCCATAGCCAGGTTATGTAAGCTGAAACTACAGTGATTGGTCAGTATACATTTGAATTTCCTGCCAGTGAGAAGCCCTAGGCTGGGACTCCCGCCCACAGATCAATCAAGGGAAAGCAAGGGGTGGGGGTTCTGACTGTTTACAGATCAATCAAGGGAAAGCAAGGTGTGGGGGTCCTGCCTATTTACAGATCAATCAAGGGAAAGAAAGGGGTGGGGGTCCTGCCTGTTTACAGATTAATTAAGGGAGAGGAAGGTGGAGTTCTCTGATTTTTAAATCAATGAAGGAAAGGGAAGGTTGAGTTGCCTGCTTTACAAATCAATAAAGGGAAGGGCAAAGCGGAGTAGTGTACAACAACTTGAGGGGATTATAGCCTCAGGTGAAGGTCAGATCAAGTGGGAAGATTCAAGGAGAGTTCAAGGAGGTTTCCAGACCCTGTACCCCATCAATTCAAGGTGAGGGTTTCCAGAGCCTATACCCCATACAACATGCATATGGAAATACAGCTAGGACAGTGTTGTTGCATTATAGCATGTGTGGAAGGAAGTAAATTATAAAACTGTATGGGGACAGATTAAGAAGACATTTAAATGCTAAACAAAGGAATTTATATTTGATCCTGGAGGTAATGTGGAGCAATTGAAGTTTATTGAGTAGGGGAGTGACATGATCAGACTTTAGAAAACACTTCAGGAAAATCACCTTAGAAACAGAATGAATGATATAGATTGGAGTAGGGAGATAATTGAGGCAGTGAGAGCAATTAGAAAACCAGTGAAATAATCCCAGGGAGAGGTTAAGGTACTAAGATGGTAGCTGTGTGAAAGGAGAGAAGATACATTTGAGTTATGTTAAGATAGAAATTATAAGATTTGGCAACAGATTGGATGTAAGTGGTGTGAACTTGAGTAAAAGAGTTGAAGACAACACCAAGATTATAATCCTGGGTCAATAGAAGGATGGTAGTTCCTTAGAATGTTCTGGTAAATTTTTAACAACCAGATCTGAGGAATGGGAGGGAGTGGTAATGTACTTCTGACATATCTTTAAGTTTAGTCTGCACCATTATAATTTTTCCCATCCCTTTCTTTGGTTTTGTATGCACCCCAAAACTGTGTGCAACAGAAATCCTTACCCAAATAATACTCAGAGGTTCCTCAAAGTAGGAAGCAGAAAAGAATGGCTTGAAAGGGCATATAAACTGTGCACCCTAACCCCAGATGAACAGTTCTAGATGCTCTCCTATGTATCATTCTCAAGAATGATCTTGAGAAAGAGCCACCCTCCTGACAATGGTCAGGGAGGAGAAGCAATTTACAAAAGGAAATGGTGAAGTTATAAAGCCCTAATGAAGAATTCTCCCCCACCCTCCTCCTGACCCTTTTCTTCCATTGGCTGGAAGTTAGGTGTACAATCTAAACGTGGCAATCTACCTCAAGTATCAGAACAAGGAAACAGTAGATCACCCAATGTATATTTGAGAAAGCACTTCTGTCCTTATTTGGCCTATCTTGTGCTGAGGTGGCATTGGGGAGGGTCTCCATTGCTCTAAGTCTCAGGTTCCTACAAGGTTAGGTGACCTCTAAACTTAGGCCTAGTGATGCTAAAGCCACTCTAAATTTGATTTTTCAGAATGGGGAAATTTCACTGCAGATTATCCCTCACAGTATGTATAATCAATAAAACAATAATCAAGTCCTGGTTTATAGCATTTGCTAATTTCTCAGGTGCAAAGGCTCACACTGAAAATTTAACAATCAACTCTGGAGCTTCCATGAGCCAGCTCTATAATAGCACTTTTGACAATGTGAAAACTTATTATTAATAACCAGTATCTTGGAGAGCTCCCCCCAACGCCCTTCTTCCAAAATCCTCATTTTAAGTTCAATTTTTCTACAGAAGGATATTACAGATAAAGAGATTGAATTGACTTACCTTATTCTGCTCAGGTCCCACCCAAGCATTCAAGTAATTTAACCTAAGGTAGGAAAGCTCATTGTGTTCTACTTATGCTTGGGTGGAGTGGTCCCATATGGATGGAAGTATGCCTGATAAAAAAAAAAGGTATTTACTCTGTCTGGAGGTGAAATGAAGATGGGGTGACATCAGCCCCTGTTGAAAGGGCATATAAACTGTGCACCCTAACCCCAAATGAGCACAGTTCTAGATGGTCTCCCATGTATGCATACCTCCAGCTTTGAGAGAAATAAACATGGGGGTAGCTAGGTGGCGCTAAGTGAAAAGAGCACCGGACCTGGAGTCAGGAGGACCTAAGTTCAAATCCAGCCTCAGACACTTGATATTTAACTAGCTTTGTGACCTTGGGCAAGTCACTTAACCCCAATTCCTTTGCCATCCTACACAAAAAAAGAGAGAGAGAGAGAGAGAGAGAGAGAGAGAGAGAAATAAACATGGATACAATCTAATCCTCTTTGTCTTTCTTAGACCAAATTCTAAAGATTGACAACAATAATAGTAAAGTTTGGAAGGGAGGGAAGTTTTGGAGAAAAATAATTTGTTCTATTTTAGACATGATCAGTTTGAGATGCTTACAGCAGTACAGCTATCTAAATGTCTGAAAAGCAGTTGGTGATGCTCAGAAGAGAGATTAGGACTGGATATATAGATGTGAGGATTATCTGCATAGAACTGACACTTGAACCAACTCCAAAGAGCTGTTGAGCTCATCAAGTGTTATCACATTTCTCTTGTATTTAATAACTTATTATTGAATCGGTACCAAGGTTTTTTCTTCTTTTCTACTTCTTCATCCAGAAATCAACCAGTATGGGAAATGTAGGGGAAAACTCATCCAACCAAGCGGAGAGAATTGGTGAATTCCTATTCGTAGAGTTTGGTCTGACAGGTCTGAGTTGGAAGTGAATTCCCTCTTTGATATGTATATTGATTAGCTTCTTTGACCTAGACTTGGGAGATCCAAATCTCATATCTTAAGACCCTAATTAGAATGAGCCCACATCTCATCATAATATTCATTTTCTCATTGTCAACCATATTAGAGTTGATTGTCACCCTCAGGGGAACATCCACTTTTCCAAGGGCATACAAGTTGTGAGCCTGCCACTATAAGGGGTCTTTGGCATTTGAGAGTACTTATTTTATTAATAACATGCAAACATTATTAACAAAATGACAAATCACCCAGAAACTATGTCTCCTGAACTTTTTAAATGTCACAAGTGGCATAAAAAGAAAAATGCTCCGTTTCCTTGTGTAGTTCTTGTGAATGCGACTAAAACTTTGTATTTCCTGTAAAGATTTACATGAACTGATGCTGTGTGAAGTGAGCAGAACAAGAACATTGTGGACAGTTAACAGCAACATTATGTGATAATCAACTATGATAGACCAAAAGATTCATGATGGAAAATGCTACCCACAGTCAGAAAAAAGAAATGTTGAGTCTGAATGCAAATCAAAGCATACTATTTTAACTTTTGGGGTTTTTTCTTTCTTATGGTTTTTCTCTTTTGTTCTGATTTTTCTTTCACAATGTAATTAATGTGTAAATATCTTTAATATTTCTTGCCATCTTGGGGAGTGGGGAGGCGAAGAAGGGAGAAAAATTTGGAACTCAAAATCTTATAAATAATGAATGTTAGGGGCAGCTAGGTGGTGCAGTGGATAGAGTACCAGACCTTGGAGTCAGGAGGACCTGAGTTCAAATTTGACTTCAGACACTTGACACTTACTGGTTGTGTGATCCATTGCCTCACCAAAAAAAAGTGCTGAAAACTATCTTAAGATATAATTGGAAAAAATAAAATACTACTTATGAAAAAAAGATTTTGTGTTTTGTCGTAACATATTTACAAGCATTTCCAATTTCTCCAGGATTGATACACCGAAAGAAGAATCATCATCATGTTAACTAATATTTTTATAGCACTTAAAAGTTTATGAAGGTACTTTACAACTGAGGTGACAAATGTGTGTTCGAGTGTGCATGTGTGTGTGTCCAAGTGTTGCCTAGACCAGATTAAAATGTAATTGGATAATGTTTAACAAAATAAATTAAAATACAACACAATATAATGTTAGTTTGTGGTCTTCTAAATCAATATGCTGCCCACTGGGATCTATTTCTTCTTGACTTTGGCATCACTGCTTTACAGGATATTATCTCATTTAAGTCTGACACTAACCCTATAAAGCAGGCCTTACAGTTATTCTCTGTCTCTCAAACTGAGTGTCAGAGGTAGGCTTTGAACTTAGGTCTACTACCTTGACTCCAAGTTCAGCATTGATTATACTATGCTACTTGGGCCCATTTGAAGGGGTTTAAGGAATGCCACAAGGTCTGAACTCTTAAAATAAACAAATCTGTCATAGTGTGGAGCACAACTCCACCCTTCCCTCCCTCAACTGATCAGTGAGCAGAAATTTCAGCCTAGGCTAGATATTTCTCCCTTATCCTCCCTCCCAACCCTGCCCCTTGCCACACCCAGTGGGAGATTTCTCCATATCTCCCACCCCCATCCCTGCCTCCTCCCATTTCCTATCCCTCAGCCTAGGGTAAACTTCACTCAAGTGGGAAATTCAAATATACACTGACCAATCACTGATTGTAGTTTTGGCTTACATAACCTGGCTATTGGAATCCCTTTAAAAACCTGCACACTGTCCATGCCATCTCACTATCAGATCTGGGTATGTGACCCTCAGCAGCCCCGTGGCAATAAAATCCACTTCCAAATTTTACTCTCAGGGATCTTTAGTCTTGCTCCATTCTGGCACAGCAAGACTGAATTAATTTATTCTTTCCAAAGCCCTGCTCTCCCACCCAAGATGGATATATTGCCAACAACACATTGATTCCCATTAGCACATCACCACAGATTATTATTAATTAGATTAATTATTTGTAAATTATTAAGATCAGAGTCCCAAGGGAAAAGAGTCCAGGACAGATATGTATTGATGAGGGGAGAAGGGAAGGAACTGTCCCAAGTTTCAGTTGCTGTTGTCACCAGGTTCAGGTGAGCCCCTGGCAGGTAACTGTCAGATCCTAGGTCCTTGGAGACAAAAGAATGGATAAACTTGGGGGAAGAGGATAGAGATGACAGAGTAAAAACTTCTACTTCAAAAGTTTACCTAGACTCAGCCCTAATATTACCACCATTCTCATAGGAAGCAGTCATAAATCAGAGAATCATAGATCTAGAGTTGGAAGTAGGGGTGTGTGGGAACCTGATGGAGCCAGGCAGAACCAGTTTATGAGAGCCAATTGTCAAATCTCAGCATGGGCATTTACACTTCAGAAATTAACAAAGGTTACAAATAAGGGCTAGATTTATTATTTTGCTTATTGTCTAGAGACTTAAGGATAAAGAAAATGTTAATCACAAGGATTAAATTTAAAATGTGTTGTATGTACAGTTCTTTTTTTTTAAAAAAACAGAGCCAGTTATAAAACATTTATAAGCACATCCCTGACTGGAAGGTACCTCAGAGGCCATCTAGTCCAAATCTCTCATTTTTCAGAGGAGGCAATTGAGACCTGGGGAGATGAAGTGATTCACAATGTCCCACAATTAAAAAGTATCACATGGGATGGAGTAAAATGTAAATGACAACAATGTTTAGTCCTCACAAATCTGGGCTGGATTTGAACCAGCATTTTAATGGAAAAATGCTCAATACTTCATTACCAACCTCCTGGGCCCTTTAGTCACCATAATGTATAAATATTTTAGTAGATGACAATACCATTTTATAGTTTGCAGACAGCAATCCACTTGCATTATTAGTGAGGTTTTTGATGCTGTTGTTGTGTTAGACAAGGGAAGGTAGTGTGAGACCTTTATTTGTGACAATCATATTAAAAATATATTGTGCTAAGGATTTGCAAACCATTAGGCACAGAGACCTTTTAAAAAGTGAGACTTCCTGATTGATTTTCCCAAGCACATATATACTGTCTAGATTCTTTCCCTTTTCCTATTTATTAACAAAAGGATGAGGTTTACCCAATGTCCCTCAGAATTTCTCTAAATCTTGGAAGGTGAGATAAAGGTGATCTCAAAGTTCCTGAGGTATTTTGCACACTGCTTTTATTTTTAGTGAATTTATTTATTTTTAGTTTGTAATATTAACTTCCCTAAGTTTTAAATTCTCTCCCCTTCCCTCCTCAAGATGGCATGCAATCTGACATAGGTTCTACCTATACATTCCTATTAAACATATTTTGACATTAGTCATGTTGTATGGAAGAATTAGAACGAATGGGTGGAACCATGAGAAAGAAAAAAACAAACAAAAGAAAATAATCTGCTTCACTCATATTCAGACTCCATATTCTTTCTCTGGATGTGGATGGTATTTTCCATCATGAGTCCTTTGGAATTGTTTTAGGTCTTTGCATTGCTGAGAAAAGCTAAGTCAATCAAAGTCAGTCATCGTACGCTGTGGCTGTTACTTTGTACAATGTTCTCCTGGTTCTGCTCCCCTCACTCAGCTTTAGTTTTTGTAAGTCTCTAGGTTTTTCTGAAGTTTGCCTGTTCATCATTTATTATAGCACAATAGTATTCCATTATATTCACATACCACAACTTGTTCAGTCATTCCCCAATTTACAGGCATCCTCCCAGCTTCCAGTTCTTGGCCACCACAGAAATAGCTGCAACAAATATTTTTATAAATGTGGGTCCTTCTCCCATTTCCATGATCTCTTTGGGATATAGCCCTAGAGGTGGCATTGCTGGGTCAAAGGGTATTTTGCACCCTCTTAATAGACATTAGAACCAAATCTTATATTTGCCCTGTTTCAGAGTTCTTCACAAATTTGGCTTTGTGAAATTCTGTATATGGAGAATCTCTAGCAATTTTCCTGCTTTAAAACATGATTTCTTCAAAGCAGAGGAGTTCAATTGGAAGTGAACAGGCCTGTAAAAATGCCTGGAGGCACTGAGTTTGCAAAAAAACACAAGGACCCTTTCTTCTTTCATCTCTCTGAATCATTTCCTGGGATTAATATTACTTTCTTTTAAGTACTCCCTGGAACTATATCTCCCAAAGACTTTATTGATATATACACACAGACCCTATTCCCTGAAGAGCCATCAGTCGATCTATGCTGATGCATGCACTTTCACTTTTACAGGTTTGATTTAAATGACAGCTCTTACAAAATGATTCCTTCTTACACAGGCTTTATAGACAACAGATTACAGATGCTTTTCAAAAGTCATGCAATAGGGGCACTTTGGAATCAAGTGCTTTTCGATTAGGTAGTGGTTTGCTGTTCAAATGTAAAGATACCTTCTGTTATCTTGTGGTTTAGAAGTGATGGCAACAATAAAGAAATATATCCAACTGGCATACATGTGGATGAAATGACCTCAAATACAAATGTGCACAAAATACAATTTTGTTTGTCTGCTCAGCAGTAGGGGTTGGAAAAAGCAAAAATCACCAGTTTCACCAACTTCTCCCAGCTATTCTTACCATACCACCCTGCCCCATTCAGTCAACTTCAGTGGTTTCCTATCACGTCCAGGATCTAATATAAAAGCATTGTTTAATCTTTTAAATGCTTTTGTACTGTGGCCCCTTCCTAATTTACTTTACCCCCATTTACTCTTTGATCCAATGGCACTAGACTCCTTGCTATTTCTGGCACAAGACATTCCACCTCTTGTCTTGGTGCGTTTTCAATGACTATCCCTCATACCTGGAAATCTCTCTTTTCTCATTTTAGCCTGGATTCCCTGACTTTTCTCAAGTCTCAGCTATAGTCCCACTTTCTACAAAAAGACTTCCAAAGCCTCCCTAATCTAAGTCACTTTTCTCTACTAATTATCTCAAATTTTTTGGTATAAATCTTGCTTGTACATAGTTGTTTGCATGTGGTCTCCCCCATTAGATTGTGAGTTCCTTGAGAATAGGAACTATTTTTTTTCTACTTTATATCCTCAGTGCTTAGCATATAGTGCCTGGCACATAGCTGGTATTTAATAAATGCTTATAAGGACGGCTAGGTGGCACAGTGAGTAGAGCATTGGCCCTGGAGTCAGAAGGACCTGAATTCGGTTCCAGCCTCAGACACTTCACACACACACAAACAAAAACCTAGCTGTGTGACCTTGGGCAAGTTACTTAACCCCAATCACCCTCCAAAAAAAAAAGCAAAAAAAAATAAAATTAAAAAATAAATGCTTATATAAATACTTCATATGTGGATTTTCTTTGTCAGTGACCATGTGGAACACTAACCATTTGTGACAGCAGCCTTGAGAGAGGCACAACTTCTAACAGAAGAAAGGGGGAGTCATACTGAGGAGAGTGAGGGAGTGAAACCAAACAAACTGGATTAAGGGAAGTATTTTATGCCTTAGATGGCTAATAGCATACTAAGATGTTAGAACATGCAGATTCCAGAGAAAAGTGGATGGGTCATAAAATGGGCTCTGAATTGAAGTTGGGACCTATGAGAAAAGTAGAAGAGTACCTTTATTAACTGCTATGAGTTTCTGGAAGTTGTGTAGCAGATCCCTGGAGAAGGAAATAGGGCCAAATGCACCTTTATTATTGGCTAAGGTTTTAGATACAAGTTCTTTGTTGTTTACTATCAAGTAAACCTGTTCTATGTTTAATGTCCTTGGCAACCAGATGCTTGCAAGGGAGTTGAGGGCCTTTTATGACAGGATCCCAATTCTGCTATTCATGGCAGAAATCATAGGTGGGAACATAAATCATAAAGATTTTCACCATGGAGGGGCGGAGCCAAGATGGCGGAGTAGAAACAGCATATCCAATGTGCTCTGCCCCACACAAATTTCAAATAATGTGAAAGGGGACTCAAAACAACTTCTGGAGCCACAGCACCCATAGAACGGCACAGAAAAGCTAACCTCCTTCAGAGGACAGCCCAGCAGCCCTGCAGGGAGCTGCCAGCGCAGCTCTCTGAGAGCAGGCAGCACAGGGTGCTAGGAACCCACAGCACAGCATGCAGAGCCGAGCCCAGGTCTGCGGTTTTAGCCCCAGGGTGGCCAGGCCTTCAGCCGGCTGGAGGGACCCCAGAACACCAGCAATTGTGGCGATTCCAGAATTATCAGCACAGATATGCCTAGGACAAAGTGAGAGGTTAGTGCCCTATGGACTTTGGGACCAGTATTTGGGGAACGCACAGCTGCCTCCCCTGGGGGCGAAAAGCTGCTGAAGAAACTGCAGCACAGAAGCCATTTTGCAGTGTCAGTAGTGGCTCTAGCTCCTGGTCTGCGAACTGTAAGGAGATCCAGCAATCAGTCTGGGGGTTAATCGCTCTTGCTTTAAACTGCCTGGATCTGGATTGTGGTCTGGGGGGGAAGTTTGGGGTGGGTATCCAATTTGCCAGAGTGGGTGGAGGCTTTACAGAGGCCACCCAACTGGCGGAAGTTGTGAAGACCCCATGTTTGGGCGGAAGCTCCCCTGTCTGGTGGCAGAGTCCTACTGTGGCAACAAGCCCAAAAAATCAAGTAATTAAGTGGCAACATGCCTAGGCAAATGAAACAAAATAAACAGAAAAGTTCAACATTGGACTCCTATTTTAGGGGCAAAGAGGCTCAAAGCATGGAGGAGGACTGTGAGGTCAGAACTCCTGCACCAAAAGCCCCAAATGAAAATACAGGCTGGCTACAGGCCATAGAGGACCTTAAGAAGCAGATAAGAGAAGTGGGGGAAAATTTGGGAAGAGAAATGAAAAAAGATGCAAGAAAAGTATGAAATGACAGTCAACAGCCTGACTGAGGAAAATAACACCTTAAAAAATAGACTAAATCAAATGGCAAAAGAGGCTCAGAAAGGCAATGAGGAGAAGAATGCCTTAAAAAGTCGAATTTGCCAGATGGAAAAAGAATCTCAAAGCTCACTGAGGAGATTCATTCCTTCAGAGTTAGACTGGAGCAAATGGAAGCTAGTGACTTTATGAGAAATCAAGATACTATTAAACAGATCCAAACAAATGAAAGAATAGAAGGCAATGTGAAATATCTCATGGGAAAAACCACTGACCTGGAAAATAGATCCAGGAGAGACAATTTAAAATTATTGGACTACCTGAAAGCCATGATCAAAGAAAGAACCTAGAAATCACCCTTCAAGAAATTCTCAAGGAAAATTGCCCTGATGTTTTAGATCCAGAGGGCAAAATAGAGGTTGAAAGAATCCACTGATCACCTCCTGAAAAAGATCCCAAAAAGAAAACTCCCAGGAATATTATAGCTAGGTTCCAGAATCCCCAGATCAAGGAGAAAATACTCCAAGCAGCCAGGAAGAAACAATTTCAATATTGTGGAAACACAATCAGAATAGCACAGGACCTGGCAGCTTCTACACTGAGGGATCGAAGAGCATGGAATATGATCTTCCAGAGGGCAAAAGAGCTGGAATTGAAGCCAAGGGTCACCTACCCAGCAAAACTGAGTATCTTGTTACAGGGGAAAATATGGTCATTCAGTGGAATAGAGGACTTTCTAGCATTCTTGATGAAAAAACCAGAGTTGAATAGAAAATTTGACATTCAGACGCAAGAAGCAAGAGATGCTTGAGAAGGTAAACAAGGAAAAGAAATCAAAAGGAACTTATCAAAGTTGGACTATTTACATTCCTACATGGAAAGACAATAACTGTGTTTGATGAAACCTCTCTCATTGTGAAAATAATTGAAGAAGGGTACATGGCATATGTTTACAGGTATACATGGATAGAGGACACAGGTTGAATTTGATGGGAAGGGATGATTCTTTTTTTTTTTTTGGAGGGCAATTGGGGTTGGGTGACTTGCCTGGGGTCACGCAGCTGGGTTTTTGTTTGTGTGTTGGGTTTCTGGGGCCAGATCCAAGCTCGGGTCCTTCTGACTCCAGGCCCAGTGCTCTGCTTGCTGTGCCACCTAGCTGCCCCAAGGAAGGGATGATTCTTAAGGGGTAAAGTCAAGAGGTGAGAGAGGAAAGTGGCAAGAGGAGATGGAAAGAGACAGGGTAGGGTAAACTATCTCATGTAGAAGAGGCAAGGGGAAGTAGTTGCAGGGGAGGGGAAGAACAGGAAGGCAAAAAGGCAAAAGCATATTCTCATTGAAGTTGGCTCAAGGAGAGAACCACATACATACTAAATGGAATATCTTACCCTCACTCACTCTCCTGAGTAGGGGAAAGGAGGATGAGAGGGGGGATGGTGGAGGGGAGGGCATTCTGCGGGGAGGGAGATTGGAAATACCCACTATCAAAGAGGGACAAGATCAAAGTAGGGAATGGACCAGGTGGGAGGTGAGACGGGTGGGAGGGAAATATAAGCAGTCTTTTACAATATATCCACTATGGTAATGTTTTGCATAGCTATACATGTACAACACATACTGAATTGCTTATCTTCTCAGAGGGAGTGGGTGACAAGGGAGGAAGGGAATGGATCTGAAAATTGAAGTTTTAAAATTAAATGTTTCATAAAATGTCCAAGCATTGGGGCCCAGAGATTCACCTTGCCCTAATGGCAAAGTCGAAGGGGGTATGGGAGAAGATATGGGAGAGAGCAGATTGGATGAGGGGATATCTAGTGGAACTGCTATTCTGGGGTGGTGGGTAGGGAAAAAATGGGGGAAAAATGTAACTCATAATCTGGTGGAAATGAATGATGTAAACCAGAAGTTAATAAAGCATTTGTTTAATTAAAAAAAAAAAAGGAAAAAAAAACTATACCTATGATTTCTTTAAGTTTGCAGGTTCCCTAAGAACCCCTGCCCACTGTAAAGTGTAACAATAAACTTTTACAATCCTGACTTAAAAGACAAAAAAAACAAAAAACAAACAAAAAAAAGATTTTCACCATGACTCTGCCCAAATTGAACTTGTTCTACCTTTCAGAATTTAGAGTTTAATATGCAGATTACATTAATAATAATGATAGCTCCCAATTTGTGTAAAGCACTTTCCCTGCAACAATCTTCACATGATATTTTGCTTTGCAATTTTCTAACAATCAAAACACACCATAGCATATGATATATTTATTTGTTCATATCTGATCCACTACTGGCTTGTAAACTCCACGAAGGCACGAACTATGTCTGATCTAAATTTTATGTTTCTGGAAACATAATTGAACACAGAATTAAATAAGCAGAACCAGAATAAAATTTAAATGAAATGTAATGGCCCTGCAGCTTTTGCCTTGGAGAAGAGTACACTTCTGTCTTCTTATTGGAGAAATGGGAGATTATAGGAATGGACATTCCATATGCTGCCAGACAGGGTCCATGTGTCAGTTCATTTTCTACACATAAAGAATGCACTTCATCCTCATGTCAGTCCCATTGAATTCCTTGCTTCCTGCATTTTTTCCTTTCAAGAAGATCTGATTTTGGTGGCATATCACTATATTGGGAGGGGTACGCTGTTTTTAACTATATGTTAAGTCCTTTACGCAGGAGGCATTGTCATGAAGTTGAAAACAGTTGTGAGAGCAGAGAAGGGAAAATCCTTACCCAGTGTTTGATCATGAAAAGCACTTGTAACAAGCTCAAGACAAACACATTAAACTCCTGCTGTCTGTTCACACAAGATTAACTGTGGTGACTCTTGTACCATACTTAATCATCTTTTCTTAGATGCTTAAGAGAAACTTACATGAATTTGGAAATAGGAAAACAGAAACTAATAGCATTTCTTTTCACATATACTTCACTAAAAATAAGGCTTAACAAAATGCATTTAGAATATTGGTGCAATTCACTTTTATAAAAAGTGAAATTGTCCACTAGGTTAAAATTGTCTCTGTACTTTCCAATCTCCAATATACAAAATTGATGCTTTTTCCCCTCAATTCAGATAGGAAAAAAGTGACGGACTTATGCAAGCATTATCAGAGAAATAAGACATATATAAATGTAGGAAAAGCAGCAAGTATTTCCAATAACCCTTTCCAGGGTACTAGCCTCTCTCCCATACTCTAAGTGCTCAGAGAACCATAGCCTTTGGAGTAATGTTTTGTTTTTGTACAGCTGTAGAAATGTTTGTTTAGGAAACAGAGGAAAAGACAGAGGTCAGAGGAGGACAGAAAGAAGAAAAATGAGGAGAGAGAGAAAGGGAGAGGAAGGGAGAGGAAAAACTAAGATTCCTTGTCCTTGTACTAAGTGGTTTCTCCTGCATTTCTGTTTAGTATTTATATTCTCTCAAGAGAAATGTTGTGTTCTCTATTGTGCCATGCCGACTGCCTATAAAGGTATAGAGAACCATCAAGAGTTAGGCAACGATGTCTGTGTAAAAAGATTAGCAACAACTACTTCCTTAACACAATTTGAACCCTTCCTTCTCCTTTTGGATGTTCCTGTGTCATCAGATACTGAATCCTGGCAATCAGAAGTCAAGAGATATTGACAACTGGGAATCCTGGGATCTGGATGTGAGTCTGAGTTGATAATTATCTGCCACTTTACTGTGTAATAGTCATTTAACCTTTATAAACCTCACATTTCTTATCTGGAAAATTGGTACAATAATATTTGCATCTCCTACAAGGTAAAATAAAAGTGTTTTGTAAGACATAAAATGAATATAAATTTTTATCATCATGCTAGACTGTAGTTCTGGTCATTCAAAGTCTAATAAAGTTATATTTATTCCTTGTTACCCTGGTAACAAATTATAGAAAGGGTGACACAAACTACAGACATGGAGATAATCTATGTTGATATCTTCTTGTTCCATTTGCCATTCTGGCATCAATCATTTGTTTGAATAGGCTAAGTTGGAACTTTTGTGATTTTCATTGTAATTGCTTTCGTTTCTACATCTTTAGGGTCTCTTCTAATTTGGCATTAATTTTTATCTTTGCTCTAACAAGTCAATAACCTTACATTGCACAGAAAACCAATTTAGAAATGACTTCCACATTGTTGATGATACAGTCAATTTCATTTCTATGATGTTATTCAGTGTCTGCCATGTCTAGTAATTCCTAAAGAATGTATTTATGAGATATGTAGGCTTGAACTTTCTGGGTAGCCTACAAACCTTTGGCCTCTTTTGTTTTTTTAATACCGAGTCATATTTTTCACTTTTCTCCGTTACTCCCACCTTTGCATTGAAATCACTGAGATTTAATACAAATTTTTATTTAATTTACATTAGAAGACCTTATTGAGTTCTTAATTGAATTTCCCTCATCTTTTGCAACAGTTATTGGTGAATAAACCATAGCTATCCTCACACTAGTTACAATGCTCACTGGAGGGCAAGGGGTGTTCAGGAGGACTAGCATCTCTGGTATAAGAGCTCAAGGACCCCTTTTTCTATTTTTCTCTTTTTTATTTCCTTATTAATTTGTTTGTTTATTTTTAGTTTACAAGATTCAGTTCCACATTCCCTTGAGTTTCAAATTTTCTCTCCTCCCCCTTTCCCTCCTCCCATGGCAGCATGCAATCAAGTATAGGATCTGCAAATGCTTTCACATTAGACATTAGTCAGATTGTGAAGAAGGATTGTAACCGATGGGATGAACAATGGGAAAGAAGAGGCAAAACCAAGCAAGGACAAGAAAGAGAGCAGGTAGTTTGCTTCAGTCTGCATTCAGACTCTATTCTCTCTAGTTCTTTCCAGTTCTTTCTCTGAATGTAGACATCTTTTTCCATAAGTCTTCTGGAGTTGACTTGAAGCCTTGCATTGCTGAGAAGAGTCCAGTCTATCAAAGCTGGTCATTACACCCACATT
This sequence comes from Gymnobelideus leadbeateri, assembly GCA_011680675.1. Classification (NCBI taxonomy): domain Eukaryota; kingdom Metazoa; phylum Chordata; class Mammalia; order Diprotodontia; family Petauridae; genus Gymnobelideus; species Gymnobelideus leadbeateri. The sequence goes on from WOXC01001178.1 coordinate 135,463, forward strand.
GTGTCTGTAATTATATACAGATTTCTCCTGGTTCTGCTCTTCTCACTCCTCCTGAGCCCTTTTTAAGGCTGCTTGTTCACCTTTGGGGTCCACCTGTCACCTAACTCTCACCTGTGGTTCCAAGAAGTTGTAGCATGCACAGTGGTCACATCCTGTTTAAACTGTCTCTGCAGAGACATATTTTATGGTCATTCAGCAAATTTTGTAAAGTGTTTGTGTGTTACTCATGTAGGTTATGTGTGTACATGGGTTTCTCTAAATGCAGCTTAAAGGTAAGTATGAATCTCTGGAATATCCCCCACCTCTCCCAGTGGAAGTTTTGATTCTTGCTTTGATGGGCACAGGAGACTGGTGTCAAGAGACTGACCCTGCTCTGCTCTCTTCAGAAATAAGATACTAGACTAAAACTACATATATATTTGTACCCTGAAATATTGCTAGCCTAAGGGAAATTATTTTTAGGTTCAAAACACTCTATTGATTGTTATTCCTTGATAGTGCCCCAAGCTATATCCCAAGTCTTGACGCCCCACCAAATGTCAGTTATACAAAGACCATCATAACAGTGAATGGCAAATAAAATGTAATCAGACTGCCATCAAATAGAAATCAGACAAATCATACAGACTAGAATATACCAGAAAATGCATAGAGTGAATCAACTCTACTATTGGAGTCAAATATCTCAGCTCAACTGAGAAAGTCCCCATTGTCATCCAAGGGGAAATTCCTCAAAATTCTAGTTTGATGAGGTGGAAGTCAAAGACATGCCAGTTCCTCAATATACTGGCTTTTTCCCAAAGTCTTTCCCTTCAGAGACCCCTCTCTGAAGAAAACCTGGAACCATTGGTATTCCCTCTTAAAGCTGGAAGCCTGAAAAAAAAAACCCAGCATTGTTCCTGTCCTAAGCTACCAACCCAACTTTGCCTCTCTTGTAGGTATGGAGTGGTGAGGAATAACTTTCTCCTCAAAAAAGGAGAGTTTTATGCAAATGTCCAGGCTTGAACTCCAGATTACATTTTTGTAGAGGGTCTGCTTTATACATTGCACTGAGAGATATAGAAAGATATTTAGAACCCAACCCCTGTCCTCAAGAATCCTACAATCTGGTCAAGGAAATAAGACACACACACAAATTACAATACAAGGTAGTACAGGAGAATTCATATGGTAATAATAGTAATAATATTCTAGGCTGGTGTCAGAGAGAACTAGGTTTTCATTTTGCCTTTCATATTTACTAACAGTGTGACCATGGGCAAACCCTTCTAATTTAATCTGAGTCTCAGTTTCCTTACTTGGTAAAAATGGAGATAAGGACTCATCTAATCTCACAAGGTTGTTGTGAGGTTCTGGGGGATAATGTGCATAAAGTGCTACAAAATATCAATGATTATTGTGGTGAGTGGCAAATTCATGGTTTGGTGTATGGAACGAAATTTAGAGATGACAATTAAGTATTATTTGAAAAAGATTACTAATCACTGGTGTGTAAAGTATCAAATTCAAATAAGGATCTGCCATTTGATATGCCCCGCTTTTTTCAGAGCCTTCTCTCCAACTCACAAGCAGTCTATCTGCTTTCTTAGTAATTTCAAAAAGCTAATTATAGCCAGAGGAGGCATACATTTGACTTGGGAAAGATTCACTGTCCGCTGCCCAGCCTCTCCATTTCTTCATTCTTTCCTGGCTTCATAAGGTTTCCTGACACAACTCATATAACCATAATAGGAAAGTTGGCTAATTAAGTTGGATAATACATGGTTTCATTCAATAAATAGCTAAGATCTGTCAGGTGCAACTATAGCAAAATTTATTATTTTGAGTCAACTTTATAACCCTAATAATGCTGGCATAGAGGAAACAGTCTTTAAAGCTGCAGTCATCTCTGATGACATTTGTCATCAGAGAGATGAATGAATAGAAAAAGATATAGGCTGGTCATGTAGCAAGAATTAGAGACAACTCATGGACACTGTACATGCTCCATATGGCACAGCAGATACTGCACTAACTTGGAACCAGGACTACCTGTGTTCAAATCTTGCCTCACACACATTAACTGTGTGATCCTAGGTAAATCACTTACCCTCTGTGTTTCAGTTTCTCATTTTTAAAACGAAAGGGTTGGATTTGATAGCCTTTAAGGTTATTTCTTGCTCTAAACCTATGATCCTAGGGGAAGGCACCCAGTTGGATGGTTAGACCTCTTTCTGAGGACTTGTTTTTGAGGACGTAGACAAGAATTACAAATTATAAAAATGAGTGAACATGTTGCAATCTGTACTATTGAAAGGTATACAGTGCTGGCAATAGTAATCTCACAGATTTGCCAAAGCAACATTTATAATATCAATGAGCCAAAGAACCACCATCTTCATTTTCAGTGAATATTGACTCAGTTCCCAAAGTCTGTTGGAAACTTCAGAATAATCACAATCTCTAACATGCAGAAGTATTGCAGGACCCACAGAACTGTAACTTCTACAATGTTTACCATAATGTTAGGTCTCCAAGTTCTCTATAGTATGTGTATAAGGATTTGTTTCTGAGTGATGTCAATGCTCCTTCAAGAACATGAAAAAGAAAAACCCTAAAGAATAAGACCTTTCTTGAATACTTCTATGTCACACAATTGGAAAAAGAAGAGGAACACTAATACATTGTTGGTGAAGCTATGAGATGTAATTTAGAATTATGTAAATAAAATAACTAAAATCTCCATACCCTTTTAACTACAGACTCCATTACTGGAGTCATACTATAAGAAAGTCATCGATATGAAGAAAGCTTCCTTATACAGCAAAATATTTATAGCAGCACTTTTTGTGATAGCAAAAAACTGGAAACAAAGTGATGCTCATTAATTGAGGAATGGCTAAATAAATCATGGTACATGCATGTAATAGAATATTACTGTGCTATAAGAAATTACCTGTGTAATAAATACAGAGAACCATGGAAAACTCTACAAGCCATACAATATACATAGCAACTACAACTAAGTAAATGGAAAGAAGACACATCAAAAATCAAACGTAAATAACAAAATTATAAAGATTAAGTAGGACTTGAATGAAAAGACATGAGAGAACACCCCCAACCCACACATTTGTGGAGGTGAGAGGTTCATAGGTGTTACACACTGAATGTTTTTGGACTTTTTTCCAAGTAATGATCAGTTATACTGATTTTTTTTTCTCTGTAAAAAATATTATTTGTTATATGCAATAGTTCTCTGGGAGAGGGAAGAGAAGGGACACTGGGGAGGAATATGATGATGTAAGAAACAGAAGACATCAATCAAAACTTATTTAAAAAAAAAAGAAGAGGGGCGGCTAGGTGGCACAGTGAGTAAGAGCGCTGGCCTCGGAGTTGGGATGACCCGAGATCGAATCCAGCCTCAGAAAATGAGCACCCACACATAAATAATGACTGGCCGTGTAACCCTGAGCAAGTTACTTAACCCCAATTGCTTATTAAAAAAAGAAGAAGAAGAAGAAGAAGAAGAAGAAGAAGAAGAAGAAGAAGAAGAAGAAGAAGAAGAAGAAGAAGAAAGAAAGAAAGAAAGAAGAAGAGGAAAAGGTACCTCCCATAGATCTAGTTGGCAAAACTTCCCTATCTCTATGCAAGATGGTCCTATGGCCAGTTAGTCACGGACCATAAGGATCTTTATACAACTTTATTGTCATTAGGCTGTTTTCTGTTCATTGTATTATACATAAACATAAAGGAGCTAGCTAGTGTTCCTTAACATTAATAACTCCATTATTGCTGTATGCATATGCTCATCCATGTATAAAAGAGATACTGATTTCCATTTTATGAGACTCCCCAGCTGCTCTCAAACTGCACAGCAGTGCTCCATGAGGCAGTGAGGTACCAGTGCCAGCCACTGAGGGAATTCAAGGCACCCTATCTAGCATCTGAGGAAACAAAGTCCTGCCACCATTTCCATTTATATGAAAAAATGAGAAGGGTTCTAAAAACAAGCTCTTGGAAACATTTTAAAATCAGACCAGGTTGGTACCCTGTCATAATGGAGGAAATAAGTTTAATTGAGCTATTTCCAGTTTGGTTTGGCTCTTAGCATTTAAAATTCTACACCTAGCATGGCACCATTTCATATCCATTACATTGTTTTACTACTTATATATAGGCAGACAGTGACTTAATTCCCACATTTTTTCCATTGCTCTATACAAATGGGTAATGAGGTGGCACAGTAAATAAAGCCCTAGGCCTGAACTCAAGAAGACCTGAGGTCAAATTCAGTTTCAGACATGTACTAGCTGTGTAACCTTTGGTAAGTCACTTGGCTCTGTTTGCCTCAGTTTCCTCATCTGTAAAATAAAATGGAGAAGAAAATGGCAAGTTATTCTAAGATCTTTGCCAAGAAAATCCAAAATGGGGTTATGAAGAATTGGACACAACTGAAACAAATGATTAACAACAACACATAGACAAACTACTACCCTTTTGTCTCCCTTCCCACCTTCCCAGGTCTCTGCTGCTATCTCAGGAACTAGAGATGCTATTGTTGCTGCTCTGGGAAACCAATGGCTAAGAGAACCTTCCTCCATCCCTCACCTTCTCTCACAGTGACACATTTATCTAAAAGGTATACAAAACTCAAACTTCAATCTTTTCCCTTTTTTCCCCTCCATATTAATTTGGTGCTCATTTTTTTAAGTATTCAATTGGGTAGTGAAAAATATAGCCTTAAACCTCTCTCCTACAAGGTGTTCCCCACCCGTATGCTACTTTTATTAAGTTGCTATTTGTTTTAGTTTTGTCCAGGAGTCAGTGTGGTATGGTAGAAAGAACACTGACTCTGGAATCAAGAAAGTTTGGGTTCAAATTCCATGATACAGTAGGCAAGAGGACCTGGGTTCAGGTCCTGTCTCTGACACCACCTGTATGATCTTGGGTAAATAATTTCAACTCTCTGGGCCTCTTCATCTTTGTGTAAGGGTGGGGCTAAAACATACTTGTGGGAAGCAATATGACATAGTGGATAGTGAGTGGAATTTGAAGCCAGAAAGATCTCGGTGCAAGTCCTACCTTACACATTAGTATATCACCCTGGATAAGTCCCTTAACCTCTCTCTAAGACTTTAAGTTGCCAAAAGGTGCTAATTGGTAGAGGGAGTTTCCTATTCTAATAAAATCACACATACTGGTCCCTTTCCCTATTTCCCATATTTAAGTTCCTTCTAAACCAAAATACTAAATTCTCAGAGAAAAAAGACTATCTAGCTATCTTATACTATATATGTATATACACACACACATATACATATGCATAAGTGTATATGTATGTATGTATATATCAATCTTTGTGTGAGGTGAGGTCAAAATATGCTTGTGAGAGGCAGTGTGGCCTAATGTATAGTGAGTTGACCTTGAAGCCAGAAAGACTGAAGTTCTACTCTGGACCCTAAGCAAGTCCCTTAATCTCTTGGTGCTCTAGGTAACTCTCTATATGTTATAGAAAAGGTGCCAACCTGCATTCATAGAGGGGTTTTCCTCACTGGGGAGTTCCCTATGTCAGCAAAATCATAGTTCCAGTCCCTATCTCTGCTTATATACTTAAATCCCTTTCCAGCCCTGGAATGCTTCAAACTCTTTGAGAATATTTTTTCCATTTCTATATCCCTATAGTACTTAGCATTTGGCCTCATAAATATTCATTAAATAAATGAATACACTATAATTTAAATACTCACTTACCCATACCCAAAATGCATAATTACTCTTATTCTTCCATGTTTTTGTAGGCAGCAAAACATGGTGAGGGCATTTTAGAATCATAGATGGTCAGAATTGGAAGGTACTTCAAATGTCATTTGTCCAATTCCCTGATTTGACAGTGGAAAGAATGGAAGGTTCCCTGATTTGACAGTGGAAAGAATGGCAGGTCAGAGAAGGGTCACTCTGTGGCCAAACTGGACCTAGATCCTTGGTATTCAGAACCCCGTTTCTGTTCTATCCCCTCTATATCACATTGACTTCATAGACACTCCTTAAGCCCAACCTCCATATCTAAATTCTGGCAATGCTTCTCTGAAATATTTGACTTTTTTACAGCTTCATTTGCCTTGGAGGAACTTCCCTCATTAGGTAGCTTCTAAAGGCACAAAAATGAGAAATAAACTGAAGAAAGCATTACTGGACACTGGGAAAAGATATGATGCCCTGAGCTATACAGGATGCTAAGATAGATGAGGCCTTCAGGTAGGCAAATAACAAATGCATTCATGATGTTTTCCACCAGGAAAGTGCTTTCTGCTGTGCCTTATTGTTGTTTATTTTCCACAGGCAAGCCTTAAAAGACTGTGAGTAATGTCAACTACTTTGGTTAATTGTTTCCCAAGATCTATGTTAATTTGATACTTGAAAATTCTTCCTGCTCCCAGTAAGGAAGGCATCATTTCCATAAGCTACTTGAGATATCCTGGCAACAGAGAGGAAAAAAAGCAAACAGCATTCTGGTGTTTGAGAAGTGAATGGCTTATGGATGAGAGCTCTAAACAAAGCATCATTTTGTCTAGTCTCTGAAATCAAGCCAGGCAGCACTCTGTTGTGGCCATCAATTGAATTTGACAAGTACTAGCCCAGTGCAAGGCACTGGGGGATGCAGGATACACAAAAGCCAAAAACATAAATAATCCCTCTCCTCTAGAAGTTTGCCTTTAATTAGGTCTCTGATCTTAGTTCTACTCATAGCCTCCCAGAAATGGAAGGGTTCTCAAAGATCTAAACCTAATATTTTATAGAGAAGGAAGGTAGGGTCCAGAAAAATGAAATGACTGACTCAGAATAAAACAGCTAAGAAATATTTTATTAACACCACACTGCCTTAACAGTTTTGAGAGGATTCTGTGATGCTGGCAAACAAGTTTTGTTTTTTGCATTTTCTAACAAGATTATTCTTTCAAATTTCTCATTCCTTTGTCCATTATCTGTAATATGAGATGGCTAACATTTATCTAGCATTCTGAGATTTGCAAAGCATTTTACTTGAGTTTCATTTGATCCCTATAACAACTCTGTGAGGTAGGCACTATAATCAGCATTCCTGGGGAAACTGAGTCTGAGGTAGAATGACTTGTCTAGGACTCAGCAGTTAATTAATTTAATAAAATTTTTTATAATTTAATAAAAAAGAGTTTGAGGCATATTTTGATTCAGGGCTTCCTGATTCCAAGTCCATATCCTTTCCAGTAGGCCATCTAGTTGTCCAGATGCTCTTCCAGGGGACTAGAAAAACAATGGGATCAGAGCCATTTGATGGAAGTCTCCTCCTTTGGGTTTAAGCCACTTGCCAAGGAAAACTCAAACAGGATAAAAATATAAGTGGCTTAAAAGTAGAAGGAAGGGCGGCTAGGTGGTGCAGTGAGTAAGAGCGCCGGCCTTGGAGTTGGGATGACCCCGGATCGAATCTGGCCTCAGAAAATGAGCACCCACACATAAATAATGACTAGCCGTGTAACCTTGAGCAAGTTACTTAACCCCAATTGCTTTAAAAAAAAATGGAAGGAACCTTAGATTTGCCCAATACAGCCCTCACATTGTGCAGATAAGAAAATAGGTGGTCCAAAAAAGTTATGTGATTTGTCAAAGGTCACAGAATTTGAACTCAAAGTCTTACTCCAAATCTAGCATTCTTCTCTCTGCACCACAATTGTTCATTTTCATGTTTTGTTTCTCAGGGAAAGCCCAAGATGACCCATTTTTTTGTGAGGGCCCTCCATCTGGCAGTTATCTCTCCTTCTTTAAAAATCCTGGCACTCAGGGTGGCTAGGTGGCACAGTGAATGGAGCACCGGCCCTGGAGTCAGGAGGACCTGAGTTCAAATCCATCCTTAGACACTTGATACACTTACTAGCTGTGTGACCTTGGACAAGCCACAACCCCAATTACTCCACCCTCCAAAAAGCAAAAAAAAAAAAAAAAAGATGGCACTCTTGGGAAAGGCAGTTGGTACAGTAACAGTACTGCCGATGTGACTTCTACTTATGGAAAAAATGAGCAGGTCTCAAAGTCTAGCAGCTAAAGTATACATGAGGGGGCAGAGTCCCCTCATTCAAGATCCAAAAGTTCCTTGTTCTAAAAATTGCAGAGTTTATCTTCACAGCAGGGGAGGTCTTCAAACTCCCCCCTAGGTCTATTAAGGGGCAGGGAAAATCTTCAAATTCCTATTTCCATTACAGCAAGTAATTTAATTTCTCCCAGCGTAAGATTTTTCATCTGTGAAATGAGTCCCTTCTAGCTTCTGATCTATGATCCTATGACTCCAAGACTAGTTCTCTATCACAACCGACTGACTTATATAAATAGATGATTTGGCACTTAATCTAATTATGTGCAATTTCATGATATTTCTTGGATTGTTTTGGTGTCATCTAACTTTTTATTTCTAGATATCTTGTCTCTCATAGGACAGTAATTTAAAGATGAAAAATAAGCCCCAAACTCTTATCCCTGCCTTCAAGGAATTTATAGAAGAGATAAACACATGCAAATAACTATAATAAAAGTCAGAATACAATTAAGTGCATGAGATATCAAAGTGTCTTCAGAAATTTAATAAGAATAATTTCTACCTGGAGAGATCAGGTCAGATGTTTGTGGAGGACAGGGTACAGGATTTCAGCAGATGATGTAGGAGGAGTACATTTCAGGTGGGATATAGCATGTTTCAAGGTATGAAGGTAGGACCAGGCAAGATGGTATCAGGGAACAGCAAATATTCCAGTATGGTTGGAATATAAAATGCATGACAGGGCATAAGGTGAAGTAAATCTGGAAAGTAAAGTGGCACCAGATCATAGACAACCTTAAATTAAACAATTATGGTTAAGGAATTTACAGGTGTGTTTATACTTTGTAAAGTGCATTAGAAAGATTATTTATGGCAGTATGGAGGATCGATTGAAAACAGGAGAGACAATTTCTGTTAGGATGCTATTAAAATAGGGTGAGGCATGATGCAGATCTGAAATGAGGTAATGGAAATGAGTAAAAAAAATAAGGAAGCTGAGGGAAATACATAGAAGGAAGAATGAATAAGACTTGGCAAGTGATTAGACACAAGAAGTGAAGTAATGGAAGAGATCAAAATGAGAAAGACATTTTTGGACTTGGCTGACTGGTGGTTACTACTTCCATCAATGGAAATGGGAAGATAGAGAAAGGATAGGTTTTTTGGGGAAGGAATAACAATAACTGCCATTCATTCATTCATTCATTTGTTTATTTATTTATTTATGAAAGCAATTGGGGTTAAGTAACTTGCTCAAGGTTACACGGCTAGTCATTATTTATGTGTGGGTGCTCATTTTCTGAGGCCGGATTTGATCTTGGGTCATCCCAACTCCAAGGCCGGCGCTCTTACTCACTGTGCCACCTAGCCACCCCTAATAACTGCCATTTATGTAACACTTTTAAGGTATATATCTACTCCAGTCCTTTCAATTTACAGAGGATGAAACCAATGGCCATAGATGTAAAGTTTTTTTTTTGCCAGCAATGTAAGGAAAATTATATAGAAAGTTATCAGAATATATGAATTTGGCAATCAAGTTTTAATCCAGAAGACTTCTGGTGAGGCATTCCTTTCTATGGCACATATGTAGTAGACTATACTTATGAAAGATAGGCGATCAAGGTATGACCAATGAATGTTTTTTCCTAGTTAATTTGTTGCTGTTGCTGTTCAAAGTGTTCTATTGGTGGTAAGAAGATATCATTTGAAAAGATTTTTTTTCCTTTTTGTTTTTTTGAGGGGTACGGTAAGGCAATTGGGGTTAAGTGACTTGCCCAAGATCACACGGCTAGTAAGTGTATCAAGTGTCTGGGGCTGGATTTGAACTCAGGACCTCCTGATTCCAGGGCCAGTGCTCTATTCACTGTACCACTTAGCTGCCCCCAAAAGATTTTTTTTTTAAACAAATGCTTTATTAACTTGTTTTACATCATTCATTTCTGCCAGATTTTGAGTTACAATCATTTTCCCCCCATTATTCCCCTACCCAACCTCCCAGAACAGTAATCCCACAAGATATCACTTCCTCCAATCTGCTCTCTCCCATACCTTCTCCCATACCCCCATCGACTTTTCCATTAGAGGAAGGTGAGTCTTTGCATCCCAATGCCTGCACATCTTATCTCCCTATTACAAACAAAAGAGTATTAATAATAGTATTTATATATATTTGAAACATTTAATGTTACGACCTCAAATTTCAGATCCATTTCCTTCCTCCCTTGTCACCCATTCCTTCTTGGGAGATAAGTAATTCAGTATATGTTGTACATGTCTAGCTATGCGAAACATTATCATAGTAGATATATTGTACAAGGCTGCTTATAATTCCCTCCCACTCATCCCATCCCCCACCTGGTCCATTCCCTACATGATCCTGTCCCTCTTCTATAGTGGGTACTTCCAACCTCCCCTCACCCCAAGGATGCCTTCCCATCCATCATCCCTCCTCTCATCCCCCTTCCCCTATCCTGATGCAGGTTGAGATATCCCATTTAGTATGTATGTCATTTTCTCCCTGAACCAAATTCAATGTGAATGTGGTTTTGCCTTTTTAGCCTTCCTTATTCTCCCCCTCCTTTGCAACCACTTCCCCTTGCTTCTTCTACATGGGATAGTTTACCCTATCCTGTCTCTCCCCATCTCTTCTTGCCACTTTCCTCTCTCACCTCATAATTTCATCCCTTGAGTATTCTCCCTTCCCAACAAATTCAACCTATGCCCTCTATCCATATATAACTGTAACCTTATACACACACATTCACATATGTATTCATATGACCACACCCCTTCTTCCATTATTTTCATAGTGAGAAAGATATCATCAGTCACAGTTATTGCTTTTCCATATAGGAATGTAAATAGTTCAACTTTGATAAGTTCCTTTTGATTTCTTTTTCCTGATTACCTTCTCAGGCATCTCTTCCTTCTTGTGTCTGGATGTCAAATTTTCTATTCAATTCTGGTTTTTTCCTCAAGAATGCTTGAAAGTCCTCTATTCCACTGAATGACCATATTTTCCCCAGAAACAAAATACTCAGTTTTGCTGGGTAGGTGACCCTTGGGTTCATTCCCAGTTCTTTTGCCCTCTGGAATATCATATTCCATGTCCTTCAATCCCTCAGTGTAGAAGCTGCCAGGTCCTGGGCTATTCTGATTGTGTTTCCACAATATTGAAATTGTTTCTTCCTGGCTGCTTGGAGTATTTTTTCCTTGATCTGGGGATTCTGGAACCTGGCTATAATATTCCTGGGAGTTTTCTTTTTGGGATCTTTTTCAGGAGGTGATCTATGGATTCTTTCAACCTCTATTTTGCCCTCTGGGTCTAAAACATCAGGGCAGTTTTCCTTGAGAATTTCTTGAAGGGTGATTTCTAGGTTCTTTCCTTGATCATGGCTTTCAGGTAGTCCAATAATTTTTAAATTGTCTCTCCTGGATCTATTTTCCAGGTCAGTGGTTTTTCCCATGAGATATTTCACATTGCCTTCTAATCTTTCATTTGTTTGGATCTGCTTAACAGCATCTTGATTTCTCATAAAGTCATTAGCTTCCATTTGCTCCAGTCTAACTCTGAAGGAATGAATCTCCTCAGTGAACTTTTGAGATTCTTTTTCCATCTGGCAAATTCGACTTTTTAAGGCATTCTTCTCCTCATTGCCCTTTTGGGCCTCCTTTGCCATTTGAGTTAGTCTATTTTTTAAGGTGTTGTTTTCCTCAGTCAGGCTGTTGACCCTCATTTCATACTTTTCCTGCATCCTTCTCATTTCTCTTTCCAATTTTTCCTCCACTTCTCTTATTTGATTTTAAAGTCCTTCTTAAGGTCCTCTATGGCCTGCAACCCGCTCATGTTTTCCCCTGGGGCTTTTGGAGCAGGACTTCTGACCTCACAGTCCTTTTCCCGCTCTATGCCCCCAAAATAGGAGTCTAGGTTGCATTTTTCTGTTTCCTTTGCCTTGGCATGTTGCCACTTAATTGCTTGACTTTTGGGCTTGTTGCCACACTATGGCTTTAAGGCCAGCTAGAGGAATTTTCGTCCCGAATGTGTGTGGGGCAACTTCCGTTTCTGGCAAGCTGTAAACCCACCCACAACTTCCACCCTAGATCACAATTCAGATCCAGGGAGGTTAAAGCAAGAGCGATTACCCCCCAAGACTGATCGCTGGATCTCCCTACAAATTTGCAGGCTGGGAGTGGGAGCTGCCTCTGAAAACTACAAAATGGCGTTTGTCCTCAGAGGCTTCTAGCCCCCAGGGGAGGGAGCCGACGCATTCCCTAATACCAGTCCCAAAGTCCATAGGACACTAACCTCTTACTTTGTCCTAGGCAAGTCTATGTTGATAATTCTGGAGTCTCCACAGTTCCTGGTGTTCTGGGGTTCCTCCAGCTGGCTGCTGGCCCTGCCGCCCTGGGGCTAAAACCTCGGCTCATGGGGACCTGGGCTCGGCTTGGCTCAGCTCTTGCGCTCTGCGCGCTGCACGCTGCCAGGTCCCAGACCTCTGCACTGGTCCTTCCTGCAGGGCTGCTGGGCTGTCCTCAGCGGGAGTTTAGCTTCTCTGTGTCGTTCTGTGGGTGCTGGGGCTCCAGAAGTTGTTCAGAGTCCCCTTTTACATCGTTTGGGGGGAATGTGGGGGCAGAGTGGCTTGGATGAGCTGTTTCTACTCCGCCATCTTGGCTCCGCCCCAAGATTTTTTTTTTTAAACAAAAGTTAAGTGACTTGCAGAAGGTCATATTGGTCATAAGTAACAGACATATGTAAGTTAAAACTGTCTTCTTGCTACAAATCTGGTTCTCTTTCTACTACACCATGACTATCTCTCTGACTCTATTTCCTTATTTGTAAACAATGGAAGAAATGTTTGTCCTGCCGATCTCACAAGGTTCTTGTAAAGAATTCACTTTTTGAGCTTTAAGAATTTGTATAAATATGAGTTGTATTTTCTTACTCTAATTCTTTTCTCTTTATCTATACTGTTCTCCTTTAGTCTATATCTCTTCTTTAGAATAACTATCTTTTCTTCATCTCCTTTTCATTATTCTTTTTGATCCTTTTTTTTAAACCTGTTTCCTCTATTATTCCAGTTCATAGAGATCCATGCTTGAAGATTCCTTTGAATCCATTGGGAAATCCTTGGGAGATCTCTTGGGAGACACTGACAAATACTCAAAGGGGAAAAAAGTAAAAACCAATCCCTATAGGTCATCAAGGGCCATGAAGTTTCCCACAGTACAATATTGCCTCTCCTTGGCCAAAACTATTCCTGAACTATGCTTTCTTTTTCAGCAGAGCTGGGATATTGTACTCATGGCAATTTCACAAGTGAGTAACTGCCTCAAACAGGAAAGCTATATTTGGAATGTTTGAGACAAGTAAACCATGGCTTTTATTTGGCAAAAACAACTCCCATTTTATAGAAACTGTTTTTATTCCAGAAGATTTAGATAAGCTAATACTACTATCAGAAGAAAAGAAAAACTTCCTTGTGTCTGTAAAACGTTTTTACTTCCATTAGTAACTACTACAGTGTGATCATTTGTAAAAATATTAAATACTCAATTGGATCAGTGATTTAGTACTAGCAAGCGCTTAATAAGTGTTTATTGATTAGCCTCATCACTTCAGGAGTCCCCTTCAGTAATGCAGGTGGTGGCCCATGCATCCCTGTCCATGTCTATCCTATACTACTCTTTTCCATGTCCTCCCATCAGTTCATTACAGGGGTCTACCCAATATGTTAGAAACCTTGCTCAATTTTTTTTTCTGTTAAGGTAATGATATCAGTAAGGCACTCAGGCTGTCATCCCTCATCCTCACCATTTGACTAGCTAGCTCCTCTTTTTATTCCTTGATATTATCATTTGCTCCTGTTTATTTTCTTTTTTAATGTTTTGCCTAATGTTTATTACCAGAGTAGTTGTACAGGATTATTTCTATTGTTATGTTTTCCATGGAAGCTTGAGTAATTTAATTATCAATTGAAGACACCTTGTAAAATCTGTATAGTATCTGTAAATGAGGGTCTGTTTTATTTATTAAGTCAAATGTTTGTTTGCAACCAACCAACAATAAGCAGAAAGGAATCTTATATCCTCTACATCCTTCAAGAGTTAATTGGGAAATATTAAATATCAGTTCTATTGTTGAATATCACTTGTAAAAACTGCTTGTTTCCCTTCTAATGCCCTTATTCAACTATTGATGGCACTTACCTCCTCTCATTTATTTCTAAGGATCGAATGAAATTGCATGTAAAACACTTTGTAAACCTTAAAACATCATAAGAATGGCAACTATTATTACTTCAAGGACCATCTTACCTATCTATTTCCTTGAAATTTGTGTTTTCGTTGACTGATATCCCCAAAGAAACAATGAATTGTATTGTTAGAATAGCTCTGAATGAACTAGTTGGCAAAAGACAAACAAGGAACAATAACAAGAAAAAAAAAACCAACTTATCCTTTGTCCTTTCAGAGAATCACAAGTAGATAGAAACCTTATAGCAGTATTTCCTAAACTGTGTCCTATGAGCTTGGTGTTATGAGAGCCAAGGCTTATGGGAGAAAATCTTAGTGGTGCAAGTGGACTGAGTGGTGCGTATGGAGTCAGGATGACTTGAATTCACATCCATTCTCAGATACCTCCTGTGTGACATGGGCAAGTTATTTAACTCATTTTCCTGGTTTTTTTCAACTGTAAAATGTAGATAATAATACGTACCTCCCAAGGTTGTTGCAAGGATCAAATAAAATAACATCTACAAAGTTCTTACGCCTGACATATCTTATGATACCTAGCACATAGTAGGTGCCTAATAAGTGCTTATTCCCTTTTCCTTCTCTACCAGCAATATCTTCTCTTCTAAAATATCAAATATAAAAATATATAATATATGCATGAAGTTCTTATTTTTCCTAAGAAAACAATCACAATAAAAAAAAATTAACTCCCAAATTTCCCTGATATTCCATTTATCCAAAGGGTAGTCCTTTCTAGCTTTAAATTGCATAGTCCCTATGTCACTTCAATGAATATTTATTGGTCTTATCTTATAGCCCCAAATGTTCATATTCAAACTAATTTGTTCTCAGCTCATCTAGTCCATCCCCTTGATCTTTTTTATTGGTTTGACACAATAGATATTTACTAACAAACATATGAAAAGCCCAGAACTTACAAAGTTCATTCCATCCCAACAATATAATTTCATGATTGCAACTGATAACACTTTCAAAATTTACCAAATATTAATAGACAAGTTCACTCTTTCAAACATTCTCTGCTAAAGTAGGAGGACTGGCCTGTCCCTTGGCTTCTGCTAGCATAGCCCAAGTTCCCAAGGAAGTTTTCTTTTTGCACAGGCTGTCCCCTATACTTGCGATGCATTTCCTCCTCATTTTCATTTCTTAGAAGGGATCTTACTTCAAAGTTTATCTCAGATACTATCTCATATAGGTAGCTTTTTCTTTTCCCTTTAGCTGTGTTTCTTCTCTCTTCAAATTAGTTTTTTTTTGCTTTTTTTTAGAGGGGAAAGGTAGGGCAATTGGGGTTGTGACTTGCCCAAGGTCACATGGCTAGTTTTTTGTGTTTTAAGTGTTTGAGGCCAGATTTGAACTCAGGTCCTCCTGACTCTAGGGCTGGTGCTCAATTCACTGTGCCACCTAGTTGCCCCTCTTCAAATTAGTTTGTTCTTACTTATCCGTATATGTTAAAATTTACAATAGAATGAAAATTCTTTGAGGCTAGGGACTATTTCCCATCTTTCTTTGCCTTTTTATTCACACTTGCCTTGCCCAAAATAGGCCTAAGATTTGTCACTTCTCACATATTTATTGAGTTGAACTGATAGGAAGGGGATACTCACCAGCATAGCATGAAATGACTAGAAGAATGGGGAAGATAAGAATATTTGGAGATTGCCAAAGAAAGGACCTGATCTTTAGAGGACCATTTCCTAATCCTCTTAGGTCATCATCATTTGATGAACAGGATCTTGATATAGGTCTGAGTTTCCAAATTAAATCTGAAGAGTTCTTCAAGCAGTAGGTATAATTCAACTTCCCCAGGCTAGACTGAAATCAGATCAACATTGGAGTGCTAGATTTGGAGACAAAGGAGCTGGATTTGATTCCTAGTTTTTCTACTTACTATCTGGGTAACCTCGGGCAAATATTCCTTAAAATCTTTGGGCCTCAGTTTCTTCACCCCTAAAATGGGATTGGAATGATACCAAATCCATGGCTGTTCATATCTTCTTTAACCAAATTAGACTGGAAGCAAGAATTTCAGCTTTAGAGGGTTAATACCACCCTTAATTTAAGTGATTACATAGAGCTAACTAGAAGGACCAAAAGTTTAATGGTTTCATATCAGACAGCATAGCAATGATATGCTGTATGAGGACAAAGTACATTTAACAATGTGCTTTAACACTGTATGGCCCATGAAATACTTAGCCCAGAATTATCTGTATCAAATTAATTACACTTCCCAAGTAGCCCTTTTTTCTATTGTATTGAAAATCATAATAATTGAACAACAAGGCGTCACAAGATTCATATCAATTCTCCTCCGGCTCAGAACTCAATGAATATCAATTCTATGGCACCACACAGCTCTGCCTTGAACAGCCTCCCACCAGTGGAGAATTCTGTGAAAACCCTTTCATTTCCATGGCTCATTCTAATAGGTAACAAACACCCAGGGAGTACAATTCCAATCTGTATTTATAGTTTTATTAGTCATCACTTTTAATTTAACTTTCTAATGAGCTTTCTGGTCACATCTGCTCTTGCCAACAGCATTGCTGGGGAGATGCCTGGTTAAAACTACCTTGGATTGGGGCCTAGTAAAAAAAATGCTTTCCTGTAGAATTCATGTAGCTTTTAAAAAGATCACCTCTTTTATGCATGTGTTCTATTTTGTATCAGTTATTTACAATTATGCTTAGTTTAGCATCCTAATTTTAAGTTCTATGAAGGCAGAGTTTGTATTGTATTGGATCTTTCTATTCCCCTTACATTCTACTCACCATGCTTGATACTGAGAGGCAGTGCAGCTGCAGTTAGTAGATGAAGAGTTGGCCTTGAGTAAGATAGTCTAGAGTTTAATTCTTACCTTGGACAAATGCTGGCTGTGAGGCCCATGGCAAGTCTTTTACTGTCCCAGGGCCTTAGGGAACTCTCTCAGAATATAAATTGCAGCACAGTTACTGGTCTACTTGGGTAGAGGGTGTTTCTTTATTGAATTCCCTATACTAGTGTAATCACATGTCCAGTTCTTCCCTGCCTCTTAGTCTCACTCTGTACTTTATCTCAAATCCCTTTCAGTGGCTGCCAAAATGCTCACCAAAAAGTAGGTGTTTAATACCAAACTTAAAAAGACTGAAATGCCAAGGAGATGAAACACCAGAATGCAATTGTGATACAATAGTTAGAGGATGGGATTTAGCATCACAAGACCTGGCTTCAAAATCTAGCTCTTTTAACTAATCTATATGACTTTGGGGAAATTCACAAAAACTCTTTGGGCCTCAGTTTCCTCATCTATAAAATGAAAGGATTAAAGTAGAAGATCTATAAAGTTCTATATAGATCTATGTAATTCTAATCTGGACAGTTAGGTGGCACACTGGACCTGGAATCAAGAACATATGAGTTCAAATCCAAGTTCAGACACTTACTAGTTATGTGTCCTTACTACTTGTTTGCCTTGGTTTACCTATCTGTAAAATGGAGGTGTAAAATGGAGGACCACCTATCACTCAGGGTTGTATTGAGGATAAAATGAGGTAAGATTTTAAAGCACTTTGCAAAACAGTATATTGGAAGAAACATTGACGAAGTCAGACAGCCAACATGTTAAGTCCTAGGGTGGCTAGGTGGTACAGTGAATAGAGCACCAGCCCTGGAGTCAGGAGGATCTGAGTTCAAATCCGAACTCAGACACTTGCCACACTTACTAGCTGTGTGACTTTGGGCAAGTCACTTAACCCCAATTGCCTTCCAAAAAAAAAAAAGTGTTAAGTCCTAGCTCAGTCACATTCAGTTCAAAAATATTTATCAAGAATCTTCTGTGTGCAGGGCCTTGTGTTAGGACAAAAATGAAAGCCCAAGCCCTCAAGAAGCTTATGTTTTCTCCTTGGGTGGTTGTGAGAAATACTTTGTAACTTGCAAAGCCCTACATACATGTAACTATAAGCTGTACAGGGGACCTACATATTTGTGATTCTCAACCTAGAGGTCTCTGGAATTTTTCACTTCTGTTCCAATCTAGTACGAGTGTTGTTTTAAGTAAAAAAATTACTTGAGGGGAGGGTAGGTGGTCCAGTGAACAGAGAACCGGTCCTGGAGTCAGGAAGACCCAAGTTCAAATTTGGTCTCAGACACTTAACACAAAAACTAGCCGTGTGGCATTGGGCAAGTCACTTAACCCTAATTGCCCTCTAAAAAAATTACTTGAACTAACCATTTCAGAATCCTTCTTACTCTTTAAAAGCCTTATGGAGAGGAAGTTATGGGAATATAGAACAAAAGAAATTTGGGATTTAAATATACACAGAAATCTCATGGTAATAGTCGCAGGATCTGAGCACTAGAAGGGAATTTCTTCTGTCCAAATCATCATACAGCCTTTGCTTGAAGGCTTCTAACCTTCTGACTTGTTACAAAATTGATAAGAACTAAAGGATGAAGACAAGTATAAAAGTGTATTTTTTCAACATAGAAGAATGTTTATGGAGTTGGCTAATTTGTTTCTTTCAGCAAATGGCTCTCTGGGGAAAGGAAATCAATTAAAATGCTATATGCTACCATGCTTGTGAAATGGAAAGGGGAATACATTTTTCATATAATTACATAAATGAATCTCCATTCCAAGGCTTTAAAAATACGACTTTATCAAGACTACAGTGAATTTGTGAGTCATTGCATCCTTTTACATTACAATAAAATTGATTTTGTTATTGCTAACCCATAAATTAAAGGTTCTAGGCAATACTAGGCTTGCTTTGTCTTGTCACAGGGATTTTGTGGGTGAGAAAATCATAGTTAGGGAGAAGATCTATGGCACCACACAGCTCTGCCTTGAACAGGCGCCCACCAGTGGAGAATTCTGTGAAAACACTTTCATTTCCATGGTTCATTCTAATAGGTAACAAAAACCCAGGGAGCACTATTTCCAATCTGTATTTACAGTTAGTCATCGCTTTTAACTTTCTAATGAGCTTTCTGTTCACATCTACTCTTGTCAACAGCATTTTGCCCCTTAGGTTTACATTTTCACTTAAATTTAATTTTCATGAATATATTTTGTTTTTCTATCATTTTCTTTTTTGGGGAGGAAGAGGAGGGCAGGGCAGTTGGGGTTAAGTGATTTGCCCAAGGTCACTCAGCTAGTTTTTGTGTTGTGTCTGAGGCCAGATTTTAACTCAGGTCCTCCTGACTCCAGGGCTGGTGCTCTGAAGCCACCTATCCACTCCGCAACTTGAAGATTCTTATTAGTGCCCTTTGATCATCTTTAGAAACCATGATAATTTATTAATAAGGAACTGAAAGAGATAGTCACCATAATATCTGTTAACAGCAGGAGAGGCATGGTGGCATAATAGAGTGGAGTTTCCAGATTTGCAACCAGGAAAATCTGGGATCAAGTTCTGTCTTTGACACACACTAGCTATGTAATCACAGGTAAGTTGTGACCTCTTAGTGCCCTTCTAGTTTTCTATATTTAAGACTTTGATTTAAAGTATTTATTAAGCACTCACTGTGCACCAGTTACTATGCTAAGGGCCAGGAATATAAATACAAGCAAAAAGAAAGTTGCTGCCCTCAAAGCTTACATTCTAATAGAGGTAGACCATACATTTCACATAAACTGAAAAGGGGCAGGTGGCAAGGTTGAGAAGTCTGGAGTGTTAGGAAACTGAGTTAGGTTAGAAGAAAATATAACTGCCATGATGATTCCACAAATAGAATTTCCAGGAAGGAATTCATTAGTGGGTAAATGCATGGAAGCATCTCGAAGGTTAGGAGGCAGCTGAGGCAGAGCTGAATTAGGTTAAAAGGTTACAGAATTTAAAGGCAGATTTCTTAGTTAGGTTGGCATGTTTCCACACTAGGAATTCTTCACACTGATGAAACTGCAGGCCCAGACCAATATTTAAAAAAAAAAATATTATCATGAAAACATTGAAGACTTATAAAATTTATTGTGGGTCAGGTCCAACTGAAGCAAATTCAACAATTCAGGGATTATGAAAATGCAATGAAAACAACTTTTTGTTGTTTAAAATAAGAATAAAAAAGACAGCATTCAAAATATTCCCCTCTGCCTCTTCTTTCACCACTATGATCACATTGCCAAATCAAAAAAGTATCCCTGCAGTATAGTATGAATTAAGCTAAACTTTCAATGTTCAGTGAATATTTATTAAGTACCTATGATGTGCTAAGGACTGGGGATACAATGAAAGGAAAAAGACATTACCTGTTCTCTAGGAGCACAGCCTCAATGAGGGAGATAAAATGTAAACAACTATGTACAAACTAATTTATGTGTGGAATGGATTGGAAACAATCAACATGAAGGAAGGCACTTAGAATGAAGGATTAGGAAAGGCTCCCACTAGAAGGTGGAACTTTTGCTGGGAATCGAAGGAAATCAAGGAAGAGAGCTGAGAGCATTCTAGGTAGGGGACAGCCAGTGAAAATGCCTGGAGTCCAGATATGGAGAAGTGTTCAAAAACAGCAAGAAAGCTAGTGTCAGGTTACAGAGGTGGGGTGCAGGCAGATTATAAAGGGCTTTAAAAGCCAGAGGATAGTATATCAGATGATTAGGTGAGAGGGAGCCACTGGAGTTTACTGAGTAGGGGGATGACACTCACTCCCCATAGCTCTCTTCCTCTTAAAGGGAAACTCTTCTCGCCTACATAAAAGATAAGACTGAAAAAGGATTCAGGTAATGTGCCCATTGCGGGGGTTCTTGCAGCACTATTCCCAAGCTCAGAACTATGTACAGGCAGACCTCATTTTTATTGAGCTTCTCTTTATTACACTTCAAAGATATGTGTTGAGAAGGGCTATCAGTGTCAGTCTTCCAAAAGCATGTACTCAGTGTCTGTCATATTTTGGTAGTTCTTACAAAATTAAAAAAATTTTCCATTATTATTATATCTTTTATGATGACCTGTGATCAGTGATCTCAATTAGTATTAGATCTGTTAGTACTGTAATTGTTCCGGGGCATTTTGAACCACGCCCACAGTTTTGTGTTCTAACTGCTTTACTGATCAGCCATTTCCCATGGCTCTCTCCCTCACCTAGGGCCTCCCTATTCTCTGAGACACAATATTGAAATTAGGCCAATTAATAACCCCACAATGGCCTCTAAGTGTTCAAGGGAAAGGAAGGGTCAATTGATGAGACAAACATCATTGCCCCTGGTCAGTAAGCCATCAACATTGAGGAAATACCTTCCTCTCCCAGCAAAATGACTATGACTTGCTACAGGTTCAGATGATGGTTAGATTTTATAGCAAAAAAAAAAGTATTTTAAAATTGAGGTTATGTACATTTTAAAAAACATACTACTGCACACTTAACAGATGATAGGATGGTATAAACATAGCTTTTCCCATTGGGAGACCAAAAAAATTTGTGTAACTCACTTTATTATGATACTCACTTTATCAAGGTGGTCTGGAACCAAACTTATAATATCTCTGAGGCATGTCTGTAATTATACCTGACATGGTCAACTATGGGGGAAGTCATTAACTTAATGACTTTCTGACAAGTCATTAATTTAGATGTCTTTCTGATCCATGCTCAGTAATTTTTAAATGCAGCTGTACTGATTCCAACCCACATAACTGTTTCTGATCCTTGCTTCATGGACTATTACAACTAAGTGAATCTCTACAGATCACCTCATTTTACCAATAAGGAGACTGAAGGCCACAAGACTTGCTCAAGGTCACATTAATAAGAGGCACAAGAGGGACTTAAAACTAGGTCCCTTAACTCCTAAGTCTAGTGTTCTTTTCAGGAAACCATGTCACCTCTTCCAAGTTTCCCCCACAGAGCCTGGACAATCCAAACCCATATTTAGGAGCTAGAGTTCTGAGTTATAGAAATAAGCAAAAGGGCTTATTGAGACCTAGCTAACCCAGGGAAGAGATTGGCTTTTAAGCCAGAATATTACTTACCTGACATCCAGAAAGGTCTAAGCCATAAAAAACCTACTGCAGCTCTTTGGGCTTAACTTTTCTTCCCAGATCCATTAAGAATTTAATTCACTATTTCTACATGTGCTTCCTATTATATAGCCTACACCCTAGGAAGAAAGGATCTTTTAAACAAAAATATTTAACTACTATTCCTAGTCTCCTGGAGGACATGAGCCATAATGGGGAGAAAGCACAGAGAAAACAAACAAAAACAAATAATTTGAGGTAGTGTTTTGCACCAGTGCCAAAAAAATGTAGTTTTAATCAATTAACAAGAATTTTCTAAGAGCCTAATAGGTGCCAGCCATTGTGCAATGTATACACTGAGATGCAGTGAATAGAGATACAAAAGGAAGACAGGCCTTACCTTATGAAGGAGTTTCCATCCTACTGAAAGAGATACCCCTTATGCAGACATCAGGATATGCCACAGAACTAGAGCTGGAAGGCATCTCAAGAGGTCATCTAGTAAACCCTAATTTAATAGATGAGGAAACTGAGGCTCAGGAAAGTTAAGTGACTTGTCCAAGGTCACACAGGTAATAAGTACTAGAAGTTGAACCCAGGTCCTGACTCTACAGCCAGGAGAAAAGTCATTTTAATGTGACATGCAGAAGGAACTGATTCCCGCTGGGAAACAGGACTTCCAGGAGGAAGAATTCCAGGCATGAGGGACAGCCTGAACACAGGCACTGAGGTGGGAGATGGAAAGCTGCATCCCAGGAGCAGTAAACAGACCAGTATGGTTGGAGCATAAACTAAATAAGGGGAGAGAGACATTAACCCTGGAAGAGGCAGGAACCAGACTGTGAATGGTTTTTAAAAAGTCAAACTAAAGAGTTTTTACTTTAAACTGGAGGCAAGAGTGAGCCCTTAAAGTTTTGTGAGCATGAATGTGGCACAGAATTTCAATGGAGGATGTATTGGAGATGTGAGAGGATGGATATAGGGAGACCTACAAGCAGGCTTTTGAAATAATTTGTGAGGGAGGTAAGGAAGGTTTGAACAACAGTAGTCATGCTGCAAGTGGACAGGAGAGGATGTATGCAAGAGGTAAGGACTTGGCCACTTACTGAAAAAGGGAATAAATGTGAATTAAGATTTCAGGATGATTCTCCAGTTGTGAACCTGGATGACTGGTGGTGACCTTGGCAGAAACAGGGAAGTTAGAAAGAAGAGGAAAGCATGAGTTTAGTACTCAGCATATTGAGTTTGAGATACCTAGGGACATCCAGCTAGAGAAATCTAGAAGGCAAATGGAAATGCAACTCAGGCAAGAAGAGATGAGAGCTAGATATGTGACATAAATTTGCCAGAGAAATAGAGATTTCTTCATTGTGTAGAGATCCTGATATGGGAGCTCCCTCCAATGATGCATATGTAGATTCTAATACATGTAGTGGTCAAATTAAAAAAAAAAAAACAAAACACAGGAAAATACACCTGGTAGCTGGTATGATGTTCCTATAGTAGTTTGCCACATAAGTTGCTTGGCATGAACCATGCTATGACAATGACTCAGTTCTTTTTTTTGTTGTTACTGATAAGTGGCAGAATTTCCATAAGACCTGTAGTATGTATACAAAGACATATACACATACTCATTCTTTATCTCTCTTTCTCTGAAGCTGGTCTTGAATTTTACCAGTTTTTCTTGGGATTATGACACTATTTTAATGGATGAAATACTGGTAAATTCTTAACTCATAAAAATTACGTATATACTTGGACACACACACCTCATCCTGCGACTTTCCGTATAAATGGCTGGCAAAAAAAGGAGAAGCAATGGTTAAGGGCTTCCACTCACTATTAGGTAAATCTCTTCTGCTGGTGCATTCTCATTCCATTATCTTTTCTACTTTCATATTCTAAAGCTTTAGGTTGAAAGGCAGGGATGAAAAGATGCTAGGCAGTCTGAGTAAATGGCTGGCTTTGTTTCTTTCAGACTACACTGTACATTATACTTGTTCTATTCAGTTACCAATTCAGAGAACTTTATACTTAACTAAATGGCTAATCATCAGGCAAAATAATAAATTTTTTAAATAAAATAGTATTTAGAATGAAGTGATGTTACTGTCACAATGTTGTCATATAAACCAGCCTTCCTTTAAATACATGCAACAAATGAAATTATACAATTCAAATTCCAAAAATAAAAATACACATGTAGTTTAAATTAAATTAATTTATTTTTAGAATATCCCTCTTAGTCCTGCATGCATTGGTTAGCACAAAGTTGAACTTTATCACAATCATCTTTGTAAAAGTTAAAGTATGTACTCTGATCACTGCTTGAGATAGTTTCTTCACTGGATAGCCCCATGACTGCCAAACCATGGTAACACTGTTGAGTCAGCAATTTATACAAAGTTCAATAGAAAAAAAATTTACTGAATATCCTCTGTTTAATGTAAACAAGGCAGGAGGCAAACAAAGAGTTTATAGTAACACTATTTTACAGGGCCTGAAATGATTATCAATTGTGTGTTAAAGCACTGGATTATTACCATGGCGTAGATATCTGGATTTATCATATAATCCAAAATACAAACACCATGTAATTTGTGAGTTAGCATTTTATGGTTTCTATCAATGCCTATAAACTTCATGGTTAAATGGCAATTTTATATTTGTACAATAATTTATGGAAATAGCCTACCAACTTATGAAATAATTCCATAATTTATGCCCTGTAAAATGAGGTGTAACAATTTTTACACTAGCAATAGTGTAAGCAAGCTAAGGATTTTGGTCCTTATATATACATGAAGTAATGTACAACCAGACTGAAAAGCTGTGTCTTAACTCACAGCTCCCATATTGCACAGACAGATATATTATGAGAACTATACATAGTCACAATGTGAGCATTGCAATAGTAATAGGCTAAGACTGAGGCTCATTATGAAAACTTCAATAGGGTTTGAAAACAGTAATTACACTGGTGGAGAAAAAAAAATTTCTTAAATGTGCAGCCCTATTTACACAAATATGCAGCAAAGCTAAAATTCAATTTGGGATCTGCTTTAAGGTAATCATCTCAGTGGTGTTTTTCAGTCCAACCCTAGCTATTAACAATCTTTTATTTAAATGTTCACCGATAGGAAATGAGCCCTATACACAGAACAACAATAAAAACTAGCTATTTAGTGCAACATTCCACTGAAAAATCCAGATCCAACATTTTTCATATCTTCCTAAAAATGAAAAGTGCATGTGAAAATTAGAAAAAAATTAAAAATAAAAGCAAAGTATATCTTAATTGTTAACTTATTTGGAAGAGTCACTGTATTACTATAACAATGGTTTCGTAAGCAGCACTCATTACAAAAACAAGTCCTAAAGCTCTTAGCTTGATTTCATGGATGAGCTAGAACACCCATTTCAGAGAGTGAGAAATGAACAGTATTTGGCTTGAGAGGTAACAGCATCACAGTGACATCTTAAGGATTAAACAATTACATACAAAACAAAAGAAAATATTAATAAGCAAAATTTACCTTAATGCATCAAAGTTTAAATAATCCAAATTGAGTAAACAATTTCTACAATAGAGTAAGAATGCACTACTCCTTGCATGAACTGACTGATAACAATAGCAGACTGAAGGAGACCCCATTACAAAAATCTTTTAAAGAAAACTACACATGATGTTAATACCTGCATTTTAGGAATTTGATTTTTTTTTGTTGTTATTTTACTTTGAAAATTTGGAATGTCATTACAAATTTGGATTAAATTACTTAGAAACATATATTCTCTTAAAAGTGGCAAATCTACTACTGTTAAGAATACTCATAATTGTTTGATATTCTGTTCTTACATAATAATGAAAAGAAGCTTTGTGAAACATAAAAGAACAGCAAAATCCACATTAAGGTTTATAATTTGGTCCTATATACAGGCAGTGCAGTCTTCATATATGCAAATATGTGCCAAGTAAATATACCTTCTAAAAGAGGCAGTGACAAATTCCCTTTAAGCGACTATAGAGATAACTTCTTTCCCCCAAATATCTTTAGGTGAACTGGTAATGAAGAAAAAGAAAGTGCAGCTGCTTAACTTTTAAAAAAATGTCAACAACAACAAAAACAACAACCTCCTAAACAGACAAATTTAGAAGAACTGATCTGAGTACTAAAAATCAGTTAGGTTAAAAGGACAAGTAGCAGCAGCAAACACTGCTTTGTCCACAAAGAACTCATGACCAGAGCCATCTGGATAAGCTACCCAAGAATCCAAGAGATCCCTTCAGCACCCACTTTCTACACACACATACACACAGCAATTTACCAAAATCCTTTGACATATAAGCAGGACATTAAAGACTATGATTTTTTTTTTCTTTTAGAATTCCATATAACAAAGACTTCAGTAAAGAAAAATGTAAACATTGAAAATGTTGGCATTCTGATTACTGCTTATTAAAGTGGTATCAAGTCAGTTCCTCGCCTAGAAACTACCATGAAATTTAACAGGATAATAAAAATCACAAAACACATTGCCAAGGCACAAAATGTTCTTAACCCAATTTGTGTTAAATAAGCTTCTTAAAAAAAAATACTGTCTTAGCAAACACAGTGGCAAATATGATAGTTTAAATAAACTGGGACCAATATATGAATTCAATTCGTAACATTGCTAAATGAGATTAAAATAATATTTTGAAAAATATGTAATTGATTAAATATCCACTACATGAATTAAGAATTTCTTTACTGTACTAAATTATTATTTTTCTTATAAAAGATTGAAGGAAGGTAATTTGTTCTAAAAATTCTTATCTGCAATTATCACATTCTACTTCTCCCTACCTCTTTTGTGTACTGAATGAGTTTCTCTTTTTATGCATGTTTAGCATTTTCTCATTCCCATTTTCCCTTCATGTTTTGTTTGATAAGAATTCTGACATCAAAAAGTTACAAAAAAAACAATGATTTTCTTTGCTATGTATCAATTCAAAAGAGCATATGCACTGGGCTTCAGTGTGTCAAAAAGCCTCACTACCTAAAATGATATTAAAATAAGACAAGATCATTAAAGTTATGCCATCAAGGGGCGGCTAGGTGGTGCAGTGAGTAAGAGCACCGGCCTCGGAGTTGGGATGACCCGAGATCGAATCCGGCCTCAGAAAATGAGCACCCACACATAAATAATGACTAGCCGTGTAACCTTGAGCAAGTTACTTAACCCCAATTGCTTTAAAAAAAAAAAAAGTTATGCCATCAGAAATTTTTACAGCTTTTGAAACAGTCATTAGAAATGTTTTATTTCCTGAAATTGCTTTGATTGCATCCTGGGTTCAATGACGTGCAATTATATACAGAACCATTACAATAAAGACAATGTCAAAAACTGTACACCTGTTACCAAGAGAGTCCATTCAGTTGTGTCCTCCATGTTTCTGGCCAGTTTAAGGCTTCATCCTTTCTTGCCTGGGTGGCATGGAGGCTACCATAAAGATATTCTTCACGGTGTTGATGAAGTGTGATATTTCACAAATGCAATTGCTGCTAGTTCCTTACAGAACTCTTCTAGCACAATCACACCCTCTAGTAACGTCATGTGGTCGATCCTGGTAAAGAGAAAAGATCTAGAGTAATTAAAAGGGAATCATCACAAAATAGTAATATGTTTATAAGTTTTTATATGACAGTACGAGTTAATTATGACTTACATTGGGCCTTCAGGCTCCAAACCAAGTAGTCGTTTTCGGACCAGCAGAAGTTTGGGGGTGAAATCTGGAATCCGTTGAATTCGAACCATAAGGTCTCCAACAACCTGCAACACAAAGAAACAAAAAAAATACTAGGTCCATCAAATCCCATGCATGGGAACCTCCTGGAAAATAAGAGCAGTTCATGGTAGTATGAAGTAGGGGGAATAATGCTGAGGTTGGTTTCAGGAAAATCTGGTTTAAATTTAGGCTCTGACCTTAAAAGCTTAATTACTTCTGGAAAATGGTAGATTTGGGTGAAAAAGATGATAATAATATATGCTCAATTTATCTAAAAGAGAATTATAGTGCTGGTGTTTTGTAAACTTTAAAGCAATGTATAATGGAGTTGTTACTATTATAAAGCTTCTATATAACCCACTTTACTTAAGCTATGAGAGGAAAATTTCAGTTTTTACTATTTGATAGTGTATTCACATGTACCTGCTTAATGGAAAAACTTAACATAAAGATTTTTAAAGGTTTACTTTTCAATATTCACATGATCACAAATGCAGAAAGTGACCTGCCCAAAATTACAGACATCATAAGGGGCAATCAAGATTCGAATCCAGGACATTTAGTGCCACATTACAATTTCTTTACCTACAGGTAAAGCAGAATTTCACAAACTCACAGACTAAGATCAGCATGGCACAATGGAAACATGGAAAGAACACTGTACTCTAAGTAAGAGGACCTGAGTCCAACTCATACTTGTGTCACTGTTTGGGTGACAGTCTATTAACCTCTTTAGCCTTTGTTTCTTCATTTGTAAAATGATGAGGCAGGACTAGGTAAGTCCCAAGGTCCCTTCTAGCTCTATAGCTATGATCCTATGATTGTTAAAGCAGGAAGAGACCTCAGTGTTTATCTAATCCAACACCTTCATTTTAGAGCTAAAAAAACTAAGTGAAAAGGAGGGAAGTAAACTGCACATACTCACATAGTTATTTAATAAGCAGGACTCAAATGTAACTTCAAGTCCAGTGTTCAGTATATATTATAACACCCATATGTGTTCACCTTTTTTTATGGTGGTTATATGGTTAATCTGTTTTATATTAAACTATTTCTTTATGTATAACCTAAGTCATAGAATACTGGGGTTGGAAGAGATTTTGGAGTAGTGAATATAAACTTATTTTGGGGATTATGTATAAAATATTTCCATCTGCATGTACTTGATTAAATCTGGCACATAATGCTATATTTCCTTAATAATTTTAACAATAAGTTAGCACTTCTATAGACCCCCATATAACACACAATGTTAATTACTCACCCTGACAATAACAGAAAAAAGTGATCTACAGCCAGAAGCCAGATTCACATATGGATCCAAAAGGTACTCATGTATATGAGGATGAGGGAAAAGAGAAAGTCTGGATAACACTGAGGTTACTTGTAAATTTACATCATATGGCTGTGGAAAGGAAAAAAACAAAAAGAGAAAGATCATAAGTGATTTTACTTATATATTTAATACCATTCTACTTAATTTACTGCTCAACCTAAATTCATCAGAAAACACAATCCACTATCTTATTTTTCCATTGTGATATTCTGCAACTGAAAGAAAGCAAATCTATTCTGCAACTGAAAGAAAGCAAATCTATCACCATTAGCCCTAACAACCTTAGCCAAAAAACTCTAACCCAAAAAACATTAGATTTTTTTTCATATATAGACACAGCCATAGCCAAAGAAACATAACTAAGATGCTTCTTTTGTATTTTTTTTAAAGCAATTGGGGTTAAGTAACTTGCTCAAGGTTACATGGCTAGTCATTATTCTTTTGTATTTTTCACTGTCTAATGTAGAAATCAAAATTTTTGACTTGGGGAAAATCACTTCTGTAGGTCTTCATTTCCTTCTCTGTAAAATGAAGGGGTACTGCTTCTCAGCATTTTGACTAAGATCAAGTGTAGGACTGGACTATAGAAGTAAGGTCTCTTCTAGTTCCTAAAATGTTTGTTTAGCTCTAAAATGAAGGTTTTGGATTAGATAGGTAGTAGGATCCATGTCACATTAAGCCATTTTTCCAATAGATAAACAAAGAACATGAACAGTTTTCAAGAGAAACAAATGATTAACATCTATATAATATATATGAAAAAATGTAATATTGTTTCTCATCTCTGTGCATGGAGGGGGTAGTGTGGGCAGAAAGGAGCCATAAATATAGCAGAGATGTAGGTGAAGCGGAAGGAAGAATGGTTTGTGATAATACTGAACGCAATCTTCAATAATATTAAAGATTATTCACGAGTAAGTCAAATCAAATAGCTTTTTAAAAACAAAATAAAAGAAAAACACACACCTAGCCATGCCAGGTATAAATCTGGCAAACACAGGTAGTTTATAATAACAAGATATGTTTTATCAAGTGCTAAAAACAAAGAAACAAAGCTGATACCATTTTCAGTTTCATGGTCTCAATTAAATCGAGTTTTATCACTGAATTAATGAATTATCTTTTCAAAATAATTCTAAAAGATAATCTATGTGCCATTCCCAATCTGAGAATTCTACTTGTCTTTGCCAGAACAGAAGAAAAACATACATTCCCTATCCTCATTTGTACTTTTTCCTTTGATAACATAATAGAGTTGTTACCTGAAGACACAACTAAGGCAGCAAGAGCAACAGCTGGTATACAAATTTTTTCTTTATTTTCAAGTTGAAATGAAAAATTAAAAAAAAAAAAGGCAAGAATTCTACTTGGGGGTTATACTCTTGGCATCAAAGAATATGAAAAATATAAATCAAACTATGAAGAATTATATCATAATTTTTGTATGAGATGGTCTTGAATTTTTAAGCTTACTTTAGCTCTGCCATTCAGCACCTAAGAAAAATACAATTAGAATGATAAATAGAAAATAGTATGGATCAAAGTCCAAAAATTATTTATTTTGGACTAGTAGAACCATTTGAGTACTAATTATAAGATGTTACATTAATGATGGATTAGAATAAATTAAAACCTTTATTTAAAAACCACAATCATTTTACCTTAGGATACTCATCTTCAATATATCCTTTTTAAAGGTACTACAGAGACCACATAAAGAAACCCAGAGAAAAAAATTTAAAATTGTAGGGACTCAATTTGAATTCTGAAATTCTTGCTTCCCAATATTTAGATTTTTAATTAGCACATTTTTGAGAGTATTTAATGATCAACTCATCAGTTAATAAAATTTATTAAATGCCTGCTATGTGCAAGGCACTGTGCTAAGCACTAGAATGATGACAAATAGCAGGTTGCTTACATATACTAACTGATATCCTAACTGATATCCTAACTAGGTAGCCAAGTAAAGCTGTTAAGTTAGAACAGGAGCAGGATTTATTGAATCTATAAGGCTCAGATACTGGGCCTACCATATCATAACTGAATGACCAACTAGCTCTAGCGTCTAGGAGAGATTTTCAGCAAGGTAAATAAGGTAGTAAAATTAAAAGAGTAGTATAAGACCTATATTAACTTAAATCTCCAAAAGCTTAAACCACTCATACACTACAGAATTTTTTGTAATAAACTTTTCAAAAGCTATTCACTGTTAAGAGGCAACAGAAAATACAGAAAACCTACATCACATTGTTTGCTTCGTTTTTTTTATATTTTGGAGGGGGGAAAAGCAGGGCAATTGGGGTTAAGTGACTTGCCCAAGGTCACATAGAACCAAGTGTCTGAGGCTGGATTTGAACTCAGGTCTTCCTGACTCCAGGGCAGGTGCTCTATTCACTGTGCCACCTAGCTGACTCTGCTTGGTTTTGTTTTTTTTTTAAAGACTGTCTGACCCAATTTATAACATTTCTTTACTTTCTTAATGTCACCTGATTTTCCTCAGTACTTAATATTGTCTTCTTAAAGTTAAGGGATGGAATTTTTGTAATATTCCAGAGTCTGTTTAAAAATCATTGGCATTGAGGCGGCTAGGTGGCACAGTGAGTAGAGCGTTGGCCCTGGAGTCAGAAGGACCTGAGTTCGGATCCAGCCTCAGACACTTAATGCACACACAAACAAAAACCTAGCCGTGTGACCTTGGGCAAGTTACTTAACCCCAATTGCCCTCCAAAAAGCAAAAATCATTGGCATTTTCTGAAAGATCAAGAGAATTTGAAAACATATAAAATTTTATTCTATATTGGATAACTTATGTGTTTTCCTCCCATTTCCCCCAAATTCCAGTCAATAAAAAGTCATGTTTGAAAACTAACTAACCTGATGTTTTGTTAGTGGGTGAGGGAGAGAATAAAAATAAGATCTAACCCCCATTACTCACTGGAAAGGGAATAAATAGTTCCAACGCATAACATCACTCACTGAAACCTGAGAAAGACTTCTAGTGTGCCAGTTAATAGTGATAATTTTTATTCATGTTTGAAGAAACAAAGTAATTTTATCATTTTTCCTCCCTCACCTGAAAAAATAACCAGAACCCTTTATGAGTTCTTCCCATAAAGATGCTTATGTGATGACCTATTCTCTTGCGGTTTCAAAGAGAAAGAACAGGGCTCCTACATATCAAAATTATGAAGGTTTGACTATAACTTTATTTGTAGTCTAGACCAGGTGTCAACAAACTAAGGCCTGGGGGCCAAACTGCATAAAAAAAAATGTAGGGGGCGGCCAGGTGGCTAGAGCATTGGCCCTGGAGTCAGAAGGACCTTAGTTTGTATCTGGCCTCAGGCACTTAATGCACACACAAACAAAAACCTAGCGGAGTGACCTTGGGCAAGTTACTTAACCCCAATTGTCCTCCAAAAAGCAAATAAATAAATGAATAAATAAATAAAAACTAAGCTCATGGGTTGTACAAAAACAGGGGACAAATCAATTTGCTGATCCCTGGTTTAGATCCAAGCTTAGTTTTCTAATATGTTAGATAAGCTTATAGATTAGTTAAGTGCTACAATGGAGAACACAAAATGTTAAAAGACCTGGAGGAAGGGTTCCCATTGCATTGAGTAGATTCTCATTAGTGGATTTATGAGAGGAATGTAGACAAGAAGCTCACAGGATGAGAAGTGTGCATCCATTAAGAACTGCCACAATAGCAGTAGTAGTAGTACAGGCATCAAAAAGATATCATGGGCCCATGAAAAAAATAAATACTGAACTTAAGCAATTTTACAAGGGGAAAAAAAAGCGCTAATGAATACTAATTTGAATATACTGTTACCTCTAATTCTCTAATTTTCTTTTTAAATGACCATATAAATGCAAATTTAGCTTTCTAAGCTGATGTTGAGGGAAATTACTTGGGTCATCAAAGAGGCAGTAAGGTTACTAAACTGAGAAAGTGTGTATCAAGCAAGACAATCAAAGAATAGATAATTGGTATGTTGAGGATAAATTAAAACAAGCCCAATTTACAGAGAATAGTAATTCTAAATAACACAAAACACAGTATTTATAAATAATTTCCAATTACCTGATCAAGAATCCTTCCCATTCTGTCAAACAAAACTTTCAAGAAATGACCTTCAAAGAAAGCTGCTTCTAAATTGCACTTTTCCAATGCTTTTGGAGAGCCAGGCCACTCCCATCTTAAGCAGATAGAACAATAGTCCCGGAACTAGGAAAAAGGAATTTTTTTAGTTGGGCTAACAAATTTTAAATAAAAATCATTTTCAGAAATACATTACTGTATATTTATTCAACAAAATATGTGCTTTGCTAGATACACAGGAGACTATGGTGAGATACAGTGAAAGGAGTAAAGAGTGCTAGATTTGAACTCATAAACCTTGGGTTTCAATCCCGACTACCTGTGATTGTTAATTCAAGCAAATCTCCTTAATCCCTTAGGGCTTTGGTTTCCATTATCTATAAAAAGAAGGTTTAGAGTAGATAATCAAAATCTGTTATCCTCGGATCTTAACTGGGCTTTTCTTGGAGCATGGCTTATGTGGGCCCAAAGGAGGGACAGCTAACTGAAATGGTACTGAGGTGACAAGGTGACAGAGTGTATAGAGTATCATGACAAAACACCATTGCCACAAAACATTTTCTCACTTTTTTCCTTCAATATTTCCAACTGGGGGCGGCTAGGTGTCACAGTGAGTAAGAGCACTGGCCCACGGAGTCAGGATGACCCGGGATCCATCCCAGCCTCAGAAAATGAGCACCCACACATAAATAATGACTGGCCCTGAAATCCTGAGCAAGTTATTTAACCCCAATTGCTTTAAAATTTCCAACTGGAATGATTTTTAAAATAACATAAAAACTGAGCAAAACACCAAATTTATTATCAAATGACAAGAAAATGAGTAGATAGATAAGTATCAGCAAAAAAGCAATGGTATAGCATGTGTCCATAGTTAGGGCCTATAACTGCTATTTCAAGAAAGGTATCCTCAAATTTAGGTGGGAATTTTTCTCTCATCTCTGATTATAAAACCTGAAGAATCAATAATAAAAAGAATATTATCGGCAGCTCCTGGGACTTTTCCTAGGACTGCCGCTGGCCAGCTAATAAACGCTTCCTGAATTCGATTATTGATGGTCTTGGCCTGGTGATTCTGTCCGAGTGTCCATTTCACTTGGAGGTCCACCAACGACATGTTAGTCCTCAGTGACACTCTGGAGGGCCGTCCCTGTGACGAGCGGACCGGGACCGAGGTCCTGAGTTGACTAGTCACTTGTTAGCCTCGCCATGACCAGGGTTTCGGCTTCACCCAGAGGCGCCGATAAGAGGGTGGGGGAGGCCACCGATTTGCTTATATCGGCCCCCCTCTCTGACGGTGCCTTTTGATGAACGTCGAACCCACCAAATTTTCTCTGAAGCGTTCTGTATCTGTTCTGGTGAGTACTCTTCTGGTGTGTCACTGTACGGGGCCTGACGAGGCACAACCCATCTTCACTGCTCCGCCCCGGGACGCCGGGTGTGGGAGCCTGTTTATTTCTTTTCTTTCACTCTTAGTTCTTCCTGAAATGCTCCCTGGGGAACTTTGCTTCTGCCTTGTCACTGTCTGTTTTGCTCTGCGTATATTGTGTTCTACTTTTTGTCAGTCCACTGTCTTCTACCTTCGGGGCTTAACCACTTTCACTGCAAGAGTCTCTCATTTAGTTAAGAATGGGGCAATCAACATCTAGCTCCCAGACCCCCGCTCCAACAAGTGTTAAAAGATTTTGCTAACATCAAACCTCCCCTATATCCTGTTTTATCTCCCTCCCCAGAGGAGATGGGGGTTCCGGGGGACCCCCTATCCCCCTCTGCTCCTCCACCTCCCTACCTGGTCCAGCTGGACTCTACCTCTGATTTCACTGGTCCCTCACATACTCGTGGGGGCACCCCCTATGGCCCTGGTTCAGTATCTAGGGACCAGGTCCCAAGTCCTGACAAAACCCCCACAAAAAAAAAAAAATAAAAGAAAAAAAAAGAATATTATCTTCTTAAATAGGCAACTTCCAAAATTTACACAAAAGAATACTCCCTATGTCTTCTTAAATTTACCTTAGTCTAGATAAAAGACATTTATGACAAAATGTAAAACTCCTTATTAGTATTAACTATAGTCTTTAAAAAAACAAGATATCATTTTAAAACTGATAACTAAAATGCTTAAAACACTAAGTTCCACAAGTTACTATGAATTTCAAGGGCACTAACACCTGTATAGATTCAAAAATTGTTCAAAAAACAAAAATTCAAAAACGTTCCTTAAAGAAATAAACAACTTAAATAGCCTAAGTAATACTCCCAGCTATGAAATGTCAATGTGATAGAAATGATAATACCAAAGTTAATTTACCATTTTAATGTTATGCCAATCAAATTACCAAATAAATACCTTATAGGATACAATAAAATAATAACAAAACATTTTGAAAAATAAAATACCTAGAATATAAAGGGAAATAATGAAAAGAGGTAGGGATGAAAAAGGAACTACACTTCTGGACTTCAGACTATATTACAAAACAGCAGTCATCAAAACAATTTAATACTGGTTAAAATAGGAATATTGTGTCTTATATAATACAAGCTATGTACTGAAACATTAGTAACGTGTTTAGTAATACGGATCAACGGAACAGATTAGACAAGGGAAAATCAGAAATGATAGAACTCATCTTAACTATCAATTTCAAATGATTTTGGCCCTTAGGCTTTAACATTTTATTTGTGTAACTCAAATAAAGCATTTTTACCTTAAGTTCTTTGAAATTCTGATCCAGAAGTAGTTTTGAAAATTATTTTGATATTTACCAATTATTCAGAGTCCTCTTTAACATCTATACTACATTATTCCATTATAGCTTATAAATTTTAGGCCTTTTATTCAATTATAAAGTAATATAGTTTTAAAACCAATTTGAAAGAATTAGTTTAAATATGTTGTTTTAAATCCATAATCCATCTACAGGTACATTTAGGTAAATCACAATTTGGGAGGCTAAAAGATTACATTTCAAGTATTTAGTTGTTTAAAAGAATGATTCCATGAGAAAATACATTTGAATTTCAAACTAATGATTCCACTGTTTGTTTAGCAGCTGGAATGATTCTGTGGGAAAACATTTGAAGTTACAAATTCAGATGTAAGAAAGACCTCTCACCCTGCTCTCTGCTGGGGAAAGTAGCACAGGGGAAACAGCAGTGGATTTGGAACAAGAGTTTTTGAATCCTAGCACTGTCACTTATCCCTGAGGTGACTGCAAATCACTCAGCTTTTACTGGGACCTCTTTTTCTTGTTTGTAAAATGAGGGAGAGATCAGATGGCCCCTTTCCAGGTCTGAATCTATGATTTTAAGTTTTTGGTACTAGCTCTTGGGGCCTAGAGCTTGGTTTGGAGAAAAGTAGGGAATGAGGATTGGGCTCAGGAAAGAGATGATAGAAAACAGGGAATGACTGTTGGGGGAATGAAGAAGTGGTTTATTTTGTTTGGGAGCCTGTTCTCAAATCTTCCTCCTGCTTGACCTTTCTTCAGTCCTTGACACTGTAGACCATCCTCTTCTCCTTGATACTCTCTTCTATCTAGGCTTCCATGACACTATTCTGTGCTTGTTCTCCTCCTATCTGACCACTCCTTCTACATCTCCTTTGCTGACCTTCTTCCAGGTCACAACTAAAATAGGCGTCTACCAAGGCTCTGATCCCAGTTTTTTTTTGCTCTATACCATTTCCTTTAGTGACCACATCAACTCCAATGGATTCAATTGTCAGCTCTATGTTGATGATACTCAATCTACTTATTCAGCGTTGATCTCTTGATCTCCAATTTCACACCTCCTACTAATAGTGGACATCTCAAACAGGATGCTCTGTATTCATCTTTAACATAATATATCCAAAACTGAATTCATGCCCCACCCCCTTCCTTCTTCCTAACTTCCCTATCATTGTCAAGGGTACTACCATTCTGACACCCAGGCTCACAACCTGGATGTCATTCTCAACCCCTGGCTCTTTCTTACCCCCTAACATACAATCTGTTGCCAAGTTCTGCCAATTTTACCTTGGTAACATTTCTTGTATATGTTTCCTACACTCCTCTAATACTGCCACTATCCTATGATACAGGCCCTCAAAATCTTACATCTAGACTACTGTAAAAAACTGCTGGATGGTGGTCTTGCCATAAATCTCTTTCCTACTCCAGCCCATCTTCCACTCAGCTGTGAAACTGATATTCTCAAATTCCAAGTGTGACCAGGTCATCCTCCTATTTGGTTAAATACAGTGGACCCCTATCATCTCCAGGATCAAATATAAAATCCTCTGGTATTCATTACTCTCCATAACACCCCTCCTACCTTTCCTGTCCTACTTTTTCTACAGTTTATTCCCTCCATGTATTCTGCAATCAGGTAACACTGGCTTCCTTGTTGGAATGTCCACTCCACCTCCAGACTCTGCATTTTCACTGCTGCTCCTCATACCTGGAATTCTCTCCCTCCCGGCTGCCTTCAAATCCTAGCTAAAATCCCACCTTCTACTAGCATCATTTCTTGAATTCCCTTAATGCCAGTCTTACCTCTATTAATTATCTCCAGTTTATTCTTCATATATTTTGTTTGTACTTTGTTAATTTGCATGTTTTTTCCCCTATAAGACTGTAAACTCCTTTAAGGCTGAGACTGTTTTTTATGTTTCTTTGCATCCCCAGCACTTAGTACAGTGCCTGGCTGGCTTCAATGAGGAAGAAAGAGGTTTTCCCTTCTCTTTTTCCAGATTGGCTGTTGGAGAAATGAAGACGTGGAAAAGAGTTTCTTTCTTTTTTTGGGGAGGTAGGAAGGGGAGAAGGAACAGGTGGAAAGGTTTTCCTTCCTCACTTCTCCCTCATTGTCAAAGTCTATAGTGGCTTCCTCTACTGAGGGAAGGGAGACTTAAGTAGAGTATGGTAGAGGGAGAAGTGGTAGCTGGGGATTGGCAGCAAGATCATATTTTCTCATTCTTTCTTCCTCCCAATCTTTTCTCCCTTTAATAGCACTGAATTGAAAAAACCTTGTCTGGTGGCGGATAGGGGAAGGAATGACTGGGAATGTCTAGAGTGGTGGAGTCAAGTAATATGGTGGAGTCAAGTCCACCACAGGAAGGAAGAGAGGGAGGGAAATAATCTAGTTACCAGGAAAGTAAAAAGGGGCATAAGTAAAAGTTAAATCCATACACACAAAGAGATAGAAAATAACTTTATACCGTTTTTGTTTCAGTCTGTACCTCCTTAATGAATTCATTATAAAACAAGAAAAATTAGTTGCTTTACTTACCTGCCTATGAGCATCTCTGAGGTAGGTGTCATAACCTGTGCCTTCTACCTGGTAGGATGATTTTGCTTCATCAGGTACTAGACAGAGAAAACTTAAAACAAAAAAGACATCCTAAATACTACTATCTATATTTACAGTATCTTTAAAAGCAACCGCCTTTGCCTAGTGATGCTTTTTGAACAGAAGTCACTTCAAGAGGAGACTTCTTTGAAAAATTATAATGATAATAATATATTACTTGCCTAACTTTATAGCAAATATATTACTAGCAAAATATTTTTCCTTTAATTTAAAAAGTCACACTTAAAGGCATTTTTATCAAACAATTTGGGTTTGTGTTTTGTTTTATTTTAATGCTGATGAACAAGCAGACATAATATTTGTTCATCAATGGAAACAGATTTTCAGTTCCCAAGTAAATTTAAGACATTGTTGATCTTAAGTAACAAGCAAATCATACAGACATCAATTCTATACTAGCATGAGACTTCATTTGGAAGCAGAGGCAGTTAAGTGTCTATATTGTGTTAGCCTCATTCAGTAAAATCTAAACAGAAGCAAGAAAACTGAGAGAAACGTGTATGGCCAAGAAAATTTATTCAAATCAAAAGACCATGTGGTATTGTTTAATATTTCCAAATTAGCATATTATTTAATTTTAAGAATCTGTAAACAATTGCTATTTTGAACTTGCTAAAAACCCATATGTACATAATATATTTATTTGCATATTTAGACTCCATTCAAGTATGTTTTCTCTTGGACTTGACTACTGCCCTCAGCTTTAATCTTTAAGAATGGCAAATAGTTGTCAGTTTCCTTATATTGTATTAAATAAGTAAAAGCTGTGAAAGTGAAGGTTTCCACTGGCTTCCCACAATGTTTTTGGAAAAATTCAAATGAATAACTAAGCAAATAGCATTCACATAAATTATACATAAAAATTAAAGACATGTAAATCTACTTCGACAGAAACTTACCTATTTACAATTTTATGGACTTCAGTTTTTCCATCATTTTTGGGGTGTTCTGGAGTAGTAGGTGGTGAAGAACTAAGCCATTCTTGATTTGACAAAGTGTTTTCTGGTGAAAGATCAGTAAATAATGGATCTTCTTCCAAATCCCTAAATTAAAATTTTAGAAATGAGGAAATTATTTTGTTACATTTCTAAAATGGGGCATGAACCTTAAGAACGTAAAGAAGATTATGCTGGAGAACAAAGATTTGGATCTCTTTTTTTCCCCCTCTCTTCTTATTTTTTATTTGGATCTCTTAATGGTAGGTAATAAACGAATTATAGATTTTAACTCAAGAATAGGATGTGTTTATAATAAAGCAAAAGATAGGTACATTTTATCCAAAAAGAAAAGACAGAGCAGGGCGGCTAGGCAGAAGACAAAAAGGGTAATGGAGTAGCACTGTATACCAAGATTTACTCATGTGAGGAGAACCACAAACCAGAGGGGGAGGCATAAAAGAGAACATTTGGGTTAGGACTAAGAAAAGTATAAAGTAATACAGCAATAAGTATGCACCTGCCAGAAATAAATGAACAAAAAGTTTCAGAAACAGATCACAAATCTGCCACATAATCATGATAGAGTAATGATGAGGGAAACTGGGTATTTGGACATCTGCTAGAGTATTCTCTAATGCTTAAATGCAGTTGTAGGCCTAAAATTTTAGAGTAAAAGCTGGCTTAAAAAAGTTAAGTTGATCTGAAGAACAAAATTTCCTTGATAAACACTACTGCTTCAAATAAGGAAGAAAAAAGACTAATGCTGATGCACTGGCCAACAATGATTTTAGAAAGAAATGTACAGAAAAAAAATTTAAAAAACTAAGTGGAACAGTTTATAACATTGTCAGGAATACTAAAAGAGTGAAATGAGGTTGGAAATTAATGCTAATATCAAAAATGTGGGAGTTTTTTTTGTTTGTTTTACAAACAATGTTAGAGGCAAGAAAAAAAAATCAGAGGGATAGTACTGTTGGCAGTAGTGAAAAGAATAATAACAGAGAATGGGATGATGGAAAGAAGGTAGAACTACTCAACTCCTACTCTGCTACTGACTTCTCTTATAAAGAAACATTGCTTCAGTTGGAGAGAAAAGTGAGACCCAAGCTAAAGACAGCATATGGTAAGATAAAACAAAGCTTAATGAATTCAAGTAATCAGGTCTAGGCAATCTAGATCCTGGGGCAATAAAAAATTCTTGCAAATGCAAGGGCTAAATGCACGTTCTGTATTTTTTGGGGAAAAAAATTTTATGGAGAATGGTAGTGGTGCTACAGGTAAGAAGGGCAAATGTGGTCCCAATTTCCAAAAAATGGAAATGTAGACATTCTTAAAATGTAGACTTCTTACAGGTTGATGAACCTGACCTCAATTCCCGGCAAAATTCTAGAATATTGGATTGTTAAAAGCATGATTTATAAGCACTTAGAAAGGGATGTGTTAATTATTAAGAGTCAGCATAAGTTCATCAAGAGCAAGCATGCTAAACCGCTATTTTTTTTTAGACAGGGTTACTAGAATGGCAGACCACAGGAAGATGATAAATACAGTATATCTGTATGCTGATAAGGTATTTGACAAAGTCTCTAATAAAACGTTTGTAGAAAAGATAATGAATGTGGGCTTTATGACTGTAAAGTTAGATAGATTCACAACTAGCTAAAGCCAAAGAAAATGAAAGTCTGATTGAAATTTCTAGTGAAGTGACCTGGGTATCTGCCTTTGAAATTCCTATAATTTACTTGCTGAAGGCATAAACATCATGCTCATCAAATTTATAGATGGCATAGCATGATGGATTTAGATGTAAGGTCAGAACAATTTGATATCTCAAAGGAGAAGAAAAAGAACTTTTGTTCATTTTTTTAAAAATACCCTAAAATCTCTATTTAAATAAATATAGTTTTCAGGTGGGATGTGAGAAGTTTGCCAAAATGATTAGGCCTAAAACACCTTGTAAAGGATATACAGCGACACTTCTTTCATAGGTGAAGAGTTTGGTGGCTTGAAGGGAAAGAAACTTTCATTTACTAAAAACTTGTGTAATGAATGGTTGTGGAAGGAAAGTTCAGAGTCAGAGACTTAGTTAAGAAGACTAGATCGTGGCCTGAGGAATGGCTGGGGCTGCAGAGTATTATGGTCCTAAAGCTCATATATATGTAACTGTTTTAGGCTTAAAAGGTTGAAACAAACCAAAATGATAAACCAAATGGCTTTTCAGAGATATGGGATAAAGAAGGGTGATTTAGTAATTAACAGCAAGTGAAAGTTTGAGAGTTTTTACTCAGAAAGAGAAAAGCAAGCTCCACACCTGAAATCTGAGCCCCAGAAGGGAGTGATCATATAGGATGAGGTGGTGAAGAAAGGACAAGAGAGGGAGGAGAAAGCAGGATATTGGTGAGGTCAGCTCTGAGCTGCGAGGAGAAGCCAGCAATAGGAGAGTGGTTTAATTGCTTATTCCTAATCAGCTGGAGAAAGGCTGATTCCATTAGTAGACCACTATTGCTCAATTGTGTAACATACAGAATGACAGTTGTGAAGCCTCTCAGAAGCATGTATTGCTCTCTGCTGCCTTCTCTGATTTGAAAGGGAAAAGCAGGCAGCAGAAATAAAGGCTTTGATGTATTGCCCAGAGAACCAGCAGGATAATCTCTGTAGCCAATAGGCTGCAGGGAATTAGTAGTCAATAAAATTGAATAATACTTCTTCAACACCATTTCAAGTATGACTGTGAGTTAAAAGAGCAATGCTTCGTCAGTTTAGAGTAAAAGAATTAAATTGGGCCAAAAGGGGAGTAGTTAGAAACAGGAAATTATTTAGTAGAATAATGGTTTCCCATAATATAGATGTTCCTGAATAGATCAATGTTATCAAGGCATGCAATTCAGAGTTGTGAATGACACCAAGCACATAGTTTTGCTCACTCATGTCAAGCCTATGTGAGTGTGTTGATGAAAGACTGAACCAGGTTTATGCAATAGAATGTCTATTCCTCTATTTGCTTATAATGGGTCCCTATAATGCAATAGTTACTGTTCCTTTTGCCATACTGTTAAATAAATGGTTATACATAAGATCTATTATTATCATGATTTTAGATGACTGAGTTTGTTTCAGTGGAAGCAAACTGGTGGAGGCTCTATGTTGTGCTAAGTAGGGGGAGTGTATCCTCCCCATAGCATGGTTACCTTTACCACTAAAACAGTTTAAGCATAGTCATGTGGTGGTGGCCTTTCTCTGGGAATTCAGACTTGCCAGGGAGAAGTGAAGGTGATCTAGCCAGGGCAGGGAGAGAGTGAGTGGCCCACACTCCATGAAAGGGATTACAATGTGGAGGTCCACATCAGAGATGTCCCACATATGGATTATATAGATTTAAAAGGGATTTTAGAGAGCATCTAATCTAATACTCTGATTTTACCGGTAGGAAATTGAGGCCCAGAGACCTACAGTAAATGGAAGAACCAAAATTCAACTTGAAGCCCTACAACTATAAATTTATTGCTCTTTCTAAGGTACCAAGCTGCCCCCCATGAAGGCAAAAGAGATCTAAAGTCACTAAACAAGAAAATTGGGATCAAAATAATATCTTGATGGGATAGAACTAAGGGACAAATCTAATAAAATATGATTTAGTAGGAATAAGTGTAAAGGCTGGCCTACACTTGGGTAAAAAAAAAAATCAATGTCTTAAGTACAAGATGGTGGAGGAATGTCCATACATCAATTCAAGTGAAAAATACATGAAGATTTTAGTGGATTATAAACAGTATGACTCAACATTATGTTACAGAAGCCAAAAAAACCTACCAATTAAATAGAAATAAAATGTCGAGTACAAGGAACATTACAGTCCCATTGTATCCCTGTACCCTGGTAGATGACATCTGGACTATTTTGTTCATATTTGAGTACCACATTAAGGGGAAAAAATTACTATCTTTTGTTTTTGTATCACCTTTAAAAATATATACTTCCCACCCCCTCCTGTCCCTTCACTAACCAGGTAGGCAAATTAGTGTTATCATTTGTTTTATATCACCTTCTTTTAAAAAATATCTCTCCCCTCCCTTTCACTACCCAGGCAGCCATTTCTCACAACAAAGAATAAATGGGCGGGGGGAGGGAGGAGAGGGAACAATTTGGCAAAACTAGACAACTTTAACAGTCTGAAAATATATGTAATGCTCCACACCTCTGCAAAATACAGAGGGAAGTTTTTTATTTTTTTTTTTTCATTTCTACTTCAAGGTCAAGCTTGATGATTATAATTTTGGGAAATCACATTTTAAGAAAGACAATGACAAGCTTGAGTCTATCAAAAGTCTGGCAAACAGGCGTGTTTTTCAAGAAGGCCACCTGAACAGGAGGCAAACTACTTAGCTCCCATATCCCTAGCATTCCAGTAAAACCCTAAAGTTCACACCAGACTGAATAATTTCATTTACCTTTGATCTGCACAAAGTCAGCTAGTCTTGAGTAAAGCTCATGGTAGTACAGTATCCCTGTACAACTAGGGTTACATGTAGCCAGCAAAGCTCTGTGGCCAAAAGGAATGAGTAGAATGCTCCCCTAAGAAAACCCCAAAATGGTTTAAAAAAAAAAAAAAGCCATAGAGGAGAAGGGAGAGGGGAGAGGAAAGGAAAATCTTAGAAGCCCCATGGAACAACAGGAAGCAATTAGCAGAGAGCCATCACATTGCTCAGACTGAGACAGATCAGGCTCAGGAGCTGTGTGGCCCCTAATACCTTGCCCTGAGATACTAGGAA
Source organism: Gymnobelideus leadbeateri (assembly GCA_011680675.1). NCBI lineage: Eukaryota > Metazoa > Chordata > Mammalia > Diprotodontia > Petauridae > Gymnobelideus > Gymnobelideus leadbeateri. The sequence continues at coordinate 179,981 of WOXC01001178.1, forward strand.
GGGTTCTAAAGATCCAGTTTTTTAAAATTCAAAGATGAGGGGTGATGATCATGGAGCTAAACATAAGGAGGTGGAAATCAGAGCAAGAACCTAGGGATCTTAGATTGAGAACAAGCAGGGCAGACCACCCAAAACTGCAATAGGGGGCTTGGCCCTGGGACAAAGCCCTAATTGATGAATTTAAGCTGAAAAATTGAGTAAATCAAAGAAAACACCATTTGGTAAAAAAAAAGAAACCAAAAAAAAAAAAAAACAACTATTTGAAATCTAACTCTATAACAACTGTAAGCAGAGGAAAAAACAAAATTTCCACAAAGACTACTCAAAAATCTACAAAAAAATGAAGGATCAAAAGTGAAATACAACTTCTTAACGAAAGAAACAGAACAAGAATAAGCAGCAAAATCTCACCCAAGAAATGGAATCCCTGATACTAGAAAAGACAAAATAGAAATCAATAACTCCATGAAACAGCCAGAAATATTAGAACAAAACCAAAAGACTGCAAAAATAGAAAATGTAAGATACCTAGTGTTAAAAACATCCAACTTGGAAAGAGAAATCATTTAAGAATTATTGAGCTTTCTAAAAACCATTATTTAAAAACAAAACCTGGCTGATATATTATTTAAAATCATTTTAAAAACCCAGTTTAGAACTATTAGAATTAAGAAGGAAAATAAAAATGGAAAGATTTCACTAATCCCCTCCTGAAAGGACTCCCAAAAGGAAAAGTTTTAGGAATGTCACAGTCAAAATCCAGAACTCCCATATCAGAGAAAAAATACTGCAAACATTCAGAATGAAGCTGTAGAAATATTAAGGGACTACGATCAGGATCACACAAGACCTGGCAACTTCTACTAAAAAACCAGATCTTGGAATATAATACTCAGAAGGCAAAAATATGGGTTTGAAACTAAGAATAACTTACCCTGCAAAGCTGAATATAATCCTACAGAGGAAAAAATGACAGGCTTTCAGGCATTCATGATAAAAAGACCGGAGCTAAATAGTTAATTTGAAATAGAGAACTCCAAGAGTTGAAGAGAAACCAACAAATAGCAACTGGAGGGAGTTGTATGATGATATAGTGCTGACATTCCAATGGAGGAGAGTAAGTGATGAGGCAGCTAGTTAGTATAGTGAACAGAGCATTGGGCTTGGAGTTAGGAAGACGGAGATCAAACTCAGCCTTAGACACTCACTACCTGACTCCCGGCAAGTCATTTAACCTGTTTGTCTCAGTTCTCTCAAATGTAACATGGGGGTAACAACAGCGCCTCCCTCTCAGGGTTGCTGTGAGGATCAAATGAGATAATCTTTATAAACTGCTTATTAGCACAGTGCCTGGTACATAGGAGTCATTATATAAAAGCTTATTCTCCCTTCTTGCCTTCAGAACCTTAAATTACTTAAAAAGGAAATGAGGTAAGAAAATCAGAGGATGAGGGAGTGCAGTTCTATGCTAAAGGTCCTTAAGAGGGAAACAGAAGGAAAAGTAAAAGGAAGAAAACACAAACGTAGAAATAAATAATAACCAATCACAGCAGTACTAGTGATGATGACACTGACAATAGCAGTTAATACTTACATAGCAGTAACTGTGCCAGGCACTGTGCTAAGCGCTCTACAAATATCATTACGTTTGATCATCACGACAGTCCTAGGGGGAATGCTGTTTATTATCCCCATGTTACAACTGAGGGAACTGAAACAAGCACAGGTTAAGTGACTGACCCAGGGTACAAGAAGGGAACGGAACTTGGTGTTTCTCATAATGTAGGTATATGGAGGGAACATACAAACATGAAATAATGGGCAAGGAGAGTAGGCGCCAGATGAACTTCACTCTTAGCTGAAATGGACAAAGGAAAGTTGAACAAGAGAAACAGTATAGTGTAAAAATGCTTTAAAATTAATGAAGAAACAAGCAGAATTAGGAAGGTAGCAGGGTTCAAAGAGAAAAATATCAAGGATAAAATAGTCACAAGGAAAACAACTTTCCTGATCCTGAAAGAGGGCAGGAGGGTGTACTTTAGATTGCCTCTTTGACAATTAAGGAATAGCTGAACAAATTGTAATATATAATTGTATTGAATTGATGAGTGAAGTTAGCAGAACCAGGAGAATAATTTATACAAAGGACAGCACTATAAAGAAAAATAACTCTGAAAGGTCTTAGTAATTCTGATCAAAGCAACAATCAACTATGCCTTTTGAGATGTTACCTGATTTCTGAAAAAGAGTGGATTGTCACAAGGTCTAGACATACATTTTTGGATGTAGCCTCTATGTGGATTTGTTTGCCTAACTCTTACTTTATTTGTAAAAATTTTACTTTTTTCTCTATTTAAGCTAATGGTAGTGGGGAAAAGCAGTAAGGAGGAGGGTAGCAATAGTGAAACTCCTCCCTTCAAAAAAAAGAGGCCAAAATAATACCTTTAAATGCACAGAAAAATATAAAAGGAAGTTGAGAAAGAAGCAAAGACAAGAAGGAAATTTGTGAAAGCAACATGTAGAATTTATGTACTTTTTTAAAAAGTCAGAATTTTTTCTGTGTATATGGAAATGTACCCTTTTTTGTATTTAATAATTTAAAAAATTAAATTAAAAAATAAAGTATATTTTTTAAAAAAGGGGGGGCGGCTAGGTGGCACAGTGAGTAAGAGCGCCGGCCTCGGAGTTAGGATGACCCGAGATCGGATCTGGCCTCAGAAAATGAGCACCCACACACAAATAATGACTGGCCGTGTAACCTTGAGCAAGTTACTTAACCCCAATTGCTTTTAAAAAAAAAATAAAGTATAGTACTCCAGATGAAGTGGGATTAGAAATCATGCCTTTAAACGTGGTTGAAGGAATTGAAGAATTTAGCTTGCAAAGAAGACTTAAAAGGTGCCATGACAGCTGCCTCTGTGTACAAAAAGGACTATCCTGTGGAAGTAAAGTTAAATTTGTTTTATCTGGACCTGAAGGACTTAATAAAAGAAATGGGTAGAAGTAGCAGAGAGTCAAGATCAGCTAGGTGGCACTGTGCATGGAGCATTTGGCCTGAAGTCTGAAATATTCATCTTCCTGAGTTCAAATCTGGCCTCAGACACTTATTAGCTGTGTGAGCCTGGGCAAATCACTTCGTCCTATTTGCCTCAGTTTCCTCACCTGTAAAATGAGCTGGAGAGGGAAATGGCTAGCCTCTCTAGTATCTTTACCAAGAAAACCTCAAATGGGGTCACGAAGAGTTGGACATAACTGGAAAATGACTGAATAACAACAACAACAAAGCAGAGGATCAGATTTCACCTCAACTCAAGCAAAACTCCTTAATGATTAAAGATGTTCAGAAGTAGAATGGTCTGCTTCAGAAACACGAAGACTTTCAGTGACAGAGACAGGAGGTTAGGTGATAAAACATTAGCTATTTTGTAGTCCAACCTGAGTTAGACTAGCTATCTCTCTATCAGTTAAAATTTGTAAATTATCTCAAATTCTACTTCTGCTATTTAGATAGTATGTCATCGTTTAGCTGACAGAAAAAAAAAAAAGGAATATTGTACTAATATATAACTGACAAGTTAGCTTTCATTAACCTAAATCAATTTTGTCTTAAGCTTAAAGCAGACAAAACGATTTTTTGATGATTAAAAATATGGTAGGAGGGGGCGGCTAGGTGGCACAGTGAGTAGAGCATTGGCCCTGGAGTCAGAAGGACCCGAGTTTGGATCCAACCTCAGACACTTAACGCACACACAAACAAAAACCTAGCTATGTGACCTTGGGCAAGTTACTTAACCCCAACTGCCCTCCAAAAAAAAAAAAAAATGGTAGAATTAAAATATCCATATGTCAATATGTCCAGAATCTGGGATTTCAATAATGTGAGTATTATTATTGTGGGAACTTCCCCCACTGTTACTGATCATAAGCCATCTATTACAAGAGTCCTACAGAGCTGCCTGAGGCTCAGAAGGATGAAGTGGTTTTTTCGTGATCACAGAGCTCGTTAAATGTAAAAAGTGGAGTTTGAACCAACGTCTTCTTGAGTTTTAAGTCTGGTAATCTAGTAATAAGTATAGTAGTACTATACTATGCTGTCATGGCAACTAAGCTTTATTCACCTAAACTGCTAGAATGTTTTGGATTTGGGTTTTTCATCTCCTTAATAAAAATGAGGCATGAGGAAAGAGAAAGCAAAAAGTGAAATAGGCATGAGGACACAGGGACATGAAACCATGCCATAAGATGATCGGAGAAGAACAGGAATGTTTAGTTCACAGAGTGCTTACAGAGAATATAGAGCTGTATTCATATTTTTAAGAGTTTCATTATATGAAGAAAACACAATTTATTATTTTTTTATGAATAGGGAAGAATTACAACCAATTATTACGTGGGATGAGGGCTGGGGAGGAGCAGTGAAAAGGAAGATTTCAGCTTAAAGATTTTTTGAGAATTAAAGCTGTCCCTAAAATATAACTGGTTCCCTTTTCAAATAGTGATTTCCTGTCTTTGGAGCTGTTCAAGCAGAGGCTGAATTTAATGATACTTATCCTTTAGGAACACTATAGAAAGCATTCATGCATTAGGTATGAAGTTGGACCAGGTTATCGCTCAGATCCTTTCAATTCTAAGATTCCATGTTTAAGAAACTGTCTACTTAGGATGCTCAGTTGACACATTAAAAACTTACACTGCTCCTGCTATTAATCCATTCTCCACCACATCTTTATCTTCTGGGCATAAAGGTTTATATTCTGTGTAGTTTCTTTCTTCAAGATTTCTCAGAACCAAGTTATAAAGAATGTGCTCATTGGGTTTTTGTAATAGATGTTCAAACATCCTTAAAGTCATAATGCTAATCTGTAACCAAAAGTATAAGAATGAATTTTAAAATATCTTTTATATTCTTGCCTTTGTGCATATAGTTTTTGTTTCCAAATTTCAGTAACTAAATACATGGAAAATGTATGTAATATATACATACCTATATTATATATATACATAAGTAGATATTAGTATCTTAAACATTCTTAAGTTAAATTCAAAATTGTTCTTTTTTTCCTCACCTCATCAGATATATGATCACAGTGCTCAATTAATCTATGCCGAAGTGGATGTCTGTTAATTTCTGCTAATGTTTCTGGTTCCCTCTGTTCTCCAAGAATAAAAGAAACCATTTCTTGAAGTAGAACATCAGAGGTTACTTGCCGAACAATGCGATGGAGCAAAGCAGTAGATGTCAGAATACCCATCTCTGAACTGGACAAAGTAAACAGATACTTAGTGTTGGCAGAAAAGACTAACTTGACATAAAAACACTGATTTTGTTGTTATTTATTTTCAATGGAAAGACGCTACTCACGTTTGCATTAACTGTGGTTCCATAACACCAATGAAAAACCTTTCCCGAACAGCTCTGGCCAAAGCAACAGCAGCAGACTAAAATACAGTATAAGAGTAACATTTTATAAACTGAAAAAACCCCCACTGTATTTTAAATAATATTTAGGAAATTTAAAAACTAATTTTCTAATTTAATTATGTGGGGAAAATAAACTTCCTCCCTAAGTATATAAATTGATCATATGGATCCAAAATGAGAAATATCCAGGTATAAAGAAAATAAAGTGCTGGATCTGGGGTCAGGAAGACATACATATTGCTTCGGACACTGAGTTATAGGATTACAAAGAATTTAACCTTAGTCTAAGACTATAAATAATGGATGTTGTTTCTCCTTTGTTCTCGAATAGGTCCATGACATCAGGCAGGTGATGTCATGAATTCCAAGTAAATTGGATTTAAGTGAGAGAGGGCTGTGCAAAGTCACCAGCCTCATTCTCTCATCTGGAGCCATCTGGGTCCAGTAGCCAGATATAGATCAGGATGACTAGAAATGATGGATGACAACTACACTGGCAGGAGAGAGTTCCTGTACCAACAAAATCATTCACAACTCTTCCAAAAGACTACATCAGCCCTGGAACTCATACTTCTTCACTACCCTCTACTACTGATTAGAGGATAAAGAGCTGAGAGCTCCTCCCAGAACCTTAAGGTGGGCACTTAGGCCAATCATCTTTTTACTTCCCACCCAGCTACGCTCCTCTAGATTTCTCCATCATGCCTCACCAGGTACCTCTCCCTCGGTTTTTTCTTTGCGTGTAACCTTCCTGAAGCAGACTATAAGCTCCTTGAAGGCAAAAGTTGTCTTTTCACTTTCTTTGTATCCCTAATGTTTAGTACAGTCTAGCATATAACAGGTGCTTAACAAATGTTTACTGACTGACCAACAAGGTCTCTGCTATATTGACACAAAGTACCCAAATTATACATTATTTCTGGGCCCTATCCATACACATCAAGGCAAATGTCCAGAAAAAGGCACAGATGGTATCTAGGTAGCCTGTCAGAATTTATAAGCTAATCTGATTGCTGGAAAGCTCATTTCTCTTATATCTGTTTCAGAAAACTAGTGAATAGTAGTATAGTATGCTGGACTTGGAAGTCAGAAGATTTGCATTTGAATTCTACCTCAGACATTCTTAAGTGGCCCTCGTCAAGTCATTGATCCTTTCTGAGTTTCAGTTTCCCCCCTTGCAAAATAGGAATAACAGCACCTTCTTCACAAGGCTGTTAAACTGGACAAATTAAAGAAAGCATGGAAAGTGTTTAGAAGATCTGAAAGCACCATAGGCTATCCATTATGATTACTGTAAATCATGACAGTTAAAGCATTTTAGGCAAATGGCAGAGAAATAACTTGAAGTTAATCTGCTAAGAAGTGAAACTGAGTTTCCTTTTCAGGGGTGGGAGGAGCTCATGGAATAATTTACTGACCACTACAACAGCTCCTTCTTATCGCAAGTTTTCTAAGTTTCTCAAAGAAATACATTATTTTCATTATGCTTTGTAGTATTTCTGAAAATTATAAAAGCAAATGCTATGCCCATTCTACACACTAGAAAATGAGGTAACAGTAACTTGTTCAAGGTAATAAAAAAAAATCCAAAACTTAAACCTCAGTCTGTTTACATCTTCCTAGGAAAAATTATTTCTTTTTTAAACTAGACTATGCAAACTTTATTAACATCCTTAAAATCTATCTTGGGTTTCATGCAAGAAGTTCAAATTTCACATAGCAGATACAAATATGTATTTTTTGAATCATCTGTGAGTCAAAGATATTTCAAACCTTTTGTGCTTCTTTAATTAGCTGATCACAGTAATCAAACCATGAGAGAAAGGAAATTAAGGCTCGTTTTCCTGGAAAAGCTGATGCATCTTCTTTGTGACTATATGAATCCAAGCTGTAATATACAGAAAAGTACTTAGTACAAGATAATAAAAAAAAAGTTTAATTATAGCTTTCAAGATGCACACAATTTCATTCCGTCACCTGGGTTCATTTATTGTTCATATGACAATGAGGAAGTTAAGAATAATTTCCAAAAATGGAGAGCATTTACACAAAGTAGTGAAATGAGAACCAAGAATGATTAGAAAAACAAATCATTTCAGTTGTCTTTTTTAATGTGCAGAAATGGAAACACTAAACAAAAAAATGCAGTTTAAGGAGGAAAGAAAATATGACTGATTACCTCTTCTGATCTTTCCCATAATCTCTGGAAACTAACAATAGAAAGCTAGGTTGCCTAGTTGTTGGCATGAAAGAGAAGTGAAGGAAGATAAGAGAATCTTCAAATAAATGATAAACAGGTAAGTAAGTCTTCATTCTCTTTTCTGCTGTGCAGAGTGCTACCTGGATTATCAGTTGTCTTACAGATAAATAAAAGGTCTTTTTTTCAAGAAAGAGACTAACAACAGTACAATTCTGGTTCTAAAAATGTGAGGGAAGAGCAGAATTTAAAGGTAGATATCCCAAGCATACAGGCAACCAAATATATGAAAGGTTTATCTCCAGAACTAGGGAAATTGATTCCTGAGCAAAGGAACTAGAACTATTTATAAAGATTACCTTCTTAAACAAAGACCAAAGAAAAGTGGTTTAAATATATAACTGCTTGTATTCTCAAATACCCATTCCGTTATAATAATTCATTCAAAATTAGGTACTTCTACAAATCTAAAACAGAGCAGTAAAATGTAAACATCTCTAGAAGAGAAATGACATACAATTTTCAAAAGTATAGGTTACTATAAAACAGAAATTACTGAAGAATTTAAAATTTTTTTTGTACAAATGAAGTTCCTTACCCCCAGTTAATTGCTTCCACTGTTTCAATATCTAAGGGATCCACTGACTGAGGTAACGCCTTATAGAGGGAAGCAAGTCTGTCTGTCAGTAGTTCACATAAACAAGTGCTCTGAGTAAGGCATTTGGCAGCTGCAGGTTCTGGCAAACTTACTAGCAACATCAGACCCTCACATGCCTTCACAGCTATTCGACCATCCTATAAGAAAGAAAACAGTAGCTCTTCAAATCACAATCCTGACTTCTAATAAGTAGTTTTAGGGGGAAAAAAACTTTAAAAACATATTAATACATTTTCCTCTAAATTAAGAACAGATTTTTAAGATCCTAAAAGTTTTATTTCAAATTTGTTACCACAACCATGTAAGAGGAAAATGATAAGACTCATAAATAACAAAGAAACTTACTGGGCTTCTAGTAAGATTTAGCAAAGAATTTACTAAATTGTAATCCTGATGTGGACGAGCAACAGAGGCCTCAGGCAGTGAAGCAACATTTAGCTGATCCAATCTTGTGGAAAGATCATCTGGCTGATGAGGAAGATCATCTTCTATCTCTGTTGGCTCCATTCCAACACTACCAGAGAGGTCCTCAGGCAGAGAGGCCTGCCTTGTATCTGTTGTGAAGGAATCCTGTCCTTTTAGTGTATCCTCTGTAACTACATCTGATTCTCCTTTGGAAGCCAATGATTTTAACTTGTTCTGAAAAGAATAACGTTATCAAAGTTACACCAATAATCCTTAAAACTATAATGCCTAGGAAAAAAAAGTGGATTTTTCTACAACCAGTATTTTATAAGTACAAGTATTATAGCAATTAATAAAATTATTAATTATCTACAGAAAAAGTATACTGCAGCTTAACATAATACTACATTATCAAATAGATTTAATATATCCCTTAATTGCTTTACAATAGTCTTAATACTAGCTGGAAAGGACTGGCTAGGAAGCGCAGTGAATAGAGCACTGGCTCTGGAGTCAGGACCTGGGTTCAAGTCCAGCCTCAGACCCTTAACACACAAAAAAACTAGCTGTGTGATCTTGGGCAAATCACTTAACCCCAACTGCCCTCCAAAAAGCAAAAAATAAAATAAAATAATACTAGCTGGAAAATCTCAGCAGAGACAAGTGACCACTAGTTTGGGTATTATTTGCTTTAATTCACTTTACTGATACTGTATGTTAGGTATAACAGCACAGAAAAAAAAGTTGAAGACTAGATCTAAAGTTCATATAGCCATGTCATCATGAAGGCAATATCAATATGATTCCAATAAGACCATGAGAATAACATGCTTCCAAATAAAGATATGAAATGTAGTGTAAACATCAACATATATATTCTTGGCATTTGTACTCCTTAACAAGAATAAAAAATATTTTGAAGGCATTTTAATTACTATCTTCAAAGATAAGATTCCAAACTTTCTGGTATAATCATGTGTTTTCCTGAAACACAAAAAGAATCTTAAAGTAAAGGAACTTTTTATTACTGTTAGAAATAGGGTTTATTATTAATTATTTTGAAAAATCAAGTTGAAAACACATGAAGTAGAAGGGAACAACTGTGAGGAAAATAAGAGACTATGAATAGTTACTACACAGCAATCAATAAACAAGTCATTTATTAAACATCTAGATGTGCCAAGTGATTCAGCTGTAAGCACAAAGTTTGAAATAATAACCATTTGAAATGATCAAAGAAAAGGAGAAATGACCTATCTGTACAAAAATATTTATAGCAGTTCTTTTTGTGATGGCAAAGAATTGGATATTGAGGGGATACTCATAAAATGAACAATGAATAAAGGACTAAATAAGGGCATAAACTGTTTATATGTTAAAATGGGGAAATGATACGTATATCCCTGCCAATCATTAGCATTATCAGGGATCATAAAGGGAGTCTGAGTGGACAGAGATGGAGAGTGGTTCTCTTACATCTCGACGCTCTGAAGGAAGAAGTAAGAGAGAAAACAGAATTCATTAGGCATGGGTGGGATGAAGGGAAAGCAAAGAAAATATCTTACATATTCAGGGCACACAAGTAGGAGTCTATACAAAGAGGGGGTATGTATAGAGAAAACAGCTGACACCTCAACCTCTCTCTCAACTAAACTGGTCAAAGGAAAGAAGAAAGAACACACACACACACACACACACACACACACACAGTTGGTCACAGAAATATATTTCACTCAACCAAGAAATAGGAGGGAAAGAAGAGAAGGGTGAGTGAGAATTAGAAGGAAGGTAGCTTCAGGCAGAGACAGTCCTAACTGAAACAAACTCTAAGGATGTGTCAAAATATAGTTCTTTTTGAGGCAGTAAAGAATTGGACTCTGAGGGGATACCTATAAATTGGGAGATGGATAATATATTGTATATAAGTGTCAAGGAATACTACTGTATTTTAAGAAATAATGGAAAGAGGACAGCTAGGAGGCAAAGTGAATAGATCACTGGCCCTGGAGTCAGAAGGACCTGACAAACAAACAAAAACCTAGCCATGTGACCTTGGGCAAGTCATTTAACCCCAACTGCCCTCCAAAAAGCAAGCAAGCAAGCAATCAATAAATGAAAATAAAAGCCATTCCCCAATTGATAAATGATAAAAAAAGATATAATCGTTTTTCAGATGAAGTAATTAAAGCTAGCTATAGCCATATTAAAAAATGCTCTAATTCCTACTGATTGGGAAATGCAAATTGAAACAATTCTGAGGTATTACTTCTTACCTATTAAATTGGTTAATAGTAAAGAAAAGGTAAATGGCAAATGTTGGATAGAATGGGGGGGAAAATGGGATTTAAATGAACTGTTAGTGGAGTTGTGAACTAATTCAACCATTCTGTAGAGCCATTTGGAACTATGCCCAAAGGGCTATAAAACTATGTATAAACTTTGACCTAGCAATACTTTTCACTACCAGGTCTGTATCTTGGGAGAAAAAAGAAAGGAAAAGGACCTATGCGTATAAAAATATTTATAGCAGCTCTTTTCTGTGGGTAAAGAATTACAAGTTAAGAGGATTCCCATCAATTAGGGAATGACTAAATAAGTTGTGGTATGTGATTATGATGGAATATTATTATAATAATATAAGAAATGATTAGCCGAATCCTTTCAGAAAAACCTCCAAAGATGTGCATGCACAGATGAAAAGAGAAATGTACCATGTACAAAGTAATAGCAATATTATAAAATGATCCGTAGTGAACGACTTAGCTATTCTCAGCAATACAATGATCTGAGACAACTCTGAAGGACTTATGATGAAAAATGCTATCCATCCTTAAAGAAAGAACTGATGGTGTCTGAATACAGACTCTGAAGCATATATTTTTACTTTACTTTCCTGAGTTGTTTTTTTTTTCTTGTCTATGTTTTCTTTCACAACACAACTATTATGGATATGTTTTGCAGGACTACACATGTGCAATCTATATCAAATTCTTGTCTTCTCAATGAGGGGGGGATGGGGAAGGAGGAATGGAGAGAATTTGGAACTCAAAATTTTAAAAACAATGTTAAAAATTGTTTTTACTTGTAACTGGGGAAAAAATACTAAATAAAAGCTTTAAAAAAAAAGAAATGGAAAACTTGTATGAATTGATGCAAAGTGAAGTGAATAAAATTAGAACAATTTATACACTTGCAAAAACATAGTAAAAGCAAATCAGCATAATGACCAACCACAATTCATGGTACCTTCTGATAGAGAGGTGAAAGACTCACAGTACAGAATGAGACAAAAATTTTTGTACATGGCCAATATGGAAATTTGTTTGGATTGACTATACAAATTTGTATGTTTCCCATACATTATTCTGTTCTCAATTGGGATGGGGGAGAGGATTAGAATGGAAATGGGAGAAGGCAATTTCTTTCATTGAAATAAAATATAATTTTTTTAAAGAGGGTCTTAGCGTATTTAGAATTTACTCCATGTTATGAAATTCTTTTCATTTTCCACTTGCATCACAAAATCTTAATACCTAAACTTTACCTAGCTCTGGTAGTAAAAGAATGAAATAAAATCTCATTAATTCATATTTAATTAATTAAAATTTGTAACAATTCAGGCATGCTGAGCTGAAATTCGCCTTTTAACTATGTATGAGATAAAGTTTGCTAAACTAAGAGTAGATATTTCAGATAAAATATTTAGAATGTCAAGGGCAAACTATTTTCAAGCACCTTGAAAGTACCACTTACAACTAATATGCTAATTAACAATCACTATTCTCTTTCATTATAGCAAATTAAATAAAGAACTCTAGTAGGCAGCATGGTTAGTTCTGATTATAAGTAATTTTAAGTTTGAAAAATTCATGCTATAGTTGGAAAACTTCAGTAGATATCTGAGAGATTATAATCCACACACACATTTATAGTATTTGAGATTATATGTTTTCTTCAGTCACACTGTGATGTACCTAGTACAAATATTGTCATTCCCATTGAGATTGAGAAAATGACTTGTTCAAAGTCAAAAAACTGATAAGTGCTACATGAAAGGTTTTTAAATTGTAGTCCATGGACAGGAGTATATGGATAGATTTCAGGTGGCCCATGAACCTGGATGGGGAAAAAAAAATCACATCTTTATTTTCACTAATCTCTAATTTATTGTTTCCTTCTATCAGAAATGCAGGCAACAAAAACTATTCTGAGAAAGGTTTATAGGCCTCATTAGACTGCCAAAGGTGTCCATGACACACACAAAAGGAAATATGAAACATAGCTAATATTACTAACCATTATATTAAAAAAATTTCCTCTGTTCTAGGGTCAGGATTTCAATACAGGTCTCCTAATTCCCAGTCCACCATTCTTTCCACTATAAGAGAAGATATGTCCAATTTCAGAAATTTTCTTTTAAATGGAATTATACTATACATTTTCCTATTGTTGATAAATAGGAAACACAGGTAATATAATATTAACTGTAATAAAAAAATTTTCAGAATATATTAATGAATTTCTTGCATCAAATTCATCCAATTTGGAAGCCTACCTGAACTGTCTAATAGGTAAAATTAAATAAACAATGAATTCAATAATAATTTAAATTTCCCATCCTCAGTGAGTTCAGTGCTAGGAAACATATGCTTATACTTGAAGCTAACATTGGTCATTATGAAGTTAATCAATAAATGGACTTTTCCCACACAATATAAAAGCAAAATTTTTAAATGTTTTAATAAAATATATTTTTTACAAAAAAGAAATGCAAAATAACTGGTAAAATAATGTAAAATTGGCCATATTACCTAACATATTAAATCTAAGAAAAACCCCACCCATTCTTTATACTTGGCATAAAATTAGATATATACACTTATCTCTATCCCATATCAGATTTATCAGACAATAGTTACAGCAAACCTGGCTGGAGAGTTTATCTACAGGGGCTTTTTAGTCTACTCCACCACTCCTTGTGTCCTCCTTTCCAGTTGAGCCTTAGTGCTGGTCTGCTACACCTTAATTCTGAAACTGTATTTCACAATGAAAATTCCATCAATGTGATTCAAGTGCATTCTTTTTAGCATCATCAAGTTGGGAAAAAAATAGCATATGCTAAATAAAAAGTTAAATCTTAGCAATTGAAAAAATATAAGTAGTTTAAGTCTTTAATATTTCCAAAAGCAAAGTTCTTATAAAATTATAAAGAGAAACCAGTACTGAGTATCGTTAACTATAAAGCATACTTCTACATACCTCAAGAAAAAAATTGACCAAGTAGGGATCTTGTTTTAATTTTGCACACACTATACAGAGAAACTGAATTTCTTCATTTTCAGTTGGAGTTGCAAGAACTTCACCACAAAGTCTGATTAATTTCTGTTTCAACAACAAAAAAAAAGGAATATGTTTTTATAATTCTTATAAATACTAAGTAAATTAAGGTAAGGATTTTTGATCTTTCAAATCTACAGAAGATGTATATATCACATGTTATGGAGACAGGAAAAATATTCTCATTTTCTAATGTAATTCTTAGTATCTTTAATATTTCAAGTAAAAAAATTTGATAGTTATATCAATGAACCTTTACATAGTATCTTGTAAATAGCTGGCACTCAAATATTTGATTAGATCTAATCATTCCCTTTTAAAGACAAGCTTTTATGTTATTAGAACCTTTAGAAAAGATTTAAAATAATTTCTATATCAAACCAAATAAAATAAATATTTTTATGTTAAAGGGGGAAAAAATACCTGCACTGGTCTGTGTACATTAATGTGTGGAAGTAATGGCTGTCGAATTCTTCCTAAAAGTTTGGTATAGAAAGCCAGTACTTGCTGCTTCATTCCTGGAGGACACTACAGACACAAGAAAAAGAGAAACAGACAATAAAAATATTATTGCCTTCTCAAAAATCACAATGTGCAATTAGGTAATTAAAATATAAGGATGAAAATATCAAGTATCATAATTTATATTCTGGAAATAAAATTCTATATCAGACTACATAGTTTGTGAAGTAAAAGAGCTGCAATTAATTAAATTAATTAAATTAAGCTTTGTTAACAAGATAATGTTGAGATTTAAGTTTAGTACTAGCAAAGTCAGATGATATATATTTTAAGTGTTGGTCTTACATTTCACAGCTAAAGAGGTTACTATTTAATAATAGCTGGAAACTTCCTAATGTGCAAACAGATATAAATAGAAGGTATTCTATGTAATAAATTATACATTAATGAACTGACAACTGCAATTATTTGTAAAATAATATGCACTGCATTTTATAGCTAATGAAAGTTTTAATAAAGTTTCTGAAATAAATCCAAACATTCTGTATTAAACATGAAATAGTGGCTAAAAATTAAAAGAAACTGAGGACTGACACTGTGAGATTAAATGGGTAAGGAATTAACAATGAAGTTACACTGGTCACAGCTCCTATAATCAATACTAATTATATTACCTTTCATTTTCTAAGTATCAAAAAAATATGCATCAGGAAAGAATAAGAACTTTAGTTACAAAAACATTTGTTCGGTAATTCACATGATGCTCTCATTTCACGGTACTATATATGTGTAATCACTAGCAACAAACATACTGGTGCAGCCCTTATTATTTTGCTCAAGAATCATTATCTTTACTACTTAGTACTTTTATAAAAAAGAAAAAGTTAAAAGCAAATTGCAGAGCATTACTAGGAAGAAGTAAAAACTGAATGAATTAAGAACTGAATAAGACAATCTAAGATACTCAGCAATTTCTATTCATATATATAATACACATATATACACACATATATCTCTCACACATATATTTATATATATATATATACATATACACATAAAAATCAATAATTTAGCCAATTTAAATTCATAATGCTTAGCAAGACATATTTAAAGAAAATTTACTTCTTTATCTGCTTATCTGAACATCATTCATAGATAGGAGATTACAAATTTTTATATTGCTGGAAGAGAACAGAGATACCATCTAGCATTCAAGCCATTATTTGAAAGGGGAGGAAGCTAAAAGCTAGATTATCCTAATTAGTGTAGGTGCCAATGCAAAAGCACACAAATCAATACATACAACCAGACCACGTTTCCCATCCCATCACACTATCTATCCTGGACATCTCCTTTGTTTGCTGATCATCACAGGACTTCCTGAGATCATGGAGTAAGAGAAGTTCCCTAGAAGTTCCACCCGGAGGCTCAATTTATTCTGACCAGTATGTCTCATGATCCACTATAATTACCTGGTCCTAAATCATGTTTCACAATCTACTGTCCATCTGTCCTGCCATCCAATCTACTTGACTGTTTGTTAGAATCTTAGATATATTTAATGTATTATTTGTTATTCAATTTTGAAATGAATTATCTCTGCTCCCTAAGGAATACACAAATAAATGACTTAATCTTAGCAAGCTTGATCCCTAGTCACTCCATATTGTGATTTCAAAGTATTCATAAAGTTTCATTAAATGCATCTGAACAGAATGAGTTAAGAACTTACATCAGCTTTCCCTAATGTGTACAATGTTTCCAAGATCTTGTGATGAAGTAAATATTCCATGCAAGGCCCAGTCTCTCCAAAGTCTAGTTCATTTTCTTCTTGTATCAAGATATCTAACATCTGTTCCAGATGAGATGGAATGTTTGTATCTGTCACTGGAGCTTTATCATCTAAAGAGTAAAAATAGCATCCACTAAATGTATACATTAAAATGTTTATTTTTAATCACATAGATTATACCTTTATTTTCTTACCACTATTCAGACTCTACAAAATGTAGGTGAATCTACATAACTTGTTTTCTCATGAAAAATAATATTTTGCCATAATCCTGATCAAAGAATCTATTCAATATTCTGGATTAAATCTTGTTCATACAAAATAACCAATAAGGAACTTTTTTTGCACTTATCATATTCTAATTTGTATGATATTTCTCCATGCCTGCTTTATCTCCCCCAAATTATAAGGTCAACAAGGCCAAGTATATCTTTTTTTTATGTCTGTATCTCCATTAGTACAATGTATCATAGCAGGTACTTAATAAAATTGTTCTTCAATTAAATAAAATTGCAGTATATTTTCCATAAGAGAACATGATTATAAAAGGAAATAGCAACATCAACACTTCCAAAAATAACAATGTTTAATTTAACCATAATTTGGAAAACCTTACTTTTAAAATGAATTATGAAGAAAATTCGCTGTCTGAGAGTACCCTTGGGGTGAGTGTTGGGGGAGGAAAGTTGGGGAGGAAAGGAAGGCACAGAGAAGAAAGTACCATTGAGATCTTTCCTGATTCTGTCATTGGTTATCTTGTAATATTGGGAAAGTCAATTTATCCTACCTGGTCATCATCTCTTCATGTGTGGGTTTTTGTTTTTTAATAAAGGAGGAAACAAAAGAAAACCCTTTTAAATTATGAAAATCTTTTGATTAGACTTTTCAAATTTGCTGTTAAGGCATAGTAAACATTACAGATTTTTTTCCCACCATTCACACACACACACACACACACACACACACACACACACACGCATATATGCATGCACTTTTATAGTCATATCATTGAATTTGGTCAGGAAAAAGTGTTTTCCCCTTTTTGATCCAACCTATTTTCATATTACAACAATGGATTAAAAAAATGAGCTAGGCCCAGAATTTAGTAAGAGGAAGAAAGTAACCTAGATGACATCTGGGAAATTTTGCAACAATTTCAATGATCTTAAACTTTTAACACCAATACTCTTGCAGTAATGTTACAGGACTGAAAATTACAAAATGCCCAAATGTCTCCATTATGGTATAGAGACTGCAAGTGCAGTGGTACAAATGCTAAATTTATAAAGGGCCTGGTTTCAAAATAGGGATCTTTTACTTAATCCCTGTAGATGCATGATCAAAAATTTTGCAAAAACAAACAACTTTGAAAGAGATAAGAACTATGATCATCATAATAACCAATCATGAAAAATGAGACATTTTTGCCCATGGCTGAAATAGGAATTTTTTTGCTTGACTATTTACTATAAGGTTCTTGGTTTTTTTATTCCATTTGGAGAAGAGGAAATAAATTTTTATTGGAAAAATTATATTAAAAGAACACATATTATTGATATGACAGTAGGTAGGTTGTTTCTCCTCTTGAGGCTTAAATTGGAAGGAGTTCATAGGATCATAGAATTAAGAGCTGGAAGAGACCTGACCTTAACAGGTCATCCTCATTTTAAAAAAGAGGAAACTAAGGCCCAGAAAAGTTAAGTAACTTTTCTATGGTCATGCAGATATCACAGAATAGAAATATGAACCCAGGTTCTGTGACTACAAACCACTACTCTTTTCAATACACTATACAGCTTCTAATATAGAACTGGAAGGAAACTCATAAGTCATTAAGTCTAATGCTCATCTATATAAAGAAATAGGCCAAGAAAGATTAAATAAACCATTTACTATTAGTAAATAGAAGAACTTTTTGGTCTTTGATATCCTTTCTAGTTCTAAACCTATGATTCTGTGATCCAAAGAGCTATGGAAAAGACTCACAATAGGCATAAGCAGGCTGCATAAAACATATTACCAACATTAACTTGAACCCAAAAAGATGAAAAATATGTTACTCAGGAGATATTTGAACATAAAAGAAGGACAAACCATGCAGTTAGAATAAAGGATAGCAAACAAAGTTGTACTGCTACCATAAAATGTTAGAAGACAGAGAAGAAAGCCTCTGGGACACACTGGGGATCTCTCATGTGAAAAACTGATGGGAAGACATGGATAAGAACCTCAGAGAATAAAAAGTCATGGATAAGTTTCAATTTATACTGTTAAAAGAAGGAATGCCAGTAGAGATGAAATAATGGATTCATTAAAGTTTTCTTAAGATATATTTTTTTATTTATTTTGCTTTTTTTGGAGGGGGGAAGGCAGGCCAATTGGGGTTAAGTGAGTTGCCCAAGGCCAAATTTGAACTCAGGTCCTCTTGACTCCAGGGCCAGTGCTCTATTCACTACAACACCTAGCCGCCCCAATTCATGAAAGTTTGAAAGAATTTTTTAAAAGCCCATGTTACTATCACAATATATTTTATTTGCACAGCTTTAAAGCATGTCTGAATATAAGATAACAAGATATCAAATTCTTGGTTAATTCCTATACTTGGGTCTTCCTGAAGTTCTAAATTTAATATGTACTGTCATTGCTATAATTCAATCTGACAAGTAATCATTAAGCATTTCCTATGCATAAGGTACAGTGCTAGGATACAAAGGATACAAACTTAAAAAACAACATTCCCTTACCTTAAGAAACTTACATTCTAGTAGGTATATGCTTGATGTACTGATCTGTATAAATATGAGCTTATTGTTTCATTATTCTTTATTGTCAGTTATTTGGCACAATATCTTATGCAAAGTGTAGGTGCTTAATGAATATTTGTCGATAGGTTGAGTTGAATACAAATTTGTATGTATATTGCATGTTTGATACAAACAGATCGGAGATTGGAGATACCATTTCTTTTTTATTCCCTGACAACAGGTACTAAAAAGATGGCTACTGCTTATTTGTTTTTGCACTAGTTGCCTCACTCATGCCTGAAATGCACTCCTTCTTCCTCATGTCCATCTCTTAGAATGTTTAACTCCCTTCAAAACTAAGTTTAAGCGACCCCTCCTAAATGAACTAATCTACTCAGTTACTACTGCCATACTTTGTCTTTGCTTATATGTGTAGATTTCATTTTCTTCCAATAGAATATAAGCTCCCTGGAGGCAAGGACTGTTTCATTTTTTTCTTTGTGTATCCGTGCCTAGCATAGTTCTTGGTACTAAATAAATGCTTATTGATCAACTGACTGATAGAATATTTTTTTATTCTTGATTTGAAAATTATTAATGAATTGTCCACAAAATAACCAGACCATGACTATTCAAAATGGACTACTTGTTGTTTATCATTAAGAAAAAAATTACTACTGGAAAGATTCCTTAATGTTGAAAAACGAATGAAAAGAAATTAACTTAAAGTGTGTCAAGGTAAATGTGTTTTCCTCAGTAGTAGTTAGAGGTGGGGATTCAAGAGTTGAGAACAGTCATCAGGAAAGGTTGCACCTTTCAATAAACATTTCTGCAAATCTCTACTGTTCAGACTAAACAGAAAAGGAAGTAAAAAATTAGGTCTGACACTAACAGAAACATTTCCAATTAGAGAGAATAAAAATGAATGATGACATTGACTACTATTTGCCTTTGCTATCTTAGGACACTTTTTAAAATGTGAATCACAGCAGAATAAGTTGTTTTTAAAAAACATGCTTGGGTGGGAACTCACATAATGAAAAGAGATCCCAGCATTCCATAATTCTAGCCTTTCTTCTTATACAATTTCTGTACCTAATTCAAAAATTACCTGAAGTCTCTATGTAGTAATGGGTAATTGCCTTCCAGTGATAAACAAAATCTTCTTGTAAAGGAAGAGAAGGTGCAAGCTACAAAGAAAGAAAAAAACAACTCATAATTTAGAAAATAGCATTATTATATTATTTTTCATAGAATGAAAAAAAATTCTAGTCTATATATATAAAACATCACATAAAATACCTACTTTCAAATGCCTTTTTGCACCACATCAGGTATTAAGGTGAACCATAAAAAATTCAAAGCCAAGAAAGTAGAAACAAAATTCATACAGAAGATGGAAAATATCAATTATCACCATGAGGACGATAATTTAACATTACTATTACACTATTATCTTTTCTTGGTATGGTTTAAAAAACGTTTTTTATTAATTAATCCACTGCTATGGATGTACCATGTTTTTATCAAGAGAAAATTGTTAACCCATCCTCATTCTGTCAATATTTTTAAACTAAAACTCATATCAATATTTAGTATCAGCTGATTGAATTATATCAAGGGAACTTTCTACTTTGGACTTTAAAATATAAAACAGTACTATTTCCACATCATCATATAACAATATATAAAGCCAACTAAGTAATCAGACTAAAGGTAACATTTTCAGAAATATTTAAAACTAAGTCTTTCCTATTTTATGGTGTACCATATCACTTATTTTAGCAAATTGTCATTTTAGAAATATACCTGTTACTTTATGTCTCTATTTCTACTTTGAAATTCATTTCAGGGCAATTTAAGGATCACTATTGCATATTTTCAAGATTCATACACAGCAGCTATAGAATCTTAGATTTCTACTAACAATGAGAAAAAAAGTTTGAAATCAAGAACTGATCCAAGTATTTTAGCAATATAGTTTGTATTACATAATTACATGATGATATATTTTGCAATGCTGAGAAATAATCATATTTTATAAAAATTTTACTATTTATTAAAGGCAGAGAGCCTATCAGGCCAGACTTAGAACGAATAGAATTAATAGGTAGAAATGTAAGACTGATTATGCTATGTCATCGTGAACATAGGACCCAAAATTTCATACAATTTCTGTTCTTATTTTTAAGGAAGCTAATGGGACTTGAGATTGGAAATACCAATGCCTAAACAAATGCTAAACTACTTACGAGGATACAAATATCCAACTACTTCCCATGTTTCCAAGTAAAAGAAGAAAACATGCTATTATCCTTAATAACTGGGAACTAAAGCTCAAAAGAGTTAAATGACTTGCTCAGCATCCTACAGCTAGTAAATTTCTGAAGCAGATTTGAACACAGGATCATCCAAAGAAACCCTTCAAATAAGCCTTATGGATAATTCTAACAAAAAGCAGGACTTCCAAATGAAATGGATTTGAAGAAGGGAGGGCAGTGCAAAGTCTCCAGCCTCACTTTCTCCTCCAGTCATCTGGGTCCACATTTTGATAGCTGAAACCTACCTAGTTATCTTAGGCAGGGGTGGGGAACCAGCAGCCTTGAGGCTACTAGTGGACTTCTAGGTCCTTGGGTGTGGCCTTTTAACAGAGTACAAGTTTATGTAACAAAATCCATTTATTAAGGGAATTTGTTCTGTGAAGTTTGGATTCAGATTTTGTTCTGTTTAAGGCCCCAGGTTCCCCACCCAGGTCTTAGGGTATTACTGGCTAGATTTCTTTCTTAAAGATCATGCTTTGAAGAAAAAAAGAAAAAGAAAAAAAGATGGTGCCTTAAATCTAATTCACCTGGGCTCTTACTGACCAGACAATAGGTTCCTGGCAAGCACCACTTAATGGTTATTTTGGGGGGCCACCTGGCTCAAAGTGAATGTAAATAGTAATTGTTTCCCTTTTTGCCAGCAAACTGATGGTCTTCCCCTCCCAGTTTGATTTTTTTCCCCCATTAAAGGTATCATCCCTTGTCTTTTTTTTTTTTTTTTTTTTTTTGCTTTTTGGAGGGGGGAAGGCAGGGCAAGCAGGGTTAAGTGACTTGCCCCAAGGTCACAGGGCTAGTAAGTATTAAGTGTCGAGGCCAGATTTGAACTCAGGTGCTCCTGACTCCCCAGCTCACTTCTTAAAAAGGCCTATTCACTGAATGGGCTTTGCCTCACTCAAACTGGGATCTTGGAAAGACTATAGCTTAAAAGGTCCAAAGTCTTTGCCCTGTGGGCCACCTCCAGTCACCCTGAACTATATCTGGCCATTGGACCCAGACTCTAGAGGAGAAATCGAGGCTGATGAGTTTGCAGAGCTTTCCCTCACTCAAATCTAATTCATTTGCAAGTCACATCATTATCTTCCCAATGTCAAGGTCCTCTTTGAGAACCAAAGACCAACCACAACAAAAAGCAGGTCTTGAAAAATATTTACCCACAATCCACAACTTTTCTAGTTATGCCTTTTCTTCCTACTTCCTCTCTTAACATTAGTGATCTAAAAGAAAATAAATCTATTCACAATAGGAAGACGCTGATTTCTACAAAATCTTTTTTTGTCATTAAAAGCTTTTCTTAAAGAAGAAAAAATAAAAACATGCAATTGGTAATGGTGCAAATAAATAAATTGTAAAGAAAATTGAAAATAATGAGGAACGTGAAGTGTGAGATAAATAAGAGAAAGACAGTAAGAGAAAAGAGCAGTTAGTGGGAAAAATTAATGAGAGGCCTTTCTAAAATCTTGTTTTAGCCTGATACCTACTTTAAAAATTTTTTTTCTTCAAAATACGCATATTTCCCTAAATAATTTCAGTTTTATCAGAAATATCAATTGTGTGACATTTCAAAATTTAGTAGCTATTATGGAAGACATATCTAATTATTCTTAAAAATTAGGTGGTTTTGTTTCATTTTTAAATCTTCAGAGATTTAGAAAGAATGATAGATGAATCAAAGGAGGCAGCAGTTGCCCCAGATAATTTTACCAATGCAACTCTCAATCTTTTTACAGGAAGGGTCACTGAGAAATAAAGAGTTCAAGACTGGTTTCTACTATAAGTCTAATCAATATAGACCATGTATTTGCTTTGTATATACCTCTCCTCAGGATGAGATTTGAAATAAACTTATTTTACACAGAAAGTTAAATAGGTTCAAGTAATAAAGTTTTCAATATTTCAAATAAGGGTTAGTAAAACAACTCCCTAGTAAATCTACCTATTCCATTACTAATCCCCTTTGGACTAAGCATAGTACATTTTGTTTTGCAACTCAAGGAGACTGATCATGTATCATAGTTATCTGTGAGGTGCCTAATGTGATCTCCTCCCCCTTAGAACAGTTTGTTTGAATGCAAGGTTAGTAAATTAGAAATGTGGAATCAATCACTGCATAGAAACTTTAATTCTTCCACTAAAAATAATGAAGTGTGATTAAGAAGATTTCTTATTTTAAAGCTTTGCTTTATGTTATACAGATCAACTGTCAAACATGGGGGCTAAGGATGAGGAATCTTTTATAACCTTTCTTTCAAAAAAAAAAATTGAATTTCCCTCAGGATAATAAAACACATTCTTGGCTTTGATAACAAGTACACAATATTTAATACCAAAGTTTTCTATATATATTTCTCTCTCCTTCACTAATATAAACAATGGTGGCATATTTTCTATTATTGAAAGAAATTAGAAGACCTATCCTGATCAAACGGTTCTTAAAAAACAAAATCAGTCCTACCTTTCTTTTCCTTAGTGCTATCTCTTTTCTCACTAGCCCCTTAATGTTCCCCCTCTCTTTCTTAAAATACTGTCAATCCTCTAAGGCCTAGATCAAGACTACTGTCTGTAAAAAGTCCTCACTAACTATTCTAGTCAATGATTTCTCTCCTGCTCTAATATGTGTTGTCTGTAGCAATCATATGACACTTAAATCTTATGCTTCCTTTTAACTGAATTGTATTTATATATGTCATCTCCCCAATAAGATAATAAAAATCTTAAAGGCGAGGGCCATGGATTATGCTGTTTAACCTCCATAGCACAATGTTATATGCACACGTTATGTGGTTCTGGAATGGAATTATAGACATATGTAAGACAGAACAAAATATCGTATTATGAATTTGATTTTTTAAATCCTTGCTGATGTTTAGTCATTTTAGTTGTGATCAACTTTTCATGACCTCATTTAGGATTTTCTTGGAAAAGATGCTGGAGTGGCTTGCCATTTCCTTCTTCAACTCATTTTATGGATGAGGAAACTGAAGCAAACAAGATTAAGTGACATGCTCAGAGTCGAACAGCTTCTAAGTGTCTTAAGGTGGATTTGAATTCAGGTCTTCCAGACTTTGGACCCCAAGACCCATGCTCCATCCACTGTACCACCTACCTACCCCTTTAAATCCTAAACAATAATTTCAGAGATTATTCATCTCAAAAATCCCTTCTTACCTAGTTGGAGGGAAATAAGATTTTACACAAAAACTGAAAATAAACATGATTATCCCCCTTCACAATGTCTTGGGGATATTATCTATGGGAAAACATGCTCCTTAATACTGGAATTAGACTAGCAAGGAATTTAAAGCAAAGGAAGGCAATTTATTTCCCCTTTAGTTGCTTCACAGGATATAGTTCCCAAATCATTTAAAAACACATCTCAGATGTGTGACATGTAACACTGATCTGTTTACTGGCAACAAACAGAGGATTACAGTTGTATAATGGATGGTTTTTAATGGCACACAGAAGCTAGTCAAAGCTGAAGAGGGCTAGCTGGAATTTTGCTAAAAGAATTTTTCTTGGTCAATGGATTTTTTTTTCAAGATGTGAATTTCCCACCTAAATACAAAATAGGCTACCTTATTAAAATTTTAAAATAATGCAAATATCTTTGCAAATAGCTTAACTGCAACTAAGATAAAATTAAACAAGAAACCTTTATTAAGCAAAATTTTCACTTGCAAACTGTTTTAATGCATGTTCACAAACTGCTGGACAACTCTTAATGATTCAGCAAACAGAAGAAAAATAAGTTGCAAGAGATGGCATAGACTGAAGAAACCTGGAAAGCAATTAATATCAAGAGGGCTAAAAATGATTTTAAAATTATTCAGCCCAGGCACTGGAAGAAAAACAATACCACTTTCCAGTAGTCTCCACAAAACCCCTATAATTATACACTTGGAAAGCTGCATTCTGACTGAATCAAGTATCAGAGGGAAACCACAGAAAATCAACAGAATGAGCTAAGAATAAAGACTTTTATGAGGGAAAAATATTCTAAGAGTTAAATTAATATAGTTGGGATTAAAAATATGACTATGTAATAAAGTTCGTTGAATATTGAAAGAGAAGACACGCCAAAATAGTGAAGACACAGAATACTCAAATTAAGATTTAATACAATATTTCATGAGAGGCTGGGTAGAAAAAGAACTGGGCTCAAAGTCACGAAGACCTGATTTGAATCTGTCTTCTGATACATACTAGCTGGCTGTGTGACCCTGCGCAAGTAACTTTACTTTCTAAGGGCTCTATCGAACTCTCTAGCCTATGAATAGCAGAGAAGATGCTGAAATACAATAGTAGAGAGTTTCCCCATTTAGGAATTCCCTATATTACTGAAATCACATTTCCAGTTCCTATTCCTTATCTGATAATAGGATAAAAAAAATTTTTTTTTAAGCAACTGGGGTTAAGTAACTTGCCCACAGTTACACAGCCAGTTATTTTTGTGTGGGTGTTAAGTATCTGAGGCCAGAACAGATCTGGGTCCTCCTGACTGGGGCCAGGTGCTCTTACTCACTGTGCCACCTAGCTGCCCCTAAGATAAAATTTTAAAAGTGCAAAGTTGTTCAGTCTACAAAGAAGCAAATTCTAATAAAATCTAGCAACACAGAAAAGTAAACAGAGGAGACAACACTGGCTTAAAACATTAATGCTAAGCTAACAGAAGTTCTACAAAATGTTTAAATTCATAGGGCCACATTACTTCCTAAGATTATAGGAAAATAGGATTATTGATTTCCACCAACTAGAAGGAAACCAAATAATTCAACATCATAGTGATAGTATATAGATGCTAACAATACTTGTGATTACAGAAGTTAAATAAAAGCAGAAAACTTGGGCCTTAGGATAGACTCAAATTTTACTGGGAAAAGGGGGAAGAAAGGTTGTCTTCTGCTCTTTTCAAATACAACTGCTATATATAATCCTTAAAAGATGAATGATCTGAAACAATGACAGATCTTTTATTTGCAATGACCTAGAATAATTTATTATAATAAATGAAAAGATTTTTTAAAAAAAATCCATGCTATTCTAAATGGAAGGAATTTTAATTATCTTTGGAATATAACACTAAGAATGATGCTAATTATCAGCCTAAGTGAGGTGAACAAAGAAAATTAATAAATGTACACTATACTTGAGTTTTAAAATCTATCCTATCTTCTCTAGCTTCAATTATTCTTAAATGTTGAAAATTTCACTTCCTGATCTCATACTGTACAAGTTTTCCCACAGTGCTTATAATAGGGCTAAAATCAACATCTCTCAATTTAAACTCTCACTTGACAAAAGTTGAGTTGTGTTTTTCTAAATTTTATTTTGTTAAGTCTAATAAAGGAATTATAACTATTGGAAAGACTACATTGCTAATGAAATAGCTTGTCAAATGATAAACTCAAGAATTAAGACACTATTTTTAAAAAACTGAACATGGAATTAAACTATAAATAAAGCTATTTTAAGTTGGGGAAAATTAAGCCAAACATTATCAGCTTTAAAATAAGGCAAGAATTATCTTTTTTAAAATAACAAATCACTGTTACATTTTCTGAGTGTTCATTTACCTACTTCTCTCTTCCTCCCTTATTTGAACATCTTTATGTACATGTATCCGAAATTCTGAAGTAAACAGAATTGCTGGATCTACCAGCAAAAAAAAAGAGCCAGGAAAGGCAGAAGACAAGAAAGGAAACAGATGGCTTCAGTGAAAGCTCCGGTATTGTTTAAATCCATACTTCATTAATACCCCCCTCCCTCCCAAGCCCCATTTCAGAAAAGCAAAAATCAATCTAGTGCACCTGAGGCCCTGGAAAAAAAAAAAGAAAAGAGTCAGTAGCGGCTTAGGAAAGGAGCCGTGCTCAACTGGGCCCAGAAAGGTCGGGGAAACACCTCTTTCTTCCTTTCAAGAAAACCAAAACAACCCCTGGGGGTCCGGTTCTTCGCTTTGTTTGGGCCCGGAAGGCTTTTCCTGGAGAGGGCTAACGGTCCAGGAAGCCGCGGGGTGGGGGACCCTGCCTGGGCCCAGGTGTCAGGAGGACTGCCTCCGCTTAGATGGAGTGGAATGGAATGGGGGTCCCTGGCCGCGGCCCACCCCCCGCCGTGCCGGACGCAGAGGCCCCAGACCCGCAGCGCCAGGCTCGGGGCCACGAGCCCCGGTCACCCTCTTCTCCTTCCTCCTTCCCTCCCCCGCCATGACTGGGACCAGAGGCACCAGCCCCGCGGAGGCCGGGATGGAGCCCGGGCCCTCCAGGGTCTCCTCTCCGTCTCCAGGAGGCCTCCCTGGCCAAGCCCGTGACCCCCGCGGGGTGCCCGGGCCATTCCCCTGAGTCCCGGGCCCGCCAGGTAGGCCCTGCGGGATCCCTGGCCTGCCGTGCTGCCCACGACCCCGCGGCCTTACCGCCTCCACGGCGTGCTGTAGGATGGACGTGAACTTGGAGAACATCCTGTCCCGGGACTGCAGCAGCTTCTCCCGGGACGACCTGGAGAGCTCTTCGATCCGCCGCCGCCGCCCCTGCTGCGGCTGCCGGGGCCGCTCCAGAGTGAAGGCCGGTGCGGCGCGGGGCGCGGGGCGGGACGAACGGAGCGAGGGCGGGAGGGAGGGAGAGGGCACGGGTAGCAGGGGCCCAGCGGGGCGGACCGGGAATTGCGGGAATGGGGGGGGCACGCGGGACAGCCGCCGGGGACCCCTGAGGCTATGGCTCGGCAGACACCGTGGCACTATGCTGACACCGCGCTCCTTCCGCCCGCCGCCGCCGCCGCTCCGCCCTACCAGGCCGCCAGGGGGCGCGGCCGAGGCTTCCCGGCCCCGCCCCCTCCGTCCCCGGGAGGGAAGAGAAGGCGGGGAGGGGGAGGGGAAAGAGGAACCCCGCCGGAGCGGGGTGGGGTGGAGGGCCTGGAAGAGGAGAGAGTGGAGGCTGGGGCAGGCGGGGAGGAGGAGGGACGGGGTTGACCCAGGATGGATGCTCGGTGCCAACCTGGGAAAGAAGGCATGTAAAAGAACCGACCCTTTGGGTTTGCCAGGACCGGACTTCGTAGGAGGTGCATGTAGATCTAGTGAATTCGTTATTTATTCGTTTATTTTTAGTTTAAAAAAAATCGGACTGGTGAAAAGAGTGGGATCTGTCTGGGACGGTGAAAGACCACACAACAGTTCTTGGCACATGGTCTCCCCCAAGAGAATATAAGCCCCATGAGGGTAGAGACTGTCTTCTGTCTTCGTGTCCCCAGTGCTTGGCACAGAGCCAGGCATATAGTAGGCGCTTCATAAATGCTTGTGGACTAAGTGGCTGACACGGGGCAAGCACTGTGTTAAGCCCAGAGAATACCAAGAAAGGCTAAAACGGGATCCCTGGCATTAAAGAGCTTACATTCTAATGGAAGGAGGGTAGATTTGGAGATAGCTGATGAATATGTATGAAGGAAACATGAGCTAAGTATGTGGAAGGCTGCGTTTTTATTCATTTATATTTCCTTTGTTTTTTAAACCAGGGTAGTGAGAAGCTGGAGATCTGGAATTGTGTGAAGGGCCCGTGTTCTGGTCAGTATGTCAGTCAACAAACATTTAAGCACCAGACTCAGCGCTAAGTCTGCGGATACAATGAAAGAAAGAAAAATAAATAAAACAGGATCCTTGATCCCCAAGAACTTTTCCATTAAAGGAGGAAACACCATGTCAACATGTACATATGAGATATCTATATACCAAGATGGAAGGTCAAGTATAGCATCATAACGGGTGGAGGGACCCTAGATTTTGAAAGTACTTTAGAATATTGAGTAAGGGGGAATTGAAGTAGGTCAGTTTTGTTGGTAAACAGCTGAGCTAATACAATATAACAGGGTCTTAAGTATGAGGAATGTAATCAGTTAAGTAGAATGGAATGCAGAAAATGATTACTTTGTTTCCCACTCAGGATGTGAGAAGTTTAAATGTAGTGTGAGGGTCTAGGGAAGAAGCAGAGGAAACACTTGTAAGGGGGAGAGGCTGTACACTGACTTCTGACTAAATAAAACATGCATATCTTTAAGGGAAGTATCAAATATGCTATTTGGAGAATCCTTAAAATAGATATAAAAGTCAGGTCTAAGGAATTTATCTATTGAGCTAGTAAACAGAAATTTTCACGTCACAGAGTTCTGTGGAAGTTTGTTTTTATTTTATTTTTTTAGATTTTAGATTTTTAGATTTTAGATTATTATTTTTATTATTTTAAAAATTAAAGCATTTTAAAACTCATATGACATTCATGATGGGATGAGAATTGTAGGATTCTAAAATCATAGGATTTAGCAGTAAAAAGGACCTTAAAAGTCATCTGTTTCAACCTTTCCATTTTACAGATGAGAAAATTGAGACCTATAGAGATTAAATGACTTTCCCAAAACCTTGTGCTCTGTACTGAAAGGTCATGACTAGTGAGTACTGTGTGAAAATTTGAAACTTTGTGATTGAAAAAAATGAAGGTGAAATGGAAGAAAAGGTCAGAAATGAAACAAGAGTATCAAAAGTCAAGAGTCTGGGGAAGAGAAAAGGTAAATAAGCCCTATTTCCCCCTTTCTCCATTTTTGTTCGCTCTATTCTTAATTGTGCTCATTTGCAGGCACATTTGTCTTTAGCTTTTTGTATCCTAAGTTCATAGAGTGAAGTCAGACTGCCTCTGATGTTATTGCTACTGTTGACAGTACAGTTGTGTTTAAAACAACCTTTCATCTGGATAATTGTGTCAGGCTTGACCAAGCCCCCACCCTTTTTTAAAAAATCATACTACTTGACTTGGTTGGTTACAAGTACTAACTGTAATTAATTTCCTACCTTAATTGTTATGCATTTATATGGCATTTTATATTTACATTGTGGCTTACAACCACTAATTGTATGGAGTGGTCTATTTAAAAACAGACCTCATTTAGAGTTGTTTGCATTAGACAGTATCTGTCCTGATTGTCAATCTGTGTATACCAACTATACACAATAAAATATATTTCTTTGCTTTACAATGACTCTTTTTCCATCCAATTTCTAGGTATAAAGACAGACAAATTGGGCTAAAATTGTCATTTAGAAGGTAGAAAAATATTTTCTCATTCTAGAGACAATGATACATCAATACTAATTTTATGTGTATTTTGCTGATGTGTTATGATTTGAAGAACAGTGGTGAGATTTCCTAAACCCTCGGGATATTTGGAGGTTAATGTTGAAAATCCCACAACTGGGATTTTGACTTCTTATCCTCAAAAAACCTGCATATTTTAATTGGAGAAAACATTCTTAAGCCTTATCAGTCATGAGTTGTCCAGTTCTTTTTTTAAATGTGTTTTGAAGAGAACAGAGGGGAAAAAAAACAAGGGACATCTCCCTGCCTAGATGAGAGACCCTTTAAAGGGGCGGGGGAAACTAAGGGAACAGAAGACAAACTGCTTTATTTTCCATTTTGTCTCAGTCTGAACCTTTGCGCTGGAAGGTCTCATTACCCAACACATCCCCCTCTACCTGTACTCTTTTTTCTCTAGCTGTACCCCATTCTTAGAATGTTCTCCCTCCTCTCTACCATCCTACTTCCTTAGTCCCAGCTAAAAATACAGATAACTTTTCCTAATCCTTCTTAATTTTAGTGCCTTCCTTCTGTTGATTACCTCCCATTTATTCTGTGTATAGCTTATTTTTATATAGTTATTAGCATGTTGCCTCCTCCATTAAATTGTGCCCTCTTCCAAGGCAGGGAGAGGCTTTTGCTTTTCCTGTCTTTATATCTGTGGTGCTTGGCACAATGCCTGGAAGGCAGTAGGTGCTTAATAAATGCTTACTGTCTGTAATGGAAATGCAGATTTGAAGATCTTCCCTGCCCCTAGGCCCTTTGATTGGCTTAAGTGACTCTGAGAACCTTCTTTAATTTGAAAATATACTCTGCCCCCAATAGGCTGAATGTGGTCACATGGAGCCTGTGGTAGGAGGCTTGGTTTTCAGGAATGACCACACCTTGATGCTGTGTGATGGGGCAGTGGGTCAAGAGGGTGGTTACATTCTCTGACCCAGGAGAAGGCTATGTAATTCCTGATGTGAGGCTTTGCTTTGGGGCTCACTTTGAGAAGTGTTGTGTGATTTGACAAGATGAGACTCTGGGCAGCTGTTGAGAGCCCCCCCACCCCCACCCCCGGCTTTGAAAACCCAGATGTTGATGCTTCCCTCTCTGGTAACTGTGATTTGGTATTGCTATGATGGCTGGACAGTTTGGAAGCCTGTCTGTTTGATCTGTCTGTATACTCTGAAGTTCAGGGTGCTGACCTTTTCCCCCTGAACTAGGTAATATATGTTTGTTTGATTAAAGTAAGCTTGTTAACCCATTTTGAGTTGCTTTCCTTTACAAAAGCAGATCTAAGAACCTGTGTTGGCAGCCACCCTGGGGATGCTGGGGTACTTAATGCTACACTGTCTGACCTTTAAATCTGCCCCAAAAAGTGAAATTCCATTACTTGCTAATGAGTCCTTGCTATATGTTAATGTATTGTCTTTCTACATATACTTTTTAAAAATGCTTATTGGAAGATGTCTTTTCATTTGTCCCATTATTCGGTGACTTTTCCTTCTTTTAGATTCCCTTCATTCATATTTATCTCCCTATCCAGACCATTGTGGCAGTCATCTGGTTATTCTCCCTTTTTCAAGAAGTTTAATACCAGTTTTACAACCTTTTGACCCCAACTCCTGCCTTTATATTCATGAAATTCAACATACATATTAATGCCCCCACTTGGTTATCAGCCTCCTTAACTCACATGACCCGCGCTTTCAATACTTCTCAGCTACACATAGGAATGGTCATACCCTTGATATCATCATCACTCATGTGTTACATTTCCATGAACAATTCTCTGATCATCATCTCTTATCCTTTCAAGTCTCTCTATGGTCCACTCTTTCTAAGTCTATTCTTAGTCATCCAACCAACCTACACTGAAATTCTTTCCTAGACTGTCATCTCAACTCTGGCTTCATTTTCTTCTCATTCAGTTCTTGACCCTATAGCTAACCAGCTCAGTAATACACTACTGTCATCTCTAAAATCTCTTATCTCGGTTTTCTATTGCTTTTGAAACTTCAACCATGGAAAGTTTCCCACCATCCATCTTTTCTTTTCCTACTCCTGAATGGCACTGAAAGTAGTCATATAATTACTGAACCATGCAGATTGGGTCCAATGCTAATAAATCCCAACTAGGCCTTCACTTACATATCATTTAATTTCATTTTTCTTTATGGATTCAATCACAATGGTTGTTCAAAATCTTTTCCTTTTACCTAACTCCTTTTGCAATTCACCTTTCCCCCTCCTTCTCAATGAAATACCACACCATGTACTTGACTAAGAAAATAGAGACTTTTTGTCATGAACTGTCTCTTCTATATCCCCATTGATATCATTTTCCATTCTCTCCATCTTTGCCCTTTGTCTAATAAGGAGGTGACCTTTGTCACCAAGACCAATCACCTCTACTTGTGCCCTTGATCCCATTCCTTCCCAGTTCCCCAAAAGCTTAAACTCCCTCCCCCTTTCTCTAGTCTTCAATCTCTATAACTACTTCCCAACCACCTACAAATATGCCCATCACTTTTCCATTCTTAAAATTTCACTTACCCCTTCCATCTCCTCAGGCTATCACATTCTATCTCTTTCCCTTTCACAGCCAAACTTTTGGGGGAAAAAAAGCTATCTTCTCCTATCTCTTCTCAAGGGCCATGTCACTTTCAATTGTTTGGTAGGTATTCTTTCCATTTACATTGTTGTAGTCATTGGCTCTCATTCCTTTCAATCTGCATCATTTCATGTAAGTTTTTCTTTCTGTATAAATTGTATTAATTATTTCTAATAGCACAGTAACATTCAATTACATACACCAGTTGGTTTAGTCATTCCCTAACCCATGAGCATCTATTTTGTTTCTAGTTCTTTGCTACTGTAAAAAGTACCCCTATAAACAAAAATATGTTCAGCACTAGAATGATACAATGTATCTGATAAGTGTTAGCTAGCCTTTGACTAGAGACAACACCAACCTCCCAGGCCTGTCCATTCCATTTTTGGATAGTTCTGATTGTTAGGATGTTTTTTCCCCAAGTCTAAATTTGTCTCTTGAAACTTTGACTCATCTTTCCTGTGATTCTTCTATTTGCAGACAAATAGAACAAATTTAATCCTTCTCATACATGACGATCCTTCAAAAATTTTAGTAGAACTATCATCCCCCTTGAGTCTTCCCAAGTGAAACATACAGAGATCCTTCAATGAAAAGATTCAAGGCCCTTCAAGCTCTTGCCTGCCTCATGGAAGCTTGTTCATCTTTCTACTAAACTGGGATACCTAGAACTGAGCACAATATTCCAAATATTGTCTGACCAGGACAGAGTACTATGGGCTTACCACATCTGTATTTTTGAAAACTATGCACTTCTTCATAAGGCCAAAGATCATATTGGATTTTTTTCTGCTATATCACATTGTTGTCTTATACTGAGTGTACATTCTCCTAAACTCCCGGATATTCATCCTGTTATATAATTACAACCCTTCTCCCATCTTGTAGTTGGAAAGTCATTAAAAAAAAAGATATATAAAACTTTGAGTTTCATTTTATTCGAATTCAGTCCATTATTCTGGACTGTCAAGATTTTTTTTGGATCCCAAGTCAGTCAGCCATTGTATTAACTATTTCTCTCAGCTATGTGTTGTCTACAAATTTGTTAAGCTTCCATCTATGCCTTTCTCTATATCATAGGTAAGAAATGATAAAAAGGACATGGTTAGCACACATTCCCTAGAGCTTTATACATAAAACTTTCCTCAAACAGACATCAAATCATTAATGACTATTCTTTGAATTCAGTTATTCAAACAGTTTGAAATCTGACATCATCTAGGCAACATCTCTCTACCTTTTCAATTAAGAATTGCTATTTTGTCAAACACTTTTCTAAAACCTAGGAAAATTACAACTAAAGATTACCATTTTTGTTAATGATACTTCATAATTATGGACTGCAATATGGATAACTACTGAGTAAATATCTATTGGAATATTCCATAGGCATCTCAAGCTCTACATATCTAAAATAGAGCTACTTTTCCCCATGTACAAATTCACTTCTCTTATTCACTTATTTCCATCAAGTGTATTACTATCCTTTAAGTTACACAGGTTGGCAAACTCACAGTCATCCTCGATACTTTGCTTTTATTGGTCCTCTCCCCCATCTAATTAGTTCCCAAATCTTGTCAATTTTTCCTCACCCCAAAAACACGTAACATCTCTCACATCCATCCTTTTCTCTCTATGCACACAAACATTACCCTAGTTCAGGTCCTTAATATCTCTTGCCCAGAACATTTCATTTACTCCTAACCAGTCTCCCTGCTTTCACTCTCTCATATTTATCAAAGGGATAATCATAAAGCACAGTTCTGTCCATGTCACCATCCTGATCAAGAAGTTTCAGTAGCTCCCAGCTGCCTTGGGGACAAAATACAAATTCCTATACTTGGTCTTTGAAGTCTTTCATGGTCTATGTCCATATCTTTCCATAATAGTTTCACATGTTTTCCCCTCACATACTTTCTGTCTTAGCTAAACTGGCCAATTTGCTAATTTATATAACATTCCATTTCCTACCTCCATGCCTTTGCAAAAGTCGACTCCCATGCCAGAAATATCTTTCTTCACTTCCACCTCTTAGAATTTCTAGCTTCTTTCAAAGTTCAACTGAAGTGTTATTTCCACTAAGCCTTTCCTGGTTCTCCCAGTTGGAAGTGCTCTCTGCCAAAATTATTATGTATTTATCTTTTGTATTGATTTGTCTGAGTATGTGTATCTATAACTTTGGTATAATTTGAGAGCAGGAACTTTTTTGTTTCAGTCTTTGTCTCCCCAGCACTTACACACTGTCCCATATATAGTACTAAATAAATGCTTATTGAAAGAATGATGGCTCACTTACTTTTCCCATGCTTGGAATGTACTTCCTCCTTAGATCTGACTCTTAACTCAAGTCCTTCCTCCTAAATGAGATCTTTCCCAATTCCCCCAGCTGCTGATGCTTCAACCTTCAAGTTATCTTGTATCTACTTTTTATATGTTTTGTGTGTGTGTGTTTTTCAGTGTGTGTGAATACACTTGCTTATTTCCTCTAATAGACTACAAGTTTTTTGAGAAGAGGGACTCCTTTATTTTTGTATTTGTAATTCTAAAGGGGATTGGCCTGTGTGGGCCCAGTACTTCTTGACCAGTCGCCTATTACATATATCAGACATCTAACATAATGTCTGACACATTAGTAAATTTTTTTGTTGATTGATTCTTGACAAATAGTTGAGAAAAGGGCACTGAAAGAATAGAAATTTTAATGGGAAGTGGTGAGTGTGATAATGTGGGAGCATAAAGGAAGCCAAGGACTGGGAGACTAAATAGATGAAAGGTAAAAGGTCTCAGAAATGGAAGGTGAGACAGATTGTATTTACTCTGTTTTCTGCCACCATCCCCAGGATATAATGTGCCCAGTATCATAATGAAAAAAAATGGAAATGAATAGCTACAAATAGGATCAGAGCCACATAATTTTTTTTAAATCCCACTAAAATTCCATTTCAAAGCACTTAAAAGTAATAACCTTTGGTTTTACATTGATTCTTTATACTAGATATGAATATTAGGTAGTTGAAAAGGCATTTATGAATTAAATAGGAATTATAACATTGTTGCTGTCATCCTTAAAACACAAATATTCTATATGCTTTTTGTTTTCTTGACAGATATCAGAGTAGTAGGAAACTACTTCTCCCCTGTTGTAGTCTAGACGTGATATTTATACACCTTATGCATTGTGGTCCTCAGGACATGAGGAGGAAAGGCAGCCCAGGATGGGTCAATAAGCAAGTCACAGAGTAGAAGCAGGAAATGGTCTATATTCTCCTATATTTTTATTGTGCTTCTAGTAGGATAATCTCTCTTGAATCTACTTTTCTTCCTCTCACTTGACACCCCTTTCCACTGCTACTTCTTCCCATACTTCTTATCCATTTCATCCTTAACCCTCCTCAATTTCTATGCTCTCCTATCATCTCAAACCCTCCTCTATTGTCTAAAAAAAAAAAAAAACAATGCCCATTTCTCTAGCTTTCTCCCTCTCACATGGTTCTCATCTTCTGGTGTTTGTTGAAGCTTAGTTTTCTCACCTTCTAAAGTTAACTCCATCTTGTTGAGATGATTGTTGCTCTCATTTGTGGAATTTTAGTCACTTCTCTTCCTTCCCAGTAAGTCCAGGACCCAGATGATTCTGCATTTGAACTCCTTTCCCTCTTTGAATGTATTGGTCTCCCCCCAAAAAGATAAGAAGATGGTACATTGCAGGAATATCTACATAATTAACGTGAATGCATAAGAGTGGAATATGGGGGGCAGCTAGGTGGCACAGTGAATAGAGCACCAGCCCTTCAGTCAGGAGGATCTGAGTTTAAATACAGCCTCAGACACTTAACACACACACACACGCACACACACACTCACACACACACACACACACACACACAAACTAGCCATGTGACCTTGGGCAAATCACTTAACCCCAATTGCCCTACCTACCCCCCCTCCAAAAAAAAAAAAAGACCAAGTGTAAGAAACAATAAGTAACCAGGTCAACTAGAATATAGAGGGTATAGGCATTGGGGTAGTAAGGTGAAATATGTCTGGAAATATTGGTGCAACCAAATTATGGAGGCTTTTAAAAAGCTTACTGAGCTATTTCTATTTTATCCTAAAGTCTTTGAGTAGGAAAGTGATATGTTTTTTGCCTTTCTTTCTATTACCAAGTATTAGCACAGTGCCTCATGCTTAATGAATGCTTACTGATAGACCTGTGCATTATGAAGATAATTTTAGCACCTGGATGAATTAGAGAAAAGAGAGACCAGAAAAAGGAAGATCAGTTAGGAGACTATTACAATAGGACAGGCAAAAGATGGCAAAAGCCTGAAGTAGACAATGGCCTTGAGAATGGAGAGGGAATTGGTGCATGACATGCTGTGCCTATGTAGTCCTTGCTTTCAAAGTCAATATCACAATGTCTACAGATATTATAACTACTTTTAAAGGGCAAAAAGACCAAAATAATGTCAAAGTGGGTACATGATTTAGAAATAAAGGCTGATACTATAAGTAAACTGGGAAAGCAAAGAACAGTTTACCTATCAAATTTATGGAGAATGAAAGAATTTATGACCAAATAAGAGAGAACGTTATGTAATACAAAATGGATAATTTTGATTACATGAAATTGAAAAGTTTTTGCACAAAGCCAAATGGGGTCATGACTGAAACAACTCAACAACAAGAACCTTGTTTGGGTCTTTGTCAGACTGGTGAAGTTTATGGGATCCCTTCTCAGAAAAATGTTTTTAAATGCATAAAATAAAATACACAGCATTACAAAGGAAATCAATTATATTGAAATACATCTATCAAAACATTAACAAAAATAGTTCATGAATCCCAGGTAAAAAGCCCCTGCTCTAGTTAATATCTTGAGTTGTTATTCTCAAATAGGACCATGACATCAAAGAGGTGATACCATAACATGTAAGTGAATTAAATTTAGACTCACTCCTCTGGAGCCATCTGGGCCAGTCATCCTGGATATCTTGAGAGATACTGAGTGAAGTGATAAGAGTTTTCAGACAAATGAAAGAGATTTAACAAAAGATATTTAAGGATTTGAAGTGACTGTGGTCAGAACCAAGATATTACAAATGTATTATTAAATATAATTTATTTAATAAATTGGAAAATAGACAGCTAGGTGGCTCAGTGTCCTGAATTGGACCTGGTGTCAGGAAGATCTGAATTCAAATCCAACCACAGACATTAATAGCTACGTCTATTATTAGACAAGTCACTTAACCTCTCTCTGTCTTAGTTTCTTTATCACTAAAATGGAGATAGTAATAGCACCTGCCTCACAAGGATCCAATGAGATAATATGTAAAATGTTTTACTAATCTTGAAGTATTATATAAATACTAGCTATTATTAATATGTATATACATGTATGTCTTTGCATACACACGTATGTATATATCTCTGTTTCATGTATATGTTTAGAAATTTTAATATTCATTTAAATATAGATAAAATGAGAGTATTAATGGGAACACATCTTTGTGGGCTCAGGGGCTACAGTAGTAAGAGAGTAACCACCTACAAGGGTTACCTCTAGAACCTGAGGAAGGTTTCCATTTCTTTGGGGAATCCCAGCCTAAAAGTGAATTGAGTCAGGGGAAATGAGGTCAGAAAGTTTCTAAGACTTGGGAAAATTATTGAACATGGAGGCAGGGGAAAGATGAGGGAAAAGTCAAGAATGACAATAAGGGAATAAGAGCACCAGCCCCGGAGTCAGGAGGACCTGGGATTGGTTCTGGCCCCAGACTTAACACCCACACACAAAAAACCTGACCGTATAACCTTGGACAAGTTACTTAACCCCAATTGCTTTAAAAAAAAAAAAAAGAATGACTATGAGGTTACAATCCCAGGTGGCTGAAAGGATTTTGGTGATGTCGGCCATTTAGGCATAAAGATCATTAAGTTATTTGTATATGTTGAATTTGTAATACCATGGGACATTTTGGTGGAAATTTTTGGGAGATGGTGATGTGAAATTGAAGCTCAGGAGAAAAATTAAGGTTGAATTTGAGGGTCATTTATGTAGATTTTAATTCAATCCTTGGGAATATAAAAATCACCAAAGGAGAGAGTGTGAAAAGGAGATGAAAGCACAGAATGGAACCTTGAGGTGATATCCTTAAGAAGGAAGGGTGATGATCCAGCAAGGAAAACTGAGAAGAAATCAGACAAATCAAAAAAACCATCAGAGTAATATATGGATGCTCTTGAATCTGAAATTATAAATTTTAATTACAATCCGTTAAAAGATTGGAAGGCTTTAGAATGTGATATTCCAGAGGGCAAAGGAACTAGGATTACAACCAAGCATCACCTTCCCAGCAAAACTGAGTGTAAGCCTTAAGGGGGAAATATGGATATTCAATGAAATACAGGACTTTTAAGCATTTTTGATGAAAAGACCAGAGCTGAATAGAAAATTTGACTTTCAATTAAAAGATTCAAGAGAAACATAAAAAGGCAAACAGGAAAGGAAAATCAGGTTATATTGTTTACATTCCTACATTGGAAGTGGATATTTGTAACTCATAAGAACTTTCTCATTATTAGGGCAGTTACAAGAAGTATATATAGACAGAGGATGCAGGTGTGAGTTGAATATGAAGGGATGGTATCTAAAAAAATTAAATTAAGGGGTGAGAAAGGAATTTACTAGGAGAAATGGAAAGGGAAAAGTAGAATGGGGTAAATTATCTCACATAAAAGAGGCAAGAAAAATTTTACAATGGAGGGAAAGAGGGGAGAGGTGAGGGGGAGTAAATGAACCTTACTCTCAAAAAACAGTCAATTAGGTATAGAAATTTATCTTGCCCTACAGGAAAGTAGGAGGGAAAGAGGATAAGAGAAGGAGTGTGTGTGATAGAAGGGAGAGCAGATTCAGGGAGGGGATAGAAGCAAAACAACTTTTTATGAGGGATAGGGTAAAAGGAGAGAGAGAATAGGATAAACAGAGGATGGGAAATAGGATGAAGGGAAATACAGTTAGCAATATTAACTACAGGAAAGTAGGAGGGAAAGAAGATAAGAGAAGGAGTGAGTGTGATAGAAGGGACAGCAGATTCAGGGAGGGGATAGCCAGAAGCAAAACAACTTTTTGGGAGGGATAGGGTAAAAGGAGAGAGAGAATAAGATAAACAGAGGATGGGAAATAGGATGAAGGGAAATACAGTTAGCAATATTAATTGAGTGATTTTGAAGCAAGTTTTACTGATAAAAGCCTCATTTCTCAAACATATAGAGAACTGAGTTAAATTTATAAAAATAAGAGCTATTCCCCAGTTGATGAATGATAAAAAAGATATGAATAGTTTCAAAGTAACAAATTTTTAAAAAGGTATGAACAGTTTTCAGACAAAGTAATCAAAACTATCTATAGCCATATTAAAAAAAAGCTTTAACTCACTATTGATTGGAGAAATGCAAATTAAAACAATTCTGAGGTACTACCTCATGCCTTTTAGACTGGCTAATGGTACAGAACAGGAAAATGACAAATGTTGGAGAGAATGTGGGGGGAAAAGAGACATTAACACATTGTTGATAGAGTTGAGAATTGATTCAACCAGTCTGTAGAGCAATTTGCAACTATGCCCAAAGGGCTATAAAACTATGCATACCCTATTACCTAGCAATACCACTACTAGGTCTGTATCCCCAAAAAAAAAAACAAAAAAAAAAAGGAAAAGGACCTATATATACAAAATATTTATACCAGCTCTTTTCTGGGCACAAAGAGTTGGAAATTGAGGGGATGCCCATCAACTGGCAAATGACTGCACAAATTGTAGTATGTGATTATGATGGAATATTATTGTACTATAAGAAATGATGAGCAGGATATTCTCAGAAAAACTTGGAAAGACTTACACAAACTGATGCAAAGTGAAATATACTATGTAAAAAGTAACAGCAATATTGTAAGATTATCAGCTGTGAACGACTTAGCTGTTCTCAGCAATACAATGATCCAAGACAACTCTGAAAGATTTATGATGAAAAATGTATGATGTAAAAATCTATCTCCAGAGAAATAACTGATGATGTCTGAATACAGATTGAAGCATACTTTTTGAACTTTATTTTTCTTGAGGTTTGTTTGTTTTTTGGTTAATGTTTTCTTTCACAACACGACTATTATAGAAATGTTTTGCATGCCTACCCATGTATAATCTATATAGAATTGCTAGCCTTTTCAATGAGAGGGAGTAAGTGCATAGGGAGGGAAGGAGGGAGAGAATTTGGAACTCAAAGTTTTAAAAACTTTTTGCATGTAAATGGGGGAAAATAAAGTACTAAATATTTAAGAGGCAATGGACTCTGGGAGTTAGAGTTTAATTGTCCTATGAAGAGTATGAGTGGAAAGCTTTTAACTGCCATTCTGGGGTCTACCTGTCCTAGATGAGGAGAAACTGAATGAGGTACAGAAAAAAGGATGAAAAGAAGGTCTTTCCAGAGAGAACTCTTTAAATGCTTATCTTGTGAAGAAACATGAAGAAAATTTTTGGGAAAAGATGTTCATCGATATCTTTAGAGAACTGAATGATGGTACAGAATTAGGTAGAAATAAACAGTTGTAGTGATGGTTAAATTGACTTCAACTGTAATCTTTCTTAGAACTGATATAAATAATTATTTATTCC
Organism: Gymnobelideus leadbeateri; assembly: GCA_011680675.1. Taxonomy (NCBI): domain Eukaryota; kingdom Metazoa; phylum Chordata; class Mammalia; order Diprotodontia; family Petauridae; genus Gymnobelideus; species Gymnobelideus leadbeateri. The sequence goes on from WOXC01001178.1 coordinate 221,694, forward strand.
TTTGTATTAAGTGTAGGAGACAGAGACAGAAAATAATATTTAACAAACTTGGGTAGGGAGACAATTATAGTAACTAATAAGTACATATTAAAACTTACCTCTTGTTTACCTTAGAAGCTAGAATGAGGATGAATCAATAAAATGAGATAATAGAACACAAATCAAGAAATGATCCCTTTATATAAGAGACAGGTGGTCAACCTAAGCCATTACTACACAAGGGAGGAGAGTATCCAGGAGGAGAGAGTGAGAAAAGACCACTAGATTTAGTGGTTAAGAAATCATTAGCAATCTTTGAGAGAACAGGTTTAGTAGAGAAATGGGGTCAGAATCCAGATTACAAAAGCTAGAAAAATGAGATGGTAAGGAAGAGGAAGCAGTAGATAGATAGATACATAGATAGATAGATAGATAGATGTATATAAACATATACTTATAGATAAGTATAGAGATCTTGATATAGATATATATCTCTATATCTCTATATGCCTATATCTATCTGTATCTTTATATACATATCTACATCTCTCTCTCTCTCTCTCTCTCTCTCTCTCTCTCTCTCTCTCTCTCTCTCTCTCTCTCTCTTTCTCCAGTAGTTTGTTGTTGAAAGGGAGAAAATATATTGAGCAGCAGCTTAAGGATGTGTCAAGATAGGGTGAAAGTCTGTTTTTCTTTCCCAAATATGAGATAGTTGGACATGTTTTTAGACAGAAGAGGAACAGGGAGAGAAAAAGAATATAATTAGTTCTCGTGAGATGGAATCTAAATCATTGATATATTTAGGAAATTCAAATAACAACTAAGAAATCATAACCTAACTAACCCTCTTAAACTCTCATTTGTGCAGAGGGTAGACAATACAATTGCATATATAAAATTCTGAACCCAATTTTAGAACTTATTAGAACATACTCAAGGTCTCTATCTCATTAGAATAATTCATATTTGACACATATAATCATCCCATCTTGTTATTTTCTCAAAAAATGTCCCAGCTATTAATTTCATGTATTAAATTCTTACTCTAGCAATTCACTCAGGTATTCACTTCAGCTCCCCATTCTCCCCTTAACAGGATGAGATACTGTTAAGGATCTACTCTTATGCATAGATACATAGGTAACAGCACTCTTTGTAAGTAGAGATGACTTGTACACTTAAGTTTAAGGGCCACACAAATTTATTTACCCAAGAGATGCTTATTTTACTTAGATTATAATAAAAGACATGGGAGGAAATGGGATATGTAAATAGCCTAAGTAATCGTGTTCAAATGGAATAGATATTACATTCACGTAGACTACTGCATTTAAATACTCTCTAAACATGGGGACATATTTAAGGTAACTCTTGAATAATTTACTTGCATTTCAAAGCATGCTCTATATACAGGTTTATTTCAAGACCTAACCTTATACATGAATATATAACTGATAATAGGCAGATGACAAACGTAAGTACTTCTTAACTTAGTTGTTTAGGATACGGAAAGGACTATAACTTCAAGATAGAATAACTTTAAATCTTACATATTTGCATCTTATTATAATAACTTAGGTGTATTCCATCATCTGTCTTTTAGATAAAGTTTTAATATTGTGTTCATATCTTCTACTGACCATCTGCCATAATTATAGAAATTTGCCATAAAAGCAAAAAGAGGAATATAATTATAGTAAGGAGAAAATTGATCCCTGCATCAAAATGGGCACAGGACAAACCGAAGAGTGTGGAATGATTGGACACAAGCCAGACAGGACCTGTCATACCAGTTCCCATTTATTGATCAGAGAGCAAGGTTTATATAATGAATGTAAAGCAATTATCTCTTAGATTCCCATGGGAAAATGTTTAATGTCCTTGTTCATTGACATACATCTTGTCCTTGTCCTTGTCCTTGTTCACTTATGTAAGTCCATCTGTTTTAATGTCCTCGTTCCCTTGCATGCATCTATATCTGGGTCACTGCTCAGTTATCACATCCTAAACTCTTGCAAGTCAGGAAGAGATGGTGAGCCAATATTAAGGCATAATATAGCCTTCACAGGGAGCTGGTTTGGGAGAAATTCTGGACCAGATTCTTCCCATTTATGGACCAGGTCAGAGACTGGCCCTCAACAGAAAATGTTCCCCTAGCTTGATGTCAATTCCTGGTAAAAGTCATACAGACAGCCAATTGTATTGTCAAAATGTCACAGCCAGGCTCAGAATTAGCCAGGTTGGAAATTTGTCTGTTCAACAGGAAATATTACACTGGGGAAATCAATTCAGGAGAGTCCTACCTTAGCTCATACCAAAAGTTGCTATCTCAACTCTTCCCTGAGACAGAAATCCATCTGTAGCAGTTTATAGATGTCACTCCCATAGAGCTATTGGCATTATGGATCATTGGCTCAATGGCATTTCCAATTACCATACCTGGAATCAGACTCAAAATAACATTAATTACAGTCCCATTAGATTTAACCTTAAATAACAATCACTAGTCATAACTTGGGGCTAGATTTAGTTATCATTACTTTTATGTTGTTGAGAATAAGCATTATAACTTGACCTCTTAAATTCCTGAGATTTAATCTGTTAAGATTAGGTTGACTCAAGATGTAACTTCAATACCATTCCAGGAATAACTTCATAAATTCAGTAATCACATATCATCCCATATGTTGCTACCATAATATAAACTTTGTAAAAAGTGTTAGTAATACGAGAGGATCTCATTTTCTCGGTAGCCATATTCTGGAATTTCACAAGATATGGGGGAGCTCTGCAGCAGCAGAGTCATTCCAGGCAGAGTAGTAAGTAAGGGAATGGGTGGAAGAACTAGTGAATAGAGCATCGGCCATGAAGTCAGGAGGACCTGCGTTCAAATCCAGCCTCAGACACTTAACACAAAAACTAGCCGTGTGACCTTGGGCAAATCACTTAACCCCAATTGCTCGCCAAAAAAAAAATAATAATAATTGGGTCAAAGCACCTGAGGCTGCCCTTCTCCTCTGTTCTTAAAATGAAAAACTTACTGATGCCAGTAGGGCAGGGCATTGGTGCCATTCATGTAATAGTTATACCTCAGATTTCTAGTTGTTGAGAGATTTTGCTGCCAAGTTAATATATAGTTTTTAATAGCTAAATAATTTAGGTGGAACTTGTAAACTTTCCCATTCTAGCTATATGTGAAGCTAATTCTTAGATCTCTGAATCTTGCTGCTCTCAGGTTTAAGCATTATGGAATCTTATTCCATATCACCAGCAGAACTGATAGGAAATTATAACTGTGCCCTGTAATGGTATTTGAAGATCTTCGTGCCCCTTGTATTGGCAAACTAACAGGTACTTAGCACTTAGTTTCAAGCTCATAATTGTGTCAAGTATTAAGACCAGAACTTGTGAATCCCATAGTGGGATGAACTTGCTGACAGCAGGAAGGGGTAGGGCAGGGAGGAGCTAATACCATATATAAGGAGAGGCCCAGGCCAGAGAGGGAAGAGATTTTGAGAACAGAACTTGTGATGGAAGAACTTCTTCTGAGAGTCAGCCAGAACTTCTGCTGAGGACTTATGCTGAGAACTGCTGGGCATGAGAACTGTTGGGAGCTAGCAGTGTGGGGGCTGAGTAGCTACCAGGAGTGAGGAAAGGAAGATCCTTACCTGAGGGAGCCTGTTTCATTTTGAAGGCTTGGGAATGTGGGTGTTCATTGCATTAACTATGTGTACCAACTTCATGGCTACTGTAATGACTTTGACTTTCTGGTTTGGGAACTTGGCTTTCTAGTATTTGAATAAATGCTTTACCTCTGTCTTCCATGTGGAGAGCCTGTTACATTTTGTGATTCACAACTACACCTGCATATTTATAGTCACCATGGGAGTTGTGAATATTGCATTGTTGTTACATGCCCAAACAGTAAGTCTCAAATATTTTATCAGATAAATCAACAAAGGAATTTTTAAGTCATTATTATAATCTTCAACTTTTAGACAACCTTATAACAGCTGATTATTTTTAACCTAACGGTATCCAAATTATAAGTCATTTTTTTCTAACATTGTTCATGTTATCAAGTTTTACAATATAAGCATTAAATTAAAATTAAATTTAAAAATTAAAATTTTAAATTAAATTTAAAATTTAAAAATTAAAATTAATTTTACATTAACAGTATTAGGAAATACCTATAAGACTCTACCAATTTAGGCTTATAACTTATGATTAGGTTAGCTCAGAGTATGCTGAGCTAAATATCATTAGCCATTGTTAATAAATTTTCTCACTCTAATATTCTAGATATAGAACTGGTAGGGTAGAGTTTAGTTTTCCTCAGAACAAAGTCCTTAAGAATTGTATAGAATACAAAGAGAATTAATACAATGATTCCCAATTTGCAGGACATAAGGAAACACTTAAGGTATTATATGTCCTATATAAAACAGAATGGCGCACTTAAGAATCAAAATAGCCAATATTTTATAGAGTGCTTAATGGGCAAGGCCTGATGCTAAGTACTCTACAAATAAGTTTCTTGCACCCAGAAAAGTCAGTGGGCCCAACCAGTAGTAGTTTATTCAACTTCATTTATAGTAGGGTAGAAAGTTAAGGCTTAAAAAATTCTTCAGGTAATATGGAATAATGAGTAGGGAAGCTGATTAAATCTCTTCTCTTTGTAATTTCTAACTCTCTACTAAAAGTAAATTACCATAATAATTTATGCTACTGGCAAGACTGGTAAGATCTTAGAACTCTTTTTTTTTTCCACAGATAAAGACATTTTAAGAGATCTTTGCTATATCAACTACACAGAAAACCATTATCATTGTCTTACATATTTCCAAATAGTTTTCAAATATATTTACATCAGTCTTTTAATCTATAATACAGGAGAATAAAAACAAGTTTACTTTTCTAATGATGTTTCTAATACAATGAATTATCAAATTTATGTTAGGCATTATCTTTATCCACATTATATATTAGTAAACTGAGGTAATATTGTTGACATTTGCAGCTTAGGGGTGCTTGAGACCCCAAAATGCCAATGTGCCAGGTCCTGCCAAATGAATTCTACTCAAGCTTTCTCTCAGCCAAAGTAAAACAAAGTTTATTAAAATTTGCCATAATTTGGTAAACTCTTAAGGAGCCTAAGTATTTGTGATGCTTACATTGAAAATGGGGCAGAACAATCTGACACAGACTGAGTCTGAGCTAGATTGAATCTGAGCACCTTCATGGAGGCCAGATGGATCTTATATAAAGAAAGACTGTGGGAGGGATCTAGGGGTAGTCTAGAGGAGGAGTTTGGGGAGGGTCTTGAGGAGGAGTCTAAAGAGGATCTAGATAGGACTGAGATCTGACTCCAGTAATGAGATTAAGGGTGGGAAATAGCTAAAGGCTACCAGGAGATGACAGATAATGGAGGGCTAGGCTAGTTTAAGGGTAACTGATTTGTGTAGAGATATTTTGATAGGATCAAGGGTGGGAAGTAGCTGGACAATGGAGAGCTAGGCTAGGTTAAGAGTAACAAAGATTTGGGCCTAGTGATAATGAAAGGCTTGTGGCCTCAGGCAAATGCCTCATCAAGTAGGAAGGTTTAAGGAGAGTTCAAGGGGGTTCCCAGAGCCTGTACCCCATCAATACAATTTGTTTTTAGATCAAAGTTATCAAATTTCTTGAGATCTGAGTATAACTCAGGTTTTCCTGGTCCATGTATTTCCCCAATATTTTGTCTTACTGCCAAATAATACAGTAAATAAGTATGGCTTACTTAAAAATGATTTACTAAGAGAAGATATCCTCCTTAAAATGAGACCAGAAGGAAGCCACTTGGCCCCATTCTTACAAATGGTATCATACTGAGTTTTAATTTTATTTATTTTTTAAATATTGTTTACCAGCTAATCTATTGCCAAGGGTTTGAAAATGGCAGCCTGGTTTTGAGTTTTGATCTACCACAATTATCCTAACAGGGTATCACACTTAGACCACATTCTTATTTAGTTTCAGAACATATTTTGATTAGTGATATTTTAGGGAATAGGATTTCAGAATAGTCAGATCTTTTACACTTGCAGCTTATTATAGTAATTCAGATGCCTTCATAATAGTCTAAGTAATGTATTTCAGGACTGAAATTCACCTAGATTAGATTATCTTTATACTTTAATCAGAAATAAGCTCTCCTAGTTGGATGGGGTCCCACCTAAGATGTGGGAGGTCAGTCTCATAGTTAGTTCTGTCCTTCAGAGACTGGCTAAATGACCTACAAGGACTTGGCTAGTCTTTGATTGCAGAAGTAAAAAAAGAGGAAAAACATCATTAATTGGTTAGTAATAGAAAAATAATACTATTCTCTCATTCTCTTTTTGAGCCAATCCTAATGAGAGTAAGTTTCAAATTGTCCACCACTACCACACTGAGGCACACCTTTCCTGCTAATGTCCTAAGTTTTCTTAGGCTGGAAACTTTTTTTACCTCACCGTTTGTTGGTACTACCACTTCAAAACTCAATTTTAGGTGTTTAGAGTTGCTTGGAAAGGAATTTGGGAGAACTTAGCTAAGTACTCTTCTATTCTGACATATTGGCTCTGATTCCCTCTAAATACATTTTTCAAAATACTTTAAAAAAATTCTATAGTGGGGGTGGCTAGGTGGCTGAGTGAATATAGCACTGGTCCTGGAGTCAGCAGGACCTGAGTTCAAATCCAGCCTCAGACAGTTAACACAAAACTAGCCATGTGACCTTAGGCAACTCACTTAATCCCAATTGCCCTACTTTCCCCCTCCAAAAAGCAAAAAAAAAAAAAATTCAAGAGTAAGGAGATTGTGGTGTGAGGTAATAGATGGTTGTATTAGGATGAAGAGGATTCCAGTTTCCACCCCCCACCAAAGAAAAACCATCCTAGAGGTTTAGGGCACTACTCTACTAAGCAATTAAAAAAAATCATATATAGATTTCCCTCCCCCCAACCTAGGAATCCACAGGTGTACCCCCAGAATCCTGCAGTCATTCTGAAATAAATTAACCTCCTTTGGCAGGTTGAGAGTGAAATGCAGAGAGCTGGTACACAGGCAATGGTCCCTGAAGTCCTGGGGCAGTTCCAGAACTCCCTGTTGAGAACTTAGGTCAAGTCCAACCTGAATCTTCACTGAGGAGGGAACTGAAGGAGAACGACTTTGGGATGATCTGAGGCAGCACTCAGTGTGCAAGATAGGAAGCATGAAACCCAGCCTTAACCTTCTGCAAACTTATAGTTATTTGCCTAAGCATGAGAGAGCAGCCTCAGGATATTTTCCTTGGGTCCAGTGCTGCAGTGCTGAAAACAGAGCCTAAAGCTAGCCTAGTTCCAACAGCAACTGAATACATCCCTTGACTAGAAAAAAGAGAAGTCTTAAGCCATTCTATAGAGGATATAGGAGCATTAGTGGCCCATATCGAATCTTGGAGATGTGTCCTAGTTAAAATATAGATTGAGCTGTCACTGAAACCTGTGAGAGCACAGAATGAGAATAATTTCTGAGCCCAACAATTGGATAAATAACCCCAAATAGAAACCTGCAGCAACTAGTGGTCACAGTGAGAACCTTCAGCCAGAGCTAAACACCTGAATAGCCATTGAGTCCCTTGAAAGAGGTGCCTAGTCTGGTTCACCATACTCAAGGGCTTGGCAGGTCCTGCCCACACCATTCAGTTGTGAAGTCTTAATCAATAGCTATCCCTCTCTTTTCCCCCATTGAGCAAAACAAGAAAATGTCTGAACACCATAAGAAAATATTTGATTTCAGCAAGTCCGTGGGGATGAAACCTGAAGAGGATAATGACCCTACATCGAGTCAAAGTAATCCCTCAGATTAGAAAAGATGCCTGGACACAGGGACTGCAGGAGGAGGATCTGAAGAAAATTAAACAAGAAATGAAGAATGAGGGGGCCCACTTTGAGAAGTGTTGTGTGACTTGACCAGATGAGACTCTGGGCAGCTGTTGAGAGCCCCCCCCCCCACCGGCTTTGAAAACCCAAATGTTGATGCTTCCTTCTCTGGTAACTGTGATTTTGGTATTGATAATGGTTGGACAGTTTGGAAGCCTGTCTGTTTGATCTGTCTGTATACTCTGAAGTTCAGGGTGCTGACCTTTTCCCCCCGAACTAGGTAATATATGTTTGATTGATTAAAGTGAGCTTATTAACTGATTTTGAGTTGCTTTCCTTTACAAAAGCAGATCTAAGAACCTGTGTTGGCAGCCACCCTGGGGATGTTGGGGTGCTTGCCGCTACAAAATGGCGACAAGGGATAGGAAAGTAAAAGGAAAATATGGGGGCTGGGATAATTGTTTGTTTCCCAGTTGTGGTAGCTGTGATTCTGTGGAGCCATGGAGCAGGAGAGAAGAATGGCCTGCATGCTGACTTCACTGAGATGAGAGCAGGAATGGTGAGCTGCTTACATGGAGACCTGTGGAGAAGCCAGGAGCTGCTGCCTTCTGCTGGAGGAGAAGGAACCCAGGAGTTGGGAATTTAGCCACAGGACAAGAAAAGAACTATGTGGCAAAGCAGGGGCACTGAATGTTTTTCCTTGCTTCATCCCACAGTTTGGGACCCAGGGGGAGGATGGACTTGTGACTATGGTGGGTGGGGTGAAGTGCCATGGACCCCCAAGAACCCCACGTTGGTTTTGTTGCCCAGCCCCCTCTCTGGACTTGGAAGCAGGGGCTGGAGCAGTGTTATGGGAAGGACACCACCCCCCTTCTCCCAAGAGAGCTTTATTTGGACTCTTGTTTTGAAATAATGTGATAATGCAATGTACTTTGTTTAAGGCTCAGTGTCCACTTTGGTAACTTTAGATGTACCTTGAAAATATGACCTAAGAGATGGTTAGTGCTAATTGAAATATAAATTGTCTATGCTATAGGCATACTTAGTAAGACTTAGTAAGCCACTAATAAGTGACTGATTGTACTTTGAGTACTTGGAGATATTGTTACTGATAAGAGACTAATTGAGTTAATCAGGACTTTGCTCCATGAGTGGAAGACTTTGACCATGTACTTTGAAACTACTGATAAGTGACTAATTGAGTTAATCAAGACTTTGCCCCATGAGTGGGGCAAAAATGGAGGAAAAAATGAAAATTTGAGAATCAGAGGGCAAAATGAAAATAGAAAGAAACCAGAAAGAAACCCTAAAATAAAATTTGCAAGGATATCATAGACAAAACCCAGAGCTCTCAGGTCAGAAAAAAATATGTTACAAAGAGTAAAAAAGAAGGAATTCAAATACCAAAGAACCACAATAAGAATTACACAAGGGGGTGGAGCCAAGATGGCAGAGTAGAAACAGCACTTCCACAGCTCTCCAGCCCACACCACTTCAAAATTATGTAAAGGGGGGACTCTAAACAACCTCTGGAGCTCCAGCACCCACAGAATGACACAGAGAAGCTAATCTCCCACTGAGGACAGCCTGGCAGCCCAGCAGGGAGCGGCTAGAACAGCAGCACAGCCCTCTGTGAGCTGCCAGCGCAGTGCTCTGGAAGCCGAGCCCAGGCCCTAGTGAGTTGGAGGTGTTAGCACCAGGGTGGCCGGTCCAACAGCAGGCTGGAAGGACCCCAGAATACCAGCAGCTGTGGCTTTTCCAAAATTTTCAACACAAAGTGAGAGGTTAATGCCCTATGGACTTTGGGACCAGTATTTAGGAGTGCATCAGCTTCTTCCCCTGGGGGCTAGAAGCAGCTGAGGATACTCAGCACAGACGCCATTTTGCAGTTTCAGTTGCAGCTTCAGCTCCTGGCCTGCGAACTGTAGGGGGATCCAGAGATCAGTCTGGGGGGGTAATCGCTCTTGCTTTAACCTCCCTGGATCTGGATTGCAGTCTGGGGTGGAGGTCTTGGGGTATGTGTCCAGCTTGCCAGAGTGTGTGGAGGCTTCGGGGAGGGCACCCAACTAATACCTCAGGCAGTTGAGAAGACCCCAACATTTGGGACAGAAGCTCCCCTGTCTGGTGGCAGAGTCCTGCTGTGGCAACAAGCCCAAAAGTCAAGTAATTAAGTGGCAATGTGCCTAGGCAAAGGAAACAAACAGAAAAATGCAACATTAGACTTCTATTTTGGGGGCAAAGAGGATCAAAGCATGGAACAGGAGGAGGACTGTGAGGTCAGAACTCCTGTACCAAAAGCCCCAAATGAAAATATGAGTGGGTTACAGGCCATAGAGGACCTTAAGAAGGATTTTTAAAATGAAATAAGAGAAGTGGAGGAACAATTGGGAAGAGAAATGAGAAGGATGCAGGAAAAGTATGAAATGAGAGTCAACAGCCTGACTGAGGAAAATAACACCTTAAAAAATAGACTAACTCAACTGGCAAAAGAGGCTCAAAAAGGCAATGAGGAGAAGAATGCCTTAAAAAGCCAACTTTGCCAGATGGAAAAAGAATCTCAAAAGCTCACTGAGGATATTCATTCCTTCAGAATTAGACTGGAACAAATGGAAGCTAGTGACTTTATGAGAAATCAAGATGCTGTTAAACAGATCCAAGCAATTGAAAGAATAGAAGGCAATGTGAAATATCTCATGGGAAAAACCATTGACCTGGAAAATAGATCCAGGAGAGATAAAAATTATTATTAAAAATTATTGGACTACCTGAAAGCCATGATCAAAGAAAGAACCTAGAAATCATCCTTCAAGAAATTCTCAAGGAAAATTGCCCTGATGTTTTAGACCCAGAGGGGGAATGCACAGATCACCTCCTGAAAAAGATCCCAAAAAGAAAACTCCTAGGAATATTGTAGCCAGGTTCCAGAATTCCCAGATCAAGGAGAAAATACTACAAGCAGCCAGGAAGAAACAATTTTAATATTGTGGAAACACAATCAGAATAGCACAGGACCTGGCAGCTTCTACACTGAGGGATTGAAGGGCAAGGAATATGATATTCTGGAGGGCAAAGGACCTGGGATTAAAACCAAGAATCACATACCCAGCAAAACTGAGTATTTTGTTTCAGGGGAAAATTCGGTCATTCAGTGGAATAGAGGACTTTCAAGCATTCTTGAGGAAAAACCCAGAGTTGAATAGAAAATTTGACATTCAGACACAGAAGCAAGAGAAGCATGAGAAGGTAAAAAGGGAAAAGAAATCAAAAGGAACTTATCAAAGTTGAACTATTTACATTCCTACATGGAAAAACAATAACTGTGACTGATGAAACCTTCCTCATTATGAAAATAATTGAAGAAGGGTATATGGGCATATGAATACATATGTGAATGTGTGTATATATTTATAAGTATACATGGATAGAGGGCACAGGTCGAATTTGGTGGGAAGGGATTATACTTAAGGGGTGAAGTTAAGAGGTGAGAGAGGAATGTGGCAAGAGGAGATGGGGAGAGATGGGGGCAGGGTAAACTATCTCATGTAGAAGAGGCAAGGGGAAGTAGTCACAGGGGAGGGGAAGAACAGGAAGGCAAAAAAGCAAAACCATATTCTCATTGAATTTGGCTCAGGGAGCAAATGACATACATACTAAATGGGATATCTCACCCTGCAGCAGAGTAGGGGGAAGGGGGATGAGAGGGGTGATGATGGAGGGGAGGGCATTCTGGGGGGAGGGGAGGTTGGAAGTATCCACTATTGAAGAGGGACAGGATCAAAGTAGGGAATGGACCAGGTGGGGGGTGGGATGGGTGGGAAGGAACTATAAGCAGCCTTTTACAATATATCTACTATGTTAATGTTTTGCATAGGTATACATGTACAACACATACTGAATTACTTATCTTCCCAGAAGAAATGGGTGACAAGGGAGGAAGGGAATGGATCTGAAATTCGAGGTTTTAAAATTAAATATGAAATATATATTTCAAATATATATAAATATATAATATATAAATATATATAAATACTGTTATTAATACTATTTTGCATGTAATTGTGAGATAAGATGTGCAGGCATTGGGGCACAGAGACTCACCTTGCTCTAATGGAAAAGTTGAAGAGGGTATGGGAGAAGATATGGGAGAGAGAGGATTGGATGAGGGGATATCCTGTGGGACTGCTATTCTGGGGTGGTGAGTAGGAGAAAAACTGGGAAAAAATTGTAACTCAAAATCTGGCGGAAATGAATGATGTAAACCAGAAGTTAATAAAGCATTTGAAAAAAAAAAAAAGAATTACACAAGACTTGGCAATTGGCATGATGAAAGAGAGTGTGAGGTAAGAGTATTAAATACCAAATGGAAAGAAATAAAGGTTTACAAACAAAAACAACCTATCTTTTACAATTAAGTATAATCCTAAAGGGGAAAAAATTTCTTTTAATGGGGAGCGGCTAGGTGGCACAGTGAATAGAGCACTGGCCCTGGAGTCAGGAGGACCAGGGTTCAAATCTGGCCGTATGACCTTGGGCCAAGTCACTTAACCCCAATTGCCCTCCAAAAAGAAAAAAAATTACTTTTAATGAAACAGAAAATTTTCAGTCATACTTGATGAAAATAATAAAAACATAACTAACCCTGGATTCTTTGCTATTCTTTGAATAAGACAAGACATTCCATCTCACAACTGAGAATTTTCAGTAAACTATCCTCTATTTCTGGATTTCTCTCACTCCTCAAATTATGCTCCTAGCTTCCTTCAAGTCTCACCTAAAGTCTCATCCTCTCCAAGAAGCCTTTCCCAACAGGCTTGGTATAATCAGTGCAGAGGTACAACCCAAGAGCTAATTATTATGAAAAGCTTACAACATCACTGAGGATTTGAGCTAGGCTTCAATGGGCCAGAATGCTGGCATAAGTTTTTTCCTATTGCCCATGGAAAATGATAGCCTCCTGTGGAAACTGACTAAAATGCAGTATAAGAGTACTCTGAAACCTTTGTAGTTCCCCTATTACCCTTCTACTGCTAGGAGGATCCTCAACAATGATCACTCTTTCAACATTGAGTTTAATGGTTACACTGATAGATCAGTGCTAACTGGAAGACCCCTGATTGGAAACTACTGGTTTATCCAATTTCATTTTCACTGGGGCTCCAATGGGAGCCAGGGCTCTGAGCACATTGTGGATGGAAAGCAGTATGCAGTTGAGCTTTACTTTGTTCTTTGGAATACAAAATATGAGAGTTTTTAAGGTTACAGTGACCAAGGATAATAGACTTACTATTGGATCTTTTTAGAGTTAGGAAGTGCTAAACCAAGACTTCAGAAAATCATTGACATTCTGAATAAAATTCCCACAAAGGGTGAAGATACAGTCTTTACTGACTTTAACCTGATTTGTTTAGTTCCTGAGTCACTGGAATTTTATACTTATATTGGCTCACTTACCGCTCTTCGTGTCTTGGAATGTGTGACCTGGATTGCCTGACAAGAACCCATCTGTGTGAGCTGTGAACAGATAGTGAAATTCTAGAGCCTTTACTTCACTTCTACTGATGAAAATCCTTTGAAACACATGATGTGCAACTGGAGCCCCATTCAGCCCCTGGGTAGAAGGACATTTAGATCTTTCAAATGTTGGTTTCTAAGGGTAATGACCCTCTAGCTGAGCACAAATAAGTCTGTACACTGACAGTATCTCCACTGGTCTCTATCCTTTTGTGTCTATACCTGATATTCTTTCTCATAAAATGTAAAAAGGTTGTAGACCAAGTTAAAATATTCTTAATGTATGAACTCAATAACCTACAAGTGCAGACCCATGTACAATGCTTGGCAAGGTGATGTTGACCTTGGGTGATAGCAATGCTTTTTCTGTGGCAAGGAACTGAAGAGGTATGGTCTCTGAGAGCCCCCTTGAGCTCTGATTAAATCGTCCCATTGATGAGGCATTTTCATGAGGCCATAAGCCTTGCATTGTGGCTGGGCCCAGACCTCTGTTACTATCCTAGCCTTCTATTGTCCATCTACTTCCCACCCTTGAGCCTATCAAAATATCAATCCACCCTTGAATTGGCCTAGCCCACCATTGTCTGTAGTCTCCTGGTAGCCTCCAGCAACTTCCCACCCTTAATCACTCATTGACCTCATCTGATTTCTCCTGAAGACCCTCCCCAAACTGCTCCTCTAGACCACCCCTAGATTCCTCCCACAACCTTCTGTATATAAGACCCCATCTCACACCATGTGCCATGTGGTGTGAGAGCACCATAGAATGACTTGGCACAGGCTTACTCTGTGTCTAATACAAGCAAACTTTTAATAAACTTTACTTTTTTTTGGCTGAGAGAAGGCTTGACTTGAATCCATTTGGCAAGACCTGGCGTGTTGGTATTTTGGGGTCTCCAGAACAACCCTAACCCTCTTTATGGGTAACCTCTTCACTGCTTCCCTTACTGCAAGGAATTAAAGTCTCCTTTGTAGAAGATGGGGGTAGGGGGTTGGGAGGTGGGGTGGATAAAAGACTAGAGATGTCATTCTGATTCCCTTTGAGTTACACACAAGGACAGTGTCCTCACCATATGTGGAAATTCACTACACATGTGGGGCTTACTCTTTTTTCCCCTTATATTTGTATCCTTAAGTGCTTAACAGTGCCTGGCACATACTAATAAATGCTTGTTGATTTATTGATAGCAGCTCCTTCTTGGTAGCCCAAAACTGGGGTACCAAAATTAAGAGAGTATACTTTTCATGAATGTCTAAACAAATTGTTTAATATTGTGGAATATCATTTTGCCAGAAAAATGGTATCAGAAGAAATTGGATAGATTTTTATGACCTGATGAAGGACAATGTGAGCAGAACAATTTATACAGTAACAAAGACATTAAAGAGGAAAATAACTTTGTAAAATTTATATATATATATATATATGTATATATATATATATATTTTTTTTTTTTTAAAGCAATTGGGGTTAAGTAACTTGCTCAAGGTTACACGGCTAGTTATTATTTATGTATGGGTGCTCATTTCTATACCAGGTCATCCCAACTCCGAGGCCGGTGCTCTTACTCACTGTGCCACCTAGACGTCCCTGTGGGATACATTTTTACTTATATACAAGTGCACATGTTTGTATATATACATACATACATACATATATGTATATATGTGTAGACACATACATACATGCATATATAAATTTTAAAATTCATTTAAAACTTAAATACAAAATGAAAAAAGAACATTTCCATGTACACTGCAGAATATGAGAGGATTAAATATAAAACAATAAATTTCCATTTCATAAAAACCTACATACTAAATACTATATATTGTTTTCAAAGCAACCCAGCTTTTCTATTCTTTCTTCTAGGTTTTCTTTTGTTCTCTTCTGTGTACTTTTAATTTTTTTTCTCCCTCTCTGCCCCCTTACCACTCTAGGGAAGGCTACAATTAAACCTGAATATGTATACATATATATGTGTATCAACACACATATATAATATATACATATATGTAAGACCATACTATGCATATTTCTATTTGCCAGTTTTTTTCTCTGGAGGTGAATAGTATCTTCCTTCATAGATCTCTAAGTCTTTCTATATCAACCATCTCATCATTTCTTATATCATAGCAGTACCCTCATTATAATCATATCCTAGCTGAGAGATTGTCTATGAAAGTTTTTCCCTCAATTTTCCACTTCCTTCTAATCTTGTTTACATTGCTTTTATTTATATAAGAAAATTTTTATTAAAATAATTAAAATTATCCGTTTTATACCTGAACAATGCTCTTGCCTTATAATATAGCTTAAGGTCTGGTATGGCTGAATCTCCTTCCTTTACATTTTTTCCTCTTAGATTCTTTGGAATTGTTCTTCCAAACAAATTTTATTATTATTTCTTCTAACTCAGTAAAATAATTTTTTAGTAATTTAATTGGGATGGCATTGAATAAATAGATGTTAAGTAGAATTATATTTATTTTTTAAATTTTTAATTAATTTATTTACTTTTAGTTTACAATATTCAGTTCCATGATCCCTTGAGCTCCAAATTTTCTCCCCCTCTATCTCCTCCCTCCCTCCTCCCAAGGTGGCATGCAATCAAATATAGGTTCTACAAATACCTTCACATTAAGCTTTAGTCATGTTATAAAGAATTATAACCAATAGAGTGAACAATGAGAAAGAAGGAATGAAACAAAACAAAACACAAGAGAGAAAGCAAGGATTTTGCTTCAAATTGCATTCAGACTCTGTAGTTCTTTCCCTGGATGTGGATATCCCTTTCCATCATGAGTCTATTGGAGTTGTCTTCTAACCTCACATTTGCTGAGAGGAGCCCAGTCTATCAAAGTTAGCTGTCACAGATACATTATGTCTGTAATTGTGTACAAAATTCTCCTTGTTCTGCTCTCCTCACTCAGCATCAGTTTATATAAGTCTCTCCTGGTTATTATGAAGTCCATCTGCTCCTCATTTCTTACAGCACAATAGTAGAATTATCATTTCTTATTATGTTGGCTTATGTACCCATGAACAATGAATATTTCTCCAGCTATTTAAATATGACTTTATTTGTATAGAGTACTTTATGTTTATATTCATGCAGGTCCTGTATATATTTTGGCAGGTATACTATTAAGTATTTTATACTATCTAGTTATTTTAAACAGTTTAAATCCATATTGAATAATATTGGTGATACATAGAATAGTTTCCCTATTTTTCTCTTTTAATTAATTCTATTTTAGGTTTAACTTTGTCTGAGATAGTGCTTACTACCTCTGCTTTTCAAACATAAATTCTATTGCATCCCTTTATTTTATCTCTGTGTGTATCTCTCTTTTTTATTGTGCTTTCTAAAAGCAACATATTGTTGCATTCAGATTTTTCATCTATTCTGCTATTTGTTTCCATTTTATGGGTAAATTCATCCATTCACATTCTAAGTTATAAGTGCTTGTTATGTATTTCCCTCCATCTTATTTCTCCTCACTATCCTTCTGGCCCTATTTACCTTATCCCTCCTTGTCTAATTTACTTCTATCCACTACCTTGCAGTCCTATTCCCTAATCTACCCATCCCTCTAAAGTCCCTCCCCTTATCCTCCCCCTCACCTTAATCTACCTATCTTTCTAAGAGTTTCTCCCTTATCCCCTTCCTCTCCTGATTCTTTTTTTGGGGGGGGGGTGTTCCCAAGTTTATTGGAAAGAAGGCAAAGGTAAATATTAAACAGCTCCTCTTGGTGTTTTGAAGTTCATCCCAACTGTGGGCTGGGTAACTTGCATGTTGGACAAACTACCAAAGTCCAGGAGTTTCAACATTTCTTTGGTATCAGGGTCCTTTTCAATGATTTTCTGATCCAAAGCAGAGACCTCAGGGACATAGTTGTCCCTCCTTTCTCTTTCTTCTTCCTGCAGTTTGATGTAGATACCTCTCACAGGCCGTCTCTGGATCCATTTCATCAGATGGGTAACATATCCCTCGATGATGGTGGGGATGATGGGGATGATGGCGATCTCCTCACACATATGCTTGTTGGTGTAGAAGTCATTGCCCAGGCGGGTGTAGTACTTCTGGATGATGACTCTCACTCCTTCTTCATGGTCTTGGTCCAAAGGTGGTCTTGTTCCAACCCATCTTGGCTCCACCTTTGGAGGGTGAAGGGACTCCTCTCCTGATTCTTAATCTACACACCCTTCTAAAAGTCCCTCCCTTATCCTATCCTTTCATTCTCTCTCTCTCTCTCTTTTTTTTTTTTAACCAAGGTTAGGAGACTTTTATACCTTTCTAGATGTATATGTTGTTCCCTCTTTAACCCATTTTCCACTGAAGAGGTTACCCATAAAGAGGGTTAGGGTTGCTCTGGAGACCCCAAAATACCAACATGCCAGGTCCTGCCAAATGAATTCAACTCAAGTCTTCTCTCAGCCAAGAAAAGCAAACTTTTTTAAAAGTTCGCTCATATTAGACACAGAGTAAGCCTGTGCTAGGTCATTCTATGGTGCTTTCACACTACATGGTGTGAGATGGGGTCTTATATACAGAAGGTTGTGGGAGGAATCTAGGGGTGGTCTAGAGGAGGAGTTTGGGGAGGGTCTTCAGGAGGAGTTAATGAGGTCAATGAGTGATTAAGGGTGGGAAGTCGCTGGAGGCCACCTGGAGACCACAAACAATGGTGGGCTAGGCCAGTTTAGGTGGGAAGTAGATGAAGGATGGAGGGCTAGAGTTAGTAGTTAGTAAATAGGCTAGAGGTCTGGGCCCAGCTACAAAGTAAGGCTTATTGCCTCATGCAAAGGCCTCATCAAATGGGATGATTTAATCAGAGTCCAAGGGAGGTTCCCAGAGCCTGTACCTCAAGGACTCAAGGAGAGCTAGAGGGTGCTCCCAGAACCCATACCTCATCACCATGAGGGTAGGTTTCCAGAGCACCAGCTCTCCTTCCCATTTACTTCTTCTATATCAGTTTTTCCTTTCATGCCCCATTTTTTGGAGATAATTACTTCTTTTTATCTTTCCCTATGCAGTTTTATTTTTTAGAATTGCCACATCATACACAGCTTAGCCCAAGCCCTTCTTTCATACACCCAAATAATGCTGACAGTCAGAAGAGTATTGATTACATTTTTACATATGAGAAATAAACAGTTTGACCTTATTGGGATTCAATAAGGTAATTTGTCTAATGTCTAATCATTTGTCTTTAATGTTTACCTTATCTCTCTCCTAGATCTTATATGTCAAATTTTCCATAAAGTTTTGTTCTTTTTGTCACAAGTACCTGAAAGTCTTTCTGTTTGTCAAATGTTGGATTTTTTTTTCCCCATTCAGAATTATGCTTAACTTTGCTGAGTAAATTACCCTTGGATGGAATCCCAGCTCTTTTGATCTGTGAAATATAGTATTCTAAGGTCTACAGTCCTTCAATGTAGTGGTTGCTAGGTCTTGTGTAATCATGATTCTAGCTCTGCACTATTTACATTTTTTTTTTCTTGTGTGGGCAATATTTTCTCCTTAGTCTGGAAATTTTGAAACTTGGTTATAATATTCCTCTAAGTTTTCCTCCTAGAATCTCTTTCAGGTGGTGATCAGTGGATTTTTTTTCCTTTTTCTGCTTTATCTCCTTTTTCTAGAACTTCAGGGCAATTTTCCTTAATAATTTCTTGTAAAAACGGTATCAAGATTCTTTTTTTTTTTATCTTAGCTTTCAGGTAACCAGACTATTTGTATATTGTCTTTCCTTGATCTGCTCTCCAGATGAGTTGTTTTTCTGATGAGATGTTTCACATAGTCTTCTATTTCTTTATTCTTTTGATTTTGGTTTTTTATTTCTTGGTGTCTTGTAACATCATTAGCTTCCCCTTGCCCAATTCTAGTTTTCAAGGAATTACTTTCTTCCTTAAGTTTTTGATTCTCCATTTTCAGTTGGTTGACTTTTTTTTATTATTCTTTTGATTTTCTTGAATTGCTCTAATTTTTTTTTCTAATCTTTTCTCAATCTGTATAGGTATATGTCAATTTTTTTTTCAATTAAAATTTGCTTAATGGTATGAGGTAGTAGAAGCAATAGGCAAAAATACTTGCTACCTGAAAAATAATAAACTAAGAAGAAAAATTAATATGTCCCAGGTTAAAAACCCACAAATTAAATGAAAACACTTATTCAATGAGGACTTAATGAAATAAAGTTTGCTAAAATACCACCTGCAGTGCAATTTTTAACACAATCTTTTGTTAAAATGTTTCATATCTCCTGTAATTATATCTGCCATGATAGATTGAAAGAATTAATCAAATTAACAAAATAGAATAAAACTAACATGACTTGGCTAAAATTAACATTAAAAACAAACTATATTGTTAACAGTTAAGTAATCCAAAATGCCAAAGAAATGTTTTAGTTAATGCTATTATTTCATTCATTTCAGGTTGTTAATATACTGCAGTGACTTTTACTGACCTAGTATAATTAGTGGTTGCTCTGAAATCAAATGACTTCATTTACTTAGTTCAGGTATGCTTCAGAAAGCTTTTAAAAGAGAATCCAGGGAGTTCATTTGAAGTAATCCATCATAACGAGATCAATTTAATTATATGCATAATCATACTCTACTAAAGTCTTGTTCTGAAGCCATATTGTGGTATTGAGTTGTCATTGGATTCTTGAGGTTATGCCAGTATAGTGCAAATTGGTGGTAACTCTTAATCATCCAGAACGGCTTTCAGAACAATCTCAGCAATGGACTGTATGTATTATTCAAAGACCAGCCCAGCTAATTTCAGAGAGATCCATCATTAGAAGGCTAGCTAGAGATCATGAATTTTCAGCCACAGTCAACTCATTCAATGTCAATCAACCCTACAAGCATTTATAAAGAATATACTAAATACCAGGCCCCATTCAAAGAGGCAGAGATATTAAGGCAAAAATGTACCATTCCCTGCCCTCAAGGAGATAATGATTGTGTCAGTAGAAGGAACACCTACATCAGTTTGAATATAGCTATTTTGAAGTGTCAAAATAAAATAAAATAACACATTTAATGATAGAAAAATAGCTTGGAAAGAAATGAAAAAGATAGATATAATATATTAATGAAAAGGAAAATAGAAAGGTCATGTTTTATATTCTGTAAGAATTAGAGGAAGGAAAGAATGTACTTTATAGATAATAGAAAGCATCAATCAGTCTAGTAGCTTTAAAGAATATTAACTTTTCACTCTTCCTCTGGAGCCACCTTATACTCTAATAGATGAGTTTCCACCTTATCTTGTCCAGAATCAGATCTCTACCTCCTCAACATCATTTCCAAACTATGCCAATGAGGGCAAGTCCCTGTGTCCCACCCTTGGCCCTATTCAAGCCTCCTTTTATTTTTCACCTTCTTTTTCATCTTCCCCCATTTGAATATAAGTAATTTGAGAGCAAGGTCTTTCTTGCTTCTTTGTACATGTATCCCCAGTGATCAATATAGTAAACTAATAAGTACTTTTATAATTCATTCTTTCATTCATTCATATAAAACGTCCCATAGTAAAGAAACATATTTTGTTCATCACATGGCAAATATACAGAGGGGCAACTTAGAATTAGTCACTGTCCACTGTGACTTTCTAGAGGGCAAGAAGCCCTAAAGTTCAGGCTGTTTCAGATATATATGTGTACATTATATATGTATGTGTATACAAATATATTATAGAGGAAGAGATCATTAAAGTTATAATGTATTCAAGGCATTTTGTATAGCTACTTTGTACATATTAAATTATGTTGTAAAGCTTTATTTTTAGTTTTATTATTTCTTTTTGTAATTTTTCTACATTTCTATTTTTAAAAATTAGTTCTAAAAGATGTCAAAGCATAGAGTTAAAAAAAAAGATGAGTTATTGAATTTCACAGCCAATGTTTCCAGATTTGAATTGTTACTTTGTTTTCCTAGTTAGTCTTTTATTCTCCATTCCCACTGTTTTCACTTTATTTCATCCTGCTTCACTCCCTCAGTCCAGTGCAATCCAACAAGAAATTTACATGGTCACATTAAGAATAGATAATTTTTATGAGAACAGTTTGATCAAGAGAACCTCTGATTGGTTAATGAAATTAGAAAACATATTGGGACAAGGAAGAGAGATAGCAAGGTGTTAAGATTTTAAATGAAGTATAAAAAAAGGCTTTTACTTTGTTACCCCATTATGAAATGGGAAGATGTTTTCTGATCAAAATTGATTAAATCAGAGCAACTGGCTATGTAGTACTTGGTGGATCTTTTAAAAAGTGGGACATACTCTTTAGGGATTCAAGTGAGTTAATATAAGAGAGAGCCCAGAAGACTCAAGAAGAGAGCCAGCTATAGAAGAGCCTAGCCATTGAGATGAATCATTCCATTTTATTCTCTTCCCTTCCACCCATTTTTGTTTATGGTGTCTTCCTCTTGCAGTAGACTTTCTTGAAGGAGACACTGCACCCAGCATGGAGTAGGTCCAATGAGTCAAGGCATAAAACAGTGAAGTTTTGGGAACTGAAACAAGACACAGCTCTGAGAGGAATGTAACCTCTGTGAGTTGAAAAGTAAGCCAGCCCTGACTATTTTGCAGATGAGAAATTGAGGCAAACAGGGTTAAGTGACTTACTCAGGCTCACACAGCTAGTAGGTAAGGCTAGATTTGAACTCATGAGGATGAGTCCTTGTAGCAGCAAGCATCCTAGCATACCCAGGGTGGCTGCTAGCACAGGTTCTTAGATGTGCTTTTCTAAAGGAAAACAACTCAAAATGGGTTAACAATCTTGCTTTAATCAAACATATGTCATTTACCTAGTTCAGGGTAAAAAGGTCAGCACCCCAAACTTCAGAAAATTCAGACAAGTTACAAGCAGACAAAAAATACAGAGAAACAGATCAGCAGACAGGCTTCCAACTGTCTGACCATTACATCCATACCTAGTCAGTTACCAGAGAGGGAAGCACCAACATCTGGGTTTTCAAAGCCAGGGGGCTCAATGTTATAGGAATGGGAGTATGAAGATCTTTCCTGCCCCTTGGCTCTTTGATAGGCTTAAGTGACTCTGAGAACCTTCCCAGGTTTGAAAATATATTCTTCCCCCTAATAGGCTGAATGTGGTCACATGGAGCCTGTGACAGGAGGCTTGTTTTTCAGGAATGCCCATACCTTGTTACTCTGTGATTGGGCAGTGTGTCAAAGGGGTTGTGACTTTCTCTGACCCAGGAGAAGGCTATATATACCTTGATGTGAGGTTTTGCTTTGGGGCTCACTTTGAGAAGAGTTATATGATTTGACCAGACAAGACTCTAGGCAGCCGTTCAGCCCCTGGCTTTGAAAACTGAGATGTTGGTGCTTCCCTCTCTGGTAACTGACTAGGTATGGATGTAATGGTCAGACAGCTGGAAACCTGTCTGCTGATCTGTTTCTCTGTCTGCTTGTAACTTCTGCCTGTAACTTGTTTGTATTCTCTGAAGTTTGGGGTGTGGACTTTTTTCCCCTGAACTAGGTAAATGACAATATGTTTGATTAAAGCAAGATTGTTAACTCATTTTGAATTGCTTTCCTTTAGAAAAGCAGATCTAAGAACCTATGTTGGCAGCCACCCTGGGTATGCTAGGGTGCTTGCTGCAACAATGCTCCTGATTCCAGGTTCAGTGCTCTATCTACCACCTAGCTGCCCATAAATGAACTGGAGAAGGAAATGACATGCCACTCAGTATTTTTATGAAGAAAATCCCAAATAGGATCAGGAAGAGTCAGACATTACTGAAAAGACTCAACAACCCAGATATTAAGAGTTGAGCTTTGAAAAGGATCAGATCCAGAGTGCATCTAAATGACATGTCCAGCAGCTATATTGTACCCAGGGAAAGCAGCAGAAAGGCACCAAAAATAGGGAAAGAACACCAGGCACCTGTGATTCCAAACATGAGTATAGTATTCAGTTCTGAGCACATTTTAGAAAGACTTCTGATAAACTGGAGGGTATCTAGAAGAGGGTAAACAAGATGGTAAAGACCCTTCAGACCATTCCATCTTAGGTTTAGCTGAAGAAAATGGAAATCTGTAGCTTAGTGAAGAGGTAAGTATATATTTTCACTGCTGTGTGCCTATAGCTGACATAGTTGCTCATGGGAAACCACATAATTCATATAGATCAAATGATTAATAACTTGTTTTGGTTCTACTACCCTCTTTAACATAGAAACTGTATTTAGTTCTATTTAAGAGAGTTGAAAAATGATTTAAGGCAAGACAGAATCATATTAATCTTAAACTGCCACCCTGAAAAACATCAATTTTTCAAAAATATCAGTTGTTCATAATGTTTCACAATGTGTTGTAAATAAAGAATAATTTTCTATATGGACATTATATACTCTAGAACTCTGATATTTGGGCTTGTTTTTATGTATTATCAGGGCATAAATATGTCATAAGAGCAGAAATGAGTCAAAGACTTTGTGATAATCAACAAAGACAATATAAATGTCATATAGTACTTTCATGCAGATAATTCATTATTTACAGAACTGATATCAAGTTGCTCTTTAAGCTCCCAAGGCTTTCTGCCATACCCCTTTTACTCTTCTCTACCAAATGTATTTTCTTATAAGTGTTGTTGAAAGTTTTTAGTGATACAATCCATGGATGTTTATATAAAGTACATAGCCCATATTGGAGAGCTCACTGATGTTTTCCTCTTTTAGTAAGAGATCTAAGATGCCTTCTGTTAATGAAGGTTGAATCAGATTTATGTCTAAGAAGAAGCTAGTAAAATGCTTTGGGCATAATCCATACACTACTTCAAAGTGTTTGAGCCAATAATTATGGATCTCATCTTGCCCTGCTGCCTTCTAGTTTTGCAGAGAAGCTAGAGTTGCAATTACCTCTATTGATATAACTATTTTCTTGTTTATTCTATTAATTGGTGTGAAGTCTTTCCGTTTCTCATTTGCTTCAATGTCTTTTTTCCTTGTGTTTAACTTGTAGCCTTAGAGAGGACCAAAATTTTTCCAGATCCTCCTTTTTCAGGGGTTCTCTCTTACCTGGTTTCTTTGCTTCTCAAGTTTCTATAGTAAAGTTTTTTATGTATATTGAATTAGTTTGGGGTTTTTTTTTTTTTGGTACAGATTTGACTCCTTGTACCACAATAACCTCTTTACATTTGATTTCAATGTGTGATTAAGGGAATCTAGAATTTCTGACATGCTTTTGGATTTCAGATTCTTTTCCACATGATTTCTTTGTTGCCTTTAATGTGGCAATATGGTGTTTAAGCTTATGCCATATGGACCAGTTAGATTTTGATGTGATTTTGCAATGTTGTTCACTTGTTTCAGTTATGTTCAACTCTTCATGACCCTATTTGGGGTTTTCTTGATAATGATACTGGAGTATCATTTCCTTCTCCAGCTCATTTTACAGATGAGGAAACTGAGGCAAACATTTATGTGATTTGCCAGACTTACAACTAGGAAGCATCTGAGGCCATTTTTGAACTCAGGAAGATGAGTCTTCCTAACTTCAGGCACTCTATTCACTGAACAGCCTAACTGCTCTTATCTTGCGATACCCTTCCACAATTCTTCAATATCTTTCCTAAGTTGTTTGGGCTACAGTTGTGTCTGATGACTCTTCTTAAGGGCATAGCTTGACAGCTCTATCTTTCCTCTGATGGTTCTTACCATAGCAATAGCCACTACATATACTGCTGTGTGCAGGTTCTGAAATGTTTCTGACAAATATGATGGGATAATATACTTACTCTCAATGGTTCTAGAAGATGTCAGGTTTATAATTGTTCTGCTAGTTTGATCCAGGAAGTTAAACTATTTTGGGAGCTTTTCAGAATTCCAATCAATTTACACCCATCTTCTTTTCAAAATCAGTTGAGATATCAGTACTGTTTTTACCATATATTTTACAGCTTCCGATTCTTCAATTTTCCCACTTCAGGTTTTATTTAATCTCTTATTTTTTTAAATTTAGGCTTAGGGATAAAGTTTTTTTCATTGTTACCATGTGTATATTCTCCTGGTCTATTCCTAAATCACAAATTTTTGCTATATGTATGTACTCCTCCATACTAGTGGTGTCATAACTTGTGGGAAAGTATATCCCATGTATGTGTGTCATATAAATATAGCCAATTAAACCACTTTATTTGCTATACTATTTGGCTAAATGTTGTATTTTGAACTAATTCATTAGGCTGGTAAAAAGTAAATCAGTGGGGGCTCATGAATTAAGATTTTGAGAATGAGTTGACTGATTCATAGAGTATCTTGAACCTGAGATAATTTTCCTAGGGGCTAGTATGTGAGAGAGAATGCCCAGTTGCTATGTTTCCATACTATATTATTTCCTTCTCTGCCTCTATAAGGATTGGGCTGACTTGGTCAATTGTGTAGTATTTCAGTGCCATATCCAGAAATAGGACATATGATCTATTTGGCATCTTTGAACTGCTCAAGAGTCACATATGTTGTAATTAGCTGCATTATTTAAAATAAATTATTTCAATTTTTACATTCTAGTATATTTGATAAATGACGAAATCTAGAGCCTGCTTTTTTTTCTATCACCCTCTAAACCAAAGAATGACAGAATGTCTATGTGTGTGTGTGTGTGTGTGTGTGTGTGTGTGTGTGTGTATTACCTGGTGAACATCAATTCTACTGAATGTGTATGTATACATATGTATATATATACATATATACATACATATGTGTGTATACATTATATATATACATATGTGTGTGTGTGTATACACACATACATGCATTCAGTAGGATTGCTGCTCACTAGGTAAAGCGCATGACTGCTATGTAAGATAAATTTTGTGTTCCTTTGATTTTTGTGTTTCTCAGATTAAAAAAGATCCTCTAATTGAGCAGGGCTTTTATGCTCTATTGTATTTTTCCCCTACAAAGAATATAACATGAGAAAAGTAGGAGGTTGAATGTGGATTGCAAAGCACAAAGTATTTTGATAGACTTCAACAACTCTATTTTAGGAAGCCTTGTTTCATTAATGTTCAGGAAAATTTAGGTACCTTTCAAATTATTTCACATTAATATTAACATCTTAATCTGCTGTTACAAATTTTGGTTATCATGGAAGATTGGTGTGGTAGGGCAAAAAGACTAGCAGGCTGTTTTCAGCAGAAACCTGGTTTTGAGTCACACCTCAGATACCTGCTAGTTGGGTCAACAGGGAACAGTGGACAAACTACTGACTATAGGGTCAGAAGGCCTGGATCCAAACACTGCTTCTGAAATTAATACCTATGTTACATAGGATATTTATAACTTCCTTCAACCTTCATCTATAAAATGAAGGGTTATAATACATGGACTTTGAGGTCCAACACGGCTCGATAACTACATAACTGAGTTAATTTATCTGAAGCTAACTGTTCCCACCTTCTCTAGATGAGTTTTTTTCCAAGGCCCCCATTTTGGGGATAGACTCAGCATGGCCATGCTCCATTCCTCCTAGCTATGGTTCTGAGTCTTAAAACTTCTTCACTATGCCCTTGTGGGTAATCACCAAGACTTTCCAGATACCTTTTATGTATTGCGTTTCTCCATTAGATTCTAACTTCTGGAAGACACCAATTGTCATTCTGTTTGTATTTTTATCTCTAGCACTTAACAGAATACCTGGCACATAATAATTGCTTAATAAATGCTTATTACCTTCTACTCTGTAAAAACGGAAATACTCATACCTAGTTTCAAGTGGTGTTGTGAGGCTTAAATGAGTTCAACTATGTAAATTGCTTTGCAAATCTTAGAGTGCTGTGCAAATATCAGCCCTCCTTATTATCAAGTGTATTTGAAGCTCTTTGTAAGTCATTAAACTCAGTATAAATGTCATCGTTATCTAAGAAGCTTCACAATAAATTTCATTTCCCGCTGTTTCATATAAGCCAGTACAGGAGTGGGGAACCTGCAACCTCAAGGTCACATGTGGCCCTCTAGATTCTCAAGTGTGACCCTGCTTTGACTGAATCCAAACTTATCAGAACAAATCCCCCAGTATTTGAGGGGAAGAACAATTTGTCATGATTTTTTTTTAATTGAGGGCTTATTTTTAAAAATTCATGTAGTTTTATTTGTAAATTGTTTTTGTAATTTTGTTAGAACCATGAACATAATTTTTCAAAATTTAAAATTTTAAAGGCATGAATATTTGCAACCTTATGCCTCTGTGCCTTTGGGCTTATGCCCTGTCTTCTCCCATGATGCATTCTGAGCCATGTAATGCTCTCCCTGTGATAGATACCCTTTCCTGGTTCTACTTTATTTTCAGTTACTTAGATAGTGATTAGGGGGTAAAAGTACCAAAATACTGCCATTGGCAGGAGATTGGCAGGCAGAGAAGGGTAGAGGTGATTCACTTTTTAGTGTAGGAAATGTTCCCTTCCCAGTTTTCCCCAATGTGGGAGCAACTAGTTTCACTGACATTTCTACAGGAATAGTTAGCGATGTTAAACAAGTACTTTCTTCAGAGAGAAATAGAGAGGAAGAGAAAGAGAGAGACAGAGAGAGGTGTTTAATACCAAATCATGAACATCATGAAAATGAAATTGACTGTATCAAAATATTTTGGAAATACTCTGTTTCCCAGAGCTAAGCCCAACAAGAGGCTATACCCTGAGCTTGGCATAACAACAGTCCTTTGTGCTCTGGATGATCTTGTCCTCTGGCAAAGCATATTGCACCAGCTGCTCACTCTCCCTATTTCCCAGGGACCTGAGAGCCAACATCCACCATGTCCTTGACATGCTCACAATCCCTGTTTCTTTTATGGTAATCTTGTTGCCATCACAGAACTCTGGTTCTGTACCTTACAGAGTAATTACAACCCCCAAGACTTGAGACAATATTATTTCCACAGTACCCATGGAACAGTAACTCAAGACCAAAAAAGATTATGTCATAGTCCAGTTCAGTATGTGTATAAGCACTGCCTGTACCCCAATATGTTAAGCCCTCCTACTCAAGAGGACTTCCACTTGCAAGTGTGAGACTGGTCTAGTCTGGACTGCATTCAAAATTCTGTTGACAAATTGTCACAGCAAATTGTTAATTGCTCACCTGGGAGTCATTTAAAAATCAGTTTTTCTCTCTGTATTTATATCATCAACATGTTAGAACAAAAATTAAAATCAATGCCAAATTGGAAATACAAAGACAAGAAGATAAAATATTCAATTATTTTGTTCCAATTTGACCCATTCAAGCAAGTTATTGTTGGAGGGAGAACATTTTTGAAAAGAGACAGAATCTATGCAAAGGCATAAAGGTGGGAGATAGAATATTGCATATAGGTGAACAACAAGCCACCCAATTTTACTAAAACATAAAGTCTATGTGGGGGGATAATGAGAAATCAATCTGGAAAGAAAGGCTTTAAAGGACAAGCAGTAATTTGTATTTTATTCTACTGGCAATAGGAATCCACCAAAGCTTCTTGAGCAGGGGAATAACTTGGTCAGAGCTATGCTTTAGACCTCTGGATTTGGCAGTAGTGTGGAGGATAGACAAGTGAGAGGAGAGGTTAGATGCAAGGAGACTGATTAGGAAGTAAATTAAATGGTCTAGGTGAGAAATGATAGTGCCTGAACAAAGGATAATGGTCATGTGCCTGGGGAGAAGGGGAGTGATATGAGAGATGTTGTAGAAATAAAATTGATGAAACTTAGCAACAGGGCAGCTAGGTGGTGTACTGAATAGAGTGCCAGGCCTTGAGTCAGGAGGACCTGAGTTCAAATCAAGCCTCAGATGCTTTTACTAGCTGTGTGACCCTGGGCAAGTCACTTAACCCTGTTTGCCTCAGTTTCCTCATCTGTAAAATGATCTAGAGAAGGAAATGGCAAATCAATCACTCCAGTATCTTTGCTAAATGAGGTCACAAAGAGTTGGACATGACTAAAAAAAGCAAGCAACAGGTTAGGAGGTTAGTGAAAGTTAAAAATTGAGAATGGCTCCAAGGTTGTCATCATTGTCATCAAAGGTAACTAGAACTGTGGTGGTGCCCTTGACAGAAATAAGGAAGTGAGTAAGGTATTTAGAAAGATAATGAGTTCTGGTTTAGACATGTAGAGCTTAAGATATGTATGGGATACCTAGGTGGAGATGTATATTAGACAGTTCAGCGCATATGACTATTTTTTTTTAAACTTGAGTGATATAAAGCAATTAACAAAATAAAAAGGCCAAAAGAGTCCATAAGTCATTTCAGCTAGCAAACACTTGATTTCTTTGCCCAGTAAAGTTAAGTGGCAGACAAGGGCAACTATACATTAAAATATAAACACATTTACGAAGTCTGGTGAAGGAGGATAGTAGAAATTATGTGGAATTTTGCCACAGAAAAGCAAGAAATGGTGGATAGAAAAACAACTGGGCAAGGAAGCTTTGAATGGCTTTCTTCCCATGTGTCTTTGTGTGAGTAACATTTTCTTTAAACCCTATTTCTTTAAATACCTGCAGCACCTTCAAAATACCCAAGGAAAATAGGGCTGCTTTGAAGTTGAAATTTTCCTCAAGACCATGTAACATTTAAATGATTGTCCAAAATGCTTCATTGTGAGAACAGACAATGTGGGCCGCAGAGACAGCAGATTTGCTGTAGTGATGATGAGGAAGAACATTATGAAACACAAAGCTCTTCATGGTTATCTGGAAAACAATCCTGCTTTGGAAAAACATTGCCTCATATCCAGGGAAATGTGGACCAAATACAATTGTGTTCACCAAATACAATGACTGAGATTGGGTTTATTCATTTGCTTAATGAGGCTACCTGTGCTGGAGCAATCTTCCCCTAGTGACTTCACTGTGTGAGTACTGGTCTGGGTCCTAAAAAGCCCTTCCTCTTGCAGGCTTTAGGTATCACAACTAAGATTTCCAGGAGTGCAACTGAGATCTTGAATGATGTGCCTGCCAACTGATTAAAATTATAGACAAAGCAGATGCAAGCAGAACAATAATATCAAATATGTTAAATATCCCCCCATTCTCCTTTGAGTAGATTATTCAGCTGGGATTTGATAATGATATAACAAGGGAAACTTTGCATCTTTGCTTCTTGGAGGGGATATGTAATGTTGTCTATTTCTTTCTGTAGATTGGTAACTCAACTTTTGTATCCATATGGTACTCTATCATCAGTAAGTAGCAGGGGTTCTTGGCTGTCCTGTGAAGACTAAGTATGCTTTCCAACTTGATGAAAAGGTGAAAACCTTTGTAGATTCTTCAGCATTTGTAGCTGCTTTCCCTGTGGTACCAGTCATAATGGTTGTTCCTCTAACTGCTGTGCCAGTCAAGGTGGAAGCAAAGGAAGAAGAATGTGATGAAGATATGAGATTTGACCTACTGGAGTCTTCCAAAAACAATCGTTCAATTCATTTTGTTTGTGAAAAAAATAGGCAAATGTATTCATTTATCTCTGAAATTAAAACAACAACAACAACTGCAAACAAACAGAAAGCTTGGCATGAAACTCAGACCAAATCATCCCAAAAGCATTTAAAGATTAAACTGGAAGGAGAACAGCAAACAAACAAACTGATCAGTCAGCATTTCTAGACTAGAACTATTTTCTTTCTCAACAGCATTTGGAATCTAACATCTCAGTACCCAATGTACTATTAAAAATAAGAAGCAGAAATAACATTAAAGAAGCCAAAGAATAGAAGTACATCTGGACCAGACCAAATATACATAGGAAATCTTTTCTGGAGTGACACAATTTGAGTGCATTGAGGGATTCTGAAATGAAAGATGGGAAAATATTGAATGATTGAGGAAAATCATTTGTAGTGCCAAAAACTGAATTAAAACATCAATAACTATCCATTGATATCCATCAATATCCATCCATTTGTCATCTCTACAAAATTATTGTGAAAATCATCTGTATAAACATAAGGGCTATCCTTGTTGAAAATTTGAAAAAGGGAATGGGTAAGTTTTTATAAATGGTATACTCCAATAGAACTGCAATTGCATAGTCTGCAATTGACTGAAAGATGCCAAGAATTCAAGGCCCAGTTTTAAAAAATCAATTGTTGATTATTTTAAAAAATTGAATAGACAAAATTTTAGTTTAAATGGATTTTTTTCCTATGAGGGTTATCTCATGTACTTGCTAAGATCATACAAAATTCCTTAATAAATGTAGCAACAGAGATAACTGTTCAACAATTATCAATATCAAGTGAATCATAAAACAGGGAAATGAATGCTCACCATGGGAATTCTCTGTTATCTGGGAGAATATACAGTATTGAATCCAAAAGAAACTGTATAGATCATAAGGTCCTCCAGAAATTCCTGTTTCTGCGTGACATTGTGCTGATTGCATCCAGACCTAGAATCCTACAGATTCCTCTAAATTAAATTCACAGCTATTCAAAAGAATTTAGCCTAAAAATCCACAGATAAAAGATTAAGCAGATGAACATTGACCATTTCCCAAACTAATAGACAGTATAATGGTTATTTGTGATGGTTAATAAGGGAACTCCTGGTCAAGGAAATATGCCAAGACTCATATGAAGTGATTCACAGCAAGATCAATAGAACTGGAAGAGGACACATTAATGACAGGATAGTACAGTGGCCTTAAGGTCAAGAAGTTGAGTTCAAATCTACTTCTGTCAGTTACTACATATGTGACCTTGGGCAAGTGACTTCTTTAAGCCTTGGTTTCCTCATTTGTCAAATTAAGGGATAGGACACTAACTCTGAGGTGTCTTCTATCTCTATATCTATAATTCTATGAACTAAATAATAAAGAAATTAAAACTAATAGAACTTAGGAACTTTTTGAGTACTAAGCAAGCAGTAAACTTAGTAGTATTAAATTTTGTGAAATGTTCTTTTTAAAAATTTTACTAACTTTGTATTAGGTGACAATTGTGATTTTCACCTATGACCTGTGGGACAATGTAAGATTGTGCCACAATGACTGGTTTAAGACTCTTTCCCATATGGCACTAGGGAAGCAAAGGAAAGGATAGTACTTGTGCCTTCCCAGAGATTCTGGAGGACTTTTCTAGATTGGGGTCATGGGTGATGTGTCCAAAACACTACTGCTAATTTTCTGAAGATCACAAAATTTTCAGATGCAAGGGGAGAGTGAAATGGGGGTCTCATGCATGTGTAGGGTGTATAGGGTAGTACCTCCACTTTTGGAGAAGGTAAAGAGTCTGTCTTTATGATAGTCATATCATGAGATGTGAATACGTTAGACAACAATGAAACATGCATGGACATTCTGTGACTGATTCAGGTTTGGTAGCAACATGGTTAGAAGGA
The DNA here is from genome assembly GCA_011680675.1 of Gymnobelideus leadbeateri. Classification (NCBI taxonomy): domain Eukaryota; kingdom Metazoa; phylum Chordata; class Mammalia; order Diprotodontia; family Petauridae; genus Gymnobelideus; species Gymnobelideus leadbeateri. The sequence goes on from WOXC01001178.1 coordinate 254,415, forward strand.
AGCTTTTTCAATTATCTACATAGACAGAATTGGGGCCATTCTTCCTTCAACTGTGTTCTCTCTGGAGGTGGGACTCCTTTGCTCACAGGGTCTGTGAAGAGACAATAGAGAGAACTGGTCTTCTTTCTTCTGAGGCCATATTGTCCTCCTGTAGTTATTCCTTTCACTCCTAGATGAAGGGAGTAGAACTTGTGAGTTCCAAAAGATCAGGAGAGAAAATGACAAGAATCTTAGAGCCAGAGTCCAGGTTAGGTTTTCTAGTCAGTCTAGCTTCAGTTTCCAGAGGAGCAAGAAATAAGCTTCAGAAGGAATTTTTGGGACTCAGGTCAGTGGAAGCTCATCCTCAAAACCATAGAGGGCATAGAACCTTGAGGAGCAGATATGGCAGACCTGGATCTGAGAGAGCAAGCCAGAGTGTACTTGCAATAATTTTTTATTTCCTTATAGCTAAACTAAGGAATTTACTCTATTCCTGATTATAGATATGGAAAATAGAAGGGTATGACTCCAAAGAATAAGTCTATTTTATTTTTTACTTCTAACAAACTATTTATTATATGATTTATGAAATTTTAAGATTTTAGATTTTAGAAATTCTAATTGTTAGAAACTTGATTCCTCTTAAGTTCATATTTTCTCTCCAAGTTCCTTTCTTCAGCTTTTATGGATCTTACATGGCAGATTTAGAGCTAGAATGGACTTCCAGTCCCCTTGTTTTGCAAATGAGGAAATCTGAAGCGCAGAGAGATATGTGTTGCATGTTCAAATACCTAGTGAGTGACTAAGGCAGGATTTGAACTCAAGTCTTTCTGATTCTAAGCCTAGCCTCCTACTAATCAGAACCAGATTAAAGTTTGGTTTAATGAGAAGTGGATGGGATTTGGATCAGGGGACCTGGGACAGAGTTGACTTTGTCAATTACTAGAAGTAAGTAAATCATGTTATCTCCCCAAACCCATTCTGCCTTATCTATACTGAAGGTTAGAATTGGTGATCTTTGAAGGAGCTCCTAACTCTTAATTTATGAGCCTAGAATAAAGGTCTTGGTCTGGTCAGTACTGCCTATAAAGGGCCTTGGTGATGTAAATTGAGACTTTAGACTTTAAACTGGAAGGGAATTTCCCTCTGAGAATTTTCCATTCTAATTCTATCCAACTGACCTTTGTAGATCTATCCTTCAACATTGAGATCTAAGCTTTGTGCCTTCTATATTGATGTTGGGTCATTTCGGTTCTGTCTGACTCTTTAGTGACCTGTCAAAGACAGTAGAGTGGTTTGTCATTTCCTTCTCCAGCTCATTTTTACAGAAGAAACTGAAGCAAACAGGGTCAAGTGACTTGCCCAGGGTGACAAAGCTAGTGTGTCTGAAGCTAGATTTGAACTTAGGGAAATGAGTCTTCCTGACTCCAGATCTGGCACACTATCTACTTCATCTTGTTGCCCTTCTATGTGGAAGCTCAAAATCAACTTGAGGTCAAATATTTTCCTAGAAGAAAATGATGTCTACAAAACTAAGTTCATAAATCTCAAAGATTTCAGCTTTTCAGACACAAGCTTATTTAAATTGGCTGATAACATGTAGTTTGTCTTTAATGAAATGCATTTTTGATCAGCATTTTTGATAAGTTTATATCTACAGAATCATTTGGGTTTTAAACACAGGATATTTAAAAATAAAAATAAAGTTTTAATGTAGATTATGGCATCTTAAAATAATTTCCTAGGCTACACCCAGTCAAAATATTTTTTCACTGAAAAACTTTCCAGAGAAAAGCTCAGAAGCTTCCTGAACCCTATAGAACCTTCCTGAACCTTCATTCACCATTCATTGACTCTTATCAAGATTTATTTAGTTGAGTGTGTTTTTTGTTGTGGTTGACAAATTTTGTTTTGTTTTAAGAGCAAGTGTTGCTAACTGACCACTTTGTCCATTAAAGAAAACCACTGCTACCTTTATTTGACTCATTTAAAGTATTACTTCCTGATAAGGCCATGGATTTAGAGACAGACCATTTAATCTATATAGGTTATAAATTAGGAAGCCAGGACCTAGAACTTTTCCATTCAAGATCACAATGGATAGCAAATACCCGAGTAGCAGTGGGTAGTAATGATTCAAACAGAGTCCGTTTTAAGAGACCAAGTCTTCTGCAGTGTGGGGTAGAGGAGAGCACTGGACTGAGAATTTGGAAGCCAGAATTCTTGCTCTGGATTTATCATTAACTGACTCTGGACAAATTCCTTGCCTTCTGCAGGTTTCAGTCTCTTTACCTATAAAATAATCACTAGGGTTCCATTCCAGTCTCTTTACCTATAAAATAATCACTAGGGTTCCATTCCAGTTCTACTACTCTGGGTCAGTTTTCGTTACTTGCATTTCTATGCAAAAAACAAACCTGCAGGTGGCAGTCTGATCAAATGTTTCTTTGTAGCAGATCTGGTCATCTAAAAAAAAAAATTATGACTTTGTATATATCAAGTAAGAATTTAATATCCACAAAAGTTTTCAGTGAAAAAAAGATTTTGGCTCTGAATACGGCCCAGGAAAGGAATTCAAGGCACTATCATCTATACTATGCAGGGTATGTGTGGGGGTAGGGGAAAACAGAGGCTAATCTTTCAACACTTACAGTTTTAGCAAACATCAGCTAAAGCTAAAGGGGCAGTCAGATGATTTAAATGTAATTACTCAAGAGGAAAAGGAAATATTGACAGTTGTACTCTTAAAAAACTGGTACTATCATTACAAAGCTTCTGTATATACTCACATACAACCACTGTAATTATAATACTATAAATATAGCAACAATTTCATAATTTCAGCTACATATGCATTAGGTAATACACTTATAATTAAAAGATAGCATATGATCCTTGACTTGAGCAAGAATGCATCTCAAGTATCCTGTGTGTGTGCACCTACATGTGTGCTTGTCTACTCTCAAAAACCTTTAGAAAAAAAGAGCCCAAACACTGCCTCTCACTTATCTATTTCTGTGCATCAATTAGCAAAGTAACAAAAATTTGTTAAGTGCCTAATGTTCGCCAGACACTGGTTACATAAAGACAAAAGCAAAATTACCCCTGATTTCAAGGGGAGAGGGGATATAACACATGTAAGTGTTTACAGAATAATACAAAATAGCCAGAAGATAGATAGGGAGAAAGGGCACTACCAATTGGGAGAGATCCAGAAAAGCTTTAGGTGGAAGTGTTTGAACTGAAGAAGGATCTTGAAGGACGTGAAGGGTTTTGTGAATCACAGGTGAAGAGGGAGTGCATTCAAGGGCACATTCTAGGTATGGAGAATAGGCAGTTCCTTTGTGAAGAAGAGCAAGAAACATAGTTTGATTGGACTACATAGTATAGAAAGAGAAGTGATTTGTAATAAGGTTGGGAAAATAGATTGGGGAAAGCTTTACAAGTCAAACAAAAGAGTTTATATATATATATTTCATTCTAGAAGCAATAAGGAGTTACTTGAGTGGGGAATTGGCATAGTCTGATCTGCACTTAAGGAAAATCACTTTGGTAGCTGTGTGGAGGAGAAATTCCAGTAGAGAGAGATGAGATAGGGAGACTGATGAGCAAGCCTTTATATAATAGTCAAGCAGATGAAAGGTGAAGAAGACATGAAATGAGGTAGTCAAAAAAGGTCTATAAACAAAGGCTCTAATGAATCACAGCTGAAGAGACTTTAGAGCCTTGGGCTCACCACAGGAGAGTTACATCATCTCCTAGTTCCTATCATTATTCAACATTTATTGAGTATTGACAGTGTACTTAACGCTATACAAAGTAGAAGCCACAGTCCCTCTCATATCTAATGTTGTGAAACCACTTAAGAATTTGAATCTATGAAAATTCACTTTCAGGTTAACACCTTTAGGTATTTCAGTTCACAGATAATTTAAATGTGTGTTGTTTTAATAAACTGTAAAACCAAAGTAGAAGTTCACTTATTTATTTAAGAAGGAAACTTTGCACTAGGTGGCACTGTTCTGAAAGATGATCTTTCTGTTAGAGCCAGTTGTATTTCAATAACTATTATGCAGATCTTAGTTTATAAAAACTTAAATTAGTAGATAAATTTAAAAAAAGACTGCTTTTACACTGTTCAGGAGCCAATAAATAATTGTCTTACTAAAAATTTTCAGGGTTACCTATTTGGATGTGTTAGTAATTAAATATTCAATCTTAGATTTAAAGCTAGAAGTAAACTTAGAGAACATCTTGTTCAAACCTCTCATTTTGTAGATGAGGAAATTGATCCCCATAGTAATTAAGTGATTTGCCTAAGTTCACACAGGTAGTAAATGGCAGAGGTTCCATGTAAATGCAAACTTTTGGCTCTTAAAGTCATTGCTTTCTGCACACCACCAGGCCACCTTGATAACTTTGATTGTAACTTATCTTCTTGGAATGGTATCATGTGACATAAGCTTTCAGGTCATCTGTGTGTGTGTGTGTGTGTGTGTGTGTGTGTGTGTGAAGATACATTTCAAATATGCTCCATGAAGGAATCAGAAGATTTTTGATAATACTTACCCTGAAGATATTAGCATTAGGACTTTATTAATAATTTGACAGCTTTAGTAATAATTTTACCTCACCTAAAGAATGGGGATCCTTAGCATTTATGCTGAAATAGTAAAATAAGTCAAATAGTCAAATAAGAGAAATGGATAGAAATGAGGAATAATTATAAAATTTATCTGGAACAAAAGATCAAAAATCTCAAAGGAAATGAGAAAAAAACTGGACTAAAAGGAGTTTAGCATTACCAGATATTAAATGAAACCACAAAGTAGTAAGCATCATTATTATTTCATCATAAAAAATGATTAATGTAATAGACTGGAGGATGAAGATCAAGAAGCAATCAAATATGGTAGCTTAGTATTTGTTAAACCTAAGAATACATACTATAGGGAAGGGAGGGTTACCTATTTCAAAATAACTGGGAAAACTAAATAGCAGCTTTGGAGAAATTAGGTTTAGATGGACATCTTACATTGTTATACTTTAATAGGATCCAAATGGATCACATCACTTACACAATCCAAAGAGCAGAAAAGAATTACCATGCACAACTATGACTAGGTGGGAAATTCTTAACTAGACAAGGTATAATCATAAAACATAAAACAGGTGATATGCTACAAAAAATTAAAAAGATGTTTCATGAACAAAATCAATGAAGCTAAAACAAGAAGAAAACTCCTAACTGGATAAAACCTTCACATGTCAAATATCTCTGATAAAGGGCTGATATCAAAGATGCACAGAGAATTGATACATATATTAATTGATACAATATTTAAGAACAATAATCATTCTCCACTTGATAAGAGATATGAGGATATTAATAGGAAGGTTCCAAAATAAGAAGTACAAGCTATAAATAACCCTATGGAAGAATGCTCCAAATCACTAACAAGAGAAATGTAGAAAAAAGTCAGAAATTTCACCTTAAATTGTTAAAGAAGACCAAAGATGAAAATCATAAATATTGGAGATGCTGAAGAAAGATAGGAAAAACTGTAAACTGCTGGTAGAGCTATAAACTGGTCCCACCATTCTGGAAAACCCTTGTAACTGTACTATAAAATGCAATTAACTGCATATATCATTTGATCCAGAAATACTACTATATATATATATATATATACATATATATATGTACATATATATATACATATATATATACATATATATATATATATTCCCAAATGGGTCAAAGATCAAGATATACAGAAATATCTAGAGTAAATAAAAGAGGCAAACCTGGAATGATTCAACAAATTTTGATATATAAATATAATGAAATATTATTGTACCATAGGAAACAAGAAATATGGAGTCTTCAGAGAACCAGGAAGATCTATGTGAACTGATACATAACAAAGTAAGCTTAATCATGAGAACTCTCTGGTTTAGAGACCACATCAATGAATAAGCTTGGTCTGCCCTTTAAAGGTCAAGTTCAGGTCTTTGACTAATGAATCAAACTTAAGTCAGTATCAGAACAAAGACTTCACCAGCTGGCATAATAGAACCCAGGAAAAGGGAAATTCATGTATTATTTAGGGAACACACAACTGGTACAAGAGATGGTAGAGGGAGAAGGGGCTTATCTGACTCCTCATGAGCCATGATTAGACATTTCCAGATCAAACACAAATACTAGTGGGATAAGTATATTTTTGGTTATCGTTCAGTTGTGTCTGACTCTTTGTGATGCAATTTGGGGTATTCTTCACAAAGATGTTGGAGTTAATTTACCATTTTCTTCTCCAGTTTATTTCACAGATGAGGAAACTGAGACAAATGGGGTTAAGTCACTTGCCCAGGATCACAAAGCTAATTTACTAGCATTTACACCTGAGGCCAGATTTGAACTTAGGAAGACTCATCTTTCTGACTCCAGGCCAGGCCCTCTATCCACTGTGCCACCTAGCTGCCCAAGTATATTCTAGAGGTGGAAAATAACACATCATGTGAAATATCTAGGAATAGGTCGTTACCAATAAGGAAGTCAAGAGATACTTCAAGGGGAAAGTTGTATCTTGGTTTCACTCTAAAGAATGTCTATCTTAACTGAACTCTTCTCAGCAATGCAAGGTTATAAGACAATTCCAAAAGACTCATGATGGAAAGAGATGTCTACATTCAGAGAAGAACTAGAAAGAACAGAGTCTGAATGCAGATTGAAGCAAACTACCTGCTCTCTTTCTTTTCCTTGTTTGGTTTTGTTTCCTCTTCTCCATTGTTCATTCCGTCGGCTACAAACCTTCTTTACAACCTGACTAATGTCTAATGTGAAAGCATGCTGCCGTGGATGGGGGTTTAGGGGGGAGGAGAGGGAGGGAGAGAAAATTTTAAACTCAAGGGATTGTGGAACTGAATCTTTTTTTTATTAATTTATTTGTTTATTTTTAGTTTACAAGATTCAATTCCATAGTTCTTTGAGTTTCAAATTTCCCTTCTCTCCCTCCCTCCACCCCCCACGATGGCATATAGTCCAGTATAGGATCTGCAAATACTTTCACATTAGACATTAGTAAGGTTACAAAGGTGTATTGTACTAGGTGGAATGAAAAATGGTAAAGAGGTAATAAAACCAAACAATGAAAAGAAAAAGATCAAGTAGTTTGCTTCCATCAGGATTCAAACTCAGTTCTTTCTAGTTATATCTCTGGATGTAGGTATCTCTCTCCTTCATGAGTCTTTTGGGATTGACTTATATCACTGCATTGCTGAGAAGAGTCCAGTCTGTCATAGTTGGTCATCACACATATATTGTGTCTGTGATTATATATAAATTTCTCCTGGTTCTATTCTTCTCACTCAGCATCAGTTTGTATAAGCCTCTCCAGGTAAATATGAAATCCATCTCCTCCTCCTTTCTTATAGCACAATAGTATTCCATTATATGCATATACCATAGCTTGTTCAGCCATTCCCCAATTGATGGGCACCCCCTTAATTTCTAATTCTTTGCAACCACAAAAAGAGCTGTTATAAATATTTTTGTACATATGGATCTTATGGAACTGAATCTTGTAAACTAAAAGTAAACAAATAAATTAATAGACAAAAAAATTAGAAAAAAAGAACGTCTGTCTTCTAAAAGGGGGGAGCATAGCATTGTATAATACTTAGAAAGACCAAGATTCAAATCTTGTCTCAAAAACTTATTAATTGTGTAACCATAAAATAGTCACTTAAACTCTCTGAATCTGAAAATTTTTAATACTATAAGTCTTTTAGCTGAAGGTGATATAGTAGAAAGAGTGCTACACTTGGAATCAGGAATACCTGGGTTTGCATCTGTAGTGCCAATGCAATATTTACAGCACACATGATCACGATAAAGACCATGACTATAAGTATCACATGATGTTTGATTGCAAAATATTCCAGACTCTCCAGATAGAGGATAGAACTGAAGCATTTATTTAGACACCAGAAAACTGAATCCCAAAACCAGTAAGCCAATTCCATCATAGTACCAAAGATATTCAGATATCATAATAATGCTGAGAGACACGGCATCCTTCAGCATTCCCACAAACCAATACAAGATCAATATTTACTAATGAACCTCTCTATCTCCTTGCCTCAACCTCTTTTCTCTCTGTCTCTCTGGCTCTGATCAGCTTCCTGTGGGCTCTGCTCCACCCTTTAGCAAATTCTCTCCATCACAGGTTCTATGTGATTATGTTCAGCCTATTGGGGGCAGAGTTTATTTTCAAAGCAGGGAAGGTCTTCAAATTCCCCCCTAAATCTATTAAGAGGCAGGGAAGATCTTAAAATTCCCACTCTCATTACAGCATCTTGCCTCAGATATTTACTAGCAATGTGACCCTGGACAAGTCATTTAACTTCTCTCAGCCTTAGTTTCCTCATCTGTAAAGTGGGGATAATAATAGTAACTACCTCACAAGGATATTGTGGATTAAAGAGATAATGTATTTAAAGTTCTTTGCAAAGTTTAAAGCACTATATAAATGCTGGCTATTACTACGAGTTATAGTTGGGGTATATGGGTATTTAAGGAGAACTTCTGGTTTGAGAGCTTGCTGAGCCCTTTTCAGGGATACTCATTCCCCTTGGTGTCTACATGGCACTCAACTCTCACTTGTGGTTCTAAGAAACTGTAGCATGCTCAGTGACCACACCCGGTAAACCATCTCAGTAGATGGGCTAAACCAGGTTGAGGGTAATTGATATACCTCAAACCCATTGGTGAGTTAGTTAGCATATGAAGACTTCCCCTGGTGGAATAGGCGGATGAGAACAATTTGTTTCAATGGCCATTAAGGTGGCTAAAGCAGGTTCTGTGGAGTGCTTGGAGCTTGGTCAGACATTGAAGATGCCGGATCATCTTCTGCATCCTGGACCATCACCAGTTGTGTTGACTTTTGTCCTGCTACTAGACTTTAGTGACTTTGGAAGAGAGAGTGAGGTTGATGACTTTGTTCAATTTTGGCTCACTTAAATCCAATTAATGAGAAAGTCAAGACATCACCTGTGATGTTATTGTTCCTCTTTGAAAACAAAGGACAAACAACAACTTATAGATGCATTTCAGTCTGGTTGGTGGAGGGAGTTCCTATACTTATGAAATCAAAAGATAAGTGAGAATTCAGCTAGCAAAAAAGGGGAAAGGAAAGACAGTAAATATAGAGAACAGAGGGGACAAAGAATGTTCTAGTTTTAAGACTAGAATACTGAGAATGGCAGGGAATAACATAAAATATGATTAGGAAAGCAATGTGATATCAGTCTGTGAAAGGTCTTGAATGCCAGAATAAATGAGTTTAAATTTATTTGGTAGGCAATAGGAATCCAATAAAGATTTTTGAATAGAGAAGGGGCACAGCCAGATGCATAAGGAAGAACATTCTGGTAATAGAATAAAAGATGGATTGGAAGGAAAGAGTGAAGGTAAGAAGATTTTTTTTCAGAAGGCTATTGTATTACCCCAGGCTGGTTATAATGGTCACCTACATTAGGGTGGTAAGGAATGGAAAAAAAATAATTTCCATAGCTGAATTCCAAAGCAAAGGACTTCTTCTCTCTGTCTCTTTTTCTGTCTCTGTCTTTGTCTCTTTTTTCTCTCCCTGTCTCGTCTCTCTTTCTCCACCAGACCCCTAATGAAAATTCAAATGTTCCCTGGACTCCCTGGCCTGGTTGTTATCAAGTTATCCCTTTAATGATCTGAGACAAGATTGGAGTTAAAAAAAAAACTTACCAAAGAATTAAGCGGGGGAGGGGAGATGAATGGGGCAAAATATTTGACAGAAGCAAAACCTCTGGTTCTTTGAGCTATTAGTGTATGACAGAAGCCTGGGGGTTGGAGTTCTCTCTTCCAGCAAGTAAGGAGTGAAAAGAATTTTACAGTGACCTACATAGCATGTATGATATTTGTCATTCTGCCATGCCCAATTAGCTGCTACCTAAGCCTGAAGTGCATGCTGCTCTCCCTTCTGGAAGAAAAGGTAAATGACTAGAGGGATGCTTCTTTACTTTCCAGGTTATCAGGGAGAATGATATCTTCATTAAAAGATTGGAAATAGGGTTTCAAGATAAAAAAAAAGGAAAAGGATCTTGAAAAGGTGGAAGAAAAAAGGAGTATGTCAAGAAGACAGAGGTTGGAAGAATGGAATACAGAGAAGAAAAGTAAAAGGGAAGAATGTTGAGCAGTTGGAGTTAAGTAATACCTATGAGACTTTTCCCAAAGTAAGGGAGTGCTGAGAAGGAAATGATCATTTATCCTCCGAGGAATAAGACATCAATCCACAGGTTCTGTCAGGTGGGAGATATCCACTAAGGGTCAGGGGAAGGAGGCAGATCTTATGGTTGTTGGCAGCTTCCAGCTGAGGCACTTATTTATTGATCTAACTATAGAAGTCTTCAGGCTTCCGGGTACATGTATCTCAGACATAATGGAACATCACTTGTCAAACCTGATGATAACTACGCCATTCTCGTGTTTCACTTGGGGACAAATAATACAGCCGTAAGGAGCACTAAAAGCACTTCTAAAGATTATGAAGTATTAAAAAAGCAAAGGAAGCCTTCAGCTATCATCCTTTCATCTGCTCCCCGTCCCCACCCCCAACACACACTGTCTTTTCCTCTCTAGGATAGGCACCCTTAGCTATGTCAACCTATTCTCCATAATGTAATTTCAAGACCTTCTCCATCCCAGTTACCCTACCCTGGATGCTCTCATGCTTATTAATGTCCTTTATCAAGATGTCAAATGTAGGAGATGTATTCCACACCCCTACCTCAATTATTACAGAGCCTTTCTTTCCTTTCTTGCAACAGCTTGACCAGAGTGACTTTGGTAACTTCAAAATATCAGAAAATTTTGGACACTGATGGCAGTGTCTGCATCAGGAACATACTAGACACATTAAGGAAAGACAGCTTTGGTATTCTAAAAGGAATCCAGGAGACATCTACATCATACCTAAGAAGAACTTCATGGGGACCCAATTGAGGGGAGAAAAGAATTTCCAGAAAAAGAATTAAGAGCTATACTCTAAACTTAAGCTCTCTTTCCCCAGAAATCTGTATGTACTTGTGGGAGAATATGCCTCCAGACCAAAGGAGGAGGATGTTGGGTACCAACTGTTCTTATTCTATTACTGTTTCTAAAAACCAAGTCTGACCTACTAATTAATATCAACTGAAAATCAATGGAGGAAGCAAATTCAATCAAGTCAAAAAGTATTTATTCAGTACTTACCACTGTGCTAAGCATTGGGAATACAATTTCAAGCAGAAATAAAGACTATGCCTGCCCTTAAGTAGCTTATGTTTTAATGGAGGAATGATGCCCAAATGCAAGGATGTGGTAAACGAAATGACTACAGGAGTCAGGTAGGAACTATCAGGGTAGTCCATTTATTTGTCCTTGGGCAAGGGCTTTTATAACAGAGGCAGTTGCATATGGTTTTCTCCAGGAAAAAGTGATTAACCAGCTTGTACTTAATTATTTGTGGATGTGCAATCTTTGGGGGTCACTTCTCAGTAATCATGCCCTTCCCTTGCTAGCCATAGAAAGATGGTGAGCCAACACCCTGAGCCACATGAGGAGCGGGACTCAGGGGAATCCTGGTCCAGACTCCACCCATGACTGGTTTGGCTCATATGGCCGTCAACAGAGGAAGACAATATGTTAAAAGGAAACTGAAATGGGGGAGGGGAGAATATTATAGAGAAAGTTGAGGAAAGTCCAGAGTTCAGCTTAGAGAGGAATAAAGACTTGGTTGGACTAGGCATCCTCCTTGGGAGAGATGCTGCCAAGAGAGACAGCCTCATAACTATCAAAAAACAAAGGCCACTTCCTTGTGTTCTCAGGTATAAACCCCTTCTAGAAGCCCATCTTATAATTTCATATAATTAATATAATACTTTAAATATGTTCTGATAACATAAATAACACAAAATTTCTGTAGTAGGTGAGACATTTCTATTGAAAGAATTAACTAAGGTACAAAATTCGCGAATTTTTCTGTTTTAATAAATAAATAGCTTAGTCCTACAAAGTCTTCTTAGTTTCTTTTCAGTTTTTGTTTTAAAAAAAAGATTGTAGACTTTATGTCTTGGCATTGTTAAAACTGATCCTGGTGTCTTCCATAAATTTATTTGGAGTGTTTCATCTCCATGTGGTTACCATTCTGTGCCCTCTCAGTGAATGACATTTCTGGGAATGCTACCAAAGCAAGGGAGAAATCAGAGAGCATAGTAATCTCCTCTCCTCTTGACCCTCCATATCTTGACCTTGCTCTGCATGCCTTTGGCCAGAGAGTCTGGATGGTTAGACTATAAATAATTCAAACACAAGTGATTATCTTGATAGTGGAAAGTTCAGCATGGAAAATGAAGTTAGCAGCATCATTCATTGTACAGGATAAGGATATGTGCTTGGTAATTTAATAAAAGGTGACTAGGTGACATATACAAAGACTGGGGTTGCAATATATTGTTTATTAAACACCTAATTAGTTGATATAAATGTGCTAGGCACTATGGGTGAAATAAACAGAAGACACTATGGTGTCCGCACTTGTTTGGGATAGAAGGCATATATACACATGATGATTAAGTAATAAACAGAGCCAGGACTGGAAAATTTTCACCTGGGGCAAAAGGCAATTTAATAGGAAAGAGGAGGTGGAGCCATAGCATAGAGGACAATCCAACTCCAGGTTCAGTTGCTACCACCAGGAGAAGGGTAGTCCGGCCTTTGCTTAGAGAGATTTAGGAACAGAAGATGGGCTCCAGGGGAAGAACATCATAACAATGGGATCTTAGGGGTAGCCGTCCTGGGGGCTGTTTTATCATAAAGAGGTGAGGTATGTAGATGGAGGCTGCCTTAGGGAGCCAGTACTCCATCCCTAGATCTCAGTGTCCTGAGGCAAAGCCCTATTCACTCATTAGTTATGGCTCTGATAACTAAACTCACAATCTTTCCACTGATGTGCTTAGCTTTTGAGCTATGGTTTTGAGTGCATGTGGACCCACAGAACACCTAGTGCTCATAATAGCTAGAAGTCTCACTTGTGAAAAGCTGTTGTATCAGTACAACCTTCTCACTTTACAAATGAGGAAACTGAAGCCCAGAGAAGTAATGTGACTTGCCCAAGATCACATGAGTAGGAATAGAGTCAAGATTGGAATGCATTGCTTCTCACTGAACAATGTTCCCAGCTCTCTTGTTCTCCCTCTTAACAACACTTATTCTGTAGGACTAAAGCTGAGAATGTTGATAGGAGAGTGAACAAATGAGCTGGATATATGGTATGATGAAAAACATGCCAGATCAAGAGTAAGAAGATTGAGGACCCATCCTGGCATTGTTACTACCTATGTGACCTTGGATGAGTCATTTCATTTCTCTAGGCCTATTTTCTCATCTAAAAAATGAAAAAGTTAGACAGTATAAACTTATAGCTCTAATTCTATTATCCTGTCACCTCATTGTAGCAGAAGAGTATAGCTGGATGAATCTGGTAAACTGGAATCATGCGATTTAGTAATAAAATATAAATCTCATCTAGCCTCCTTATTATACAAAATAAGAAACCGAGATGAAATCAAGGGATTTGAATGCAGATCCTGTAACTTCAAATTTAGTCCTTCAATTGTTGCTACTCTCTTCCTCCCTATATGATTTGTGTGTGTCTCTCTCTCTGTGTTATTCTGTGCTGTGTGTGTCCCTAGAGAAAATTTAGTGCTGGGCTCCAAGTGGCTCCAGTTCTTAAACACAGAGAACACCAAAGGGATGTAACTCAAGGTCAATAACAGCAGCATCTTTAGCAACAACTTCTGAATTCGTGTCTATTCTCTTAGACTTGCCTATGTCACAAGTTGATGGGTCCCTTGTAGTTGCCATTACAGAAGCCTGATACCTAGAATCTGACTTACTTAAACTGTGTATTGAAGTTATACATTTGGGTGATCTGACCTTCTAGGTTCTTAAGACCTTGCGTATTTTGATATCTGAGATTTGACTCATCTTACTTTACTGACCTGATTCTTAGCCTTTATTTTGTTCTTGACCTTGGCAACCTACAGTCTCCTTCTATCCTGCAGTAATCTAATGACTTTTAAAGCCTCTTCCTCTTGGTTGTGGTTATAAGTACTGATCCCTGAGCCATCTTAATCTCTTAGCTCACAGATGGTTGGTTTGTATTGGACTCTGATGGTTTTTTTTGCCTTTTTCCTCGTCTCTTTGCAGTCTTGTCTTACTGCTTCCATATCCTGCTATCCCCCTATTATGAAAATATCCTCATAGGTAATAGTTTATTAGGCCTTAAACTGTTGTTGTTTGTCCTTTGTTTTCAGAAGACCACTGACATCATGGGGTGATGTCTTGACTTGTGCATGAATTGGATTTAAGTGAGGCAGAGTTGCCCAAAATCATCAGCCTCACTCTCTCTTCCAAAGTCATTGAAGTCCAGGGACAAGACAAAAGTCAGGACAATTGGCAATGGCCCAGGATGTACTGGGATGACCTTGATGTCTTTGATGTCTGGCCATGCTCTAAGTACTCCACAGAATCTGCTTCAGCTGCCTTCGTGACAATTGGAACAAACTGTTCACATCTGCCCATTCCACTGGGGAAAGTCTTTACATGTTGATTTTTTTTTTTTTTTGCTGGCAATTGGGGGGTTAAGTAACTTGCCCAAGGTCACACAGCTAGGTTTTTATTTGTGTGTGCGTTAAGTGCCTGAGGCCGGATCCGAACTCAGGTCCTTCTGACTCCAGGGCCGACGCTCTACTCACTGCACCACCTAGCCGCCCCGAAGTCTTTACATGTTTAGGGTAGGTTGCGGTGACCTTCAACTCAATTTGGTTTAGCCTCTCTGCTGAGATGGTTTAACAAGGGTATGACCAGTGTGAATGCTATAGCTGCTTGGAGCCACAGCTTAGAGATAAATGCAAGGTAGACACCAAAGGTAGATGAGCAACCCTGAAAGGGACTCAGCAGCCCTCAAATCAGAGGTACTAGTCCTCCTTGAACACCCCATAAACTCCAGGCCTTAACATTTCCATTCCCATTCAAAGCTGCATTAGTCTAGAATGTTTGTTTCTTGAGAAGTGATATAGACCTCTTTAAGTAACTATATTTTAATATTACATGACATTCATTTAGGATTTTAAGGTTTGCAAAGTGATTTATATGAATTATTTCTTTTGATTCTTATAGTATCCCTGTGAGAAAAGTATTGACTATGGATATTTTCTCTACTTTACAGATTAGGAAAGAGACTCAGAGGTTAAATACCTTTCCCATGGACTTTAACTAGTTAGTAGTTATAACTGACTTAGAACTGACTTTAAGTCCAATGCTTAGAGCTAAGAAAGACCTCCAGGGGCCATATAGTTTAAATTCCTTCTTCAAACAGGTTTATCTAACCATACAGAAGTTGAACAATTAGACATATACCAAGTGGTCTACTATATAACCTGAGATTTTTATACTTTTTGTACCTTTCCATGATGGCCAGAAAATAGCGGTGGCCTAATTTCCCCAGTAAATTCTGCTTAATGAGCTGGTATTGTGAAAAATTGGCCCTTGCTTTGTAGAAGCAATCCAATTTGGCTCTAAATGATCCAGAACTGATGATGCTATTTATTCTTACCTAACAAAGGCTGATAAGAATGGATTTGCCTGGTATCTTGTAAATCTAAAGGACTTTGAAAGAGGTGAAAGTATACCATCATACTAGATGCTTAAAAAAAAAAAGAGGAGTGAAAATTAAAGAATAGGAGATGAAACACCTAGAAGATCATAAGAAACAAATTCCAAGAAAAGAGCCAATAATAAAATCTATGGCCTCAAAAGTCTAAATGCAAAGAAAGAGAGCAAATGCTCAAAGTCTAGACAAGATGAACTAGAGGTCTAAGCAAGGAAGTAAATTTGATAAGTAAAATTGATGGGATAAAACCCAAGAGTTGCATGTGGTTCTGGGTGGATATATCTTATTCCAAAGGAAAAAAAAACAGATAAAAGGATAGATGGAGTAGCATTATATATTAAAAAAGTAAACTTATGTGAAGAAATGCAGCAACTAGAGGGAAAATGTGGTGAAGAACATTTGAGTAGAGATCCGTAGAAGTGATTTTTTGTTGTTGTTACAGATCATGGATTTAGTGCTAGACGGGAGATGAAAGGTTATTTCACCCAGCCATTTCATTTTACAAATCAGAAGACTCAGACA
Organism: Gymnobelideus leadbeateri; assembly: GCA_011680675.1. Lineage (NCBI taxonomy): Eukaryota > Metazoa > Chordata > Mammalia > Diprotodontia > Petauridae > Gymnobelideus > Gymnobelideus leadbeateri. The sequence goes on from WOXC01001178.1 coordinate 270,665, forward strand.
TAGAGGTTAAATGATTTGCCCAATGGCAAATTGTTGTTGTTATTATTTGTTCTTTATTTTCAAAGAGGACCAATGACATCATGTGGGGTGATATCTTGACCCATGAATTACTTGTATTTAAGTGAGCTGCACAAAGTCATTAGCATCATTCTCTCTTCCACAGTCATCAAAGTTCAGGGGCAAGACAAAAATCAAGATGACTGGCAATGGCTTTGGGATGGAGTGGATGACCTTGGTGTCTTCAATGTCTGATCAAGCTCTAGGTGTGCCATGGTGCACACTTTAGCCACCTTTGTGGCTATAGAAACAAATTGTTCTCACCCACCTATCATGTGCTGAAGAAGTCTTCACATGCTTGGGGTAGACATTTCCCTAATTCACCAATGGGTTTGAGGCCTGTCAGTTACCCATCTACTGAGATGGCTTACCAGGGTATGGCCACTCTGCATACTATAGCTTCTTAGAGCCACAGGTGAGAGTGGGTTTGATGCCAAAGTTGGATGAGCAGCCCTGGAAAGGGTTCAGCAAGTTGTCACACCAGAGGTGCTAGTCCTACCTGAACATCCCATATATTTTGACCCAAATGACCAGAAGAACTACTCAAATATCAAAGGAACTGGTGAATATGATTGTTGAGCCACTATCAATGATATTTGAAAGATAATAGAGAATAGAATAGTTACAATAGGACTGGAGAAGAGCAAATGTTGCCCAATTTTTTTTAAGGGAAGAGAATAGAGTTTGAAAACTATTGGACAATGAGTTTTTTTCATTTATATTTCAGTTTTACTTTTTTTACTTCAGTTTTGGGGAAAGAACAAATGACTAAAAAGATGGTTAATAAACATCTAGAAATGGAAGTGAGAATTACAAAGAGCTTGGACTTGTCTTTATCAAGAATAGATCACACCAGCCTAACAATTTTATGGATTACTAAAATGGTAGGTTAAGGGAAAGATATAGACATAGTTTACCTAGATCTTATCAAAGCATCCAATAAAGTATCTTACATTAACATCATAGAAAAATCATGTGTGGTCAAAAAAATAATACAGTTAGATGTATTTGGAATAGGTTGCATGGTGTTACTTCAAGGCCAGTTATTAATGGTTCAATGTCAAGTTGGCAGGCATTCTCCAATGAATTGCCACAGCAATTTGTGCTTACCTTGAACAATTTGATAAAATGTTAATAACTTGGACAAAGTTATGGGTAGTGTGATTGTCAAATTTGCAGGTGACACAAAATTAAGTGGGGTAGCTTACACCCTGGATAATAGAATAAGATCCAAAAAGAGTTTTAGCAAATTACAGACTTGGACTGAAACTAAGAAGGTGAAATTCAGTAAGGATAAATTTAAAGTTTTACACTTGGCAGGGTGGGGCAGTTAAGTGGTATAGTGGACAGAATGCTGTGCCTGGAATGAGGAAGAATCTTCTTCCTGAGTTCCAATCTGGTCTCCCACACTGAGTAGTTGTGTGATCCTGGGCAAGTCAACTTCACAATACAGGATAGGAGAGATTTGGTTAGACAACAGTTTTTCTATAAAAATTGATGAGGATTTTGGAGAACTATAAGCTCAATATCAATTAATAGTGTAATGTAGCAGACAAAAAAAATGCAAATGTAATCTCGGGTTTCATAGAGAAAAGCATAGTTTTCAGGAATAAGATGGTAAAAGTACTTTTGTATTCTGTCCTGGTCAGACTTTTTTGGGGTGCTGTGTTCATTTTTTAGAAACACAATTAAGAAGGACATTGATAAACTGGATTATATCCAGAGGAGGGTAACAAGAGGTTGAAGGACCTCAATTCCATGCCATCTGAGAATGAATTGGGGGAATTGGAGATGTTTCATCTGGAGAAGAGAAGACAGGGGAAATATGATAATTATTTTCGAGCATTTCAAGGATTGTAACATGGAAGGGATATTACATTTATTCTGTTTTGCCTAGAAGGCAAATCCAAGAGGAATGTATGGATGTTGTAAAGAGGAAAATGGAGAGGTAATATAAGGGAAAACTTCCTAAGAATTAGAGATATTCAGTAATTGAATCAGTTGCCTTGGAAGGTAGTAGGTTTTCCCTCATTGGAAGTCTTCACACAGATATTGGATTATCACTTGGAGATAATGTGGTAGAAATTAATTTTGAATCATGGTTAGACTAGATGGCCTCTGATATCCCTCCTAACTCTAAATGCTTTTGTGATCCTGTGCATAAAGAATTATCACTAACTCAACATAATTACATTATACATAATATATGATAACATTATGATACATGGTAATATAATGACTGTAGGCCTAATTAGCAGTGTCTCCTTTTGAGAAGTACATATTTATCTTAAAAGCTCAAATTGCCTCACATTTTAAAAACAATTTGCAATTCAACTCAATCTGTATGGATGACAAGTCTGCTATGTGCAGAGCACTATGCTAGATGTGGAGAGAAATACAAGATTTAGCTGAAACATAATTCCAATGAGTATGAGGATATGTGGTGCTTGCAGATAACTAGATAACTATGACACAAAATAATGCATACCAGATGCACTTGAGAGGCACAAAGCAAGATGTTTTGTATGCTGTCTCATTTGGGGGTGTGACAAGGATCAGGGAAGACTTTAGGAAAGAAATAATATTGTAGTTAACCTTTAACAAATTGGTACAAATTCTATAGGTAAAAAATATTTCCAGGAATAGTATGGAAATCATCTAATCCAATGACTTCATTGTGAAGAAACACTCATTGAGATGAAGTCACTTGCCTGTCACACAGTTATCACCTAATGAAACTAGGTTTAAAATCTAGGTCTTCTGTCTGGAAATTTGGATATGTTGCCATTGCACCCCAACTATCTTTTGGGAACTCTGTGAACCTAGGCATGAAGATTAAAAAGCTCAGGCCACATTTGAAAGATAGAATGTATTATTTTAATTTTTCTAAAAGTGTGAGTTATAAAGTTTTAGTTTTTTAATTCTATTTTCATCTTACAGACATTAACAAAAATGACTATTTCAATAAACAAAGAACAGAAAAAGAGGAGTATATATGAAATGATAAACTTCTACTATGCAGAATTTGGTGGGCTTTTAAAAATGTAGATTAAATTTAACTCAATAACAAAATCACCCTGCTTATTTGTATCTCCTAAGCTTCCTTCTGTTCTTTTCTCTGTATTTTAAAAGGTTTTCATTGATTTGTCTTTTCTTTATTCTTCATTCTATATTTGTCATTATCTCCCCTTTACCTTCCTCTGCCCCAAGAAGTCATCCCTTATAGCAAATTACCAGAGTGAAAAAAAAATAAATTCACACATTGGCAATATCAGAAAATATATGCTTTATTCTGCACCTTTAATCAATTACCTCTCTGATTATTTTTCTTGAGGAACCAATGATAAACTGAGGCACACTTTGTATCTTCAGTTCTTCTTAATCTCAGCTCTGAGGAATAAAACGCCGCTCCCAGAGTAAACTGAACACTAGAAATCTCATTATACTATTTAATTAAACCTTGGATACTAATTCCCTCCACATCCTCCTCCCTTTTCATTAAAGGACTGGAGGATAGAGCACTAAACCCCACCCAAAGCTCTCCCTTATAGATGGCAGAACCCAGATAGCTGCTCTATTTTTGGCAGCTTTGCTTGGTCTCAAGTCCTTGAAATGTCTTCCCCCTTAGACTGTAGACTCTTTGAGGGCAGAGATTATCTTTATTTTCCTTATTTGTACCCCCAGCACTTAGGTACATAGTAGTCACTTAACAAATGTTTATTGAATTGAATTGGTTTGTCTATGTTCACTATGGTGAATCAGCAGCAAAGATTAATAAATTATATTCAACAAATATTTTCATTTTTTAATATGTCTTGCTATCAGAGATGATAAGAGTGTTTTGGCAATTAATGAGAGTGACTAGTTTCAAATCTAAACTGGAATATACTCCTCTCTCTTAGCCCACCCAATTTCCTCTTTGCTGTGCCAACTGATATGTAGGGTTTTATTTTCTTTATAAAATGACATTTGGCATTGCTAAAACAAATTCCCCCTTTTGCTCTACTTGCAGTTATGGTGACTTTACAACCATTAACAAAAGCCCTTTAGGATCACTCAAGATTAGAGAATTTGTACAGAGTTCAGAGCATTTTTAAGAGCTTTATCACTTTAGGGGTGAAAGAAGACTTCGTTTCAGGTTTACAAAGTTATAGGAAGAAAGGCTTTTGACAAGGCTATTGAACCTGTGAAGATAAATGAGAGAAAGCAAACTCAAGAGTAAGATCAAATCTCAAAAATGCTCCTAAAATGGGACACTTTTTGACTTGGTGGAATTCAGTAGGGGATGGGGGCGGGGGGGAAATCATGCCTGTCCTACAGTTTGATAAATTGCATTTTTTCCTTCTCACTGAAAGAAATAAAAGCAAGACTAACTTTGATGAACAATGAATTTTTTTTTAGAGCTTATAGGTTCATTATAAGTGAAAAAAAAATGTGATCAAATTGTAAAAAAACATTTGTAGTATCTCTTGAGTTAACCAAATCCTATTTTAGAGCATCATGCTATGCTAAACATTATGTTTACAAGAGTATAATGTATTTTCCTGCTATGATATGACTATTGAAATCTTTGTTTTTTTCCTAGAAAATAGTTTTCTATATTTTAAGGTATTATTATGCTTCTGTATTATGGAAAAAATTATTAGTGAACCTGGGACCCAAAGCCAAAACCAAAAACATCGAGGGAATTCTATATCAATCAATGATAATGATAGCTAGAATTTATAGCATAAAGGTTTGCAAAGTGTGTTACATGTGATCTCATTTGATCCTCATAATAACCCTCTGAGGGTAGGTGTTGTTATATGTTCCTATTTTATAGATGAGGAAACTAAGGCTGAGAAATGTTCAGTAATTTGCCTAGGGTCATGCAGCTAGTAAGTGTCCAAGGTATGATTTAAATTCAGGTCTTCCTGAATCCATGTCCTATACTATATCCACTGTATCACCTAGTTACCCCAAAGATTGCAATTAATAGTAAACCAGTTTCCAAAATGCCATTATTCTTTGATGGATCTAATATCTTATCTGTGCTTATATTCCTTCCAGTGGTAGAGATCATAATCCATCCATTTTTTTCACATTCTGTTTGCCTCTAATCCACATTCAGAAATCCTCCATGGAGTATTCTACCTAATATACAGAAGGCCTCCTTCTAGATCTTTTAAAAATATCCAGGGAAGTACTCACTCTATCTGTTGTCCCTCTCTCCAGCTACAAGACAAACACATCCTTTTCTGATCATATATTCCCTGGATGAATTTTTTGTGTCACTTCTTGATTGTAAATCATAATATACTATAATCTACTTAGTCTGACCATAGGTATTTTCATCATCATTTGGGCCACCTACAATTTTTTTGAGAATTATGAATGTTCCACAATTTCTAGACATATATTACCTCCAGAAGGCTGGGTTGAAAAAAAATACGTGTTTTTTGAGTCAAGAAGCAGCTTGGGATTATTAAAAAAAAACCCACTATCCAACTTTCTGAGGGCAAACCAGTCCACTCTAATTCATCTACTCATTTCTGGGTCTTTGCTATCTTTTTTTTTTTTTTTTTGGTCTTTGCTATCTTGTTGCAGCATCAGTCCAAGATAAATGTACTGATGGACCACTTTAATGGGCTTTCCACTCAACTGTATACTATAGTATATGCAATAAGTATTCTTTGTATACTTTTTGTGTAAACTTGCTGGAGCTGAACTCTTAAGTGGTAGTAGATATCATTTAAGGACATCTGTTTTATTATGGGGCATGATACAAAAGCATAAGATCATCTGTAAGAAGGAGAATTTAAAGCATTTCACCATCTATAGGAAATTCTTCTTCTATTTGGCCCCTGGACTGGATATCTTTCATAACAGTGGCAAACACAAGAAGGGGAACAAGTATTTATTTAACACCTGCTATATACCACACACTGTCCTAAGCACTTCACAAATAATATCCCATTTGACCCTTCCATTTTACAGTTCGGGAAACTAAGGCAGACAGAGGTTAAATGGCTTGTCAAGAGTTACACAGCTAGTGAGTGTTTGAGGCTGAATTTGAACTCAGTACCTTTTCACTCCAGACCCAGCACTCTATCCACTGCATCACTTAGCTGCCTTTGATGAGTGTATCTTTCTCTGTTTTATGCCTTGATGTTGATAACCAGATAATTGTTAAAGATATCTCTATTGTTCCATCTTTCAAGGAATCTTGTATAAGCACAGTCACTTTGTTGGGGGAGTACCTTAAAGGAAGCATTTTGTTCTACTGATTCAAATGGGTTTTTTTTTTCTTTTTATCTAATGACTCTGGGGTGACTATCCCAACTCCTACTCTCATTAATGAGTTGGGTAATAGGAATATGGCTACTATATCACCTCAAGGATCTAGAGTTAACCCTGAGGGGCTAGGATTTCCTTCTAATGCTCTAGCTTATAAGCCCCTCATCCCACTCCCAGTTGGTATGCTTTTCTTCATTGTTATTAGTTGATATAGATTATCAGTGAAATTTAACTAATTTCTAGAAAAAGTGTTTCATATTGAGGTAGTATAGTGAGAATAATTGCTAGGAAACATTCCCTCAAAAGTCTGTGACACTCTCCCACTAGGACATATAAAGTTCAGGGAAAAGTGGATTCAAGAACAGGTGGTAAAGGAGCAACTAACAACTCCCTGGAAGTCCTTTTGCTGGAGTTCGCAAGAAATTCCCCTTAAGTAATGTATAATTTTTCTTCTTCCAAGTTTTTGTAGAACCTTGAATCTTTGTGAAAAATGTCCTTAGGTCCCATTATAGATACCACCATCAGTACTATGCTAGAATGAGAAATTTAAAAATCTTCCTGAGCCTTTGAAGCTCACAAAATTACTTTTCCAACAAGAGAAGAGAGGAGGCCAAGGCTGAGACCAAAGCACTCCTTTCTGCCCTACCTCCCAAAGTGGTTCCTTTTTAGGGCTTTGACTAGAACTCCTCATTTGCTGCTTTCTTAAGCTCTCCAATTCCAGCTAGCTTGGTGGTTTTATACACACCCCAGAAGGCATGACCAAATTCCCAGGTAGTTCAAGCCAAAGAATCATGCCAGGTACTAGGTGGTTCAAGCCAATCTGAACAGATTTCTTCTAATACCAAGGGAGGGGTTCCGGTCTTGTTCATACCTAGTAAACAATCAAGATATGTCCTCACACCAGTATATATATATTATCAGGACTAAGTGTATAAGGAGTATTCTTACTTCAAAAATATATCAGGGCTAAGAGGGATATACTGATTTCAGCTTCACTAATATCAATGAATCAACATATAAATATGAGTGATTTTTGTGTCCTTTGTACCTTATTTCACTATGAATATATGGCTTGCTACAGAATGTTTTGGTCTCTCCTCAATTTTTAATTAAGGATATTTTCAATATATGTATAGTTCATTCTCTTAAAGATCATATAGAATGGGAAAGTAGGCATCTTGGTTAGCATTTATCAGTATCCTGTCAACTGCCATTTTTAGTGATAATTCTAACTGTAGGATTTCTACTTATTCAATATCTTCTCATCTTTTCAATAATTTGAGAATGAGCAGGGAGGCTAGGTGGTTCAGTAAATAGAGCACCAGCCCTGGAGTCAGGAGGACCTGAGTTCAAATCCAGCCTCAAATCCTAACACAAAAAAGTCTAGCCATGTGACCTTGGGCAAGTCACTTAACCCCAATTGCCCAACCTTCCCCCCTTCCAAAAAAAAAGCAAAAAAAAAATAATTTGAGAATGAGCCACTTGTCACCCTCAAAATTGTCAACTCTGTTGAGGATCTCCTATGTGTATACTTAATCCAGTCCAGCTGTTCTTCCTATCTTTATCTTCTTTAGTGTAATTTCTACTTTCTCATAAAGCATAGTGGGAAACAAAAGTTGAAGAGAGGTAGTTCCCCTGTCACTGAAGAATAAAATATTTTGTTTTTGAAACTCTGACAGATCTGCTCTGTTCTTTGTTTGTTTGTTTGTTTGGTTTTGGTTTTTGCCTGCTGTCTCACTTTCAGTTTTATCATTAAATGTTCTTGGGATGATCTGGCCTAATTCCGTTTCACCCCCAATTTTCTGTAGACTTTTTTTAACCTTCACTATTTTTTTTTTTGCAGTTTCATGAGGTAACACTGCTTATAATCTTCCACCATACCACTCCATAAGGTTTTTTTTTAATTAAATTAAATTTTATTTTATTTTTAGTTTACATCATTTATTTCTACAAGATTTTGAGTTACAAATTTTTCCCCATTTTTCCCCTACCCACCACCCCAAAACAGCAATCCCACTGAATATCCTCTCCCCCAATCTTCTCTCTCCTATGTCCCTTCTCTGATTTTCGAGTAGGGCATGGTGGATCTCTATGTCCCAATGCCTATATATCTTATTTCCCAGTTACATGTAAAATAATAATAATAATGATAATATACATTTTTTAAACATTTGATTTTAAACCTTTTTATTCCAGATTTCTTCCCTACCTCCCTTGTCACCCATCCTTACTGGGAAGACAAGCAATTCAACATAGGCTGTACATGTGTAGTCATGCAAAACATTTCCATAGTGGATATATTATGAAAGACTGACTATATTTCCCTCCATCCCATCCCACACCCCACTTGTTATATTCTCTACTTTGATCCTGTCCCTTTTCAAAAGTGGGTGCTTTCAACTTCCCTCCCCCCCAAGCCTGCCCTCCCAACATTCCCCCTCTCATTCCCTTCTCCCCTATTCTCCTGTAGGGTGATATACCCTATTTAGTGTGTATGTGATTCCTTCCCTAAGCCAAATTCATTGAGAGTAGGGTTGACTCATTCCCTTTTGCCTTCCTGTTCTTCCCCTCCATTGTAACCATTTCCCTTGCCTCTTCTATATGAGATAATTTACCCCATTCTATCTTTCCCCATCTCCTCTCATTATATTCCTCTCTCACCTCTTAATTTCACCTTTTAAGTATCATCCCTTCCTATTCAACTGGTCCTATACCCTCTGTCTATGTATACCTGTACACATATGTACACATTCTCACATATGCATGTGTGTATATATATGGATATTTCTATTCCCTTCAACTAGTTTCATACTGAGAAGAGTTTCATAAGTTCCAATTATTGTTTTTCCATGTATGAATGTAAGTTGTTCAACTTTGATAAGTACCTTATGATTTCTTTTCCCTTTTTACCTTCTCACGCTTCTCTTGCTTCTTGTGTCTGAATGTCAAATTTTCTATTCAACTCTGGTTGTTTCATCAAAAATGCTTGAAAGTCCTCTTTGTTCCACTGAATGACCATATTTCTCCCTGAAACATGATACTCAGTTTTGCTGAATAGGTGATTCTTGGTTTTAATCCCAGCTCCTTTGCCCTCTAGAATATCATATTCCAAGCCCTTCAATCCCTCAATGTAGAAGCTGCCATATCCTGTGTTATCCTGATTGTGTTTCCACAGTATTCAAATAGTTTCTTCCTGGCTGCTTGTAATATTTTCTCCTTGATCTGGGAACTCCAGAACCTAGCTATAATATTCCTAGGAGTTTTCTTTTGGGGATCTTTTTCAGGAGGTTATTGGTGAATTCTTTCAACCTCTATTTTGCCCTCTGGTTCTAAAACATCAGGGCAATTTTCCTTGAGAATTTCTTGGAGGATGATTTCTAGGTTCCTTTTTTTTTTAATCAATTGGGGTTAAGTAACTCGCTCAAGGTTACATGGCTAGTTATTTATGTGTGGGTGCTAAGTAACTGAGACTGGAACCATTCCTGGGTCATCCCAATTCCAGGGCTGGCACTCTTACTCACTTGCCACCTAGCCACCCCACTAGGTACCTTTTTTGATCATGGCTTTCAAATAGTCCCATAATTTTAAAATTATCTCTTATAGATCTATTTTCCATGTCAGTGATTTTTTCAATGAGATATTTCACATTGCCTTCTATTTTTTCATTTGCTTGAATCTGTTTAATAGTATCTTGATTTCTCATAAAGTCACTAGCTTCCATTTCCTCCAATCTAATTCTGAAGGAATGATTCTCTTCAGTGAGCTTTTGAGATTCTTTTTCCATCTGGCAAATTCAGCTTTTTATGGCATTCTTCTCCTCTTGGCTTTTTGAGCCTATTTTGCCATGAGTTATTCTATTTTTTTAAGGTGTTATTTTCTTCAGTCAGGTTGTTGACTCTCATTTTATAATTTTCTTTTATCATTCTCATTTCTCTTCCCAATTTTTCCTCCACTTCTCTTATTTGGTTTTCAAAATCTTTCTTAAGCTCCTCTATGGCCTGTAACCAGCTTGTATTTTTCTTGGAAGCTTCTGGTGCAAGAGTTCTGACTTTGCTGTCTTCCTCCTGTTCCATGCTTTGATCCTTTTTGTCCCCGAAAAAAGGAGTCCAAAGTTGGATTACTGTGCTTGCCTTGCTTCCCTCATTTGCTCATGTTGCCACTCAATTACTTAACTTCTGAGCTTTTTGCCATAGTAGAACTCTGCTACCAGAGTGGGGAGCTTTGTCCCAATAGCTGGGGTTTTCTCAGATGCTGGAGCTATTAGTTGGGAGCCTTCTCTGAAGCTTCCCCATACTCTGGCAAACTGGTCACACACCCCAGGACCTCTACCCAAGACCACAATCCAGACCCAAGCAGGTTAAAGCAATAGTGATTACTCCTCAGACTGGTTGCTTGGTCTCCCCGCAATCTGCAGGCCAGGAGCTCTGAAGCAGCCATGTGGTGATAGCTGCATGGCCACCACATCTCAGCCTCTTTTCACCCAGGGGCAAAGGCTGACCACACTCTTGAATTCCCAGGTCCCAAAGTCCACACTGCACTTACCTCTCACTTTGTCCTTAGCATCTATGGGTTGATAATTCTGCAAATCACCACAACTGCTGGTGATCTGAAGTCACTCCAGTCAGAGGCTGGTCAGGCCACCCTGAGGCTAAAACCTTGGGCTTGTGTAGCACTGAGCTTGACTCCCAGAGTGCTGCACTGGCCACCTCCTTCTGGCTTGCTGGGCTGTCTTCAGTGGGAGATTAGCTTCTCTCTGTCATTTTATGGGTTCTGTAGCCACCTCCATCCAGTCCCAGCCCTGCAGTGATAGGCCTGGCAATGGCCCTTGCTGTTGGTGGGTCAACTTGCCACCACATTGATCAGGCCTCTGCACGCCCCAGCATTCTGGCCTCTGTGCTGGCCCCTGTCATTTTCCAGGCCTCTCTGCCAGTTCTGTTGTCTTCCCCACTCCATAAGGTTTTGCAAGTGATTATCTGTGCTAAACTGAGGTTGTCCTTGGCTGCTTTATTTCTTTACCTGGCAAAAAGATCAACTATTTTCTGGCTAAATGGCATCTTTGACCTTCCTTGCTTGTGGCAATTGCTTTATATTTGTTAATCTTCAAGTACATGATGATGGCCTATTACAATGTATTTTTTTTCTTGTTCTGTTCCCCACTAGAGAGCATCAATAATTCTTTTGAAAATATCATATTGAAGGTGTAGTCATTTAACTATATCTTCTTCTCACCTTTGCCTTTTCTTCTTGGTAGGTGTTAATGTTGATCTTAGTTTTGAGTCAATTGATTGACAGCATTCAAACAGCTGATTGGAAAAATTACTCCCTCATTGGTAACTAGTAATTTTCTGTCCTTTTAAATATACTCAATTTTAGTTTTTGTACTATTGTTTGGTGCTCACCATCCAGTGCCTTAACCTCATTTCTTAAAGAACCCGTTCATGACATATAGGCATAGAGTTTCTATATAATCTATTAGCCTTTGACTTTATTCTTTCAGGAATATGTCTGTACTGAATCATATTTTTTTCTCTTTCTTTGTCTCATGGGTTGCAATGGCCAAAGAATCTAGTACCTCATCTGGGTGATGAACCTATCTGTCATTAGTTGGAATGGCCCTTGCATAACACAGTCTTTGACCAGGATCAAATTCAAAAGTCTTTCTGGAATAATAGAATCTGCCAGAGCTTGTTTTCTAAAATAGCTTCTAGGAACTGAGGGTCACCTTCAAACTACAATGGAGCATCAAAGTAAGATTTGAGGGGATTATTTGCTATTAAAATCACTGATGAAATCTACTGTATACTTTTCAAGCATTTATACATATCCAGACATTATTCTTTTTGTTTATGATCTGCTTTGCCTCTAATTGTTTTCTTTCTTTTTTTTTTTAAGCAATTGGGGTTAAGTAACTTGCTCAAGGTTACATGGCTAGTCATTATTTATGTGTGGGTGCTCATTTTCTGAGGCCGGATTCGATCTTGGGTCATCCCAACTCCGAGGCCGGCACTCTTACTCACTGCGCCACCTAGCCGCCCCTTTTAGGGCAATTGGGGTTAAGTAACTTGCCCAAGGTCACACGGCTAGGTTTTTTTTGTTTGTGTGGGTTAAGTGTCTGAGGCCGGATCCGAACTCAGGTCCTTCTGACTCCAGGGCTGGCGCTCTACTCACTGCGCCACCTAGCCGCCCTCTCATTGTTTTCTTAATTACTTTTCTTTTAAAAAGTATTAGTATATCATAATTGTAATTATTGTTGTTATTAGAAAATAGTTCTCCCTATACAATCCAGTCTGGAAGTAAAAAGTCCACTCATAGCTCTATCCATTTACTAATTTTTATAGGAGTTTTAATCTGTTCCAATTTTTTAACCTGGGTTGGTTTGTCCTTCCATAGGAAGCCTAGTGGCCTCCTACACACACACACACACGTAGATGCACATATTTACATAATACACACATGCATACATGCATGTACATATTGTATGTTGGACATCATCCACCCTTTATTGGTGTAATGGCAAGCAAAATGGGATTTGTTACTGTTTTTCTGGATTGAGTTTTAGCTAATTGAGTACCTTTGACTGTATCAAGAATCTTTGATTGGAAACAGTATACATTGTATTGCCTTTAATAGGCTTAAGGGAGTCTGAAGATCTTCCCTGCCCTTAATAGGTCTAAGGGAATTTGAAGATTTCCCTTGTCCCTTAATAGGCCAAATGTAATCACTTTGGAGCCCATGGTGCGAGGAGCCTGCAAAAAGGGTGGAATAGGAAGGAGTAGATAAGATCAGGAACAGAGCTGGGAGCAGGCAGAAGTGAGAGAGAGAATGTTTGTGATGTTGGCCCTTTGTCTGTTGATCTGTCTTACTTTCTCAGACAGAATCCTGTCATTCTGTATTGGTTTCTCAGACAGAAAGTTAATTGAGATGATAGCACTGGTAATGTGTGTAAATATCATTGTAGCCCTGTTAAGGTTTATTTTCCTAGAAACAGAAACTGTGACTAACTTGGAGTGGAGCAGTCCCCGTGAGTTGAGATATGGAACAGGAGCAGAGAGCTGCCTACTTGTGAATCCAGGCAAGAGTTTGGAGCATCAGCCTATGGAGAACGAGCCATGGGCTTTGGAAGCCAGTCTAGAGTCAAGATAAAAGAGGACTTTACTTTGGATACTCTGTATGGACTGAGGGGTGACTAGGTGGCGCAGTGAGTAGAGTGCTGGCCCTGGAGTCAGAAGGACCTGAGCTCGGAGCCGGCCTCAGACACTTAACCCACACAAACAAAAACCTAGCAATGTGACCTTGGGCAAGTTACTTAACCCCAATTGCCCTAAAGGGGCGGCTAGGTGGTGCAGTGAGTAAGAGTGCCGGCCTCGGAGTTGGGATGACCTGAGATCGAATCTGGCCTCAGAAAATGAGCACCCACTCTGTATGGACTGATGAGATTTGTAACTTACCGTAACCTAGGGGTAGATGGTGTTTGTACTTTCTGTTAACCCTTAAGGATGATTGGCTTGATTAATTGGCTAATTGGAAGCCAGCCTCTAGTCAAGATGAAAGAGGACTTTACTTGGATATTACCTCTAGCCTAGATTATAGCAATAATCTTCTGGTTGGTTTCCCTGGCTCAAGCTTCTCTTCAGTTCATTAGGCACACTGCTGCTAAAGTGATTTTCATTAAATATAGATCTGATCATGTCATTCTCCTTCCCAATAACCTCCTGTGACTTCTTATTGCCTCTAGAATCCAATATAAACTCCTCTGTTTACAAAGCTTTTCAAATCCTCCCAATCTACCTTTCCAGATTCCCCCCTCCTACACTTCAATCCAACCAAACAGCCTTCTCTCTTGTCCTCACAATGGTATGCTACATCCCATCTCTCTACCTTTGCACTAATTTTCCCTTGCCTGTAATGTACTTCCTTCTCAACATTCCCTCTCTTCCTTCAACATTTGGTTGAAACATCCCCTTCAATATTTAACCTTTCCTCATCCTATCAACTCTTTTTGCCTTCCCTTTCTAACTACCTCACATTTAGCTATTTTGGATTTATTCTCTTTATATTTGTTCTGTTTATACTTATGGCTGGCCTTGTTCTTGCTTGGTTAGAATATAAGTTCTTTATAAGTAGATATTGTGTCATCTATTGTATTTGTATCCCCAGCACCTAACACAGTACCTGGCACATAGTAGGTGCTTATAAATACTTGTTAGCTAATTAATTGATATGTGGGGTAAGACTGAGGAGTCAACAATGACAGTGAAGTTTCAAATTGGGTGACTAAAAGGATGGTGATTTCCTTGACAGTAATGAGAAAGATTTGAAGAGAAGGTTTAGGGTATGGGAAAGGATATAGTAAGTTCTGTTCTACATACATTGAATTAGTCCTGTTTAGCCAGAGTACATAATTGGTACCCATAAACTTAGTCTAAAAGTCAGGGAAAGTAGGTTAAAAAAATACCAAACTCCTCTAATTTAGGCAAAATAAAATGTTAAAATAGTAATTTTTTTGAGGGGCAATTGGGGTTAAGTGACTTGCCCAAGGTCACATGGCTAGTAAATGTTAAGTGTCTGAGGCCAGATTTAAAGTAGTATTTTTTTAATCTTTTAAGAGAAATGACTCCTTTTCTTTTTATATCATATTTTACTCTACGTCATATGAATGGATACATAAATGTGATACAGTCCTATAAGAATAGTGTCAGTCGTGCTAAAGCTCAGAAGGAATTTGATGTTGGCAAAGAAAGCTGAAGAAAAAGTTTTTAAGAATGTTTATTTTGGTGGAGGTGGAAGAAGGATCAAAAGATCAAAAAATTGTGGTGGGTGGGAAAATAATTGATAACAGAGATAGCAGAGCTTCTCAGTTTTGATTTTGCTTCTGTTTTTCTGCCAAGGAGGATGATCTTTGAACTAGAAAGGGCAGAACAAAAATATCTAATAGGAAGCTGAAACCAAAGATGAGCAGGGAGATTGTAAAAACTCTAACTGTCCTTGATGAATTCAAGTCACCAGACCCAGTTGAATTGGATCTTAAAAGAACTGGTACATATGCTTACTAACCTACTGTTTGTGATCCTGGAAAGATAGTGGATAACATATGCAAAAATATTTATAAAACTTTTTTTTTAGTTGCAAAGGAAAGGGAGGAAAGTGGATATACATTAATTGGTCAAATCTGAAGAAACTATCACAAATATAATGGATTATTAATGTATCTTAAGAAATAATAAACAAGGATTCAGAGACTCTTGGGAATGCTTAGATGACCAGATGAAGAATGAAGTAAAATTAGGAAAATAATTTATACAATGACCATAATAATGTAAAAGAAAACAATATTGAAAAACTACAGACATCTAATCAATATAATGAATAATCATTACTTCAAAGGACAAAGGATGAAGCATGTCACCTACCTTTCAGTAGAGGGAGCAGCTCTTTAAATTTTAGGGCAGATATCAAATTTTTTTTTAGCATTTAATTATTAGTATTTTGATTCTTCAATTTTGCTATAAGTTTTATTTTCCTAATAAGATTGCAATAAGATTTTCTTGTTTTGGGGGGTTTTCTTTCTTTTTGCTTTTTGGAGGGCAGTTGGGGTTAAGTAACTTGTCCAAGGTCACATGGCTAGGTTTCTGTTTGTGTGTGTTAAGTATCTGAGGCCTGATCTGAACTCAGGTTCTTCTCCACCTACCCGCCCACAATAAGATTTTCTAATTAAATCTCCTTAAGGGAAGGTTTGGTGTCTTCCTTTATCTCCCAATTCCTTTTTCTTTTTCCCTTACAGTCTAGCTAACCTGTGTTCAATAAATGCTTATTGGTTTCAGAAGTTGAAAATAACTAAGGAAGGCTCTGTGTACAAGTATGAGTACAAGGTTCTGTAAAAGATCTTGTTTAGCAAAGTTGTTCGTTGGGATCGAGCCCTTCAAATATGACTTCAGTCATGCCAAAGGGATATGGGGGACATTTTGGCAGAACCTACTCACAGAAGCCATGTACAGGATGAAATGATGCCACCCTAGAAAGGAGAAAGACACTCCAGTCCATTGTTTCTTGGATTCAGCCTCCAGGAAGACTTATTCAAAATGGATGGACTGCTGATAAAGATCTCAGGTGTTGATTCCCCAGAGGGCTATGGAATGAGGCATATATTTTCAGAGATGGACAGTGAAATGGTTTGATTTACTTGACTGTAAGTATTTGTTACAGGGAAGGGTTCTTTGTGGGAAGGAAGAAGGAAAAAGGTAGAGTCATTGAGAAAATGTAATAATGTATTTAAAAAAAAAGAGTACTAATAAAACAAAACAAAAAGACAGTGAAGAGCAAAAGAAGTACCATAGGGCAAATGCCTCTGTTTAAAAAAAAAAAGAGAGAGAGAGAAAGGAATTGAGTTTTCAAACTTTAGGTCAGTAAATTTGACTTTATAATTATCAAAATTTTAGAACACATAATTAAGGAAATGGTTATTGAGTGTCTGGAAAAGGAAAGAGTAAAGACAAAGAACCAGCACAGTTTTATCAAGAACAGGTCATGTCAAATGCACTTTATTCTCTTCTTTGGAAAGGTGATAAAATGAGTAGGTTAGGGTAACCTTGTGGAAACAGTTTATTTAGATGTTAGAAAAACATTTGATAAAATCTCTCATTCTCTTCATAAGGATAAAGAGATGTGGGCTAGATAATAGAATTGAGTGTATATGCATGTGTATACACATAAATTTAAAAATATATATGTATACATATACATATTGATGTGCATTTTTGTTTGTATGTTTGTTTATTTGGAACTGGTTGAATGGCTGAAAGTGTAGTCACTAATGTTTGGATGTCAGTTTGAATGGTTTCCAGTGAAGTACTTCTGGGATTTTTCTTGATGCTATATTGGTCAATTTTTTTTTACCAGTTACTTGATGAATACATAGATGGCATGTTTTTCAATTGTGTAAATACATGTTGTGGGAAGACAGAGTCTGGATTCAAAAAAATCTGAATAGGATAAACTAGGGGTGGGAAACCTGTGGCCTCAAGGCCACATGTGGCCTTCTAGGGCTACTATGTTTCTGAGTTATCTTAACTTGGAATTTCTTTTGGGTTGTGCTCTGTGGGTTCCGTTGGTCTAAATTTTGTTGCTTGCTTCCAGTATTTCTTGGCAATTTTTCTTTATGATTTCTTAGGGTATAGTATTTAGGTTTTACTTTTCCTAATGGTTTTTCTGGAAGATATGTAATCCTTAGATTATTTCTTTGCATCCTATATTTAAGTTCAGTGCTTTTTAAAAATATATAACACTCATTATTCCTTCCAATCTTAGAATTTTGCTTTTTTTCTTACTCTATTATTTTTCCTTCTGCATCTGAATTTTTGCATTCTCCTTTTTTTTTTTAAAGAGGATCTGCTGATATACAGAGTATTCCCATCTTTTTTATTAATTCTCTAGTTTCTGGTTACATATTCTGATTTCTTCCTTAGGAGTTCTAATTTCTGCCTTATTTTGTAGACATTTTCACTTTATTATTTTATTCTAAACTACTTGTAGTTCTAAGAATTACTCTATTCCAATCCAGGAGGTCTCGATGAACTTGTGATATTTTCATCTTTCTCAGGAGATTTTTGATTCAGTTTTCATTATTATGAAGAACTTGTCCCCTGTAATGGTAATGGGAATTTGGAGATCTTCCCTGCCCCTTAATAAGCCTAAGGGAATTTGAAGACCTTCCCTACTTTGAAAATATATTTTGCCCTCTAATAGACTTAATGTGATCATCTGGAGCCTGTGGTGGGAGGAGTTTATGGAAGGGTGGAGCAGAGCCCACAGGAAGTTGGGAGTCAGGACAAGCTAGACTGGAGGGAGGAGAACACACATCCAGGGGAGGAAGTTACACTTGTGAGTAAATACTGTTTGGTGAGAAGGTTAAAGGATGTTGTGGCTCTCTGTGCTGTTGTGGCTTATTAACTTCTTTGCTACTATGATGGAATCAGCAAGTAGATTTGAACTCAGGAAGATGAGTCTTATTGATTTCAGGTCTGGCACTCTAGTCTACTGCACAATCTAGCTGCCCTTTTAAATGTTAGTTATTAGCAAGGTGGCACAGTAGATAAAGGGCCAGGCCTGAGGTCAGGAGGACATGAGTTCAACCCAGCCTCAGACACTCACTAGCTGTGTGACCCTAGGCAAGTCTTATAACCCTGTTTGCATCCATTTCCTCATCTGTAAAATAAGCTTGAGGAGAAAATGACAAACTACTCCAGAGGCTTTTCCAAGAAAATCCCAAATGTGGTCACAAAGAATTGGACACAATTGAAATGACTGAACAACAACAAAGTAATTGTTAGTGAGTCCCCTATCCTTAGAGGTCTTTAAACAATAGCTGAAGGTCACTTGTTAGGTATGTTGTAGAGAGGAGTCTTTTTCAGGTATGGGTTGTATGAGGTGGCCATGGGGGTTCCTACTAACACTGAAATTCTGTGTGGTCCTGTATTATAGGGTGTCTATTTTAAAATATTTTATAACTCAGAGAAGTATGAGAAGAGTTATATGAATTGATTTAGTGCAAAGAATGCAGAACCAATAGAACAACAATGGCAAGAGCTAGGAACTAGACCTGTGATTTTGCTGGTGGATGCAACTAGGAGTTATGAGAGCTTCTTCTACCAATTCAGGTTGGCAACTTCTGTGCAACTTATGGTCTTAGAGAATTTCCTAGAGCACAGAGAAGTCAAAGGACTTATCCAAGGTCACACATCTGTTATGTGTCAGAGACAAGATTTGTACCCAGTTATTCCTGGCTCTCAATTCATTATCCCACATTGTCTTTCAATAAACTCTAAATACAACAATATAAATGGAAACAATCATAAAAAGGAAGTTGAATACTGATTATGTGCAATGAATAATCCTGGTTCTAGAGGACAGAGAATGAAACACACTTCTCTCCTCTTGGTAAAGAGGTGGAAGATATGGATTTGAAATATTGTACCACATCAGTTATGGTCACTATGTTAAATTTTTTGTTACAATTTTTTTACAATTTTCTTTGTTACAAGGTGGGGGTAAGGGATGATATGTGGTGTAAATAACAAAAAAAAATCTTTAATAAAATTTTAAGCAAATAATGCTGAATTATACTTCCATTTCAATATCCTAACATTCATGAAATGATGAGACCTAGAGAACGCCTCTGGAAAATTAAGAAAATCTACAAGAGAGGATTTATGAGAAAAGGATCAATTTGGCACTTGAAGGTTTGGAAAAAGGTAACTACCTACTCTAAGACTTAAGGTACTCTGTAGGTCCTCACACATACCCCCACTTACCCTCAATAGCTGATCAGTAGACATAATATGTAGTTCAAAGCAAAAGCATTTACCAAGATGGCATAGTAAGAACAGTAGCTACAAAAATCTTGCTCATAAGCCTGGACTATATATACTCTCCTACAAATTTATACTTTGTGTAAAGAGCAGACATAAAATTAGAGCATAATGGTAGTGAGACACACAGGTAAGGAACACATGCGACTAAGGCATATGTCTTTTGTAGTATAAGGTCCCAATATCCTTTCTTTCCTTGTGGTATTTTCAAGCTGCTCACTCCTGAGCTTTAGATCCCAACCTTTATAAACAATTCTCCCTTGAATCCATGACTGGCTTTTTTCTCTGTTGTCCAAGGACAAGTCATGTTCTTTAAAATTGCTTCTTGCCCCCATTTCTGTGTCTTTTTCTGATCCTTCCAGGATGCATATATTTTCTACTAGGTGAAACAGTCCTGCAAGATGCTTTGACTATTGGAGGCAAGAAGATGAAAAGAAAACACCTTTCTTCTTTCCTCTCTGGTAGAGGCTTAGACATCATACTCTACAAAGCTTTACCAAACTTTGATTGCTGGCGGACTTTGCTTGATAAAGGCAGGGGTGGGGTCTTTTTTTTTTTTTTTTAGCAATTGGGGTTAAGTAACTTGCTCAAGGTTACATGGCTAGTCATTATTTATGTGTGGGTGCTCATTTTCTGAGGCCAGATTTGATCTCGGGTCATCCCAACTCCGAGGCTGGCGCTCTTACTCACTGCGCCACCTAGCCGCCCCTTTAGGGCAATTGGGATTAAGTAACTTGCCCAAGGTCACACGGCTAGGTTTTTGTTTGTGTGGGTTAAGTGTCTGAGGCTGGATCTGAACTCAGGTCCTTCTGACTCCAGGGCCAGCGCTCTACTCACTGCGCCACCTAGCCGCCCCAGGGGTCAATCTTTTGACAGGCAACCAATTCCATCTGGGAGTACTCTTTCTCATTTCCTAAATGTATAGCAAGACTTAGATACCTCTTTGTACTTGAACATATTAATGCCTCATTATCTGTGTTATCTGCCCCTACCTTTCTGTGATTTCATCAAATAAGATGGGGATTTCAACTCCCTTCCATATTTCCATTAGGCTATGATCCTAAGAACCACACATGAGAATGTGTGACTAGATTGCAGTAATGGAGAGAGCACACACATGAATGAGATCATGGATCCATTGAGCTAAAGTATTGAATTAACTTTATTATTTTTTTCTTCTTTCTTGTTTGGTAAATATGTTAATTTCTTCCCCTTTCCTTTTTGTTTCTTCCTGTTTTCCCTTTTCTTTCAGTTTTCTCTTTCTGCCTCCCCAGAACAATGAAATAAATTCTTTATTGGAAAAATTTGATTAGTTCAAATTGTTTTGAACTCAACATCACTAAAATATGGGGACTATTCCATTTAGAAAATACCTATTTAAAAATTCAGTTTAGGGGGCAGCTAGGTGGCACAGTGAATAGAGCACCAGCCCTAGAGTCAGGAGGACCTGAGTTCAAATCCAGCCTCAGACACAACACAAAAACTAGCTATGGGACCTTGGGCAAGTCACTTAACCCTAACTGCCCTCCAAAAAATCAAACAAAAAAACAAAAAACAAAAAAAATTCAGTTTAAAATTGGATCTAATGGGAGCGACTTCTTAATATTTGGGGACTTAACCAATGGGAAGCATGTAGATCTTTACATTCTCTTCCTCTGTTGGAACCATGTCCACACTTCCAGATATCTCTGTATGCTGAAATACTTTTTTTTTGTATTGATAATTAAATTCATATGATTTCATTGGCACAGGTACTCTTTTTAAAGATGCAGCACAAAACTCCTCACCCACAATCCTCTGTACTTCAGAAGATCTTGTTATAGGCAAAAATAATATCCAGTTTCATTGGTGATGAGTTTTTCTAATTTTTGGTTTATCTATTTAGACCTGGAAGTGATTTTAGACGTCATTTAATCTGCCTAACCCCAACTTTATTTTGACATATATTGAAACTGACTGGCACTGCACAAGTCAGTGGCAAAGTCTCTGACTGAGCCTAGGTGCTTTTGACTATAGATTCATGGCACTATCTACTGTACCACACTGCTTCCCTTTAGCTAGGAAGTCTTCAAATGCCAGACTATTCTGTTAGTATTCAAAGACTTCACAATTTACTAAGACTTTCCACAGCTTATTCTCCAGAGAACCAAGCAAGCATTTGGGGGTCTGCTGGGTTTAGGTTTTATATTGCCCTCTAGCGACAGGTACTCTGAAATGCCGGGCCCCGGGGCTGTCAAAAATAAAATGGATAAGTTAAGTTTGTGGATAATCGTCTCTTGTTACAAAAGAAAAAGGTACCTATAACTTTGCTAACAGACCTATGAACTACATCAAATCAAATGAACACATGTAGTGTCTGCTCTGTAAAACACAGTCGTACTCTGGGATATATAAAGAATCATAAAACCTGTCCTCAATGAGCTTGCTAGGAAGAAATGTAGAGTGCCCAGGCCTATGATGGCCTTTCCTGCTATTAAGAGATGTTTCTTCTTCTTATACTGAGGATCCTGCCTCAGTTGTCCCTAGTTTGCCTCCTTCCAACCTAGAACCAAGTACCCTAGGTCACCAGCCTCGCTCTGTCTCTTCTAAAGGTCCTCTCTGAAAGGAAAGAATAATAGCTACTTTTGCTTTCTCTGAGATTAAGGTTGGAAACCCAGAAGACAGCTTGATTTGCTCTGTTAGATTGGGAATCCAGGCCCGGAGGAGCTATCCTGTAAATTCTCTAGTGTAGACGCTAGGAAAGACCCAAGTGAAGCGGTCCCAGGCCCCTCCGCCCCTTTAGGACATATTGGCTTGGGGTTTAAGGAAGCCACGGCCCACGCTGCACCAAAGTCCGTGGGGTGGGGGTGGGGGCAGTAAAGCCAGCCAACTCTCCCCTCCCATCCGACCCCTCCCCCACCCCAGGGTCCTCAGAGGCAGGCGTAACTGTGGTGAGTCGAACCCCACCTCCCCCGCCTTCATTTGGGTCTGAGGTGAGGGGAGCTGGTGGGCTAACGTAGGTGTCTAGACCAGGACAAGCCAGAGAAGGATAAGGGAGTGGGAGACACAGACACACACACACAGACAGAGTGGGGGAAGCACGGACCCGCCCAGCTCCGGGCGCTCCTTGTTAGCATTGGCTACGGCCGCCGCCTCCCGCCCGCCCGGAGCCTGCCTGTAGTTGCACGATGTGTACATGGAGCTGCTTCCTCTACCCCTGATTGTTACTTCGCTCAGGGACCCGCTGCGCCCAGGTGTTCCAGCTCCTGCGGCTCACCCTGATCCCGGCATTCTGCCGGGTGGTCCACGTCAGGCGCTCTCCCGTCCGGCCAGCACCAGCCCCACTGCCGCAGGGGCTGCCCAGGGTGCCTACTACTGAAAGACTTGGTCGCCTGAGGGGGTGTGGTGGTGGTGGTAGCGGTGGTGGTAGTGTATGTGAGTGTGTGTGTGTGTGTGTGTGTGTATGTGTATGAGTGCGCGCGCGCGCGTGTGCGCGCGTGTGTGTGCATTTCGGGTGTTTGCCCCCCACCCCCTCACTCCACCACACACTCTCCTTTGCTTCCTCTGCCTTTCTGCCTCGGGCTCCTGCCGAGTGAACCATGTCTGCGAGAGGTGAGTCTTGTGTAAGGGGAAAGAGACCACTGCACCCTGACCAGGGAGGGTCTGGAGTAGAGGCGCTGTGCGAGGCGGGGGAGGGGAGGACCAGCAGGGCAGGTGCAGAAAGGTTTACTTGCCGCCAGACGTACCTTGAAGGCCCCTTGCTCTACCCGAAACTTTGGCAGCAGAATTCAGGGCTCTGGACAGAGAGGGAAACCGTCCCTCTTGACCTTGAGCCCAGTATGTCTGGGCTAAGCCTCCGGGCCAAGGTCCTTGCACACTGTTCACCTGTGTAACCTGTGGGCTGGGGCGGAGGTGGGGGGATGGGGGATGGGTTTACTGCTGTATATGATCCGTCTGGAGCTGCCCGAAGGTTGACCGGCAGGGGGGAAGAGATTTTTTTCCCTCCCTTCTTGTTACCATTTTGCTGGGTGATGGAAAGAATCCAGGGCTTGATGCAGCAAGATTTAAAGCTGCAGTGTGTGTGTGTCTCCCCATCCCATTCCCCTTTCCTCTTTTTCCGAGTAAATTTCCCGTTTGGGTTCGTCTTTCCATTCCCCCCCTTTTTTCACTCACTTCTTTCTGGAATGAAGGTAGTCTCTGCGGGTGGAATTAGATACAAGGGAAAGAAATCAGCATTAGCATTCCTCTGCTTTTCAGCAAGGGCAAAATGACTGTATTTCTTGCCATCTGGAGCCAGAGATGATGCTGGATAGAGTGGGTTAGTCATAGCTCAGTGGCTGTTACTATGAGTGAAATATTAAAGAGATCAAGTAATTCTGCAGCTTGTGAGCAGTTGTAATGAAGTGGTTTGGTTGTTTTGTCATATTCATTTAAGGAAAATATTGATTATTTTTAGAAAGTGTATTTGAAAAATGCTTCTGTAAGTGTGTCTTCTATGGACACGATGGATGGAACTCGTATAACGAATTACAGTGTGATTTTTAAAGAACCTTAAACTTTAATCCTACTTTGGGGGGAAAATAGCTTGACAGTGAATACTTCAGTGCTATGTTTCAGGGTTTGTCCCAGGTCATGTAGTAGATTAAGAGATTCCCATTCTAATCTAAGGGTAGAAGATTTTGCCTCCCATTTCTATATCATATATATGATTTTTGGGTCACTTCAGTTTTGTGTTAATGAAGGAGGTACAGAATTTGTGCACCAGGGAAAATGACCAGGATTTAGTTGCTCTGTAGACTGTGTAGTGGGTTTGGATGATAATGGGGATCTTGAGGAATTTTTGTGTTCCTTTAGGAAATCAGCCCCAATGTTCCTATGTGTATAGAAAGAAAATGTAAATAGTGCAGTAAAGATCTGAATATAGTGACATTGACACCCACATGGAGACTTCTAATGAGGGAGGGTACAAAATGGTCTATTGTCTGCATTTTTTCCAAGGATAGAATTACTTGTGATGCTTTGCCTTCCTCTCTATCCTTTGTACCCGGTGAGAGAGTTGTATTAGGGAAACCATGAGAATATAAGTATGGGCTCAAGAAGCTTCAAGTTGCTTGAATTAGCTTCCTCCCCCCCCCCCCCCCACTAATATGAGAGTGTAAAGATCTAAGGATTTTTCCAAAATGTAGGAGGTGGAATAGAAATCCCATTATCAACTCAATGGAGCTGTACCCTGCCTGGGTTGGGGCTGGGAACCTATACCCAGACTCTGTAGGATTAGGACCTTAGAGATCATCTAATCCTAGTGCCTCACTTTACAGGTGAGGAAACTGAGGCTCGGATAACCTCAAGACTTGTTTTCCCAAGATCACCTGGGAAATAAAGTAGATTTGCCATGGTCACTTATTAAAGGTTATTACATTTAGAATCATCTTAATGATCATCTAGTAATGGCATGTAATTGAGGGTGGGAAGTGGAAAGCACCTCTAACTCTGTTATTAAATTGGTCCTTTGCTGCTGCTGCTTCTTTTTCTATTTCATTGTTGAGTACTAGAAATATCTTAACTCCACACAGAATTTCATTTATTGTAATTTACCAAGTAGATTAGCCTACAGACCTAATGAAATTAAGACAGGGCTGTGGGTGTGGCAGATTTTTATCTTTGGGAGAGAGTTTTGCAGTAGTGTGTCTACAATAAGATTTGAACAAAAACAAACTTTTTTTTTGGAGGGGGGGAGCACCAGGTGAGCAAGTATGTGGAAAAGTGCAAATCCATTGTTATTAATGAAAAACTTCAAAGAACACTGATGTTGACTCAGAGGAACTATCTTTGTATTGAACAATAGCAATCCCTAACTTAAAAGAAAAAAAAAGTCATGGTTAAGATCTGGTATTTGTTCCCTGTTTACACATTTAATAGTATTGAGTTCAGGAAGATGGATCTCTTACGTCTCCTTTCAGCTTTGAAATTCTTAATTCTTCAATTCTAAATTCTTAAATAAAGCTTTCCTTTACATTTCTGTTTTAGATGCATTTTACACATATTTTTTCCTATGATCTTCACAACAATCATAAGTAATATACTTACTTATTACTGCCCTGGTTTTACAGAGAAAACAGGATCAAAGAAATTGATTGATTTTTCCAGGATCATACAACCAGTAAGGTAGAGCTGTATCTTCAACCCAGACCAGACCCTAAATCTTGTGCTCTTTCCACTATGCTATACTGTCCCTCTGATAGGTTTGAGGGTAAAAAAGCTGGGGTGCATATAAGTTCACCTCAGATGCATGAATGCATGGCAAAGACATTTGTATTTCTTTCCCATGTAGTGTCCAATATCATATATTACACATGTTGTTCAGTCATTTTAGTTGTGTCCAATTCTTTGTGACTCCCTTTGAAATTTTCTTTTTTTTTCTTTTTTTCTTTTTGGAGTGGGAAAGGCAGGGCAATTGGGGTTAAGTGACTTGCCCAAAGTCACACAGCTAGTAAGTGTTAAGTGTCTGAAGCTGGATTTGAACTCAGGTCATCCTGACTCCAGGGCCAGTGCTCTATTCAGTGTGCCACCTAGCCATCCTACCTCCCCCTTTGAGATTTTCTTAGCAAGGATACTGGAGTGGTTTGCCATTTTCTTCTCCAACTCATTTTACAGATGAGGAAACTGAGGTAAACAGAGTTAAGTGACTTGCCCAGGGTCACACAGCTAGTAAGTGTCTGAGGCCATATTTCAGCTCTGCTTTTCCTGACTCCAGGCCTGGCACTCTGTTTACTGTGCCACCTAGCTGCCCACATAGTAGATGCTTAAAAAGTAATGGTTGATTGGTTGGTCAAGAGAAGATTTCCTTTCCATCTTTCTTCTTTCTTCTCTACTTTGTACTCAGCATAGTATAATGGAACTAAGACTGGCTCTAACTCCAAATGTGTGACTATAAATTACTTGGCCTCTCTCTAAGTCTTAATTGAGGCAATTGAACACTAGTCATAATAGTAACAATTGACACTTATTTGTGGTTTGCAGAGCACTCTGCTTTCATGATCTCATTTGATTCTTACAACATCTTTGTGAAGTAGGTGGTATGATTCCAGTTAGCTAGTATTTATTAACCACCTGTTTTGTGTTTGGCATTGTGCTAGGCACTGGAGATGCAGAGGCAAAAGTGAAAAACTATTCCCAAAGAGCTTCTATTCTGCTGGTGATGCAACATGTAAATGCAAGATAATTTGAGGAAAGAAAGAAAAATAAAGAGGGGGACTGAGGAACATGAGCTGAGCCTTGAAAAAAGTTAGAGATTGTAAAACAAAGAAGTGAGGAGGCAGTACATTCTAGCTAGGTATGGCAGACAGGCTGTGCAAAATCAGGGAGGTGGAAGATAGAATGTTGGATTCTGAGAAAAGCTGAACAGTAACAGGTGTGATTCTCATTTAACATAAGAAGAAACTGGGGCAGCTAGGTGGTGCAGTGAATAGAGCACCAGCCATAGAATCAGGAGGACCTGAGTTCAAATGTGACCTCAGACACTTAACACACACACACACACACACACACACACACACACACACACACAAGAACTAGCCATTTGACCTTGGGCAAGTCACTTAACCCCAACTGCCTCTCCAAAAAGCAAAAAAAAAAAAAAAAAGCATAAGAGGAAACTGAGGCTCAGGGTGCTCAAACAACTTACCTATATTCATATAATTAGTAAATAGAACTTGAAACTCCCTCTCTGTCAGTTAATAAGCAATTATAAGCTACAAATAAAAGCAAAAAAAAAGTCTCTGATCTCAAGGAACTCAGTTTAATGGGGGAGAAAATATTAAAACAGTTATATGTACAAATATATATGTATGTGTGTGCTTATACACACACACACAATAAATTGGACATGATCAACAGAGGGAAGGAACTAGCATTAAAAGCAATTGGGAAAGCATTCTTTTAGAAGATGGCATTGTACCTGGGAGCTGAGGGAAGCCAGGGGGTAGAGAGAATTCCAGGGTTGGGAGACAGCCAATGAAAATGCCCAGAGTTGAGAAATGGAATGTCTCATAAAAAAAAATAGCAATGAGGCCAAGGTCATTGGATTGCAGACTATGTGAGAAAAAGTATGGTGTGAGAAGACTGAAAAGATGGTGATGGTGAACCAGATTATCAATGTCTTTAAATGCCAAGCAGGATTTTATATTTAATCCTGGTGGTGATAGGGAGCCATTGGAATTTATTGAATGGAAGGTGGGGATGACCTGGTCAGAAACAGGCTTTAGGAAAATCAATTTGACAACTGAGTGGATTGTAAAGGGGAGAGATTTGGGGCAGGCAGACCAACAGGCAGGCTATTGCAAATCATACAGATAGATTGATATAAGATATTGAAGGCCTGACTTGGGTGATGGCAGTGTCAGAGGAGAGAAGATGTTACAGAGGCAAAATTGACAGGACTTAGCAACAGAGTGGATATGGAGGGAGGTGAGAGAAAGTGAGGAGTCAAGAATGACACCTAAGTTACAAGCCTGTGTGTCTGAGAGTACCTTCAACAATAATGGGAAATGTAGGAAGAGGGGAAAGTTTGTGGAGAAAGATAATGGGTTCAATTTTGGACATATTGAGCTTAAGATATCTATGGGATATACAGTTTGAAATATCTAATAGATACAAAGACTAGAGGTTAGGACTAGATGTATAGATTTGAGAATGCTTAACATAGAGATGGTAACTGAATTCATGAGAACTAATGAGATCATCAAAGGAAATCGTATAGAGGGAGAAAAGGACCAAGGATAGAACCCAGTGGGACGCCATCATTTAGCAGGCATCTCCTGAAGGAAGATCAAGCAAAGGAAACTGAGTGGCAGCAGTCAGATAGGTAGGAGGAGATGCAGAAGAAAAATGTCTTAGAAACGTAGAGAGAAGAAATGATCAGAAGAGGGTGATGTCATAGGTTTCAAAAAGTTTAAGAAGGACGAGAACTATGAAAATACCACTAGATTGACAATTAAGAGATCATTGGTAATTTTGGAGAGAGCAGTTTTAGTTGAATAATGAGGTTGGAAGTCAGATTTAGAAAATTCAGAAGAAAGTGAGTGGAAAGGAAGTGGTGGCATCAGTTGTAGATGATCTTTTTAAAGGGTTTAGACACAAAGGAAGGAGAGATATGGGATAATAGGGGGATTGATAGACCTAGAGAGAGTTTTTTGAAGATGATGGAGACTCAGGCATATTTATAGGCTGTTTGAAAGCAGCAGATAGACATAGTGATTGAAGATAAGTGAGAAAGTGTGGCTGATAGGGCAATCTGCTGGAGATGATAGGATGGAATGGAATCACTTATGTAAGTACAGGGGTTAACATTGGCCAGGAGAGGGTCACCTCTTCCTGGGAGTCTCATGACTCTAGACTTGGTACTGTTTCTACTGTGTCCTGCTCCCTTCCAATACAGTACACATCCCAGAAGTCTTTTTCTTGTGTGTAAAATAGATTCTTATGTCAGTAATTCAGTTGGACCAACATTTCTGAAGTAATTTTGTGCAAGGCCCTGGGGAGTGTAAAAACAAAAATTAAAAACAGTCTTTGCTATCAGGAAATATTTATTCTACTGGAGAATAGAACCTGGAAACATAAGTAAATTCAAGAATATTTGAGGAAGAAGAGAGCAATAATCAGCAAAACATCAGGCAAGGCATCTTGGGGCAAACTGGCACCTGAGATGAGTGGGGAAGGATTCTATATGCTTGAAGATAGGACAGAGTGCATCCCAGGCTCAGGGAGAGAAGTCTGTCGTAAGGCACAGAGGAAGGAGAATGAATACTGAGTTTGGCCAAAGGGAGCTCTCTCCCACTTCTGACCTACCCAGCTCATGACATCCACTTCTTTGCCCCTTTAAGTAGGAGACAGAGATGGATAAGGTGGAACAGGCACTTTTACTTCAGAGATCACCCCTTAATTTGCCCTTTGGGACACCCCTTCATCCCTCAGAAAATGTCTTTTCTTAGTTTTTAATGACAGAAATAGATTTCAATTTAAGTACTTTGACTATGTGACTGTCTGCTCTGTATGTATGTATATTTGCCTTAAGAGAATTTATGGAAAGTTTAAATGGAATATGCACTATTTTTGATATTACTAATTCTTTTCGATTAGAAAGGCTTTCAGATCATCCTTAATATAAATCTCCTCTTGCTTGTAGAATAACAAAAAAGTAGGGATTTGAAAAGGTATTTATTTTTACTTTATAGTGTAGGTTCTTTGACAATTTCCTATGTAAACTAATTTAACACACACAGAAATACATGGAAACAATATGTACATATGCATACATATATGTAAGCATATACACATGGATATAGA
This sequence comes from Gymnobelideus leadbeateri, assembly GCA_011680675.1. Classification (NCBI taxonomy): domain Eukaryota; kingdom Metazoa; phylum Chordata; class Mammalia; order Diprotodontia; family Petauridae; genus Gymnobelideus; species Gymnobelideus leadbeateri. The sequence goes on from WOXC01001178.1 coordinate 300,685, forward strand.
AGCATATAAACATTTATGTACATGTACATGTAACATGTCACTTCCATCATGTCAACTTCTTCCTAGAATTGGAGAAAATCTGGAACAACTTGACTTCTTTCTCAAAACTGGAAGCCAGAACACCAGAATTTTTTTTTTTAATATATCTGATTCTCACCAATTCCTCCCCTCATGCAGGTGTGGAGCATTGAGTAATTAATTAATTTCAACCATTGAGGAGGGTCATTTGCAGCTCATCCAAATGGCTCTTTGAGCCAAGGAATTACACATATGCACACATATTTAGAGGTCTGTAATATGTATACTAAAGGCAAAATAGAGTAAGAAGACCTGAGTTCAAATCCAGTCTCTTACATGTACTAGCTGTGTGACCCCGGGCAAGTCACTTAACCTCTGTCTGCCTCAGTTTCTTCATCTGCAAAATGGGAATAATAATAATAGCACCTGCCTCCCAGCTAAAATATACTTTACTTCTCCAATGAATTATTATTATTATTATTGTTATTACTAATTTGCAAGGTGTTTGTTCTTAGATTGTCTACTTCTCCAGCACAGAGAGTGATAGCACAATGAAACCAAAAGTGTTATGCTAATTAGAGATTATTTTGTTTTGTTTTGTTTTGTTTTGTTGGGGGGAGGGGTTGAGAAGAAAAGATCTAGACCTGTGTTTCTATTAATGTGGAAGACTCCCAATGTGGAAACACCATCCAGTAATGAAGATCAGCAATTTATAATAATTAAATTAATTAAATAATTTACAATTCTGAAGTTGCCTAGGGTACTAAGAGGTTAAGTGACTTGCGTGGCACAGTTAGTGTAAAAATTTTATGTAAAAAATTTGTAAACTTTAAGGAACATTTTATTGGTGATGGCAAATACCTTACATTCACAATATTATAACAGAATTTGTGCTTACAGTTTTTATTTCCTTTTATTAATATTTCTCTTTCTCCCTTTCCCTCTAGTTTCAGGTTGAATTCCAATTTAATCCATGTTAACATGAAGTACATATGGAGTCATTTTCCCTATGCATGCATTCCATGCTCTCTAATAAAGGCTCACATTTATTTCTTAGGATCTTTATTCATTTGGGGAAGCAAGGTGGTACAATGGATAGAGTGTCCAGCCTGGAGTCAGAAAGACCTGAGTTCAAATCTGGCCTCAGGTATTTACTATCTCTGTGACCCTGGGCAAGTCACTTAACCCTGTTTGCCTTGGTTTTCTCTTCTGTAAGATGATCTGGAGAAGGAAATAGCAAGCTACTCCAGTATCTTTGCCAAGAAAACCACAAATGGGGTCACAAAGAGTTGGACATGACCAAAATGACTTAACAACAACAAAGAACACCTTTCATCATTTATTTGTTGAATTCTGCTAATGTCTGAACTGAGCAAGTACTTCGTGCACCTTTGGCTCTCTGTAACATAGCGTTTCTAAAAGTGGGACCTACCTGTACATCACTACTGGGTCAGTGTCCACAAAATCCCTGTGACTAATGTTATATATTTGTCCCCATAGATACAAGTCTCTAAATTTTCTTTTTTTTTTTTGATTTTCAAATTTCCTTTACTTCCCTCCCCCCTCCCCTCATGACAGCATATAGTACAGTATAGGGTCTGCAAATGCATTCATATTAAACATTATTCCAATTACAAAGGCATATTGTACTAGGTGGGATGAAAGATGGTAAGGAAGAAGTAAAACCAAACAATGAGAAGAACAAGATCATTTAGTTTGCTTCCATCAGGATTCAGGCTCAGTTCTTTCTAGTTATATCTCTGGATGGCGCATTTCTCACTTTCTTGAGTCATTCGGGATTAACTTATATCACTGCATTGCTGAAAAGAGTCCAGTCTGTCATAGTTGGTCGTCACAGATATGGTATGTCTGTGATTGTATACAAATTTCTTCTGATTCGACTCTTCTCGCTCAGCATCAGTTTGTATAAGTCTCTCCAGGTAATTATGAAATCCATCACCTCCTCGTTTCTTATAGCACAATAAAATTCCATTACATTCATATACCACAACTTGTTTAGCCATTCCCCAATTGATGGGCACCCCTTTAGTTTCCAATTCTTTGCAACCACAAAAAGGGCTGCTAAAAATATTTTTGTACATATGGGTCTTCCTCCCACTTCTATGATCTCTTTGGGATATAACCCTAGAAGTGGTATGGCTGGGTCAAAGGGTATGAAATTATTTATAATCCTTTGGGCATAATTCCAGATTGCTCTCCAGAATGGTTGGATAAGTTCACAACTCCACCAGCAATGTATTAGCGTTCCAATTTGCCCACATCCTCTCCAGCATTTGTCACTTTCTTGTTTTGTCATCTTAGCCAATCTGACTGGAGAGATGTGGTATCTCAGAGTTGTTTTGATTTGCATTTCTCTAATGAATAGTGATTTAGAGCATTTCTTCATATGCTTATAGATATCTTTAATTTCTTTCTCTGAAAACTTCCTATTCATATCCTTTGACCATTTCTCAATTGGGGAATGTCTTGTATTCATATAGAGTTGGCTCAATTCTCTATAAATTTTAGAAATGAGTCCTTTATCAAAGACACAAGTTGTAAAAATTCTTTCCCAATTTCCACCTCCCTCTTGATCTTGGTTACATTGGCTTTGTTTGTGCAGAAGCTTTTCAATTTAATGTAATCAAAATTATCCATTTTGCATTTTATAATGCTCTCTAATTCTTGTTTGGTCCTAAAATCTTCCCCTCTCCACAGATCTGTCAGGTAAACTATTCCTTGCTTTCCCAAATTGCTTACAGTATCATCATTTACACCTAGATCATGCACCCATTTAGACTTGATTTTGGTATATGGTGTTAGATAGTGATCTATGCCCAGTTTCTGCCATACTGTATTCCAGTTTTCCCAGCAGTTTTTGTCAAATAGTGCATTCTTATCCCAAAAACTGGGGTCTTTGGGTTTATCGAACAATAGATTGCTATATTCATTAACTGCTGGGTCTCCTGCATCTAATCTATTCCATTGATCCACTACTCTACACCTCTGCCAGTACCAAGCAGTTTTGATGACTGCTGCTGTATAATACAGATTAAGATCTGGCATAGCTAGTCCACCTTCCCTAGCATTTCTTTTCATTAATTCCCTTGATATTCTAGACCGTTTGTTTTCCAAATAAATTTTGTTATTATTTTGTCTAACTCTACAAAGTAGTTTTTTGGTAAATTGATTGGTATGGCACTAAATATATAGTTTAGTTTGGGTAAAATTGTCATTTTATTATATTAGCTCGACCCAGCCATGAGCAATTGATATTTTTCCAACTATTTAGATCTGCTTTTATTTGTGTGAGAAGTGTTTTGTAGTTGTGATCATATAGATTCTGGGTTTGTTTTGGCAAGTAGATTCCCAAATATTTTATAATGTCTACAGTGACTTTAAATGGGATTTCTCTTTCTATCTCTTGCTGTTGAGTTTTATTAGAGATGTATAGGAATGCTGAGGATTTATGCAAGTACTTTGTGCACCTTTGGCTCTCTGTAACATAGCGTTTCTAAAAGTGGGACCTACCTGTACACCACTACTGGGTCAGTGTCCACAAAATCCCTGTGACTAATGTTATATATTTGTCCCCATAGATACAAGTCTCTAAATTTTCTAAAGGCTCTACTCATACTTTTTTTTCCTCCAGTTTTCTCTCTTATCAGAAAATATTTGAAAGCAGAGAATTTCTCTAGTTTGTAAACTGTTTATCAAAAGGATCAGACATAGTGTTCTTTGCTGTCTGTCATGCATGCCTCATAATCTAGAGGACAAATGTCAACATTCTGTCACAGATGACAGCTTGAGGCTAAAGTCAGTTCATGCATTTATTGGGAAGTGAGCTATATAAATTCAGAACAAAGAGATTTCATTGGAGCAATAGGAGGATTAATGTGGATAAAACAATAGTATGAATTCTGAATTTGGAAATCTATAATAGAGAGACAAATTGGATTTGAACATGATTACAAATATTATTTACAAAGAACATACATTTTCCATGCTCACTGAGAATTGAATGGAAGGGATTTTGTTTTTAACTTGGGCTAGAATTCTATGAGGGAGAAATTTCTTATCCTAAGGGTCAAAGGAGGTGTAAACAGGAGCAGGAATATGTTCTTCCTCTTGAAAGCATAGAGTCTGAGCTTGGGTCTGTCTCCTCTTTCTGTGAGAAAGGAAAATTTGCTTATTGCTCAAATTTGTGTGTCAGTGAATCAACAGTGACTGTAGCCCACACACACATCTAGGGTGGATGTGTTCCTTGGTTTCCAATGATTTTTTTTCCCATCAGGCCATTATTGATTGTCTGCATATTTTCTATTTCATATCTACAGCAAATATTGAATACAAAACTGGCTTCCCTTTACCACTAAGAAGACTTTTGGACTACTCTTCACTAGAAGGTAGCACATGTCAAATACCATTAAAATAGTAAATCTACTCTAATTTAGAGTAAGCAAAATATCTTTAGGAAGGCAGACATGCCACAAACATCATGTGTATTCCAAAGGAGGGAAAAGCTTTTGAATTATTTGATATGGGTAGATGAAAGTAGAAAGTAGATGCTAATCTATGCCACATTTCCCTTTCTCTTCCCCAAATAATAGGAAATTCAATGGGGATAAGGGAGACAAAATGTTTAGTTTATTTTTGTCCTTGCACATTTTATATAGGTGGCTATATTTCTTCTATGGGCAATGAGTTTGTAAGCAGACTCAAAGTTAAGATTATTTTTGTGACTCAATTTCCCTTTTGTCTAAATTCCAGTTAATCCTAGATGACTTTGTTACTCTGTCAAGTGTGAAGAAACACAGATATAGACACTTAGTAGAAGTGGAAGATTTATTCTCCTTTCCCTCCTATCCTGGCCCTTGGTTTTTTGCTGTTGTTGTCTTTTTTTTTTTTTTTTTTGCTTTTTGGAAGGCAATTAGTGTTAAGTGACTTGCCCAGGGTCACATGGCTAGTTTTTGTGTTAAATGTCTGAGGCTGGATTTGAACTCAGGTCCTCCTGACTCCAGGGCTGGTACTCTATTCACTGCACCACCTAGCCACCCCACTGTTGTTGTCTTTTAACTGAGGACAATCATGAAACAATTCCTCCAATAAGAATTGTTTGTATTTTATTATACGTGTATAAAAAAAGAAAAGATTTTACTGCAATTTGGCAGGGAGGCTGAATCTATTTACGTGATTCCATAAAACTGGAGGACAAAGGGAAGTAACTGTTTCGTGCCTACTCTGAGGAAGGTTATGCTTCTCCTGAGTCATCAATAATTTTTCTTTTCTTTTTTTGCTTTTGGGAGGCTTCTTGGATTCCCAAGTATCAGAATTTTAGAGCTAGATGAAAATTCAGCCATCATCCAGTCCACCCTACCTCCCCTCACCCCCAACTTTACAGGTGATGAAACTTGAGACCCAGAGAGATGAAGAGATTTACTCAGGGTCTCACAGCTAGTTAGTGGCTAAGCTGAGACTAAAACTTGGGCTCAAATCTCAACTCTATCACTTAATATGTGTGGGACCTCAGGTAAGTCATTTAACTTTTCTAGTCCTCGGTTTTGTCATGTGTAGATTGGAGTTGTAGTAGTTGGCCTTTGAGATCTCTCCCAGTTCTGAATCTATACTCCTATGATCCCAGAACACAACTCACCTGACTTCCAGCTCAGGGTGCCTTGCCTGGCTACTTTTCTCTTACATTGTCTTCCTTTCCCATCGTCTTCTTTCTTCTCATGTGAAGCTTGATGTTGGAAATGATCTTGGATCTGTCACTCCTCTCATATTTTATTTTCCATAATAGTAACTATGATTATAGCAGGTGCTTAATAAATGCCTGATTTGTAAAATAATAATGATGATGAAGAAGAAGATGATGATGATGATAGCATTTTATATAGCGCTTACTATGTGCCAGGCACAATGCTAAACACTTTGCAAATACCAACTCATTTGATCCTCCCAACAACTATGGGAGGTAGGTGCTGTTGTTATCCCTATTTTACAGATGAGGACACTAAGGCAAACACAGGTGAAGTGACTTGCCCAGGGTCATACAGCTAGTGAATGTTTGAGGCCGTATTTATACTCAGGTCTTCCTGACTCCAGGCCCAGTGACCAATCTGTTCACTCTGTCACTTATGGAAAGGTATTGTGAACAATATCCCATATCCAGATTCCTGTGAAGTTGGCAACATGTATTTTGTCAGTCCAAGAGAAGAATTTTGGATAATAGAATTGGAAGGGACTTTTGAAGGTATCTAGTCCAAATCCACATTTTGCAGACGAGGAAACTGAGACCAAGAAAAGTTGGAGATCACATAAGTAGGAAGTGACAGAAGCAATTCTTGAACCCTGATCTTCTGATTCCAGATTCAGCATTCTGGACTATACTTGAGGGTCTAAATAGTTAGCAAAGTGCTGATTTTAACTCTTTAACCAATAACCTCAGTGATGTAAATGGAAGGAGTTAGATGGCCAATCTGTGACTTTCTCGGTATAGGGAACTCCCAATGAGGAAATTTTCTCTAGCAATATGGGTCTGCACTTTCTGTCATTTATGCTCAGAGAGATATACCTAGAGCATGGAGAGATGAACTGACTTGTCTGGGACCATAGTCAGAATGGGACAGAGTGAGGACTGTGAATGAACAGAATACAGAAACGAAGTGGAACATCTTATCATCGTCATGATCAGTAGTGGCCCCAGAAAAGAGATGAGGAAGAACCTTCCTCCTTTTGTTACAGAGGTAGGGAGCTATAATTGAGGAATATTGCACAAACTGACTGATGTGCTGACTGTGCTCAGGGGTTTTTGCTGAATGGTTTTTCTTAGTCCCAGGTGTGGGCCCATCATGAGGGCACTTTATTTGGAAATGACTATGGTGTTAAAACAAAAGGCATCAATAAAAATTACTTTAAAGCAAAGGGTATCAACCAGCTGTGGAGGCACGGGATTGTAATCCCTGCTGCCTTAGGCTGGCTCATCTCCTGAGCTTGGGGCTTCTGAGCTTCATTGGGCTAAGCTAATGAAGTGTCTGCACTAAGTGAGGCATTAATATAATGTGTTGGCACTGGGTTGCCTAAAGAGGATAGAATCTGCCTGGGTCAGAAATGGAGTAAGTCAAAGGTCTAGTGCTTATCAGAGTGGAACCAGGCCTATTATAGTAGCCTCTGCACTCACAGCCTAGGCAAGATAGGAAGCCCCAGTATTTCAAAACAAAACAAAACACTCACTATCTCTGTCTCTCTTTCTCTGTCTCTCTCTCTCTCTCTCACATCTAAACACATAACTCTTCTCAACTTTCTGACAAATAGATGGACAGACAAATTATTTTTTTTTTTTTGGAGGGAGGAAGGCAAGGCAATTCGGGCTAAGTGACTTGCCCATGGTCACACAGCTAATAAGTGTCAAGTGTCTGAGACCAGATTCGAGCTCCTGACTCCAACAAATGATTTTTAATAGGTATTTTTGCCATCACCATAGCTGTCAAATCTTGTGCTACATTTTTTAAAGGAGAGTAATTTTTCATCAGTACTCTGCAAATTGCTTGTTGATTGATTAGAAGACCTATGGTTAGTTGGTTTGTTTTTGCCACCCAAACTACTGTAGTTTTCAAATAGACTTGGAGGAATGGTGTTACATGAATAATGATTATTTTTTAAATAAATGAAAAGAGAAGAGAGTCATATGACAGCATGTTCTTTTCTGCCAGAAGAGCTAGATATAAGAATTAGATCAGCTCTTCGTATATTACTGCTTCTCTGGACAAGTGTTTTCTCCTTCCTCATAAGCACAGCAGTTTGGGTTTGCTTTTTGACTGTGCCCAAGAGTTTCACTGGCGCTTAGCTTTCTTAGCTTGTTAGAAACTGAAACCCTTAAAAAACTGAGAAACCAGCAGAGAACTGAATAGCAACAATGAAAGGAAATAGGGACAATGAGGTAAAAATCTATTTTAGACTCCCAGCTCTGAATAGAGATGAACAGAAGGAAAAGAAGCCCAAACCTCTGACTGGGAAGGAGGCAAACTCCTATTTTTTTAGCTATAAAAGTGAAAAATACTGAAAAGTAGTATGAGGTTGCTAGCTTAAAGAAAAATCTTATGACTTGCTTTCTGAGTAAAATAAGCCATGATTTTTTTTTATCATTCAGTCATATCTGTAAATAATTAATGTGAATATCAGTGAACATTTCCTGCTAATGCCTGTGTCCTTGGTCCCCTTCTGCTTTCATGAGATTTCTACATGATGACTGATAACTCTGATGAATGCTGGGAAAAAATTTTATCTTGTTTTCATTCCTAAATGCTCATGATTACTTCTGTTTATGGGATAATTTTCTGCATATCTAACTGCACATGCCTTTTGTTATTTTGAGGGGAAACCCCCCCCCAACTCTGCAATATCATTTAAACATTGCCCTAAGAATACCTCCAGTTAAGTTATATTCCAGTGCCTTGCTGTGATATAAAGGTGACCCTGAATTCTCTAAGGCTGGATGTGACCCTGAGGAGTTCTCAAAGGCTGTGTCAGCAGGGATCAAACTCTGATAGGTTTTAACAAGATGGAAAAGCTTTTCCAGACTTGAGTAACAGATTACGTTGATTGTTGAGAGAGCAGACGAGATCTCACTTCTGAGAGTCTGGCTCATCCTCAGGTTAGCCACCAGGTAGACCTCATGAAACCATTCTTTAAGGCTTGGAGTAGTTGCAACTTGCATTGGTGAAAGAAGAGTTTACACTGATGAAATGGTTTGGTTTGGTTAGGTTTAGGGATTGAGGCTTGATTTTTTTTTTGAAGTTTGAAAAAATTCTACCAATAATCAGATGTAATAAGATAACTGAGATATGTTATTGTGCAGTATATTTGGGGAAATTTATACTTATGGTTTTGGGGGAATTACTCCATCCTATTTCTTCCTTCAGTTATGTCATCCTACTTGTCCATACTTGAAGGCTAAGGTCCATCTTCATATATTACTTCCCTTGTCACTTAGAACTTAGATAACCTTTGGTAAAGTATATTTCCACTAGCTCATTGCTGATCTTCTGTACTACACTCCCAAGTGTCTTGTCTGAATTCCGATCCTCATTCACTACTTTCCTCATTGGGATTCCAATCCACGTCACCTAACGTGTTCCTCTGACCTTTTATACGTGGCTATAATTTGTGAGACCTGCTTTATTATTTAAACTTTGTCTGATTATCCTACCCCCTGATGAATAGCTTGTCTGACAAAGGCTTTCTGTATAATTTTTCAGTTGTTTTTTTGGTCATGTCTGATTCTTCATGACTCCATTTGGGATTTTCTTGGTAGAGATATTAAAATAGTTTGCCATTTCCTTCTTCAGATCATTTTACAGATGAGCAAACGGGGTTAAATGACTTGCCAGGGTCACATCTGAGGCCAGATTTGAACTTAGGAAGAAGAGTCTTCCTGATTCTAGGTCCTGTGGTTTATCAACTGCTCCTTTGGTATGATTAACAGTCTTTATTTTCAGCTCCTTATTCCTTGGTCCCATCCTCAAGAAAGACCTCAAGCATTGCTTTGACAGCTTGCCACTAGCAGTTCAGCATTGACATTAACATTATGAAAGAACTGAATCTCTAATTCTGCCCTCAGTTGTTCCTCATTGGGTTTGGTTTTTTTTTGCTTTTTTTGGAGGGCAATTGGGGAAAAGTGACTTGCCCAAGGTCACACGGCTAGTTTTTGTGTTAAGTGTCTGAGGCCGGATTTGAACTTAGGTCCTCCTGACTCCAGGGCTGGTGCTCTATTCACTGAGCCACCTTGCTGCCCCTGTTCCTCATTGTTTAGCACTCAGGTCCTTCCTAACTCTAAAGCTATCATATTATGCTCTGTTCTGGCTCTATTTTTTTCTCCCTTTTCTTGATTCAGAAGTTCAGCAAGTTCTCTGTAGTGTGTCAATCAAGAGCTTTTATCAAGGTTGAATTCCCTCTACAAAGTGATAAATTCTGATGATGTCAGGCCAATGTAGTAGAGTTACCCAAGGCTCCTGTTACCACCCTCCTCCTCTTTTTCCTATCACGTACCTACTCTAGGACAGTCTACCTTTAAGATTTATCCATTTTTAGGACAACTGGATGAGATCACACTTTTGTTCTGGTTAACAGGACCTGGGCTTGGTTTGCAGCAGGATATAGAAAAATGAAAGTGGGGAAAAAACTGAGAATACTTCAGAATCATTCAAAGCCCAGGTTATAGAGATGATTATGTGGCTTCCAAGATTCAAGCTATGACATCAGTCAGTGTCTGTGAGAGGTGGAGGAGAGGGGAATGTCTGGGAGGATGCAAGTGTTATTAGCCTGAAATTCAAATTGAACCCAAGATACAGGATATCCTTCAACATAGGCAATCAAAGGAAGACAACTGGCAAGTAGCAAAAGTCCATAAAGTCAGGTGGTTGGCATCTGGTACACTATTTAGCACCAGAAAACTTTAATAATAAAATTGTATCCACTTTAAAATAGATTTTTTTTGCTCACTGTTCTATTGTGTGCACTGAAAGAATAAGAAAATAAAAGCGGCTTAGATAGTCTAGGCATGAAAGGAAACTCTTTTGCACCTGAGTGTCCCTACACAGATGAAATGATCTTCTCTAAGACTTATTAGGTTTTTCTCTGCAGGCAATTTCTCCCATTAAAACCCATGGGTCACATCAAGCCCAGCAGCGAAGTGAACCACTTGGCCTTACTTAAGGAAATTTGAGATCAGTGAGGGATCCAGTTTCCAGGGAACTGGAATATTCAGCTTAAGCCAGGACTTACTATGTATATGTAGACCATGAGCTGCTGAGACTTAATTGGGTTCTTTTTGCCTGCCACCAGAAATGGTCCTAGAGTCAGAGATAGACAGCCAGGGGCTCCAACTGCAAAGATTAGAGGGACATGGGGACATGAAGCCAGGCAAAGTATTGTTTTAGATAGCCATAATTATTAATTGTCTGACCTTACATTCTACTCTCCAGCCTTCTTTGGAAGGAATTGAAGATATTTATCCTGGAGAAGATGAGACTTAGTAGGATTTGGTGATTTAGTTGCTGTCTGCAAACATTTAAAGGACTGTCACTTGAAAGGTAGAATAGACTTGCTCTTCTTAGAAGACAGAAGCATACACTATGGATGGAGAGTTGCAAAGAAACAAACTGAGGCTTGATGTAAAGGAAATACTAGCAATAGGAGCTAGCAAAAAACCAAAAACAAAACGAAAATGAAAACACCAAAAAACCAGAATGGGCTGTGCAAGAGGTTCTCCTACCTTGGAGGTGTTCAGGCAAAGACAAGATGACTGTCAAGTTTGTGGTTGAGAAGATTATTATTTTTTTTAGGGATTTCTTGGACTGGAGGACCGCTGAGGTCCCTTCAGACTCTGAGATTCAGTGATCATGTATTGCATTTACACTTTTACCTTAGGAAAAGAGGCAATGGTTTCTTGGACTAATGGAAGATGCTTGAGGAACTGTGGTAATTTACTCGAAAGTGCTGCTTAAAGGGAATGAATGTAAAATAGTGTTTGAGTCAGAGTTAGAGGAGACAGTGTAACTAACCCCAATGTAACTTATCCCAGCACAGACTCCTGTCATTGTAAGGAGGATGAAACACTGCTCAACAGCAAAACAAGAAAACTGTTAGTAGTCAGAGCACTTTTTATTTAAGTAAATTTTCTTGGTCTCAGATGCTTCCGATTCTCTACTTCTTATTCTCCTAAGAGAAATTTCTTTCCTGTTCTTCAGTGATACTGGCAATCTCCCTGAACTTGGGACTTCTGCCCATCTTTCTCTTGTGAACCCCTGCCCAGGAATTTTCTGTCATGTGTATGGTCACTGTATATACCAATAGAGGTAACCTGTGGCCCAGATCCCTAGGCTCTTCACTTACATGTAGCAGATTCAATGTGGGGGACATTTCCACAAATCACTCTCTTTAGGTCAGTTTGTTTCCACATAAGGTGTCCCAGAGCACATCAGAATATGGCTCAATTCTGGATCTCTACAGAAATGGTAAGAGTCTTCAGCTTCTATGCCAACACATTCTATGAATATCAGATACAAGGCAGGATAGTTAGCTATAGAAAGTGAAAAACACAAAAAACTTGTATATAAGCCCTTTCATAATCACACCAGCTTCCTCCCCTTTTTCAGGAAGTTCCATTTCTACCGGGAACCAACACTGACCTGCAGACTTAGAGTACTTCCCTATGGTTGAAGATCCCTCAGAAAAGAAATCGTTTAAGGGTGATCAAGGATTGATCTCTTACCAATAAATTCCAGTGGCTCCCCAACACTTCCAGGATTAAATACAAAAATCTTCTGTTTGTTGTTAAAAGCTCTTCCTAATCTAGACTCCCTCTGACCAATGTTTTCCAGGCTTCTTAGACCTTACTCCCCTCTGTATGCTTTCATATGTTGATTTTCTCCTTGCTATTCCTCCAATAAGATATTCTGTCTTTTATCTCTGGCTGTCCTCTGTGTTTGGAATACTCTCCCTCCTTCTCATCCATGCCCACTGTCTTTCCCAGCTTCCTTCAAGCCCCAACTAAAATCTCATCTACAGGAAACCTTTCCCAACTCCTCTCAATTCTAGTACCTTCCCTCAGTTAATTATTTCCTACTTAACTTGTGTATAATTTGTTCTGTATATATTTATTTGCTTATCATCTCCCCTGTTAGATTGTGAGCTCCTTGAGGGCAGGGCCTGTCTCTTGACTATTTTTTTGTCCCCAGTGCTCAGCACAGTTCTTGGTACATAGTAGATGCTTAATAAATGCTTATTGACTGACCTTTGACTATTTGCTCATGCCATTTGTGAGTCTCATTGATTCTATCTGTGCAACACATCTTGTATTCATGCCTTCTTCTCTCTTTCCATTTTTATAAGGCCCTTGTTGCCACTTTTCTTGACTACTACAATGGCCTCACTGCAAATATTCTGCCTTCACTCTCTCTTCCCTCCACTTCATTCTGCTGCCATTACCAGAATGAGCTTGTCTTATAAGGTAGATCTGGTCATGTTATTCTTCCACTCAAAAACCTTCAGTGGTTCCATTGTTTTCTAAATAAAGTCCAAACATATTTCTCTGGTATTACAGGCTCTCTACAACTCATTATCACCCTGCCTTTCCAGTTTCAATCTCATATTATTCTAGCCAAACCAAACAACTTTTTGTTCCTCCCTCCACTCATTGCCTCTTATTTCTTTGTTTTTGCTCAGGCCCTTTCTAATCCCTCAAACGTCCTCTTTCCTTGTTTATTTGTCTAATTCCTATCTATCCTTTAAATCTCAATTCAAGCCTTCACTCCTTCATATAGCCTTCCCTGGACACCTTCCCTTCAGACCTTCTACAGAACTCATGTACCCTTAGCATGTAATATTGCCTGTTAGAGTTATCTATATTGGAATCTCTGCACAACGTAGGCATTAAATAAATATTGATTGCTTCCCATATCTCTAAGTCCTACCCTTCTTTCAAGGCCTAGCTCTAGTTTTACACTCCCCATGAAGAAACTAAAGGTAGGATGTCCAGTTTTACCTTTGCAAATGTGGTCAGCACAATGCACTGTAAAAAATGGGTACTTAAGTTTAAAAAAGACTATTTTTGTCTTTTTCTAGTATGAGGCCATTTTTTTGGTTTGTTTTCTGATCCAAAAGGTTTAATTAAAAAATCTCTTTTTCAATTGTTTCATTATCTTTTTCCTATAAGTGTCTCAGTGTTTTTCCATTTTACTTTTTATATCAAGGGCAAATTGTTTGCAATTGTTTAAAGGTCCCCCACTTGATTTTGCCTTTTAATGACATTTTCAACATCAGTCTTTACTATGATGACTATCTCCATTGTTAGTCCTGACATTTTACTTTTGCTTAGCTATTCATATGATGTGCCTATAAAATAATGAGATGAGCTCATTATTTCTTACTTTGTATATATCTTGCACCTACCATTCTACATACATGTTAAATGCCTCCCCCTTTTTTCCCCAGTAGAATATAAACTCCTTGAGGTGGAGGACAGTTTCATTGTTCTTTTGTATTTCCAGTGCCTAACACATAATACATGCTTAATAAATTCTTGTTAAAAAAGCAAGTGAATCTACAGGCCATCTATATTATTATTTTATGGAGATAACTTGTATACCAAGTCTCTTTATTCCTTTTCTTTATGGTTAGCTAAATAATCAGTCTTGTCTAGGAAGCCTATACTGATTATATACTATTACAAGGTATGACTGAACCACATTTTTTTTTTAACTTCTGATCCAGTATATGTTTTTCCTGCTCTTACTACTTTTTTTTAATATTTTGTCTTTCCAACTGCTTATAAAAACAATTTTAAACATTCATTTTTAAAAATTTTGAGTTCAGGGGCAGCTAGGTGGCGCAGTGAGTAGAGCATTGGCCCTGGAGTCAGAAGGTCCTGAGTTCGGATCCGGCCTCAGACACTTAACGCACACAGAAACAAAAACCTAGCTGTGTGACCTTGGGCAAGTTACTTAACCCCAATTGCCCTCCAAAAAAAAAAAAAAGCAAAAAAATTTTTTTGAGTTCTAAATTCTCTCCTTCCCTTCCTCATTCTTCTCTCTCCTCCCTGAGATGGCAAACAATTTGATAGAGGTTATACATGTGCAATCATGCAAAACATTTCCATGTTAGTCGTGTTGTAAAAGAAAAACCATGAAAAATAAAGAAAGTAAAAAAAATAGTATGCTTTAATCTGCATTCAGTCTTTATCAGTTCTTTCTTTGGAGGTGGATAGCATTTTTCATTATAAGTCCTTCAGAATTGTTTTGGATCTTTGTATCACTGAGAATAGCTAAGTCATTCACGGTTGATCATTATCACATTATTGTTGTTACAGTGTACAGTGTTCTGGTTCTGCTCACTTCACTTTGTATCAGTTCATTCCAGTAAGTTATTCCAAGTTTTTCTGAAAGCAACCTGATAATCATTTCTTATAGCACAATAGTATTTCATCACAATCACATACAACTTGTTCAGCCATTCCCCAACTGAAGGGCATCCCCTCAATTTTCAATTCTTTGCCACCACAAAAGAGCTGCTATTAATATTTTTGTACATATAAATCTTTTTACTTTTTTCTAAAATTTCTTTTGGATACAGACCTTGTAGTGGTATTGCTGGGTCAAAGGGTGTGCACAGTTTTATTGCCCTTTGGAGTTCCAAATTGCTTTCCAGAATGATTGGATCAATTCACAACTCCACCAGCAGTGCATCAGTGTCTCAGTTTTCACATATCCCCCTTAACAGTCATCATTTTCCTTTTCTGTCTTATTAGCCAATTTGATAGGTGTGAGGTGGTACCTCAGAATTGTGTTAATTTGCATTTCTCTAATCAATAATGATTTAGAGCATTTTTTCATATGAGTATAGTAGCTTTGATTTTTTCTGAAAACTGCCTGCTCATATCCTTTGACCCTTTATCAATTGAGGAATGCCTTATAGTTTTTTAAATTTGACTCAGTTTGCTATGCATTTGAGAAATTAGTCCTTTATCAGAGAAACTTGTGAAAATTGCCCCCCAGTTTTCTGTTTTCCTTCTAATATTGACTGCATTGGTTTTGTTTGTGCGAGACCTGTTTTGTTTTTTGGGGTTTTTTTTTGCTTTTTTGGAGGGCAATTGGGGTTAAGTAACTTGCCCAAGGTCACCCAACTAGGTTTTTGTTTGTGTGTGTTAAGTAAGTGTCTGAGAACGGATCCGAACTCAGGTCCTTCTGACTCCAGGGCTGGCACTCTACTCACTGTGACACCTAGCCGCCCCTGTGTAAGACCTTTTTAATTTAATAAATAAAAATTTTCCCTTTTATGTCCCATAATGCTCCCTATCTCTTGTTTGATCATAAATTCTTTCCTTATCCATAGATCTAAGAGGTAAATTATCCTATATTCCCCTAATTTGCTTATCATATCACCCTTTCTGTATAAATCCTATGCCCATTTTGACCTTATCTTGGTATATGGTGTGAGATTTTGGTCTATGCCTAGTTTCTGTCAAACTGCTTTTCAGTTTTCCCATCAGTTTTTGTCAAATAGTGAGTTCTTGTCCCCAAAACTGGGATCTTTGTGTTTATCAAACACTAGATTACTATGGTCATTACCTACTGTGTTTTGTGTACCCAATCTATTCCTCTGGTCCACCATTCTATTTCTTAGTTAGCACTAGATTGTTTTGATGATTGCTGCTTTATAATACATTTTGAGATCTGGTATGGGCTAGGCCACCTTCATTCACTTTTTTTTTTCATTAATTCCCTTGATATTCTTGAATTTCTGTTCTTCCAGATGAATTTTCTTGTTATTTTTCTCTGGCTTTATAAAATAATTTTTAATAGTTTGATTGTTATGTCACTGAATAAATAAATTAATTTAGGTAGAATTGTATTTTTTATTTATTGGTTTGGCCTCCCCATGAGCAATTAATATTTTTCCAATTGTGAAGATCTGACTTTAATTAGTGTGATTATATTCAGATAGTTCCTAGTTTGTCTTGGCAGATAGACTCCTAGACATTTTATATCATCCAAAGTTTTTTTTTAAATGAAATTTCTGTTTCTATCTCTTCTGCTGGACTTTGTTGGTAATGCCTAGAAATACTGATAATTTGTGCAAGTTTACTTTATATCCTATAACTTTGCTAAAGTTGGTAATATTTTAAGTAATGTTTTAGTAGATTCACTAGGATGATCTAAGTATGCCATCATATCATCTGCAAAGAGTGATAGCTTTGTTTCCTCATTGACTATTCTAATTCCTTCAATTTCTTTTACTTCTCTTTTTGCTGTAGTTAACATTTCTAGTACAATATTGAATAACAGTGGTGATAATGGGCATGCTTGATTCATCTTTGATCTTATAGGGAAGGTTTCTAGCTTATCCTCATTACAGATAAAGCTTGCTGATGGTTTTAGATAGATACTACTTGTCATTTTAAGGAAAGCTTCATTTATTCCTATGCTTTCTAGTGGGTTGTTTTTTTTAAGTCATGAGTGTTATATTTTGTCAAAAGCTTTTTCTGCATCTATTAAGATAATAATTTTATTTTTGTTGGTTTTGTTCTTGATATAGTCAATTATGCTAATAGTTTTCCTAATAGTGAACTACCACTGAACTTCTGGTATATATAAATCCCATCTGGTCATAATGTATGATCTTTGTGCTATATTGCTGTATATTGATATATTGATCCTTGATAGGATTTTATTTAACATTTTTACATCAATATTCATTAGGGCAATTTGCTTATAGCTTTCTTTCTCTGTTTTTACTTTTTTTAGTTTAGATATCCATCTGGCCCTGAGGATTTTTTCTTAGGAAGCTTATTGAGGCTTGTTCAATTTCTTTTTCTAAGATAGGGCTATTTAAGTATTCTATTTCCTCTTAATATGTTAATATGGACAATTTATATTTTATAACTATTTATCCATTTTACTTAGATTGTCAGATTTGTTGGCATATAATTAGACAAAATAGCTCCTAATAATGGCTTAATTTCTTCTTCATTGGTGGTGAATTCACCTTTTTCATTTTTTTTTATGTTGGTAATTTGGTTTTCTTCTTTCTTTTTACAAATTTAATTAACTTTTTTTTTTTTTCATGAAACTAGTTCCTAGTTTTATTTATTAGTTCAATGGGTTTTTTTTTTTTACTCTCAATTTCACTAATCACCCCTTTGATTTTCAGGATTTCCAATTTAGTACTTAATTGGAAATTGAAAAAAAATTTTTCTAGTTTTTTTTTTTTTAGTTGCATGCCCAATTCATTTATCTGCTCTTTCTCTACTTTATTGATGTAGGCATTTAGGGATATAAACTTTCCCCTAAGTATTGCTTTGGCTGAATCCCATAAATCTTGGTATATTGTCTCATTGTTATTCTTTTTAGTGAAATTATTGATTGTTTCTAAGATTAGTTTTTTAGGATCCAATTATTTAGTTTCCAATTACTTTTTAAGCTGTCTTTCTACTTAAATATAATTTTTATTGCATTATGATCTGAAAAGGATGCATTTAATATTTTTGGGTTTTTTTGCATTTGGTTGTGAGGTTTTTATACTCTGATACATTGTCAGTATTCTGGAGGAATCATGTATAACTCTGAAAAGATATATTCCTTTCTATTTCCATTCAATTTTTCAAGAGGTCTATCAGATCTAACTTTTCTAAATTCTACTCATCTCCTTAACTTCTTTCTTGTTTATTGCATGGTTAGAGTTATCTAGTTCTGAGAGGGGAAAGTTGAAGTCCCCCACTAGAATAATTTTATTGCCTATCTCCTTTTGTAATTCATTTAACTTTTCCTTTAAGAATTTGGATGCTATACCTGATTTTGGCTCTACAATATTTGAATTGTTTCTTTGCTACTGCTTGCAGCACTTTTGCTTTGATCTGGGAGTTCTAGAATTTGGTTACAATATTCCTTGGAGTTTTCAATTTGGGATCTCTTTCAGGATGTGATTGGTAGTCTTCAATTTCTGTTTCTCCCTCATGTTCTAGGATATCAGGGCAGTTTTCCTTAATGATTTCTTGAAAGACAATACCTAGGCTCATTTTTTGATTGTGGTTTCAGGTAGTCCAATAATTCTTAAGTTATCTTTCCTTGATCTATTTTCCAAGTCACTTGTTTTTCTGATGAGATATTTCACATTTTCTTCTATTTTTTTTCTTTTTCTTTTTGTCTTATTGTTTCTTGAGGTCTCATGTAAACATTAGCTTCCACTTGCCCAATTCTAATTTTTAAGGAATTATTTTCTTTAGTGAGTTTTTCTACCTCTTTTTGCATTTGGACAATTCTACTTTTTAAGAAGTTGTTTTCTTCAGTGAATTTTTGTACATCTTTTTATCTTTTTCCTTTTTTTTCTCTTTCTTTACCAAGTTGTTGATTCTTTTCCCCCCTATGATTCTTTTGCATCTCTCTTATTTCTTCTCCCAATTTTCCCTCTACCTTTCTTATGGTTTTTTTTTTAATCATTTTTGAGCTTTTTCCTAGAATTTTTTGGGGGCCTGACAGTTCACATTTCCCTTTGAGGCTTTGCATATAGCCATTTTGACATTGTTCTTCTCTTCTGAGTTTGTGTTTTGATCTTCCCTGCCACCACAGTACCTTTCTATGGTCAGGTTCTTTTTTGTTGTTGTTTGCTCATTTTCTAGTCTATTTCTTGACTTTTAAGTTTATGTTAAAGTTGGGTTTTGCTCCTAGGGTGAAATGGAAACTGTCCCAAGCTTTAGGTTTTTTATACTGCTGTTTTTAGAGCTAATTCTGGAGACTTATAAGTTTTCAGTTCTTCTAAAGTGGTATGATCTAAGGAGAGGTGTGGTCATCATTTTTCTGGCCTGTACTCTAGTCTGTGAGCAAACACAAAAATTATTTTTTTGCCTTGTAACTGTGACCAGAGTCCCCACTCCCCCAAGGTGGGCTCCAGTGTGCTGGTGTTCCTCCTTGCCCTGTCACTGAGACCTAAGCATGTGACCCAGATCCCCATGTGGGTAATACAGCAGAGTCCTACATCTGGTGACAGCAAAGTATCCCTAGTAATTTTGTTCTGAATTGTCCAACCACCTTACCATCTGTGGTCAAAGAGCTCTGGAAGTTGCTGCTAATTCAGTTACTCTTATGTCTGTTGCTAGCTTGCTTGGGTGTGGCCTCTATTGGCCTGTACTTCACTCTCACCCCAGTGAGATGGACTTTCCTGCAGATCTTCTAAGTTTTCTCAGCCTGGAAAATTGTTCACTCTTTTTTTTTTTTTTTGGTTCTGCTACTCCAGATTTTGTTTTGAGGCATTATCCTAAAGTTGTTGGGAGGGGAATTTGAGAGACCCCCAGGGAACCCCTGCTTTTAGCCTGTCATCTTGGCTCTGACTCAACCTACACTTTTATCTATCTTTAGATGTTTAGGGAATGTGGACATCCTAAGACAAGCATTGATTATTATTAGGAAAATGCATGCATACACACACACACACACACACACACACACACACACACACACACACACCCCACTATCACCACCAGTAAATATGGAACCAGTGAACTAAATTGACATTCACTGTTTCAAAATTATAACTATTAAAATAGTTTATATATCTTTTAAATATGTAACTTTATGGTACTCATGTCATAATAAAAATTTAAATGTAATAATAATAATTTAAGATCTTTACCTTACTAACTATATCTTAACTAGAACAAGTCTTGGGTATAATTCCTATTCATGTAAAGAATGAATTTGCCTTTTAGTTTCTTTATTAGGTACCTCTGCAGTTAACATTCCTACCAGAAATGACATTGAAAATTCTCCTAAGTATGAGATGAATGAGAAACTTATTTCCCCGTATTTGCCTTTCCTTGACCTAATTTTCCTACTGGGCAAGAAATGGTGGATCTTGTTGCTATGTGTGTCACTATTGGTGGGACTGGTATTTACCAGGAGTAAGACCGGGTATTTCCAGGGCCATGAAAGGTTAAGTGAAATGCTGGTGGTCCTGCAGCTAATATGTATGAGGCAAGACTTGAACCCAGGTCTTTCTGCCTCTGAGATTAACCCTTGACTCACTATACACCAAGGACTTGCCACACCAGGAGTTCCTAATATGAATGCAATCATAGATCCAAGACATTCCCCCATCCTTACTACATATACTAACTATTAGGGTCATATAGTACATTTTAGTTTCAGAATAACATGATATTCAAATGTACCAAGAAGATGGAAGCAAATTTCAAAACGAACTAAGAAGTTTTCTATGTGGATTCTGTTAAAAGTGGAAAGGTCTTAAGTAACTGTTAGACAAAAGAATTCTCTTATAAAGTGACTTTTTGGTTTGTTCTTTTACATTTTTCAACTTGCATATGTTGAATCTATGTGTATACGTGTGTATACACATAATATATGTATTTATATTATAATTTGAACTTATACATATGCATATATTTTAAATTGTAAGCACATTGATAAAAGAAGCAGGTAATGAGGATTGATTTACATTGTGGTGCCTTGGACTAGGGAGTCAAGAAACATAGATTTTGCTTCCAGGTATGATACTAAATAAATGACCACGTCAGTTCTCTGAACCTTAGGTTTCTCATCTGTAAAATGCAAATGTTGGAGTAGAAGCTCTTTATGGTCCATTTCACTTCTAGAATCCTGTGATTTATGAAGGAAGTGACCAAAAGAACTTGCTATTGGGCTGCTTGCCTGAGTTGCTGTTTTAGATGCTTACTATAATACAAAGAAGGAAAATTTATACTACAGATTTACACATGCATACACATGCAGACAGAGTATGTGTGATTGTGTGTGTATGTTTATATACCATGTTTCCTTTCCTCAGCATTTGTTCTAGATTTGTGATCTTCATCAAAACTTCCTTGTAGAATGGTAGATAGCTAACCTCAGAGTCGGAAAGACCTGAGTTCAAGTCTTGTCTCTCACCTTTGTTACCATGGGCATATCACTTAACCTCTCAGTGTCCTTACAATATTCCTTTAAGTATTATAAATGATTATAAATTATAATAACAACTAGTATTTTTAGAGTGCTTTAAGCTCTGCAAAATGCTTTGGGAATGGGGAAAAGGAACAAACACTTATCAAATGCTGCTATATGTCAGATGCTATGTTAAGTGCTTTACATGTATTATCTCATTTGAGCCTTCCTAGACCACCCACCTGGGAGATATCTGCTATTATTATCCCCATTTTACAGATGAAGAAACTGAATCAGAGCTTAAGGGTTACACAGCTAGTAGGTACCTGAGGCTAGATTTGAACTCATGTCTTTCTGACTTCAGGTCTTGCATTTTTTCCCTGGTGGCAGCTAGCTCTCTCAAATTAGAAGAGTTGCCAATCTACAGTGCATAATTAGTAAAGAAAAAATATTTTTTCTTATCCTTTCTGGATGCCTAGTCTCCTAGTTATATAAGATGAACCAGGTTGCATAACCCCCTTCCCACCCAAAGCTATCTAGTGGCAAGAACTATAATAAATTTACCCAACTCTTCAGACTTTATAGCTTGATACAAATATTGTGCAAATTCTTTGGAACAATACAATTCTTCAAGTCAGGTAACTTGTGCCCTAGTTGACTAGCCCACTAAAAGCAGAAATGGTCTGCTGGTCACAGTATATGTTGGGCAGAATTTGAACCAAATTAATCCCAAGTCTAGCCCTCTAACAGACTAATCCACCGTCATTCTTCCTTTCCTTGAAATTTTTTTGTAAAAAAAATGATTAGAACTAAACCAGATTATCTGTAACTTAGAGAGGGCCTAAGCTCATTAGAAAACCTGATTTTGCTTATTTGAGTCCTTGACTCAGAGAAATGCTTGTTTAATTACCTCACAGTTAAAAAGAGCTGATCTTTGAAGCTCTACAAATGCCTCAGGGATTCTGGAAACCTCCTTGCCTCTTTTCCTAGATGTGTTAGGTACTTGAGTCAGGTTCTTCATTAGATAACTGCATATTCAGAATCAGGATGGCAAAATTATACTACTTCCCACTCAATTAAGAGGAGGAAATACTGATTTAAAAAGGCCAGGGAAACAGGGATTTCATTGACTATGTTCATAGTGTGCATGTTAAATGTAACTGCTTATATCATGCATTAGGGGGGAAAATTGTTTATGAAACTGATGTCAGGATGCTGAGTGAATATCATAAAAACATGGAGTAAAAGCCCATTAGGGTAAAGTCCTTTTTAAAAATTACATTTGCTGGCTTACTGTTGGACCAGACCATAAAGAAGCAGTGACATTTAGTGGAAATGTATTTCATTTGTGGAAGGCTGGAAAGCAGAAATTTTACCAGATAAAACTGTCAAATGTAATATACTTTACAAATTCATTTGAGCACATTGAGGAATGATTATTGAACAACAAGAGTAATGGCAGAAAGGATGTCCTTTCTTTCCCTTTAGCTTTGTTGAGAAAATCATCAACAAAATGTTGATTTACCCACTTGTCTCACATTAAATGTGTTTCCTAATTTCGTTTTGTGTTTTTGTTCTTTCTGTTCTGAATTAATTATGCCTGTGTTTCCAGTACTTATGAATAAGGTTTAAATGCTAAAACATGGTATCGTTGTTGTTCAGTTGTTTCAGTGATATGTGAGTCTTCATGACCCCATATGGAGTTTTCTTGGCAAAGATATTGGAGTGGTTGGCCATTTCCTTCTCCAGCTTATTTTACAGATGAGGGAACTGAGGCAAACAGGGTTAAGTGCCTTTCCCAGAGTTACCCAGCTAGTAAATGTCTGAGGTCATATTTGAACTCCGGCTCAGATTTTGACTTCAGGCCTAGCACTTTGTCTACTATACCAAAGAAAGAACTAAAATTGGGTAAAATTATCTGGATATAGGAGCAAGACTGACAACAGGCCCCAGATTGAGTTTAGCCATCTAGGTAGCATTTATTAAGTACCTACTATGTGTCAGGCTCTATGCTAAGCAGTGGGGATTCAAAAAAGGCAAAAAGGCAACCTTTGCTCTCAAGGAGCTCAGAATAATAGTCATTTGAAAAATGTTTGATTTTGATGAGAAGGTTTTGTGTAAACACACGTTTGAAGGAGAGTAGTATATAGAACACACAAGACAGAGTGGGATGCTTTCTAAGATAATGAGGGCATTCAAGCAGAAGCCAGGTCAATTATTATTTTTTGACATGCTCTGTATTTTTTCTCTTTTAAAAAATATTTTAAAATATTCTTTAAAAACTTTTTGAGTTCCAAATTCCTTCCTTTCCTTAGCTCTTCACCCACCCATTGTGAAGGCAAACAATATGATATCAGTTATGCAGGTGAGGGGCAGCTAGGTGGTACAGTGGATTGAATGCCAGCCCTGGGGTCAGGAGGACCTGAGTTCAAATCCAACCTCAGACACTTACTAGCTGGGTAACTCTGGGCAAGTCACTTAACTCTCTTTGTCTCAGTTTCCTCATTTGTAAAATGAGCGGGAGGAGGAAATGACAAACCACTCCAGTATCTTTGCCAAATGGCATCACAAAGACTTGGACATGACTGAATGACTGAACAACAACCACAAAAACATATGAAATCATGCAAATCATTTCCATATCATCCATGTTGCAGAAAAGCAAGAAAAATAAAGTGAAAAAATTATACTTCACTTTGCAATCAGAATTCATCAGTTCTATCTCAGATGTAGGTAGTATTTTTTTCATCATGAGTCTTCCTGAACTGTCTTGGATCATTGTATTAATTGGAGTAGCTAAGTCATTTACAGTTGATCATCATTACAATATTAATGTACACAATGATCTCCTGGTTCTGCTCACTTCACTCTGCATTAGTTCAAATAGGTCTTCCCAGGTTTTTCTGAAATTATCTCCTTTGTCATCTCTTATAGAACCATATTATTCCATCCCTATCATTTACCACAGCTTGTTCAACCACACTCGATGGGCAGCTCCTCAATATCTAGTTATTTGTCACCTCAAAAAGAGTTGCTATTGATATTCTATACACATATAGGTCTTTTTCCTTTTTCTTTTATCTCTTTGGGATTCAGACCTAGTAGTGGTATTGCTAGGTCAGAAAGTATGCATGATTTTATTGCCCTTTGGGCATAGTTCCAAATTGTTCTCCAGAATAGTTGGCTCAGTTCACAGCTTCACTAACAGCACATTAGTGTCCCTATTTTTTTTCACATGGGATGCTCTATACTGAGTTTGGGCTAGATGACCTCTAAGACCTCTAAGAACCCTTCCAACTCAGATTCAAGATGCTATCACCTGTGTTTTTTTCATTTTTATATTTTGTGACTTTTGATCACCTTTTGATCTCCTAATTTAAAAAAACATTGGGCAAGGGATATGGTTCTTATTGCTCAATTAATAACGGGTTAAGTAAAACTTGGTTTTAGCTGCTATTGAATTTTGTACCTAGCATAGATCATTATATTGTTGAGAAAGAAAGACACCAATGTAACCAAGAGAGAATGCACAGTTGTTGCCTCATATTTGGCTGAGCACAGTTAATAATAAGGTCCAGAAGAATAAAACCTAGAGGAAGGCAAACCTCTTCCTTCTGTACTCTTGAAAAGGAAAGGCTGTAGAAGTAGATAACGTTCTCTGAGAAGGGTGTGTCTAGTCTTAGAAAACAAGATGTCTTTGTAGGTCTGTGCTAGTAAATCAATGGATTTTCAGTCTCAGTAATTACAAGTTTTGAAGAGGTACACACATGTCATTTTCATGGGACTAGGGGAGGGGGCAGGGAGCATTCTTCATTTTCACATGTTAATTGTGAGGCACCCTACATGACAGCATGACTGCTGTCCAAAATAAACCTACCATCCTAGCTTAGTTTTCCATGATTTGTAGCCAGAATGTTCTGATTTTTTTTTTATGCAGACAGAATGGAAATAGGGGAGATTAAGTTCCCAGACATGTGTCCCCATGGAGCAGAATGGCAGAGCAGGCACACCCTGGGATAAAACTCCAGAAAGGCCAGAAATTGCATTGAAATATGCAGACAAAAAGTGCTTTCATTGTTTTTTTTTTCTGCTTATCTCAGTATATCTGACAGCAAAAGTATTACTACAGAAAAGACTTGCACTTTCACCCTTTGGATTGTTTTTGTAGATTACATATTGTAAACTGGTTAGGCAGAGACTGTGTATAATTTTATGTTTGTTTAGGAGTGCTACTAGATCTGATGTTTATTTAGTATCAAGAAGGCTCTTTAAGCACCCAAAATCACTAATAAAGATGAATGATGCTTGAAAATAGATTTAACCTAATTCTCCTGACCCTGTTTATGACTTCCATTGAAGTGCAAATAATTCAATCCCATATTAAGGGATTTGAATTTTATCTTTACCTTCTACTCTCTTGTTTAAATATTTTAAATTCTCTAGCATGCATGGACAATGAAAATATTTTTTTGCTATCTTCTGGAGATCGAATTAATTGCACCAAATAAAATATTATCATATGCATAATGCTATTCTAGGTGGTGATTAAAATATAAACTTTAGATAAGGATATTATTTAGATGAGGACATTATTTGCCCTCGTAGAGTTTGGTAGGGAGATGACATCCATACTGATGAATATCATACACAATATTGCATGATTAGAGCATAAGGGAGTTGCATTCTATAAGACCTCTGAAGGAAAAAGTTGTCTTCAACCTTAAAGATCAAGGTGGACAAGGAATTTTGTTGCCTGTGTGCATATTCCCCAGGCAAAGCAAGTAAAGGAAGACATTTCCAGCCTTTGCAAAAAATGATGCAAAAGTAGGAGAATATCAGGCACATGAGGAGAGGACCAAGTAAAGAATGACACAGTTTCCATGGGGTATATAATATATGGAGAAGAATAATTTGAAAAAAGGCTGAAGCACATGAGAGACATGAATAATGGAAAGAGTGTTAGATTTGGAGTCTGAGAACCTGGCTTCAAATTCTGCCTGCCTTCTGGGCAAGCCACTTCTGCTTTCCAATCTTTGATTTCCACATATATAAAATGAAGAGGTTGGATTAGATCAAGGCGATTAACTATATATTTTTTTGGTCATGGATCCCTTTGGCAGTCTAGTGAAATATATGGACCCCTTTCCAGAATAATATATTTTTAAAATGATTGAATGGATGTTAAATTTTAGATAAAAATTAGACAAAAATGAATTTTTTTCTCATCTAAGTTTATGGACTCCCTGAAAATCTATCCGAAGACTTCTTGTCTATGGGAGTCAGGTTAACAAACCCAGGACTAAATGAACTCAAAAGTCCTGTCTCCTCTAAATCTATGACAGTATATGAAGCAGGGTACCGTGATCATGAAGAGCGTTGAATGCCTGACAAAATACTTCCAACTTTACTCAGAAGGCAGTAATAAACCACTAAATATTTTTGAAGAGAAAGTGACAAGATCCAGTTTAAGCATAAGAAAATTATTTGGGAATGGGAAAGTTTTAGAGGAAAAGTGGAGGCAGTAAGATCTTTTTGGTGATTGATGTAATAGCCCAAGTGGGTAGTAATGAAGGCTGTTTATAAAAGGATATAGAGAGAACAAGGTAGATGCCAGAGATGAGGTTGGTGTTGCATTAATGGGATTTGGCAACACATCAGATTTGAGAAATAGGAGTGAAGAGGGCAAGGCCAAAGAGAACATGCAGCAGTGAATGGAGCACCTGCCCTGGAGTCAGGAGGACCCAAGTTCAAATCCCACCTCAAACACTTAACACTTACTAGCCCCATAACCTTGGGCAAGTCACTTAACTCCAATTGCCCTGCCTTCCCCCCTTCTAAAAAGCAAAATAAATAAATAAATAAACAAACAAAATTTTCTTCTCTTAAAAAAAAGAGAGAACATCAAGATTTCAAATGTGACCTTTATAGATGCTGTTTAGCTTTATGCATCTCATTTGATCCTCACAGGTACTCTGGGAGGTACTTGCAGTTATTTTTCCATTTTGCAAATGAAGAAACTTAAGCATGGAGAGAATAAGTAATTTGTCCATAAATAGTAAGTTTCTGAGAAGGATTTGAACTCAGCTCTTTTTAACTCCAAGTCTAACACTGTCTACTGAGATACCAAGTTGTTTCTCTACACAAGAAAAAATAAAACAAGGTCGTTAGCACATTTAATCCCCACAACCATTTAGTGAAGTACCTGCTACTATGATCTTCATTTTGCAGTTGAGGAAATTGAGACAGAGGGTAAGTGACTTGCCCAAGGCTGCACAGCTTGTAAGAGTCTGAGGCCAGGTTTGAACATGGCTTATGGCTTTCATGACTCCAGTGTTCTATCTAGTGTTCTCTCCCCTGTGCTACCAAGAGGCAGCCAAGCACCATTGGTACCACTACACTTGGCAACATTTTTAAAAGAAAGAATAGGGTTCTGAATTCATGGTCTGCCAAAGTTATATTTTCTGTCCTAGTATACGTTTTCTTCCATAGGCAATAGAAACTCACTGAAGTTTTCTGAATAGATTTCTGTGTATTAGGATGATGATTTTTGTCAGCTATGCAAAAGATAAGAAAGATACTGGAGGTAGACTTACTTATTTGGGGACGGGGAAGTGAATGATAGAAGGGATGCTAAGAAAATCTCTCTCCTCCCAGTGACTAAAATTCCACCAGTTGGAGAAAAATTTGAACTAACAGTAATTTCTTTTAAAATAAAAAATCATGGGGTGGCTAGGTAGGGCAGTGAATAGAGGACCAGCCCTGGATTCAGGAGAACCTGAGTTCAAATCTGGCCTCAGACACTCGAAACACTTACTAGCTGTGTGACTTTGGGCAAGTCACTTAAGCCAAATTGCCCTCCAAAAAGCAAAAATAAATAAACAAATAAATAATTGTCCCAAGCACTAATTTAAATTAATTTAATGACAGCTAAGGCAATCAAGACAAAACCAGAATTAGTCCCTGTCCTCCAAAAGCTTACATTTGCAAGGATGGGGGGTGGAAGGGGAGGATGGGGTTTCAATAGAAACACCAAGAAGAAGATAAAGGGCAATTGGAAGAGGCAGAGAGCCATCAGGAAAGGCTTCTGAATGGGGTGGAGC
Organism: Gymnobelideus leadbeateri; assembly: GCA_011680675.1. NCBI lineage: Eukaryota > Metazoa > Chordata > Mammalia > Diprotodontia > Petauridae > Gymnobelideus > Gymnobelideus leadbeateri. Next base: position 329,249 of record WOXC01001178.1, read on the forward strand.
CTGAACTGAACCTTGAAGGAAGATAAAGATCCCAAAAGGCAGAGAAAGAGAAGGATTGCATTTCAGGCATAAGGAATAACTTCTGTAATGCATGGAAATAAGAAATAGAATGACTAGTAAGCCAGTTTGTCTGGAAGCTGGCATTCCAGATGGGGAGAGCAATATAAAATTAGGCTGGACAGAAAAGATTGAAACCACATTGAGAAAGGCCTTTAGAGTCAGGCTGAAGAATTTGTATTTTATCTTAGGGAACTCTTGGAAGTTTTAGAATAGATTGGGACTTGATTAGACTGATGTCTTAATATTATTTTAATAGTATTGGAGGATGGATCGGAAAGAGGAGAGGTTAAGAAGCCAGGAAATCATTTAGAAGTTTATTACAATGGTTCAGGTAAGAGGTGATGAAGGTCAGAATAAGGGTAGTAGCTATCTAAGTGTAGAGAAGGGGACAGGTGCCAGACATGTAATGGAGGTAGAATCTACAAAACTTGAAAACTAATTTGATGAGGGTGACGGCATGAGGAAGGGGAAACAGATTATTAATCTGCGTGACTGGGAAGTATATTCAGTAGAAATAGGGAAGTCTGGAAGAAAGGCAGGTTTGAGAACAAAACGGTTGGTTTGGGAATGTTGACTTAGAGATGTCTGATTTGTACTCAATCTTTTCTCTCTTTGTAGAAGTGGCCAGAGTTTGTCTGCTTTTCCTTAAGTGTACAAGTCATCTCTAGACCATGATGAGGCATCAGAGTAGGGCCTTCAGTATTCCTTAGAATTCATCCACATTGTAATAATTGTGCTATACTTATTGGAAACCATGTGTTCCAGATTTTTTAGGGCAATCCCAGTTTTAAAAAAGGAAAGCATGCACCCAATGAAGCTTTGCAAATCAATAGTTGTTGTTAGAATGAGGATCTTCATTTCTGGTTCAGAAAATATGTTTGTCATAAGTATGCTAATTTTATCAAATGTTTTCTGGTTTCAGAAATTATAGTCAACAATCAAAATAGTTTGAAATTGCAATAACCTCCCAAGTGAATTCCCTGCTTTCAGTCTCTTTCCTTTCCAATCTATTATCCATATGCCAGATGAACTGATATTCCTAAAACACAGGTCTGACCACGTATCATGCCTCTCACTTGAAAATTTTCAGTGCCATTTTATTGCTTCTAAGAGTAAATGGCAGGCTGAATATTTTATATTGGAACTCTCCACAATAACACTTCCTTTTACATTTCTAGTCTTATCCTTACTTCTCTTAATACTTTCTCTAGTCCAAATTGGGCTGCAATCATACGCAGTTCTACTTGCCACCTCCATGGAATAGGGGTTCCATAATTCTGGACTGTCAGTCCCTTCAAAGGACATGGCAGGTGCCACGTCCTATAGGAAGTCTTTCCTGATTCTCTCCTTTCTTTCCATAGTTATTAGTGTTTTCTTTCTTTCAAAATATATATTATTTTCAGTACATTCTGTGCTTACTTACCTGAACCCGAGAGTTCACTTTTTTCCTCAACAGTTTGGGGAATGCTTCCTTATTTATTATGTCTGATTTCCAAGTGGGTAGGATATCCATGGTCTGGCTGTTTGTGGAGTAATGATTCTAGTTGAATGAATCATGTTGAAATGCTTGGGTTGGGAAGGATGAAATACTGCTTATTGAGACAAGGTCCCTGCAGTGACAGTTTTTATAGAAGCTGTAAATATAAAAATAAATATAAATATAAACAGGATTTTCCTTTCTTTGGGTAAGAATAGTCAAGTAGACAGCACTGAGAGCTATACATTACTTCAAGAGTATTTATAATTTATACCAGTTCATATTTTTCAAATGGGGGAATGGACAACAAACAGTTTTATGCGGAAGGGAATTTTTTATTTGTGTCCATTGTCCTATTTCTAATATCCTTGGTGAAATATCAAGAAGCACCTTATTAGCCAAAGAGCTTCTCATCTGGTCTAATTCCCTTGTCGTTTAGCTGAAATGATTGAATATCATAGAATTGCAAAAGCATAATAAGGAGAACTGATTGAAGAATAGAAGAAAACAGATATAGTAAAAAAAAAAAGGAAAGAAATAGCATAGAGTCAAATAATCTGGCATACTGTCAGATACAATATTTAAAGTTGGTGGAGTTATATGTGATGAAAGAAAAATATTAGCTTGTGGTAATGCTGGAAGGATAACCATATTCTTTACAGTTCTGATTTAGAAAGGTGACATGAAAACTGTTCTATATTTTAAAAGAAAAAGAAATTGAATATAGTGCCTAATGAAAATTCATGTCATTCTTTCACTCATGTCTTCAAGGTGAGATTCTTCATTAAAAGCTCACTAGCTTTTGTTTTACTGCATAGGCATACTGTATTGTCTAGTGTTGACTGTTTTGTGATGTTCGTGGTCAAATTCATGAGATCTATCCTAGCAACTGGAAAGTCAGGTTGTTGTTCCAAAGTTTAAGAAGTTTGAATTCAGAACTTAAGCCTTTTAGTAAAAAAGTAATGTTGATTTGGTAACATTGTCAGGAAAACCCAAAAAGAAGTGATTCAAAGGTTTGTGATTTTGGACTCCATGGAGCAGAGGTTCCATATTTCTAGACTGAGTCAATCCCTTCCTTCAAAAGACCTGGTATGTGCCACCTCCTATGGGAAGCCTTTCATGATTGTGTCCTTTCTTTCCCTAGTTGATAGTCCTTCCTCCTTCTTGAAATGTGTGTGTGTGTGTGTGTGTGTGTGTGTGTGTGTAAGCTATGTGTTTACTTTCATGCGTACTTTTCAGTCCCCTCCCCCCAAAAAAAAGTAGATTGTAAACTTCTTGAGGCAAGGACTATTTTGTCTTACTCTTTGTTTTTGGCCAGTATCTAGCACAGTATACTTAGAACATTAATTGAATAAAAATGTTGAGGCCAATTGAATGCAATTCTTTAATTGAAGAAGCTGTTCTAAATCATCACAATCAGGATCTTCAATTTAGGCAAAGTTGCTTCCAATTACTATTCCTAATTGCCTTGTTCTTGAATGGAATATTTCAGTGGTACCCTTATGCCATCTGTATCAAACAGGGTTGTGTTTCCACTTTTCTCTCCATTCTTCCTCTGAGAGAATTGAAGGGGATCTTAGACTTTTTTCTAATATAATAGTTTCATTTTACAGATGAGAAAACAGAATTATTTTTCATGTAATCTGATCTTGAAGGGTTTAGTTTTAGTTTTAATTTTGTCCATGATAACAGCAGGTAATATGCTGCTCTGCAATGAACATAGTAAATTCTACATGTCATGCACAGGGTTACCTAAGTTCATTAGTATTTTAGTTTTGTAGTATGTGTTTAGTTCTTTTAAGTATGATTATGTGCATGGTGGGGGAGGGGCAGGGAGCCATGTCTTTCCCTCCTTTAATGTAGATGGACTTGCTGTATGTGTGAAGAGTTTGAAATGTATCACTTGTTAGTTTTTCTATAGGAAGCAGATGGTTTAGTATTCTCTGTGTTCTAATCTTGTTTTTTTCTGCTGATTTGGTTTGTACAAGTTACTTAACTCCAGCTTTCAGTTGTTCCATCTGTGAAGGGGAGAAATTAGCTCTCTCATTGCTGATAAACAGTAAACTAAAAAAATGATGATGAACCTTTTAGCAGATAAATTTTTAGGACTTGGAATGCTTAGTCATCATAATGAACACCAGTAATTTCAGACTTCACAATCCAAGATAAAGTCAAGTCAAAGTGATAGGGTGCTTAGACCCCAGCCCTAGGACCATGTCTCTCCTCAGCTCAAAGACCTTATCTATGACAATAACTCATGAGTGGGCCCAGTGAGGAAAACTCTCTCTCCGTGTCACAAGAACAAGCTGACCTCTTTAGAGCTTCCCTTGTATAAACAGAACTATCTTCTACCAACAGAACTATCATGTACTGATTACTGAGTCCTAGTATACAATCTAGACATTAAACCACAGACGTCAACTCCCAAGGTTATCTTGCTACAGACATAGATGTACAGACGCCTTAGAAACCCTTCTCCCCCCAGGCCATGCCAGTAGTGAATGATGCCTGTGCCTAATGTACAGAAACTTTATGTTCTTTCTCACACATACACCACCACCTAATTAGCATACTAGCCACACAATTCACTGTATCCCTCTTTTTTTTTTTTTGCTTTTTGGAGGGCAGTTGGGGTTATGTGACTTACCCAAAGGCTAGGAAGTGTGTCAAGTGTCTGAGGCTGGATTTGAACTCAGGTCCTCCAGACTCTAGGGCCGGTGTTCTATTCACTTAGCCACACCTACTGTATCCTTTCTATATAAGCCTTAGTATCACTTCTATTAGGTTGTGAGTTCTCTGAAAGATCTCTGTCCACCTTTATTAGCATTATAATAAACTTTTTGCCACTTGACTAGAACACTGAGTCTGCAAATTCTTTCCAGACAAATTCCACCCTGAATCTCAGTATTTTGGGGTCCCTGCACCCCTAAAACCACATCAAAAGGACTTCCTCTAGCATTGCCTTCTGTACATCTATGAAACTAAGTTCCCTTCAATGTGGATACTTGCTCCAGTAGTGCAGATCACAACCCTCCATGCCTTCTTACTCCATGTGATGCTTGTTAATATCCTCCCCTAAGTCCTTCACAGGGTGTCCACCTAGCATGTGAGGGTGGGGGAGGCTTTTCTTGAGATCTTTTGATGTTGCTTTGATGCCTTTAGAGCACATTAGCTATCAATTATTCTTCATGTTCATTATATGAATGGTCTACCTCCTTTTCTGACCCTATATCTCTTTGATGATTTTTTTTGTCATATGTCTTTCCATCGCCCTCAGAGTAGTTACCTGCAAGTTTAATTCTTCAGAGCCAGTGGTATTCTATGACTTAATATCACCAGAAGAATGTTGATGTTAAGAAGATAATTTTAGTGCATTATATTTCAGGAGTTTTTAACCTCTGCTTAAACACAAAACATGTGTGTTTAATTTTATGTACTGCATGTAAACCTTTGTATTTCATTTCATGTATTTAAAAACATTATTCTAAGAAGGGGTCCTCAGACCTCACTAGACTTCCAAAGGGGTCCATGATATAATAAAGATTAAGAACTCCTTATCTACAGGGTGATCTTTGTATAGACCCTTATACGAAATGACCTTGTCTTGTCCCATGAAGTGATATCTTTTGTAGTCTAGTTAGGGAGACAAAACTAACACACATGGAACAATTTGAGGACAAATTCCAAAGTATGATAGTTCCTATTTATGTGTGTATATAAATAAATATACACATTGGGAACTAATAGAAAAAAAGAGCTCAAATGACCAGAGGAGTCTTAAAAGGCTTCATAAAGGAGGTAGGGATTGAATTCAACCTTCAACATTGATTAGGATTAGAAGGCAAAGGTAGATGGGAGGTCATTCAAGATGGGAGAAACAGAATGAACAAAGGTGCAAAGGAGAAACAGTGAGCCTAGTATGCATGACAGAAGAAGATACATATTTGGAAGTAGTTAGGATAATATGGGGTCAATGGTGTAAGGTCATATCTTTGCAAAGAAGGGGGAGTGATGCCTAAATGCCAAGTATTAGACTTTGGAACTGATATTGTAGGCAATAGGGTAGCATTGGATGTTCTTGAGCAGAGGAGTGACATAGAATCATAGGTTTAAAGCTAGAAAGGACCTCAGAGATCATTCTGGGGTTCTTAACCTGGGGTCAATGAACTTTTAAAATATCTTCTTAACTATATTTCAGTATGATCTAGTTCATCTCTCCCATTTTACAATTCAGGAAATCAGGGCATAGAAAAGTGGTGACTTCCCTAAGGTAATAAGTGATGGAACTAGGATTTGAACCCATATCCTCTGATTCCAAATTCAATTTCCCCCCCTCTATAGTACCATATTTCCTTTCCTACGATGAACATTGCAATTTTAGGAATATTAACATTCAGATTGTATTTGAGAGGGAAAAGACTAAAAGCATGATTACTGTTGTCAAAATCAAGTGTTAAGTTATGAGTACTTGGATTCTGGTGGTGTCAGTAGAATTAAAGATGAAATGGGACATTTGGGATTTCTTCCAAAGGAATAACAATAGGATTTAGTAAAAGATTTCTATGTAGGTCATTAAGAAGAAGGCATTAAAAATGACTTCAAGATTTCTATGTTGAAGACAAATTCCCCATAAAGGTCCAATACAGAAAGGTCCTATATACACCAAAATATTCATGGCAGCACTTTTTTGTTAACAAAGACCTAGAAACAAAGTATATGCCTATCAAGTGTGGAGAAGTTGTGTTATAATAAACAAAGAACATGAAAAATTTAGAGAAGCATGGGAAGACATGGATCATTGCATAATGAAGTTAGTAGAATCAGGAAAACAATATACACAATAAAAATGGAAAGAACAGAAAAAGAGACTGACCAAGCTGGTTTGCCCTGGAGAAAAATTGAGAAAAATATACCTTTAGTGAAGAGGTAGAGGATTATGGCTGTGAAATATCACATATAGTATTAGATATGGTCAGTGTTAGTTTTGTTGAACTGCTTTTTTTACTCTTTAAAATTTTTTTTTGTTATAAGGGAACACTCACTGGGTAGATATAATGGCAAGCACAGAAGTAGTTCACACCTTGTTTCAGCTATTGAATTAACACCTTGTTTCAGTCTGTTAAGAAACAGAATGTGTTAACCTTAGAACTTGTAAACTCCTGGGGAGAAGCTAATGACTATAAGGAGAGCCCCAGGGCTAGCGACAGAGGGAACTGAGAAGAAGACTCTTGTGGTGGCAGAGTCAAGGAGAATACTTGTGGTATCTTGGCACTCTGTTTGTCTGCTATGTTTGTGTTGATGTTTGTTTGTGATACTTTGTACAGAAGCCCTGGGATCTTACTGGAAGCCCTGAAAGAGGATTTTCTGGTTGTATGTGTACAGAAGTCCTGGAGGAGGGTTTTGGAAGTCCTGGGACTTTACTGATGATTTGTGCTGACCTCATGGACCTTGTTTATATGTCTGTGTTGATTTCCTCTATATTGATGATTTGTGTTGAGTTCTCAGACTTTGTTGGTGGGTCTGAGTTGATTTCACAGGCAGATAGTGAATTGGTGATGGTGCTGGCAATGTGTAGGAATATTATTGTGGCTCTGTTAAGCTTTGTCTTCCCAGAAACAGGAACTGTGAAGGACTTGAGGAAGACTGGACACAGTGAGCTTCACAATATGGAATGGGAACTGGATGAAGAACTGGACAAGGAACTGGGTGAACCCAGGTGACAATTGGAGCTGGGACCATGGAAGAGGAACCATGGAAGCTGAAAGCCAGCCTTGAGTCAAACCGAAAGAAGACTTTACTTGGATACTGTGTACTGACTGAGAAGATTATGATTTAGTGGGACCTAGGGGTAGGTGACCTGTGTATTTTCCACTACCCCTTAAGAGGTTACTGAGTAGTGACTGATGATTGAATAGTGACTAGTTGAGTTAACTTAGTGTGCCCCATGAGTAGATGACTTTGACTGTTGCACTGTGAGATGAGACTGAGTAAGGAGGCAAGCCTCCTTAGGGACAATTGAATGTACTAAATGACTGTACTTTGTTGAAAACTATTGTGACCACTTTGGTGAAAACTACATGGCCATTTTAATGATAAGTTGTTGTGAATACTATATTGTAATTTTCTGTGATAAGTTGTAATATTGTGAATGCTGTACCTTGATTTTCTGTGAATGTTTTGCTTTGATTTGTTATGGAATAAATACGGTGTTCACTATACTGTGTAATCAGAAACTTAAAAGCTGTTCACAGTAGCATTCTTCTGGAAAGCTGCTCATGCATGGCATTACAGTAGAGAAGCAAGGAAGAATGTATTTTGAAAAGAATGATATAAAAACAAAATATATGAATAAAAATAAAGAAAAAATTAAAAACTATCTTTTAAAGTTAAAAGATTTCTAATTTAGGAGTCAGAACAAATAATAGTATTGATTTAGAGGAATTTATAAAGCCAGCTATTTATTTGGAAGGGATATGAAGGTGAGTTAGCTTTTGATTTGTTAGGTGATGGCAGCACATTCAAAAGGTCATATTTTGCAGGCCGCTGAAAACTGTGCTACTGAATCTTGGGTGAGAGGTCAGGCTGATTTTGGAGTCATCATAGAGGAGATAAGTTGAAGCCATGAGTTAGACCAAGTTACCTAAGGGAGTGAGCATAGAGGGAAACAAAAAAACAGGGAGCTGATGACTGAGGCTTAGGAAAAATATAGAGTTTGGGAAGGAGAAAGAGGGTCTAGCAAGAGGAACAGAACAGGCATGGTTATAGAGATATAAATGTTCAAAGAGGTAAACTAGGAAATTGCAACATTACAGAAACCCACAGAAAAAAAGTTTCAAGAAGGAAAGTGGTCAGCAGTATCAAATTTAGAGAGATAAAGTAGCAGGACAAGAAAGGTGAAAGAAGGTAAGATTCATTATTGAAAGGGCATGGAAGGAGGAACTAGGGTTTAGTGAGAGGAGAGAAAACAGGAAGAAGGGAAGGAAATAAGCATTTATTAATCCCATACTATGTACCAGGCACTGTGCTAAGTGCTTTATACATATTATCTCATTTGATCTTCTCAACAGTCCTGGGAGGTAGATGCTACTATTACCTCCACTTTACCTCTTAGCAAAGACATTGGAGTGGTTTGCCATTTTCTTCTCCAGCTCAGATAAGGAAATTGAGGGAAACAGAGGTTAAGTGACTTGTTCAGGTTCACACAGCTACTAAGTGTCCAAAACCAGATTTGAACTAAATTTTTCATGACTCCTTGCCCAGAACTCCATCCCCTATGCCATCTAGGTACAGTAGTGAAGATGTCAGAGAGTCAATGATAAATTTTACAAAGTACTATTACTGATTGATAAATATTTCAAATAATAGTTACAAAGCATGATGGCAACCCTTTTTCCACAATTCAGAGATCATTTTATTTCCTACCCCTCAAGAAAATTAAATATTCATTAAAGATCATTCTGAACCTTACTGAAGAGTTTCCTCTATGTCATGGATACCACATGCTTTGGTTATTTTGTTGTATTTCTCAGAGATGTTTGAGTATAAGACATCTTGGCATATCAAATCCAAACAAATACAAGTATTCATAGGTATTTTTAAAACCATATAATTGTTTTCCAAGATGACTTAGTAAGAAATTTATTTTCCATTGCAGAATTAAAACCCTAGTACTTTTGGGCTTCTTTGATCTCTTAGAATAGCTACTATTTGCTTATAAGGACAAGAAGATAAGCTGTTTCCCTCTCTCTCTCTCTCCACCTTCCCTTTCCTCCCTCTTCAGACATATATGTATATGTACACACATACACACATATGTCTTAAAGACTTTGGAATTCAAATTGTTGCAGCTTATTCTTGCATAATGTCAACCTTACCAAGTACTTTCCAAGAACCCAAATTGTTGGACAGATTTTGAAGGTGATAATAATGATCATTTACAGTTTAATTCCCATGTCAACAGCTATTTTTAGCAGTGGGGGATTTTCTCCTCTTTTTTAAGATTAGGCACCCAATCGAGCTGGAAAACACGCACAACTTGGCTTGATTACACTATTTCAGTTCAGTCTTTTTTTTTTTCAGTTGTGTCCAATTCTTTGTGACCCCATTTTGGGGTTTTCTTGGCAAAGATGCTGGAGTGGTTTGCCATTTCCTTCTCCAGCTCAGATAAGGACGTTGAGGCAAACAGGGTTAAATGATTTTCCCAGGGTCACATAGCTAGTAAGTATCTGAGGCCAGATTTGAAGTCAGGAAAATTAATTTTCCTGACTTCAGATCCAGCACCACCACTGTACCACCTAACTGCCCAGATCATGTTATGGTATAGGACAAGGAGCACCGGAGAGAAAGGTTGTATAGATGGGGAAACTTCTGGTCAAAAGGCCTTGGTTCTAGTTCCAGCTTTGCTACTAATTAGGCAGCCTTATGGATCTGTTTTCTCATCTGTAAAATGAAGGGGTTAGATTGGAGGCAGCTTGATGCAATGAAAAGAGCCACTTGCTAAAGTCAGAGGACCTAGGTTCAAAACCTTCCCTAGACACTACCTAGGTAACCTTGGGCAACTCAGTCTTCCTAGGTTACATTCTCATTATAAAATGAGGAGATTGAACTGCATGCCTTCCAATGTGCCTGCTAGGTCTAGATTTGTGATCTTGTGTTCCTTTCCTATCTCAAATTTCTGAACCTCTTTGCTCTTATTCTATTCTATTTTGTATGATAGTTATTTTTGTGTATATCTTACTCCCTCCTCCATTACAGAGAACAGGGACTGTTATTTCATCCTTGTAACCCAAGCAACTGTTATAGCACTTTGCACACATTAGGCACTTAATAAATGTTGGATTGAATTGAATCTCCAAAGTCTTTTCAAACTCAAGAAATTCCATGATTCTGTGGTTCTAACAGTAATTTTAATTCTGTAAGAGCAGATATATTACTAGGGACTTATTATGTTTTTTTTTTTTTTGGAGGGGGGAAGGCAGGGCAATTGGGGTTAAGTGAGTTGCCCAAGGTCACACAGCTAGTAAATGTTAAGTGTCTGAGGCTGAATTTGAACTCAGGTTCTCCTGACTCCAGGGCTGGCAGTCTATTCATTGTGCCACCTAGCTACCTCTAGGGACTTCTTATGATTACAAAAGGATTCTTCACTTAACAGAATTGTTCTTTTAAATTATGATTTCTCTGGTACATTTGTAACAAACATTAATTTATTTATAGATTATAAACTGACAGAGTAAAACAGTAGAATTTTACTTATGGAAAGGACCTTACAGATTATATAATAGAATCAAAATTTTCAAATAAAAAAAACAAAACTCTGCAACAGAGAAGGGAAATGTCTTGACCAGGATTATCTAGTGAGTTAATCTCAGAACCAAGAGTTGATTGGGTCTCTTGCCTCTTAGAGCCTTGCTTTTAGCACTGCACTGTACTGCCTATAGTTAGGGCCACTTTTCTGTTCACTGCCTCTTGTGATTTCAGCTAAGTCTTGATTTATATAGCCAGAGCTGTTGGGAGTTGTGCTTGCACTAGCTATGCCTTCATTTAAGTCACTGGAAAATACTGAACAGAACAGGGTAGAAGGTAGAATGCTTTGTGAGTTCCCTTCAATACCTCCCTGCAAGAAGATAGATCCATTATTAATTTCCTCCTTAGGTCCAGTTGTTCAATCATTTCTAAATTCACCTAAACCTATATTTCCATTTCTTGTCCATGTGGATATAATGAAAGACTTTGTTGAATGACTTTCTAACATCCAAGTATATTATGTCTGTGACATTCCCCTGATTAGTAACTGTTAGAAGAAATGAATGAATGAATATAAAGCATTTATTAAGTCATTTCTATGTGCCAGCCACTGAGTTAAGTGCTGTATGTACAAATACAAAAGGGAGACCATCTCTCCTTTTAAGGAACTTACATTCAAATAATGGAACACATAGTGGAGTGATGGCCATGGAAGGCAGTTTTAGTTTGAGAAATCAGAGGGATGTTCACCCAGAGGATAGTTGATTAACATATCATTTCCTTCTAGAAGTAATAGTAGTATTGTTTGATGGTTACCTTTTCAAGGAAAGAAGTCATCCAGGGATGGATACACATTGTATTATTAGTCACCTGAGGTTGGGCTTAGTCATTGCATTGATCTGAGTTCTGTTTTCATTTACATTATTGTAATCTTTATATTGAACCTTTGATTGTGCTTACTTCACTCTGTATCAGTTCATACAATTCTCCCAAGTTCTTCTGAATGCCTTATTTTTTCTTAACAGGCAATAACATTCAATTACATTCACATACAACAGTTGGTTCAATCATTCCCTCATTGATAGACATCTGCTTTGTTTTTACTTCTTTGCAACTGACAAAGTGCTACAAGTGTTTTGGTGGGATCTTTCTTCCTATGATATCCATGGAACATATGCTCAATGGTGGTATCACTTAGTAAACTTGATTACTTTTTTTTGTCATAGTTCCAAATTATTTTCCAGAATAGCCAGGCCAATTCTCAACTCCCCCAATAGTATATTGGTGTATCTACTTCATATAATACTTCCAACACTGAATAATTCCATCTTTTATCATATTTGTGAATTTGATGGAGGTGAAATGAAACCTCAGAGTTATTTTAGTATGTATTTCTCTGATGTTAATGATTTGAATCATTAAAAAAAATAGTTAATAATTTGCATTTCTTCTTTAGAAAAATGTTTTGTTCTTTGAAGACCTAACTTTCGTTCTTATATATTTCTATCTACTTCCTGAATATCTTGACTATTTGCTGCAAAGATGTTTTTCCACTCAACAGTTTCTCTTCTTATTGTAGCTACATTGATTTTATTTTAGCAAAAATATTTTAATATCACATAACAAAAATTGTTTTGTCATTTGCATTCTATTCTTTGCTTGGCTATGGATTTCTCACGCTGATCCAAAAAACCAAATCCTTCTGTTCACTCCTTTGTATTTGTTTGTTTTTTTTGTTTTTAATGATGTGATCTTTTATTTGACATTTGCTTATTCATTTGGTGATTATTTTGGTATATAATTTTCAAAAAGGTTTTTGTCAAATAGTGAATTATTTTTCTTAGTATTTTTCAGTCTTTGGGGTTATTCAATACTATGCTACTATATGTGATTATTTCTGAGTCTTGTTTCTCTGTTGGTCTACTTTTCTGGTTTTGTTTTTTTTTTAATCAGCACCAAATAGTGTTGATGATAGTTGCTTTGTAATGTAATCTGAGACTTGGTAAAGTCCTTCCTTCCTACTTTTTTTTCATTATTCCCTTGAAATGCTTGACTTTTTGTTCTAAATAAATTTTGTCATTATTTTGTTCATTTCTATAAAACATTGGTAATTTGGCATATCACTAAATCTATAAATTAATTTAATTTTATCATTTTTATTATATTGGCACAGCTTATCCTGGAATAATGACAATCTCTCTAATGATTTGTCTGCCATTAATTCTGTAAAAACATTTTTGTATGTATATAATTCTTTCCATTAGTTAGATTAACTTCCAGGTGTTTCATTCTTTTAATAACTATGTCAGATGGAATTTCATTTTCTATCTCTTGTGAAGCTTCTGTGAGTAATATGTAGAAAATTGTATTACTTTTTTTTTTGCACTTTTTTTTTGGAGGAGCAATTGGGGTTAAGTGACTTGCCCAAGGTCATACGGCTAGTTTTTTGTGTTAAGTGTCTAAGGCCGAATTTGAACTCAGGTCCTCCTGACTCCAGGGCCAGTGCACTATTTACTGCGCTACCTAGGTACCCCAAGTTGTATTACTTTTAAACTTATTTTTATCTGGATATTTTACAGACGCTGTTGTTTCAATTAAAATTTTCATTGAATCTCTAAGGTTTCCTAAATAAATCATCATATTATCTACAAATAGAGATTATTTTGTCTCTTCTTTTGGTCTATGTTTAGTCTGAAATTTGTTTTTCTTCTCTTTCTGTTATGCATAGCAACTTTAGAACTATATTAAATAATGACATATACATATTTATCTAAAACTGTTCTCATTTGGAAAGCTTTAGTTTTTCCATTATCAATACTGCTATGCTAGCTTTTGGTTTTAGAAGAATATGTCCATTTTTGTAGGTTGTTTTTTTTTTTTAATGTAAAAAGACTTTTTCTGCTTCTACTGAAATTATATAAAATGAAGGGTTTGGATTAGATTGGCTTTAATGTCTATTTTAGTTCTACATACATGATTCTATGGGATTTTTATGATTTGTGTCACTAAAATGATTTATTATATTCATAGTTTTCCTAATGTTGACCCATCCTTTTGTTCCAGGAAAAATCCAACCAGTTTAAAAAATATTACTAAATCAAATCCCTGACGTTCCTAAAAAGTGCATACTCTTTGGCTCAGCTGTGCCACTATTAGGCTTATCCCCCAAAGAAAGAGGGGAAAGATTTGTATGTAAAAACATTTATAGCAACTCTTTTCATGGTAATCAAACAATTAAAACTAAGGAGGTGTCGCATTGAGGAATAAGTAAATTGTGGTATATGAATACAGTAGAATATTATTAGGCCATAAGGAATGATAGAATAGTTTCACAGGAAACTGAGATGACCTCTATGAACTAATGCAGAGAGAAATCAACAGAACTAGGAGAACAATTTGTACAATGATGATATTGTAGAAAAAACAACTTTGAAACACTTTAGTATTCTGATCAATGCAGTGGCAAACCAGGAATACAAAAGAATAACGATGAAACACACTATTCATCTCCTGCCAAAGAGGTGATGAAATTAAAATGCAGAAAGAAAAATATCCTTTTGAATGTGGCCAATGTGAGAATTTGTTGTGTCAGACTGTGCAAATTGTTCCCCATTGAAGACTTTTAAAAAATGTCAGTTTGCTCAATTAGGGGAGCATAGTGGGAAGGACAGATTAATAAGTATTTTTTAAAAAAGAAAAAATCCAGTACAGTCACAGTAAATAATGTTTTTAATATAATACCATAGACCATGAATTCTTAGATTTTTTTATGGCATGCAGTTCTTTGCAATCTCCTAAAGCCCTTGTATCACCTCCCCAGAATAATGTTTTTAAATATATAAAATAAAATATATATCATTATAAAGGAAACCAATTATATTGAAATTCAGTTATCAAAAATATATTTAAAAAAAAATTCATAGCCCCCAAGAAGCTCCAATAGACTTTTTACTAACATTTTATTTAAGATTTTTGAATCAGTATTTATTATTTATATTGGTCTACAGTTTTGTCTCTCCTTGAATTGAGTATCATAGCAGTTTGTCTCAAAGAAATTTGATAAAATACCTTTTTTAAATAAAGTTTATATCACATAAAGGTTAGTTGTGTTGATTGGTTTATAGTTTTCCACATTCACTTTTATAAGTTTTTGAGTTCTAAATTTTCTCCCTCTCCCCAAGAAGGCATGCAATCTGATATAAATCATACATGTACAATCATGTTAAATTTTTCTACATTAGTTATGTTGTAAAGAAGAATCAGGACCAAAGGGAAACACTGAGAAAGAAAAAAAAGAGAGAGAAAATAGAATGCTTCAGTCTGCATTCAAACCCCATAGTTCTTTCTCTGGTTGTGGATAGCATTTTCCATCATGAGTCTTTTGGAATTGTTTTTCAGGGGTGGGAAACTTGCAGCCTGAAGACCACATGTGGCCCTCTAGGTCCTCAAGTGTGACCCTTTGACTGAATCCTGAATTCAAATTTATATTGTGAAGTGTGAAGTGCCACACTTATGGACCTAGAGGCCCACTTGTGGCCTCAAGGACACAAGTTCTCCATCCCTGTTTGCATTGGTGAAAGGACTTAAGTCTATCTGTTTTTTAAGTGATACGATTAATTTGTAAATCCATCTGGTTCCAGTTTTTTGGGGGGAATTTGGGAATTCATTTAGTTTTGCCCAATTTCTCTTTCTCAGATCTTGTGGCATAGATTCTTTACATCCTATGCTGTTAATCTGGGCATTTTATAATTTTTGTAGCATAACTTGTTCTTGATAAACTTCTGTTGGTTAGTAATAATTATTCTTCCCTAAATATTCACAAACAATCCCTTTAATAAAGCAACATAGTATTTTCCTGGACTGAAGAAGACAGTAGTCATTCAAATGGGAACAGGTCTGTTTTTCTACCCTGTGGAATGCTAAATAAGGTTTTATTAAAAGGACTGGTCCTTGCACTTGTCACTGCTGTTATCCCACATCCATTCTTACTTTACATCATAGTTGTCTTCTTTTCTACAATGTTGCCTTCCTAGATAAAAGGGTAGGGATTGAGTTGTGGAGCAAGGAGAGTGATACGAAAAATTTGCTGTTGCCACTACCTTTTTCTTACAACTTTGAAAGGATCGAAGAATTTCAAAGGATAGCTAGAGCAGAGAGCCAATGAAATTGTATAGAAAGTCTCAGGAAATATGGCAGATGGGGTGTTAGGGTCAGTAAGCCCCAGTACTGTATACCTCGACTTGTTCTCTATGTTTGAATTGTTTGATAGCATTTCTTTTTTCTCCTGTAAATTATTCAGAAATGAAGAGCAATATAAACTAGACATTTGGCAATGACTTTGAAACTTTTAATTTCATTGTTCTTGGCCCATTTGTTCTGTGGTGTAGGGTGGGACTTCCAGCCCTTATAAAATGAGGGCAGTGATTAGTTCCAGGAAAAACCAAGAGATCAAATGATAACAGATTGTAGAGGAAAGGCTCACATAATTTTTAAAGTAATTTCTGTTGTTGAACTCTTTCAAACTCTAATATTTTTATTTAATTAACCCTAACCATAGCGTAATTTCTCTTCAGCAATCCTACTTCTCCAGTTCTATCTGTGGTTTATTAACCACACTTTTACTACAATATTCCCACAAAGCATAATTCTCCCTGGAAAATATCACTAAAGAAGACTGATAAAACTACACTGATTCAGGCTAAGTTAGGAAAGTCAATTTTGTTGTTGTTGTTGTTTTTTGTTTTGTTTTGTTTTTTGGAGGGGAGTTGGGGTTAAGTAACTTGCCCAAGGTCACACGGCTAAGTTTTTGTGTGTGCATGAAGTGTCTGAGGCCGGATCCGAACTCAGGTCCTTCTGACTCCAGGGCCATCGCTCTACTCACTGAACCACCTAGCCGCCCCTAAGAAAAGTCAATTTAACTAGTAGAAAATAACTATAGTTATAGTATATTTCTCTTTCTCTCTCTCTCTTTCTCATTAAACAAATTCTTATATTGGCTATGTACAAAATTATCTCTCATTCTGCGTATTAGTCTGTCACTATAAAATGTTTCTAAAGAAATGCAATTTTGTTTTTCAGTATACTTAGTCTTTAATTTGGGTAACAAAATGTTGACTTGGTACCTGTTTTAGTGAATAATGTTTTTAAGTGATCTGGCAACTACATATAAATGGCAGTTCCTCAAGTAATACAGAATAAAATTTTAATATTCGTACGTTCCCAGTCTTATTCAATAGTTATTTGCTTAGCAAAATATGTATTTATAGTTCAGAAGTAAACCTAAATTGTTGTAAATTTTTAATGGAGGGTCCTGATTGCTTTTGTAATTTTAAACTTTTGGTTTGTCACTTCCTCTCTGTACCCATGTTTCCATTTTAATGAATCCCGTAGGAGGCTGAGTAGGAGGCAAGATTTCCTAAGGGTCAGACCTTACTCTTAAATAGTATTAGGAATAGGCTTTCAAGGAAAGTGGTGTAAGGTTCCTTAGGTTTAATTGTTTCTAAACAATATAAATAAGAGTAGTGGAAAATGTAAAGAAGGAATAAAACTTCTGTTAAGAAAGTGAATGACTTTAGGTAGGTGTTTTAGCATAATATAGGCAGGTTTAGGCCTCAACTGAAAAATTCAGAAACCAATCTTTTTTGTGAGTATAAGTTATCATTCTTTTGATCTCATCCCATGGTATTCATGTGCCTTCTCCCTTCTGCCCAAGTTAATGATGATTTCACATCCCTTGTGAATAATTTGTTCTTTCCCACCTCTGGAGGCTTTTCCAATGCCATATTCTATAGCTTTCCTCCATTTATTACTAGTTCCTATTTATTATTTTGTGATGATTTAGTTCAGAAGCCACTTTCTCCAGGGAACCTTTTTGCCTAATCCTGCCCTCACTTTGATTCTCTCTCTCTCCATATACACATACAAACATATATGTGTATATATGTATATGCATTGTATATATATGTATATGTATTTGTCGAGGCAGTCAGGGTTAAATGACTTGCCCTGGGTCACACAGCTAGTAAGTATCAAGTGTCTGAGCCCGGATTTAAACTCAGATGCTCCTGATTCCAAGCCTAGTTCTCTACCCATTGTGCCACCTAGCTGCCTCTCTTTATATATATTTTCACTTTTATCATGAGCATTCCTAAATCATTATCTCTGTATTTCAATCAAGTCAGTATATTAGACTTGAAAGGGACCTAAACATAGAAAATAAATTCCTTGAGGAAAATAATTGTTTTTTTATTTTGATGTGTTTTGTTTTTCATTCTGTTTTTGTATTCACTGTGCCTAGCACAATAACTTGCAAACAGTAGGCATTTAAGAAATGCCTGTTGGATTGGATGAAATTATTAGAGCTAGTCACACCTTCTCATTTCTCAGATAAGGAAATTGCTATACTTGTATAGTTTGGCAAAGATTGAGTCGTCCATTTCTTTTAAACCTTCCCATAGCTTTGTACACAGTAGGCATTGAATAAATGTTTGTTTTACTCCCCGATCATAGCAATAATATTGCACTTCTTCCTTTCCATCAATTGTGTTATTACTGTGGCTCTTGGAAAGTGGAAGAAATCTTTCCAAACTGGTTCAAAGCTTCCTGTTCCTGACAGAGTTGCACAACTTCTGTAACTAGTTTGTTTTCAGATTTAACAAATTTACAATGTCAACCTACATAAAGCAGGTTGAAAAAACAAATCAATTCCTTTAAATTGTGAACTCTTCTTGGTGTATTTAGCATGTCATTATTTGGGAGGAAAGAATTCTGGAGAGAGAAAACTTGTGTTCAGTTTCTAGCTACCATTTCAGTTCATGATCTTGGACTTCATCTGATTTTCACCCTCTTTGTCTGCTGTCTACATCAGACAAGGAGGTCAAAAGGCTAATAAATCTATCACAGAATGTCAGAAAACACCCCTATTACACAAAATGTTTGGTATAAAGTTCTTAAGGCACATACCTCCATGTGTCATGGTTGCTTTAGTAGTACTTCAAGAATGCACTAAAATATGTACTTTATTTTAAGTCTCTAAGCCTAGAAACCCTGAATCATTCTGGTCTTTCTCTGTATCCTGTTATTACATATTATGTGTTCAGATTTAAAACCTGAAAATTGGCATTAATTAGTTTGTTGATGTTTAAGAACAGTTAACCTTTTCCTTAATTGTGAAAACCAGAAAAGAGAGCCCATCAGTTTTAGCTGCACTATATAGGCCATTACATTTATTACTTTTATTTTATTATTTTTTAATAAGCATTTGGGGTTAAGTAACTTGCTCAAGGTTACATGGCTAGTCATTATTTATGTGTGGGTGCTCATTTTCTGAGGCCGGATTCAATCCCAGGTAATCCCAACTCCAAGGCCGGCGCTCTTACTCACTAGGCCACCTAGCTGCCTCACATTTATTACTTTTAAATTGGGTCCAGTAAGAATATGGTTCAGTTTTTTTTTTCTTAAATAGTGTGGAATCAGCTTATGTTCTAGTTTTGAAGCAGTGGCCTGTCATTGTTTGAACGCAAGTTTTAGCTGACATTTGCCCATCTGGATCCAAGTAGGTCTTTAGTCTGAGAGATGTATGTTGCATGGATGAGTGGGAGAAGGGTGGCAGGCGGTCTTTGATTTGCTATTTATTTTATGTAAATTGTTTTATTTTTTAATTCTGTTCAAAAATTAAGAGCTCATTGTTGGATTTCATTTCAGGTAAAAATCAAAACTTAGTTGGGAGGCTTTCCTATTAATGTCTAAAATGTGGATGATTGCATTGTTCTTGGGGGCTTAGCAAATGATGTGTGATTTGTAAATTTAAGACCCTTTATAAAAACAGAGAATCAAAATATGGCTATGCTTATCTTTAATATAGCAGCTAAGCTTACCTCTTTTGAATATTCAAGCCCAGAGATATGCTTTTATACATAGCAGGGAATCAAGTTTTTTCAGCACCAACTCCTCAATCCTTTGGATCACAAAGTCTGGACAAAATACTCCATGGTGTTTCAATTCTTTTTTTCCCCATTCTTCCAGAATAAGATTGATTGTGGGATAGTTGAACAAGAGGAAACCAAATGCCCTAATTGATAATGTCCCTCATTGGTCTATAAATGAAAACATATTCTTTTCAGAATATGTTCAGTTCTTTTGTTTTTTAACTCAATAAAGTAAATCTCTCAGGAATGGATTTGACATAGCAGTTGGTAATGAGAGACCCTGATGCCATTTTGAGGAATATCATAGAATGAACTGGTGAAGTGGAAGAAAACATTTAAATTTGTTCCAGTACATTTATGGAGTTATCCATGAAGATGTTCTACTATTCCAATTTGTTAGGGAAAAGTAGAAGGGATTAGGAATCACACTCAAGAAACAAATTTGGAAAAAACCTTTATTTTTTAAGACACTGACCACAGGTGATGTGGGTAGATTTTTTTCAAACTCCTCTCCTTGGCTTTCATACCCTGTTTCATTTTCCAGCCTTACCCAGAACCCCCTTCCCTCAATTTATGGCTAGTCAAACTGACCTTTTTGCTGTTCCTTATACTGGCACTTCATCTCTCCACCATGACTGGAATACACTTCCTCCTCATTTCTGCCTCTTAGAACCCCTAGTTTCCTTCAAAACACCTCCTCTGGGTTCACTGTCTTGACTCTCACTTGCACTGGGAAATTGAATCCCAGAGTGGCCAACTCCTTTTTTTTTTAATCAAGGTCCTATGGATAACCCTGAGAAGTTGGGCTTTCTAATCCTGTCAATCATGAGCCCTAACATGCTTCTTATTATCAATCAGCCAGTAGAATTCAATTAGCTTTTAAATAAGGGTATTACTGGGAAGCTATAGTAAAAACCAACATTCTTCCTGATTCTGGGGCACACTCTCCCCTTGTACACACTAGGTCCTTGGTGAGAGTAGACTCAAACTTGTTTGAGTTCAAAGGCAATGAGATACATGGGTACTGAACATATGTGGTTAAATTCTATCTCTCAGCTCTTGCTGAAGGAATTCTTTGTTTCCCTTTGTGGAGCACAAAGCTCCCCTTAGTTAAGAGATCTTTCTTAGGCTTTGAGAATTGGTGCCTTCCTAGAATCCATAGTCAACATTTCTTGCCATCATGAGGAGGAACAGTACCTGAAGTCACCAGTATCCTCAGGTGATCATCTATCCATTTTCATCTGTAGATGCTTATTCTGTCATCAGTCAATACTACTGGATTCTACTATCATCTCTCATTGCCAATGGGAACTTCCAATGGTCTTCTAGTCTTTTGATGTTCACAAAGTATTAACCTAGACAATTCCTTTTGTAGATACTTGTTCACCTAAGATAAGGGAGGAGCAAGATCAAAAGAAACCAAGGTGTTCACAGGGGCATGGTAACCTGCTGAAAGGCTACAGGCTATTTTTCCCTTCCCCAGCACCATCACCGCAACCCAGCAGCTCACAACAGTAATATTCAACTTCCCACCAGGAGAGACAAGAGAGTGAGGTTTCACCATTGTCACTTTTGTACTTAAGCTCAGTTCAGGCTGAGCATCTCCTGTCTCATCAGCTTTTTCACCTCTCCAGTCAATAAGAAGTCTTTTTATTATCATATACAACCAGCCCCTTAGAAACACATGGCTAAAAATAAGGTCTCCACAATTTTCTATGGGGTTTCTTTGACTGGAACCAGGTAGGGAAGTATCTGTATATGCTATAAAGATTGGACCCTCCTTGACCTTCCTTTCATTACAGCCATCTCAAGCACCACCTTCTACAGGTACCTAGGTGGCATCATCCTTGATTCCTCACCCTTATTCCATCCACTTCCCCATAGTCAATATGCTGCCAGAGCCTGTCAATTTTACCTCTAACATCTCTCACATGTATCTCCTTTTCTCCCCTGACCCTGCCACCACCCTGAGGTAGGCCCTCATGTCTAGACTATTGCAATAACCTTCTGCTTACTCTGCCAGTCCCAAGGTACTCTCTATTCCAGTCCATCCTCCCCTCAGCAGTCAAATTGCTGACCACGTTATCCCCTCTCCCTCAACAAACTCTAGTGGACCCCTATCACCTCTAGGATAAAAAATAAAATCCTTTGAAATTTAAAATTCTTCATTATTTGCCCCCTCCCACCTTCCTAAGCTTCTTATACTTTACAACCCCCTTGATCAAATGACACTGGCTTCCTTGCTGTTCCGCGTACAAGACACTCTATCTCCCACTGGCTGTTCCCCATTCCTGGAATGCTTTCCTTCCTTATATCTTTTTCCCATCTCCCTTCAAGCCTGGTTAAAATCCCACCCTCTACAAGCAATCTTTTCTGATCTTCCTTAATTATAGTTCTTTCCTTTTTTTGTATGTGTATATATATATATATATATATATATATATATATATATATATATATATGTCTCTGTATGTGTATATGTGTATAAACACTTAACGCACACATATATCTGAGTATGTATATATATTTATATGTAAACACCTTGTTTGTATATAGTTGTTTTCCTGTTGTCTTCCCCATCAGACTAAACTCCTTGAGATCATGGACTGTCTTTTGTCTTTATTAGTATCACCAGCACTTAGCACAGTGATTCTCACATAGTAGGTGGTTAATGAAGCTTTTCTCACCCCCTATTATCTCCTTTGGTTCCTTGTGTCTTGTCTGCACCAATAAAATAAGAGCTCCTTGAGGGAAGAGACTGTTTCATTTTGTGTTCATACCCCTAGCAGTGAATTAGTAATTCTCAACCTTTCCCTCATAAATATATACGTGTGTGTGCATATGTGTATATATATATATATATGTATATGTATATACATACGCACACACATACACACACACACATATATATATGTATATATATGTATATATATGGTATACTGATAAGAGTTCTAGTGGGCAGAGTGCTATACTTAAAGTCGGGGGGGACCCAGACTCATATCCCACCTCTGACACATATTAGTGCTGTGGCCATGGACAAGTTGCTTAACTTCTGAGCCTTAGTTTCTTTACATGTAAAATGAGTGATGATTCTTGTAGTACTTAACCTCAGAGGGTTGGTGTGAGAATCAAAAGTGATAATACAAGTAAAATACCTTGAAAATCTTAAAGTGTCATGTTAATGTCAACTAATAATTTTTCTCAATGTAGTACTGAAAAGATTCTGTCAGGAATACTGAAGAACTATACATTTCTTGATATCTTCTCTCTTTGATAGGTTGAAGCTTAATAAAATCTAGATGTGTACTTTGATATTGATTTAGTATTGAACGAATGACTTTAATGATAGAATGTTAGGGTTAGGAGAGTCCCAGAAATCATCTAGTTCAATTCTTCCATTTTAGAGATAAGGAAATAGCCTGGGTGCTTCAATTTTTCCTATTCCTCTCTGGGAAGGATATCTTTTTCTCTAGGTGGGTTCTAAGTTTCAGCTACTATTTTTGAGATATCATACTTTGTCAAGAAAAAAAACTTCCATCAATACTAAGTATTTATCCTAGCTCTCTTCTTTTTAATGTGCTTTTAAACTTAATTCTCTGCAAAGTTGGCCATAAATATCAGTATCCTAGAGAACAGAAGCTAATACTCCTTTAGCATTCTTTGCATCATTCCACAATAAAGGCTGAGCTTTATAGCCCAATGAGCAGTTTTAACACTATAATTCCCCTTTAAACTATCTTTGACTTATGAGTGACCATGCCCTTAAAAAACCTAGATAATTTTTTTTAGTTGTTTATATGCCAATGTGTAACATTCCTTCTAATGGGAGAGTGTCATGACCCATGAGACACACTTGGCAGTCAGGCAGAACTGGAAGTCTGTAGATACTGGCAAGCTGAAGGTTGGACAGCTCTATGAGGTCAGAATAGACATTGAGGTTAGGGAGGGTTTGAAGGATTAGATAAATCTTGCAGGTCAAGGAAAGCCAGCATCTAGGGTCCCACAAGTAATGGCATTAACTTGAATCATCAGCATTATTACACAGTTTCCAGGGTATGGGCTATTTTCCAACTCTTCACTCTTTAGAGAAGCAGCATTTAAAAGAACATTAGAGTTATAAGGTCTAGGCTTCTGTCTCAGAATGCCACTTAACAGCTGTGTGATCATAAGAAAGCCCCTTTACCTCCCTGAACCCTTGTTCCCTCATCTGTGAATAAGGAGTTTGGCCAAGATAATCCCTCTAGGCCACTTCTAACAATAACTTCCAATGATTCTACATCATTAAGTTTATTTCCTACTATATGTGGGTGGTTCTGGACTTATTATATGTCAGAGTAGGACTCAACTGATTCCAGAGTAGCCCTTTACCTCTCACTGCCCACATTACCTCTTAGGCAATAGTATAATTTAATCTCTTTCAAACAAGCCACCTTTAAAACTGTATTGTGTTAAGTGGGCCTGTTCTTTGGTGCCAAGTCTGTAAAGTAGTATCCTTATTTATGGATGTGGCAGTAGGATTAAGTGTATTTCATATTTTTAGAATGCTGTGTCATATGTACCTTGTGTTCTCTTTGGAGCCATGCTTAGTTAGCTGTCACTGGATTTACCAATTGTTTTTGGTAAGGGCATCTTTTATTTTTAACAATTGTTAATGAGTATATATAGGTCTTAGGCTTTATTAATCTTTGAAGACTCGAAATAGTAAAAAAACTCATTTGGTTTTGTGAGTCTATTTGGCTTAGTCTGGTAATTAGACTCTGAATAGTAGGGATGATTATACTGTAGTAGCCCAGTTATCACATTCCAATTTTTCTGATACCATTGCTTGACACAAGTGACATTTCTTTTCTATCTTTTACCAGAATCTGACTATTCCTAGCAGATAGCCAGTGGCATAGCTATGTCTTTCAAAACTATTGCCTTCTTGTTCTCAGAGACTGGATACAATCATGCACATTAGAATGATTGAAATTGGCACAGAAAACTGTTTATAAATCTATCATGTAGAAAGAAAGCACTGTTTATATAACAAAGTATACTCCCTCGTCACGTAAAATATCGTACTGCCCCACAAGGAGTAGGGCAGGGAGTTCCATCTTAACAATGTAAAAAGGTCTCAGTTGCTGAAAATGACTTTTAGGCAGGCCTACACATGCATAATCCAAAAATCTAAGCCATTACCCTATCTTTCACAACTAATGTGGTGCTACTGATCCATCAATAATTTATTTATTTATTTATTTATTTTTGGAGGAGGGAAGGCAGGCAATTGAGGTTAAGTGACTTGCCCAAGGTCACATGGCTAGTAAGTGTTAAGTGTCTGAGACTGAATAGGGCCAGTGCTCTGTTCACCGTGCAACTTAGCTACCCATGATTTTATTTTTTAAGTTGTTTAATAGTTACAGTTTCAGATATGCATTTGTATCTGTCTATACCTTCTCATCCATACCCTTTTGTGACCATATCTGCATAAAACTTTTGGTTTTGCAGATACTATTTTAATTTGACCAAAAAGTTATTCCTGAAAAAATATTTTCAGTCATTGAAAAGGAAATAATTTTTCAAGTCATGGGAATTCAGTATCATTTAAGTCTCTACCAGAAGTTATTAGTGATTTGCATATGTCCAAAAGTACTAGTATAGAGAAATAGAAAACAAATCATAAGAAGGGAGTCTTGGGAGCTTTTAGATCCAGGAGGATATCACAGGTTTTTCTAGAGCAAGGATTATTTCTCAGTAATAGAGTTAGGGTTACCTAAAAAAAATTAATATTCTTCCATATATCCTAACAAATGAGTAGGATTTGTTTAGAGGGAAAGAAAAAAAGGTGATTCTGCATGAGGAAGTGGTATGAACAAAAACATGATGAGCAAAAGGTATGAGATGGGTTTGAGGGATATTGGTTGTCCAGTTTGAGTGGAATGAAGAGTTTAGGAGGTTGAGTAATGCTCAAAGATAAACCTCGAGTGTTGGTTGGAATCAAATTATTAGAGGGACCTTCAGTGCAAAAGTAATGAACTTTATCCTCAAAGCCCTTTGGAGCTATAGATTTTCAAGTAGAAAAGTGGCATGAGAATGTTTTTGTTGTTCCTTCATTCTTAAAGAGGACCAATGATATCAGGAGGGCAAAGTTTGACTTGCAAGTGAATTGGATTTAAATGGGGCAGAGCTTCACTCTGTAGATGTCATTGACTCTAGAGTCACTGCAGTCCAGTGGTAAGACACAAGTCAATATCCATGAGTATGCTAATGTTTTAGGAAAATTAATATAGTGACAGTATGAAGTATAGTTGGTAGAGTTGGGGTAGGGAAGAGATATTTTTTTTCTTTTTGGAGGGGGCAAGGCAGGGCAATTGGGGTTAAGTGACCTGCCTAAGGTCACATGGCTAGTTTTTGTGTTAAGTGTCTGAGGCCAGATTTGAACTCAGGTCCTCCTGACTCCAGGGCCAGTGCTCTATTCACAGTACCACCTAGTCACCCCTAATGAATGCTCATCTAATAATCACTCATCTAATACAAGTACTCTTCCTCCTCACTAAAATGGTGGTTAGACTAAATGACCTCTGTGATCCTATGATCTAAATTCAAAGTAATGGAGTGTTTCCTGCATCACTGATGACGTTTGTCTACCAAGTCCATAGCTACCAAGCTATTGGAAACAAAGGGATCTATTATCTAATAGCAAAAGGTTAGAATTTTGATACTGGAATTTAATTTTTCAGTTCTCAAGATAACCTGTAGAAGGGGTTCACTTATGTTCCTAGGATACCAAAGAAAACGAGTAGTGACATATCTTGGGCTTTGTTCCAGCAGGTTCCAGTTCAGTGCCTAAATAAATAACTAAGCTCAGCATGATACAAGAAGGCTGACTTTTGAATTGCTTAGTATTGCCTGATGAAATTAATTCCACAGACTAAACTTCAGCTCTTCAAAGAGCTTGTTTTTGCTTAAAGTACAGGACTGCAGTAGCTAAATTACAGATGATCAAACCACATGAGCAATGGGGTCGCAATATATTACTTCCAAAGGACATATTTTTATTTGTCCTACATTTGAATTGCTGAACACTATCATGGTAGACATTTCTCAATTCACATTGTGTAGATTCAATGAATCTAGAATACTTTCCTACATTTCAGGAATAGATAGGTAGATAGATGGATAGATTGATAGATAGAGAGATAGATAGATAGATATATGTATGTATATTCAAGTTTAGCAAATGTAAGGAACATATATTCTTGAACAGAAATAAAGTCATTTTCTATTCTCAAAGGTACCACCTGAAATGATAAAGGAAAATCTGCTCAACCAAGTTATTTAAGTTTCCTCATCTATAAAATTAAGGGATTGTATTATAGGTACTAAGTGCATATTATCCAAAAATGGGATCAAAGAAAGAATCTCATCATTTATAGGAACTCTTTCATTCAGACTCTTCACTGGACATTGTCCCTGATGGTGACAAACACCTATGGGTAGTTGTTTTGTTTTACTTGCCTCACTTGATATTGTTTTCTTGCACCTATCAAGGAATATTTTTGTGATTTCTTTTCATAAATATGACAGGCTTTTTGTTGAAAGAGAGCTTTTATGATTATTATTTACTATACTGAATTCATTGCTTTTCTTAGAAACAGTGAACAATAAGCCCAGCAGGAAATTGTATTTTCTATGCTTTTCAGTCAACTGTGAGATTGTCAGGATGTTATAAACTTCAGGAAATAATTTGTAAAAGCCTGCTTGTTCAGCATTTACTATGTGTACTGTATTGAGTGCTTGGGCAACAAAAAGAAATAAAAGTCACTGTTTATATTCTGTTCAGTGGGTACAATGTATATAGATAGGTACGTTTTTACATAAAATTTACACAAAATAATTTCAAAAGACAGAGAACACTAATTGGGGGGAATCAGAAAAGACTTTATGAAAGAGATATCACCTGAACTATGGTTGTTACAATGCATAGATAAATCATTCTTATAAAGAATTTATAGAGATTTTTTTTAAATAGCCAAAAGAGTTGGTAGGTTTTTATTTCCCTGAAATAACCTTTTTCCTAATAATACTATATGTTATTTTTTCTAGTTATTCTGTATATATTACTCTTTCAAATATCTTGAATATTGATTACTTAAAGTTTTAAAAAGTGCTACCCACAGTGTAGATTATATCTGTGTAGTTGGTGTACTCCAACTACTCTAGTAAACATGATTTTTAGTGCCATTCTACTTCTTCATATGCTCAACACATCAAAGACAAAGGCGTTAGAATATAAACATCATATTTACACTATGAATATCCATGATGAAATTTTGTTAAAGAAATGTTGACCAAAAAGTTTACATTTTGTCATCTTCTTTCCCATTTCAATACTTGGGATTTGCTTAGTTGGGTCATCAGGCTTTTTAATGGACTCATTTTTTCCTTTCTATTCATCTTCTCTATTTTGTGAGAAAATGCTCCTTATAATCTTCTACCATTCTCCTCTATGATGTTTTATAAATTAGTTTATGTTCTAACTATGTTTTGTCTGATTGGAATATTTCTTCACTGGGCAAAGAAATCAGTCATTTTTTGACTGAGACAGTATCTTGCTTTTTTGGCCTCTCTGTTGTGGTGACTGATTTATAATAATTAAATTATAATTTTCCGTACAGTTTTTTCTTTTAGTTCATACTTTTGGACATTAGAAGCTTGTGTGAATAAGTTGGAACTGTTATTAATTTCAGAGAATCATGTTATCATCTCTGTCTTGTCTTGTAATTTACTTCATTTTCTTGTTATATAACAAAGAAGTTTTTTTATTAGTCTACAATCATTGGTTTCTTTCATTTCTCAAACATGAACCAGACTTAACATGTTTTTTGCTAACTTCTCCAGTGCCCACTTCTGCATGAAAGTCCCCAAAGTATAAATGTATATTTTACCTTGGCCTTGTCAATGTACTCAGAATTTCTCTACATTACTCTTTGTGACTGATAATCAAGCATAAGCTTCAATTTTATCCTAGTAGGTTTTTACCTTAAACTTATAATGAGCACTCTAAGATATGATGACCAAAGGTCCTATAAAATGAAGATTGTTATTTCTTATAAGCAATAAGCACTCCATCTCTTAGCTCTAGGCATTTTCTCTGGCTGTCTCCCATGTTAGGAGTGCTCTCCCTCATCTTCTTTGCCTCCTGACTTCCTTGGCTTTCTTCAAGTCCCAACTAAAATCCCATCTTCTACAGAAGCCTTTCTCACCCCATCTTAATTCTTTTGGGGTCATCCCTCTCAATTATTTTCCATTTATACTGTATATATATTTTTTTGTCTGCCTGAGTGCAGGGACTATATTTTGTCTCTTTTATTTTCTCCAGCACTTAACACAGTGCCTGGCACATAGAAAGCACCTAAAAAGTGCTTATTGATTGACTGAGATCCATGAAGAACCAACTGTGTCAACTCTTTTATGTACCCTTCCATTGAAAACCTGTTAATCAACTTTCATTGAGCTACAATTTTGTCTTCTGGTTTTAATTATAGCCAAAGTATAAGACTCATATGACACAATTTTTCAAGTAGTGGCTCCACTCCAGTGATAGATAGGATCTTACCTTTATAGTACCAACAATTAGGGTTCAGAAGTATTCTAAAATCTTTTTAACTCTTAGCACCCTCAGCCCTCTTTCCTGTTACCCTGCCACAATTGTTGTTGTTGATTGTCCTTTGTCACCATTACTGGTAAAGTACAAGGAGGCCACACTTAGAGCCATATTCTTTGTGTGTGTGTGTTGTTTCTTCGATTTGCTATGCAAAAAATGTGTGTATGTATATGTATATTTGTATGCATATATGTACATACATGTATGTGTGTATAAATGTGTATATACATATATGTATATGTAGGTATGTATAATCTATCAAATACAGTGTACTTAAAAGAAATGTCTCTTCTTTGGAAGGAAACATGGTATAATAAGAACTATATTGGCTCTTTAAGTAAACAATACATACTAAATAGACCTGTTTTCACCCTAGAGCTTGGCTTACTCTTAGCCTTATTTCTATAGGTAGAAATTCATACATTGATGGCACCTAGAATTATGAGGTGGGAGGATTTTAAGAAGAAGCAGAATAAGGCAGGAAACAACTTGATTCTACCAAATTCTACCACAAACAATTTAAAATAATACCTGAAAGGGAACTTTAGAGTGCTGGAAATATTTAAAAGTCAGGATAAGACAGTTGTCCAATCTAAGACAACTTGAATGAATGTTAGGTAGACCTGACCTCCTAGGGTGGTGGTCTGGCCTAATTGAAGAGCAGATACCTCCAAGTCAACAAACAACAAATCCTGGGGGCAGCTATGTCAGTGGCAGCCTTGGCTTCAGAAACTTTTACAGTGTGGGGCTCAGACAACTGATCAGAGGAAGATTGCAGGGCCCTCCACTGGTGCTGGACCCAAGATCCAAGTGTGATGACCACACTCAATCCCACGTTATGGCAGTGGGTGAGGAGAAGCAAGTATATACTAATGAGTGCGATCACAGAGAGATGGGGGCCTGCTGGCTACGGTTACTCACAAGAAAGTTACAACCAAGAATAACTTATCCAGCAAAATTGAGTGTAGTCCTATATGGAAAAAAATAGTACTTAAAATACTTTCAGGTATCCTTCAGGAAAACACCAGAACTGAATAGAAAATTTGACCTACCTCTGATTCTTAAGAGGTACAGATAAAAAAAAAGTTTATAGATAATACTTTCCCATATACATAAATAGTTTGACCTTATTAAGTCTCTTATAATTTCTTAAGGATGTTATTGTTACTAGGGAAGTTTGAGAGAGCATACATAGATAGAAGGCTTCGGGTTGAATTGAGTATGATAGAATGATCCTAAAAAATAAAATTGGGCAATGAGAGGTAAAGTAGAACAATTATCTCATTTAAGAAGATGTGAATGGAAGAACTGTTATAGTGGAAGGCAGGAAGGGGTGAAGGACTGGTAATGCTAGAACATTATTCTCATCAGAACTGGGTTAGATAGAAAATAACATATACTTCTAGAAGGGTATAAAATGTACTTTCTTTCTCTCTTAATTTACAGAGAAATAAGGGCAAGAGGATAGGAAAAGGGAGGAACTCTTGTATGGGTGGGTTGGTTAAGGAATAGGTGGGCAAGTGGAATGGATAAGAGAGTAATTCTTAGACAATACAGATTAGGGAGGCAGTGGTCAAAAGTAAATTAGATATCTGAGGAATAATAGGGTAAAAAGAGAGGGAGAGAAGGGTAAACAGTGAGGAAAAATAGGTTGGAGGGAAATATGCAACTAATAATAACTTTGAATGTGAATGGGATTCCATAAAATGGAAATGTATAGTAGAATGGATTAAAAACCAGAATCTGACATATGCTGTTTATAAGAAACACATATGAAAATGAGAGATACACATAGAACAAAAATAAAAGGTTGGAGTAGAATTTATTATGCTTCAACTGATGGGGAAAAAAGGCAGAAGTAGTCATCAAGATCTCTGACAAAGTTAAAGATAAAATAAATTTAATTAAAAGAGATAAAGGGGAAACTTCATTATGTTAAAAGATAATGAAGTAATGTTAAAGTTAAAAGATAATGAAGTAATATCAATACTAAACGTGAATGCACCAAATGCTATAGCATCCAGATTTTTAAAGGAAAAGCTAAATTGGGCCTGCACAACATAACAGCCCACAAGCCATGGGCAGTATATTGTACAGGCCTATTTTCTATCCTCTATATTTTTCATGGGTCACGTGAAATCCTTTGGTGGGCAGCAAGTGGCACATGGCTGAATGTTGTGCAGACCTGAGTTAAATGAATCACAGGTAAAAGTAGTTAGTAAAACTATAATAGTGTGGGACTTCAACCTTCCCCTTTCAGAACTAGGTAAATAAAAAAAATAAGTAAGAAAGAAAACGAAGAGATGAATAGTCTTATATAAGCTAAATATTATAGATATCTGCAGAAAATTGAATGGAAATAGAAAAGAATATACCTTTTTTCTCAATGGTACATGGTACTTATTCAAAAATTGATTATTAGAGAATTAAAAGTTTATCATTAAATACAGAAAAGCAAAAATATTAAGTGCATCCTTTTCAGATAATAATGCAATAAAATTTTATTTGACAAAGGACCATGGATACACAAATTTAAAATTAGAAAACTAAACCTTATCTTAAAGAATGAGTGGGTCAAAGAATAAGTCATAGAAACAATAAATAAATTTATTAAGTGAATGATAATAATGAGACAAAATGCCAAAGCCTCTGAGATGCAGCAAAAGCAGTAGAGTAAAATTTATATCTCTAAATATTTACATCAATAAAATAGAAAAAGAACAGATCAATGAATTGAGTATGCAATTAAAAAAAACTTAAAAACCAAATTAAAACCCCCAATTAAGCATTAAATTGGAAATCCTAAAGATTGAAGGTAAGATGAATGAAATTGAATGTAAAAAAACAATTGATAAATAAAAGTAGGAATTAGTTTTATGGGGAAAATCCCAACAAAATAGATAAACTAAAAGAAGAATACCAAATGACTAATATCAAAAATGAAAAGGGTAAATATGCTACTAATGAAGATGAAATCAAGGCAATTATTAGGAGTTACTTTACCCAATTATAAGCTAATAAATTTAATAATTTAAGTTAAATAGAAGAATACTTAGAAAGATATAAACTGCCTAGATTAACAGAAGAAGAAACAGAAAATCTAAGTAAACCTATTTTATAAAAAAGAAATTGACCAGACCATAAATGAACTTTCTAAGAAAAAAGCATCAGAACCAGATGAATTCACAAGTGAATTCCATCAAACATTTAAAGATCAACTAATTACAGTATGAAAAATTATTTGGCACAGTGAATAGGGTACCGGCCCTGGGGCAAGGGGGACCTGAGTTCAGATCCAGCCTCAGACATTTTACACTTACTAGCCATGTGATCTTGGGGAAGTCACTTAACCCCAATTGCCCTGCCTTTCCCCCTGCAAAAAGCAAAAGAAAAAAATTATTTGGAATGACAAGTAAAGGAGTCCTACCCATCTCTTTTAATGAAATAGATATGGTGCTAAACCAGGAAGAGCAAAAACAAAAAAAGGAAATTAAAGACTAATTTCACTAATGAATATGGATGCAAAAGTCCTAACTAGGAAACTACAATAATATACCACAAATATTACACATTGTGACCAAATGGGATTTATATCAGGAATGCAGAGATGGTTTAACATAAGAAAAAGTAACATAATTTATTATATCAACAATAAAAGTAACAAAAATCATATGATTGTATCAGTAGATGCAGAAAAACTTGTGACAAAATACAACACTTATTCCTATAAAGAAAAAAATACACTTGAAAGCCTGGGTATTAAATGGCTATTTCCTTTTTTTTTTTTTTGGAGGGCAATTGGAGTTAAGTAACTTGCCCAAGGTCACACAGCTAGGTTTTAGTTTGTGTGTATTAAGTGTCTGAGGCCAGATCCGAACTCAGGTCCTTCTGACTCTAAGGCCGGAGCTCTACTCACTGCGCCACCTAGCTGCCCCCAGCTGTTTCCTTAAAATGATAAGCTTCTACCTAAAACCATAGGAAGCATTATTTATAATGGGGATAAAGTAGAGGCCTTCCCAATATGATCAAGAGTGAAACAAGGATGCCCATTATCACCAGTATTATTCTGTATTGTATTAGAAATGTCAGCAATAAAAGCAATAAGCAATAAGAGAAGAAAAGAAACTGAAGAATTCAGCATGGGAATGAGGTAATAAAACTATTTCTTCTAGCAGATGATGTGATGATATACTTGGGAAACCTCTTAGGAATCTCCTAGAGATTCAACTAAAAAGCTAATTGAAACAATGAAGAATTTTAGCAAATTAGCAGGATATAAAATAAAACCTACATAAATCATCAACATTTCTATGTATCACCAACAAAATCCTGCAAGAAAAGATAGTAAAAGATACCTTGTTTAAAATAATTGTAGACTATAAAATACCTGGAAGTATACCTTTCAAGATAGACCCAGGAACTATATGAACATAATTATAAAGCACATTTATACAAATAAAGTCATATTTAAATAATTGGAGTAATATTAATTGTTCATGAGTAGGCAGAACCAATATAATAAAAATGACAATTCTACCTAGTCTTCTTATTCAATGGCATCCCAATTAAATTACCAAAAAATTATTTTATTGAGCTAGAAAAATGATTTCAAAAATTTATTGGGAAGAACAGAAGGTCAAGGCTATTAATGAAAAAAAATGTAAAAGAAGAAGGTTTAGCAATATCAGACTTTAAACTATATTGTAAGGTGGTAATTATTGAAACTATCTGGTACTGGCTAAGAAATAGAGAGGTAGATCAGTGGAACAGAGTTGACATATATAGTAGTAAATGATTGTAGTAACCTTTTGTTGGATACATATAAAGATTTAAACTTGTGTGATAAAAATTCACTATTTGGTAAATTTATTTGGTAAAAATTGTTGAAAAACTGCAAAGGGGAGGCTAGGTGGTACAGTGAGTAAGAGCGCTGGCCATGGAGTGGAGTCGGGAGGACCCAGGATCAGTTCTGGCCTCAGATACTTAACACCCACACACACAAAAATAACTAGCCATGTAACCTTGGGCAAGTTACTTAACCCCAATTGCTTTAAAAATAAAAAAAAGAATGAAGGACAGACCACATACAACTACATCCTCAAAACACTCTCAATATTAAAAAAAAAAAGAAGAAAAACTGCAAAGCAGTCTGATAAAAACTAAGTATAGACTGATATTTGACATGATTTAACAAGATAAGGTCAAAATGGATATATGACTTAGATGTAAAAGGATATATAAGTAAATTAGAACATGGAACATATTACCTATCAGACTTATTAATATAAGATCCATGTATAAACAAGAGATAGAAAGCATTACAAAATGTAAAACAAATAATTTTGATTATATTATATTAATTTTTTTTGTCTGCATAAAACTAATGTAACCAAGATTAGGAGGAAAGCTAAAATTGGGGAATTTTTTTATAGACATTTTCTTGGATAAAGGTCTTATATCTCAAATACATAGAAAACTTTGTCAAATTTATAAGAATATGAGTCATTCCCCAATTGATAAATGGCCAAAAGATATTAGCAGTCAGTTTTCTGGTGAAGAAACAAAGCTGGTCATATGAAATGCTTTAATTCATTATTGATTAGAGAAATACAAGTAAAAACAATTTTGAGACATCATCTCACACCTTTCAGATTGGCTAAAATGATAGAGGGGAAAATGACAAATGTTGGAGGGGATTGAAGTAATTGGGACACTAATGTACTATTGGTAGAACTGTGAACTGATCTACCCATTTTTGGAGAGCAATCTGGAATTATGTCCACTTATAAAATTGTGTATACCCTTTGACCCAGCAATACCACTATTGGGTCTGTTTCCTGAGGTGTCAGGGAAAAAGGAAAAAAAAACACCTATCTGTATGTTCTAAAAATATTGATGGCAGCCCTTTTGTGGTGGTGAAGGACTGGAAATTGAAGGGATCCTCATCAATTGGGGAATGAGTAAACAAGATGTGGTATATGATTGTGATGGAATACTGCTGTGCTGTAAGAAATGATAAGCAGGTTGACTTTAGAAAAATATGGAAAGGCTTGCATGAAATTATGAAAAGTGAAATGAGAAGAACCAAGAGAATGTTGTATACAGTAACAGCAATATCATTCAAAGAATAACTGTGAATAACTAAGCTATTCTGAGTATTACAAATATCCAGATCAACTACAAAGGACCTATGAGAGATGCTATTCACTTCCAGGATATAGTATAATTTTTACATATAAATGAAACAAATAAATAAAATGGCCTTCTCTAGTGCCAGGTGAGGAGGAAGAGAGAGAGTTCAAAACTTAAATGTAACAAAAAGTACATTAAATTTTAAAAATCAAATCATGAGGTGGGCTATAGTAGTCACTGGCCAATAAAAAAGTTGAATGGAAGGAAGAGTTCACAACATTTTTGTTCTACTCTTCAGTTCTTAAAGATTTGAGATCATAAAGGATCAATAGTGAAGTTTCTGATTAGAGGAGGGGAAGCCAACATTTTTAAGCAAGGGGGAAAATTCAAAGCAATATTCTATCAGACTTAGGGGTGTGGCAGCAATTGAAATGTGATCTGTCAATACTAGTCTACCAATGAATTACCTTGTTTTTCTCACATATATAATCAAATGAGATATAATATGTAAAGTGCTTTGTAAACCTGAAAGCACTATCTAGCTATTACTATTATCACAATTTTTTAAGGACAGAATTAAATTCATAGCTTGAGGTTAGAAGGAGGAAACATCTTATCCTGTTTTAAGGATACAGGATCAAGTAGAAGCATACCTTTTTTATTTATTTATCAAAACATTTTCCCAAAGCAATAAAGAGTCTTTTTCTTGATACAAAACCTTTTTCTTTCTTTCTTTCTTTTTTTTTTTTTTGAGGGCAATTGGGGTTAAGTAACTTGCCCAAAGTCACACGGCTAGGTTTTTGTCTGTGTGTGCATTAAGCGTCTGAGGCCGGATCCGAACTCAGGTCCTTCTGACGCTAGGGCCGACGCTCTACTCACTGCGCCACCTAGACGCCCCTAAAACCTTTTTCATATCCTCCAAAATGCTTTTTGGCAGGTGGCACTATGAGCACATTAAAATTAGGGGATGGTCCCAGTTTAAGAAGTTAGAAAGAAATTGAAAGGGCTATTGATTTGAGTGTGCCATAGTGCACTCTAGCTTTTTTGCACAGGGGTGAAGAACATGCTGGTACTGTGTAAGTTTCTGTAGAACTCTTTGGTTTCCTTATAGACATTCTTCAAAACTAATTCATCCTTCCACTATCCCCATAAAGTAGGTCAGTTTAAGCTCTTAACCCTCTGTGACTTGTTGAAAATCACAAAATTTTTTGTCCATAGGCAAAATAAAGCATATTTGTGAAAACCCAAAAGCGTGTTTTGCCTTCAACAAGGTCACAACAGATTTTTTTTCCTTTTCACAATAACCACGAAATCTATTTCCTCAAACATTTACTTTTTCTTTATAAATACAAGGAATCTTAATGGGTGGCTAGGTGGTGCAGTGAATAGAATATCAGCCCTAGAGTCAGGAGGACCTGAGCTCAAATCCGGCCTCAGACATGTAACACAAAAACTACCCATGTGACCTTGGGAAAGTCACTTAACCCCAAATGCCCTACCTTCCCCCCTCCAAAAAAGGCAAAATAAACAAATAAATAAATGCAAGGAATCTCTTGTTAACCTAGATATTGGAGGTAAAATGGGAGGACTAATACCTTCCCCATTTATATTTGCTTTTGCTATATGAAGTTGGTCTGTTGGAGAGGGGATGCAAATTTGTTTTGGAATCTGTTATAAAAACAAACCTTGTTCCGTTGTGACATGCTTCACTTGGCCAGCTATTTAGTAGTGCTAGTTTTCCAGTGACAGAGCCAAGGAAGACTAAAGCTGACCTTGGTCCATTAACAAATATTCTTTGGG
The DNA here is from genome assembly GCA_011680675.1 of Gymnobelideus leadbeateri. NCBI lineage: Eukaryota > Metazoa > Chordata > Mammalia > Diprotodontia > Petauridae > Gymnobelideus > Gymnobelideus leadbeateri. The sequence goes on from WOXC01001178.1 coordinate 366,537, forward strand.
TCTAGCCATTTAGACAGTTCCAAATCCACCTAACCCTCCCATCATCCAGTTTGTCCACAAAGACATCATGGAGACATTGACTGTGTGATCAAATCCATCCACACCATGTCCTCATCTGCCAGTCTAATAACCCTGTCAAAAATTCTTCACTGCTTAGCAGGTAAATGAGAATAGCATGTGTGTTTGTCAGAGGAGAGAGATGATTTACAAGTAATAATGATAAAAGCTGATGTTTCTATAGTACTTTGAGTTTTGCAGAGAACTCTATATATAGCCTCTGATTTGAGCTAGATGACTATGCAAGTCAACCTCTCTGAGTGTCAGGCAACTGAGACATAGCTACTAAATTATAGACAGTATGTATTAGTGGAGGAAGTTCGCAAAATGATAGTGCTATGGAGTCTTTCTTGGAATTTATAGATAGGGAACTAAGGCTCAGTTACAGTTACACGGCCAAAAAATGACAAAGGCAGGATTCAAAACCAAGTCTTACTTGACTCAAAGGTCAATACAATTTCTTCTTCACTATGGCATCTTTCTTTTCCCCCACGATTTATTTATTTATTTTTATTTCTCAACATTCATTTCCACAAGATTTTTTGAGTTATAAATTTTTCTCCTCATCTTTCCCCTATCCCCACCCCAAAATACCAAGCCTACTGAATATGCCTTCCCCTAATCTGTTCTCTCTTATATCCTCCCCCATTCCTCCCTAACTTTCTAGTAGGGCAAGATGGATTTCTATACCCCAGTGCCTGTATATCTTATTTCCCAGACCTATATTTAAAAAACAATTTTTTTAAACAATTGTTTTTAAAACTTTGAATTTCAGATATTTTCCCCACTTCTTCCTTCCTCACCTAACCCCTCTGGGAAAACAAGCAATTCAATATAGGTTGTACATGTGTAGTTATGCAAAACATTTCCATAGTAGTTATATTGTGAAAGACTAACTATAATTCCCTCCATCCTATCTTACCCCCCACTTATTCTATTTTCTCCTTTGACCCTGTCCCTTTTCAAAAATGTTTGCTTCTAACTACCCTCTCCCCCAATCTGCCCTCCCTTCTATCATCCTTCCTCTTATATCTTTCCTCTCTATTTTCCTGTAGGGTAGGATACCCAATTGAGTGTATATGTTATTTCCTCCTTAAGTCAAATTCAATGGGAGTAGGGTTGACTCATTCCCTTTTACCTTCTTGCTCTTCCCCTCCATTGTGACAGGTTTCTCTTGCCTCTTTTATAAGAGATAATTTACCCTAATCTATTTCTCCCTTTCTCCTTCTCCCAATATATTCCTCTCTCATCTCTTAATTTTTTGTTTTTAGATATAATCCCTTCATATTCAACTCATCCCTCTATGTATACATATACATACATATGCACACATTCACACATATATTTATATACACATACACACTCCTATACATACACAAATAAGTATGTATACATATATTTACATATATATTTCCTTTGACTATCCTCATACTGAGAAAAGTCTTATGAGTTATGATGATCATTTTTCCATGTAGGAATATAAATAGTTCAATTTTAATAAGTTCCTTATGATTTCTTTTTCCTGTTTACCTTCTCATGCTTCTGTTGCTTCTTGTATTTGAAAGTAAAATTTTCTGTTCAGCTCTGGTTTTTTCATCAAGAATGCATGAAAATCCTCTATTTCATTGAATGACCATATTTTTCCCTGAAGCATTATACTCAGTTTTGTTGGGTAGGTGATTCTTGGTTTTAATCCTACCTTCTTTGACCTCCTGAATCATATTCCAAGCTCTTTGATCCCTTAATGTAGAAGTTGCTAGATCTTGTGTTATCCTGATTGTGTTTCCACAATACTCAAATAGTTTCTTCCTGGCTGCCTGCAGTATTTTCTCCCTGACCTGGGAACTCTGGAATTTGGCTATAATATTCCTAGGAGTTTTCTTTTTGGGATCTTTTCAAGAGGCAATAGGTGAATTCTTTCCATTTCTATTTTGCCCTCTGGTTCTAGAATATCAGGGAGATTTTGCTTGATAATTGCTTGAAAGATGATATGTAGCTCTTTTTTTTTATCATGGCTTTCAGGTAGTCCAATAATTTTTAAATTATCTCTCCTGCATCTATTTTCCAGGTCAGTGGTTTTTCCAATGAGATATTTTACATTGCCTTCCATTTTTTCATTTGTTTGGATCTGTTTTATAGTTTCTTGATCTTGCATAAAGTCATTAGCTTCCATTTGCTCCAATCTAATTTTTTGTTTTTGTTTTTGAAGGGCAATTGGGGTCCAATCTAATTTTGAAGGAATTATTATTTTCAGTGAGTTTTTGAAATTCTTTTTCCATCTGGCAAATTTGGCTTTTTAAGTCATTCTTCTCCTCATTGGCTTTTTGGGCCTCTTTTGCCATTTGGGTTAGTCTATTTTTTAAAGTGTTATTTTCTTAAGTCAGGCTGTTGACTTGCTTTTCTTGATTTTCTTGCATCATTCTCATTTCTCTTCACAATTTTTCCTCTACCTCTCTTACTTGATTTTCTTCTTTCTTTCTTTTTTTTTCTTTCTTTTTTTTTTGAGGGCAATTGGGGTTAAGTGACTTGCCCAAAGTCACATGGCTAGTAATTGTGTCAAGTGTCTGAGGCCAGATTTGAACTCAGGTCTTCCTGACTCCAGGGCTGGTGCTCCAGCCACTCTGCCACCTAGCCACCCCTTACTTGATTTTCAAAATCCTTCTTGAACTCCTCCATGGCCGTAATCAGTTCATATTTTTCTTGGGAGCTTTTGATGCAGGAGTTCTGACTTTGTTGTCTTCCCCCCATTTCATGCTTTGATCCTTTTTGTTGCCAAAAAATGAATGTATGGTAGGATCGTGTTTCCTCTGCTTGCTCATGTTGCCAGTCAATTACTTGACTTTTGAGCTCTTTGCCACAGTAGAACTCTGCTTTCAGAATGGAGAGAGCTTTGTTCCAAATTGCTGGGGATTTTGCAGCTGCCAGATCTATTAGGAGGGTGTCCCCTCTGTAGTTCCCACAGCTCTAGCACACTGGCCAGAAACCCCAGGACCACCACCCAAGACCATGAACCAGATCCAAGCAGGAGTGACTACCCTCTGAATGGTCGCTTGGTCCCCCTATGTTCTGCAGGCCAGGAGATCTGGAAGCAGCCAGGTGGCAGCAGCTGCAGCTGACATGCCTCTGCCACTTCTCGCCCAGCGGGCAGGGGCCAGACCATGCTCTTCTGACCCCTTCTTTGAACAGAGTTCCCAACTGACCTTTTACTTTGGCATTTATGGGTTAAGAAGTCTGGAAACTGCCACAGCTGCTGGTGATTCACTCTCCTGATGTCTGTTCTGGCTGCTGCTGGTCGGGGCCACCCTGGGGCCAGAATCACGTGGCTCAAGTAGAACTGTGCTCTGCTCCCAGGCTGGTGCAATAGACCCTTCCTGCTGGCCTGCTGGGCTGCCTTCAGTGGGGAAATTGTTTCTTTCTGTCACTTTGTGGGTTCTATAGCTCTAAAATTTGTTTAGAGTAATTTTTTTTATATGTATTAGAGGGTGTGGGAACTGGAGCCACACAGAAGTCCTATTTCTACTCCACCATCTTGGCTCCATCCCCTACTATGCTATCTTTCAAAGTGATGAAAATTTATCATTTCCTTTCTTTTAAAGTTTTAAATTTGAACCTCGGGTCCTTTTGGTCCGAGGGGAAAGGACAAAGTAGCTGCATTAGGATATTTTACTAATAAAGGATATTGCCATCAGTATACTGGGAGGAGAGGAATGATTGCTTACTAGCTTTTCTCTCTGCCTAGACAAGGACTCTTTAGACTTAATCCTGTCTGCCTACTAAGAATAATAAGTAGTTTTTGTATTAATAATGTTGACAGCAGCAGGGTAAGTTCATGTTTCAGATTAGAAAAACAGGGTAGGCAGTATCTGTGACGTGGTTATGCTAACGTTTTTCTTGTTTCTTTTCTCAAAATAAATATGAACAGAGGAAATGTAATTCAATACAAATATTTTTAGTCCTTAATACCTATTAGTAGTAGATTGATTAGTAAGTTTTGTCCTCTGGCATTTCATTAGAAATCATGGAGATTATGTTTCAAGTTTTGATTGATTGAGTTTTATTATCATCTCATTGATATTATTAGTACTGCTCAGGGACCCCTTGTCCATTCATCAAGGTCCCTTTTGAGTGGGCCTGTCTTTCTGTGAATAGTAAAAGGAAGCAATCTGTGTAGTTCCTTGGATATTCTGAGTGCCCTCTCCATTAGGCGGCTGAGAGTAGCTTTTGGCACGTAAACAGTCAGCAGAGCAGCTTACAAAAACAACAAACTTGGCAATTTTGGAGGGGAAGCAGGTTTCCTTGAGCTGCTCCCACTCCCCAGGGGCTCATGTAGTCACTGAAGCCCCACCTGCTACAGTCACAGCTAATGAGGCCACCAACCCAGAAGAGATCAGGGAAATTATATTTAATCCTCCCTCTCTCCCTTCCCTTCTCTACCAAGTCTTGGAAAAGCAAGTTGATCTATTGAGGAGAGGAAACAACAGGAGGAGAGGAAACAACAGGAGGAGAGAAAACAATCTCCTAACTATAGTTGAAGCCAAATTTTCAATGAGTTCACAGGCCAGATTTTTACTGGAAAATCAATAATATTTGGAGCTTGATGTTGGTCATGGTATTGGGCATGGTAGCTTGATCTAGGCCAGGTATTGGCTCTGATTATTACAGGAGCACATTTGATAATGGTGGAGTAGAAATTAGGGCAGGAAGGTGGTACAGTAGATAGAGTGCCAGGCCTGAAGTCAGGAAGACCTGAGTTGAAATCTGCCCTCAGACACTTATTACCTGTGTGATCTTGGGCAAGTCACTTAACCTGCTTTACCTCAGCTTCCTCATCTATAAAATGAGCTAGAGCAAAAAAAAAAAAATGGCAAAGCACTCCAGTATCTTTGCCAAGAAGACCCCTAATGGGGTCACAAAGAGTCAGACACAACTGAAACAACTGAACAACAACAAAATAGAAATTGGAGTATACAGACTGCTTTATGCTTTGTCTTAATCCACCCCTAGAAACAAGTAGGCTTTTCATTGAGACATATCATTTAGTATCCTTTTTTAAAAGTACTTGAAATCATAGAGATGAAAGGGTAGGTGGTAGACAGATGTCAGATAGTAGCGAAGGCAACATTTTAATGTTTCTGGTTGGGAGTAAAATAGAGTTGTTACTCTTAATTCTTTTTTTTTTTTTTAAAGCAATTGGGGTTAAGTAACTTGCTCAAGGTTACACGGCTAGTCATTATTTATGTGTGGGTGCTCATTTTCTGAGGCTGGATTCGATCCTGGGTCATCCCAACTCCAAGGCCGGCACTTTTACTCACTGAGCCACCTAGCCGCCCCTTACTCTTAATTCTTTAATACCAGTTCTAGGCTTTTCAGATTTGCCCCCCTCATCCTGGATGCAGTCCTACCTACATCTCAAAACAAATAACTGAAGTCCAAGATGAAACACACCTAACCTAGTCATGGCTGGTAACTTACATCATGAGTGACTTACAGAGCTCAAGGATGTCTGCTAGTCAAAAGGTAGCTATAAAAAGGACATAAGGATAAACCAGCTTCTTTGTCTTACAAAGGATAAAACTCAGATTCAGAAAGTCTGAGAGATTTGCTCAAATTCTTACAGGTAAAGAACAACATAACTGGGATGCTGACTCCACATCCAATTCTCTTCCCATTTTACTATGATATTTTAAAACTATATACTATACTGTACTATACTATATAAATATATTATGTAGTCTAGTCTAGCATGATCTAAAATAATATAATATCCCACTGTGTAATTAACCATTCACTTTCCTTATAGCCGGCTTCTATTTATGGTTCTACTTCAGATAACTTCAGATCCCATTTGCCTGCTTTGTGTTCTGAAATTCTCCAGATGATAGTTAAGTCATTTTGTCTCTAGAAGGTTACTGTTAAAAATGTGTGTGCGTGTGAGCGTGGGTATGTGTGTGTTCACATTCATTCATACATAAATTTATATATAAACATATCTGTATATATAATTTGTGTATTACCTGGAAAAGGATAACAAATATATTAAAATAATATATTTTTGTGCAAATGAATGCCATAGATTATAGTAGCTTTTTTTTTTTTTGGAGGGCAGTTGGGGTTAAGTGACTTGCCCAAGGTCCCACTGCTAGTAAGTGTTGAGTGTCTGAGGCTGGATTTGAACTCAGGTCCTCTTGGCTTCAGGGCCAGTGCACCACCTAGCTTTAGCTGCCCATATAGTAGCTTTTTTTTTTTTTTAAGCAATTGGGGTTAAGTAACTTGCTCAAGGTTACACGGCTAGTCATTATGTGTGGGTGCTCATTTTCTGAGGCCAGATCTGATCTCAGGTCATCCCAACTCTGAGGCCGGTGCTCTTACTCACTGCACCACCTAGCTGCCCCTTTAGGGCAATTGGGGTTAAGTAACTTGCCCAAGGTTACACGGCTAGGTTTTTTTTTGTTTGTGTGGATTAAGTGTCTGAGGCCGGCTCCGAACTCAGGTCCTTCTGACTCCAGGGCCGGCGCTCTATTCACTGCGCCACCTAGCCGCCCCTATAGTAGCTTTTTAAAATTAACTAATTTCGGAGGAGGACTGTAAGGGGAAGAAAAACAAGGTACATACATTTTGACTTGGGGGAAAGAATAGTTCAGGGATTGAATTTCAAGGGAGAGGCCTCATAGGGGAGCAGCAGTTGAGAATTTTATGTGACCAAGGATGATAGTCCTTACTTGGATGAGAACACTTTTCTCTTTTACATACTACAAATCAAGGTGATCTTCACCACAACCCTCTGAGTTTGCATACTGGATAGATGGTATCCTCCCTTCTTAGGTTATTAAATGGACTCAGAGGGTTGAGATGCATTGTCTGTGGTCACACAGCCAATTGGTGTGTGAATCAGGTCTGAAATCCACATCCCTTGACTTCTAATACAGTGTTCCTTACCTTAAGCCCAGAGAATAGCTGAAAAGGTGCTAATAACTAACTTTGACCTCACCCTTTTGCAGAAGTCCATGTCCCAGGTTAGTCAGATATTTGAATAATTTCAAGTCAACCACAAACCTAGGAGAAAGGATGGGCTTAATTGCTTTGAGTGCTCCTATTCCCAATTCTAGATCTTTTTTGCCCCTGGTTGCTTAAATTTTCTGGTTTATTTGCTTATGTTTTTCTTATAAGTAGATCACTAATGGTAGTCCTCTCTAGGGTGGGACAAGGGGGAGGAGAGGACAGAAAAAAGGGGGAGAAAGAAATATACACATTAATTTTGTTATATATTTTAAAAGGGATAGCAAGTTGCACATAATAGATTTGCAGTTTCATGTGCAATCATCTTTATAAAAAATTATACTGTTATAGAAATGCTTGTTTTATCCCATAAATTAAAAAATAAATTTTTAGAGAAAGTAGATCAAACTTTTTAGAACTTTCCTCTTGACAGGATTGTAAGATAATGAAAATATGACTAATTGCTATTTTACAAATGAGAATACTGAGGCTTTGGAGACATTAAATAATTTGCCTAAAGTTATTCAAATCATAAACCACAGAGCCAGCCTTGAACCCAGGTTTTCTAACTCAGCATCCACACTTTCTCACTACAACATAATGCCTCTCAGAACCAAGTGTTTTAATTTGAATTGTCATGTTATGTGAGGAAATTGGGAAACTTTTTTTTTTACTGAATCACTGCTTTACATACTTTCTACTGTAATTTCAGGGCTTCCTTACTAGGTTAGTATGCTCAGAGATGTCTTATGAATCCTGTCCAATAAGGAAGATCTTGGATGAAGATAGGAAGGGAAGTGAAAGCAGAGGGGAAGAGTGGATTTGGATAAGAGATATGAAGAATTCCAGACTGGGATATCTATTAAGAATGAGATTTGATTATTATATTTCTGAAAACCTGATTCCCACTGGAAGTCCTCTGAGTTAATTATGGATCCCAGGGAGTCTTGGCAGACACAGCTGCAGCATTGGTACCTCTCAGAGGTAATTAATCATCCAGTCTGAGTCAGGAGAGAACACTCTATTCTTTGTCCTCATTTTCAGTAGTTTCAAGAAAATGGAAAGTTTGTTATGAAACGGAGCCTCGTGATTCATTTTAGAATTACTATGGCAGGTGGTAGGGAGGAATTCTTAATCTTAAAAGTGAAGGTAAAATAGTGTGGAAAAATATGCCTTCAAAATAGAATTTAGGAATCATCTAGTTCACTCCCTCATTTTACATATGAGGAAACTGAGGCCTAGAGAGGGGAAAAGATTTCCCCAGGATTTTATATTTCATTAGTAGCAAACCTGGGACCAAAGTCCATGTCTCCTGCTGTTCTCTGGAACCCCCATTCAATCATTAATAAATGTCCTTTCATCTTCTCTCTTTTCCTCTCATAATCAATTTGTCTTCTTGCACCCATGGAAGGACAGAAGGAAAGAAACAAGAATCTACTATGTTCCAAGCTCTGTCCTGACTGCTTTACAAATATTATCTTACTTGATCCCCCTAGCAATCCCGGGAAGTAAGGTGTTGTTATCATTCCCATTTTATAATTGAGGAAACTGAGACAGATGGAGTTAAGAGACTTGCTCAGGGTTACACAGCTAGTAAGAGTAGGATTTGAACTCAGGTTTTCCTGATTCCGGATCCTGTACTCTATCCACTGTACCTTCTAGCTCTCCCTGGAAAGTATTCCATTCTTGTCTACCTTCCCATACTGGATGTACCTTTCCACGTTTATGCTTCATATCAACTCAGCATCCATCTTCCCTCTTAGAGAACTTAACTTCTTTCAAAGTGTTATCTCCTGTGGGATATCTTTCTGATAAACATGACTGTTAATGCTCTCTCCCTCCTCAAATGATCGATTCATATATCTTATACTCCAATAGAAAATAAGTTCCTCAACACCTGAGACTGTTTTGGTGGTTTTGTCTTTGAATCTCCGATGTATACATAGTGATTTGTATGAAGTAGTCACTTAATAAACATTTGTGGGATTTGATTAAATGCCAATCCATTTCTTTTTGCATCACAATTATTATCAATAGTTCAATCAAATGAAGAAGTTCACTTGCTGATTACACTACTTTCTAAAGACGCATGTCAGTTCTAAGAATTATTGGATGACAAAGATTTTCTAAATTTCTCAGCTAGATGTACTTGAGATGATTTTCAATGTAAAAGTTTCATCCTGGCATGCCCTATGCCCTTAGGTCACTACTGAAAGAAAAGTCAATAATCTAAGTATGGTAGTTCTGAGATCCATTTGGTCCTGAATTCATTTCCATGGAAAAATTTTGAGGCTGCCTTGCCTAGAGAATTACTCCATATTAAGAATAACTTCTAGGGCAGCAAACGTATTGAACACTTGCCATAGAAAATGGCTGTGGGTTCTTTATTTGGAAGAACATACTTGGTTGCTCCCAGTTCCTGAGTTGGAAGTTTTTCACTTTTTCTGTCCCACTATTGGTTTTGCTTACTGGATGTGAACTGTCATGGCCAAGAGGTGTCCAGAAGATGATGCTGAAGGAACTGATAATGATTTCTTGTGTGGAAAAAGCTATGACATTTCTGCGTCAGCCTCATGATATCCATTTGTGGTCATGTGTGTTGTCTGTGTGACCCATTTGATACACATATAGACTGTTCTGTCCTACTCCATCTACTTTTTTATGTGTATCTCCCCAAGTAGACTGACAGCATCATGAGGTCAGGGACTGATTCTTACTCAAATTCTTTGTAACACCAAGAACAATGCTTTTTATATAGCAGATTGTCAATTAATATCTGATTGGTTTTTTGGTTGTTATTGTTGATATCCTTCATTTAATAAGGAAACACAGAAGCAAATAATGGATTTGTGATTTGCTAAGATAGAAGAAGGGAATTAATTCCTATCGATTATATTTACCACATCCCTCAAACTGCTAATAACCCCAACTTCCAAATGACAATGTGTTTATTTTTCATATACCTAGATCATAAGCTCCTCAAGGGTAGGGGCAATTTCATTTTTTTCTGTGGTAATTTTAGTACCTAGAACCATTCCTGGTCCTTAGTAGGCACTTAATAAATGCTTGTTGATTAATTGATTTCAAGACCTTGTGCTGGGCACCAGGGATACAGAGACAGATGTCACAGACCTTATTATCATGGAATTTATAATCGATGAGAGGGAAAGATAATAAATACACAAATAATTATAATACAAAGCATAGTGAAATATGTGCAAAGGCTAAGGGTAGGCAGGCAACATGCCATAAGAAACTGAAGGAAAGAAAGGAGGGATCACTTTCAACCTTGGAGTGGGGAAAAGAGTATCAATTACTCTGTTTCCCAATTCTAGACTTGATTGCTATAGGTAATTCATTTCAAGGGCTAAGAGGTTAATGTTGTTATTCAAATATCTTCCCAAGACATATCAGTACAACTATATTTATTTGTTGTTATCTTTACCCTTCTTACATATAGGTGGATTTCATTTGTTTCCTTAGTATCTGAAGATAAAATTTCATAAATAAAATTAGCAGTAATTGGTTATTAGGAATTGAAATAATTGATTTGGACAGATATTTTTGCTTTAACTTTAATTTTAACCAGATACTAGATATTCTTATATACTAGATGCTTAAATAACCCAAAAGTATTTTAGTGTTAGTCTCTATGGAAAGTTTTAAGGAATTTTTTTATTTTTTACTTTCTGGTGCTAATCAGACCATATGTATATAATTGGTTATACTTGGGAGAATTGACAGTATGCATTTAGATACATGATATAGGTCACTGTGAAAAGTGGCAAATTTCAGGAATTACATTCTGTGTTTCTTAAAAGGAAAAGCAGCATTGTAAAAAGATAGCATGTATTTTAAAATCTATCATTTTTTTTCTTACTAAATGTATTCCTGGTAGGAGAAGTCTAAGAGGATTCTCAAATTCCCATACTTGGATCCAAAGAATTGAAGGAAGGCATGGAACATTAATCTTAGATGTGTTTTCAAAAATGAAATGGTTTGGGTTAGTTAATTAGGAGGGTGAGGCAGTACTCTTTAAGTACTCCTGTAGGAGACAAGAAAATAGCATTTTCATTGTTCGACTTTTTGTGTTGATGCTTTTTAGGCTCTCAGACATTTAGTGAAATTTCTCTGTATTCTTTGTTGTCCATTAATGACGATTAGGTTTTCTTCCCTTAAAGAGAGTCCTGTGGATTGCTAAAATCATAGAACAGTATTTATATATATATATATGTATATGTGTATATATGTATATATATGTACGTATATGTCTATGTCTATGTGTATATATAGATATAGATATTTAAACCCTCAGAGGATTTAAACTTCTATTATTTGTTCTCCATTTTGTTTTTGCATAAAATTTTCAAGAAAAACGGCTAGTCATAAATTGCTAAAATCAGTTTTTCTTCAAAGAATAATGACATGATTATTAGGGAATTTGAAATTCACTCAATAATTCTAACTCTTCCTATGTACATGGAAGTGCTGATGTGACTTTCTTACATGGTCATCCTGTACAGGGCAACACTTGGTAAAGCAAATGGAAAACCTTTCCTAAATATTCTTAATGGATTTCTGATTGCCCTAGTGGGGTAAATTGAATCATTATTAATTTTGGCATTGAATTCTTATAAAATTATTTATATATAAACATAAATTTTATAATAAAATATAAATATGATTATATGTAAATATATACTATATATTTATATGTAGGTAATGACACCACTTTTCATTTGTGCAAAGTTTTAACATTTACAAAGCATTTTCAAACATTTGGCAAGTAAATGTTGCATTTTATATCCCTAAACTTAGTTTACCTCTTCAGGTGTTTTGTATCAAAGAGCAGGTCACAAGCAGAGGAATGAGATAGGTAAGTGAAATGGTTAACTCTGATTTTTAAGTCTTTTGCCTATGTCAGTCATAATAAACTTCCTTCTTAGGACTGGAATCTCAACTCAGGTTTATCCTCATTGATCTTTGTCATTCACAGTTGCTTATAGTTTCTGACAACTTCAATGGAAGTGGTTGTGTTTGGCAAGAGAACTTGCGTTGTATTATGGAAAGAACCTTTTAGGAATCAAGAGATCGGGTCTCTATATGTAGTAAGCTGGTGGCTTTCACCAAGTCATTGACTTTCTAGGATCTACCTGATATCTACTATCTTCTCTCTGTACCTTCGTCTCCTGTCTTCCTTCCCTCCTCCCTTCTTCTTTCCTTTCTTAGTGTATCACTTGGAGTTTGAATTCTGCCTTAGGCATTCCCTAGCTGTGTTAACCTGGGAAAATGACTTGTAAAATGAGTGCAGTAATGGCACCCATCTCATAGGGATTTTTAAGGATGAATTAAGTTAAAATAATGTAAAGCACATCTCAAACCTTAAAGTCCTATATAAATGCAAGTTGCCATCCTCATCAACATTACCACCATCATCATCATCATTCCTACTTTCCTCCTTCCCTTCAGTAATTCTGGTTACTTTTGTCTTGTCAAGTAATGTCTGAATCCTTGACAGCTCACCCTGGCAGCTAAGTGGTGCACTGGATGGATCACTGGGCCTGGAATCAGGAAGACTTTAGATCAAATCTGGCCTCAGGCACTTCATAACTGTGTGACTCAGAAAGTCACTGTACCTCTGTTTACTTCAGTTTCCTCAACTGTAAATTGGAGATAATAACACCTACCTCAGTGGACTGTTATGAAGATCAAATGATATACCATTTGTAAAGTGCTTAGCACAGTGCCTGGTACATAATAAATAATAATTATAATTATAAATAATAACATATTATTATATAACATGACATTATACACAATTAATAATAATATATAGATAATAAATAATAAATAAAAACTTAATAACTAAAAAGTACTTAATAAATCCTTCCCCCTTCCCTCTCTTTTTTCTTCTTTTCTCCCTTACTCCATAGAAGATCTACCTCATGCACTGGAGGCCTTGCTTCCTCTAGTTTCTAGCATACTAACATTTCACTCTGGTTATTTATCTGTCATCTTTCATTCTTACCACCTTCTGGGGTCATGTATGGCCTTGAGGATGTTTATACCATTTCTCTGTACAAGTCATCATTAATACTGACCATCCAACCAAAATGTATTCTTAAAACAAAAACAAAGCTCAGCTCCCTTCTTGGGATAACCCCATGGGATTAGAGGGAGAAAAAAAAAAACTCCACTAAGAATAGAAGTAACCTATCCCTGGGTTGGAAAATGTCCTGGAAATTGCTGACTCTGATCAAGTTCCTAAAGTTTCTTTGTGGTATTTGCAGAAGATATGCCATCTTTTGACCTGGGGTGTTTTTTTACAACTAAGGTGGGAAATTCCAGAAGGTGCTGAATTTCCCAAAGACTAAATAGACAACCACACAGATGTGTCTAAAAGCAGCTTCTGATTTTCTCTAATTTGGTCTTTGCCTTTCTGGCACTCAATCCTGATATCTTTCTTTAGAAGAGAAAACTAAGTGTCCCCTGCCATACTTATATTTATCAATTATTATTGCGTTAGAGAATGATTTATGTGGACTCCTCATTGTCTGTATTATACTTCTATTGAAAGGAATGAAGTTTAATGAAACTGCCCTATGGGAAGGTCATAACTTTAGGGATGCTGTCTGAAAAAAAAATTGAATTGTATTTCCTTGAAAGTTCTTCCTCATTGCTACTTTAAAAGGATACAATTCAAGTGAAAATACTGTTTCTTTCCAAATAAACGTGTGTCAGATCATTAGACTCAGAAGCCTTAAAGGAAAATGAAGGCTTCTCTCTCTCTCTCTCTCTCTCTCTCTCTCTCTCTCTCTCTCTCTCTCAGTCTCCCTTCCTTTCTTTCCCTTTATTCTTTCCTCCCTTCCTTTTCATCTGGCCATGAGTCTTTATTTGCCTGGGATCCCAGGAAAAATGTCATCCTCTGTATAAGCCAAATATATTATGCTCCAGGGTTCAGATTACTGGCAATACAAAAGTCATCAAAATTATTGATCCTCTAACATCTGTGTCCCAGGGAAAAGCTTTTTAAATTCAGAATTTAAAAGTCTATGAAAAAAAGTTTAGGTCTTTGACAGGGGGAGAGGGGATATTGAGGAGCAAGGTGTGAGAGATAACAGTGCCTTTTTTGCAGAATATTTCTTTATAAGCCACTTCATTTACCCCTTTCCCACTCTCCAAACAATCTTTTTCTCTCTTTCATTCTCTCCGTGGGCTTTCAGTGCTCTTAGAAATCTCAGAATGATCTCTTATGCACCCTTGCCAACACTCTGAATTTAATAGCAACTCTAGCAATATGGGAGTGTCTTCCTTTTTGCCATAGATGAGAGAATTTGAGCAGCAAACAGCTTCACAATAATAGGTTACATAATACTGCGCAGAATTGAATGTAATTAGTGGAATCTTTACTATTCAGACTAAAGGTAGTTGCCTTGGATTAGTGCTAGATCTAAGATAGTTACCTCCTACCATTCTGCCATACCTGTGCAATAAAATATGCTAAAAGGAGTTGGCAGACAAAGGGAATAAATATATTCACATATTCTCACGTAATGAGAATACTCTGTTCTTGAAATCTCCTACTGGCTGGTTAGGTCTAGGGTTGGGTCTAAATTGTTCCCACAGCTGTTCTTCTAATCCAGGTTAAGACAATCAGTTCCAAGTAAGGTACTAAAAGTCATAGCCATGTGTATCATGAAAATAACGAGGTAAGGGAATAGAGCCACATCATAGGACCATGATAATAACAGCCCATATTTCTTTAGTAAGAGGGACTCTGTTGTAGTGAATAGAGATCTGGTCTGGGATCAGGAAGATCTGGATTCAAATTTGGCTATATAATCTAGCTAAGTTGTTTAATCTTTTAGTGCCTTTGGCAACTTCCTAAAACTATAAGTTGCAAATTGGGTACTTCTCTGCATTGATAGAGAAAGTTCCTCACCTAGAACTCTCTATACATATGAAATCACAGGTTTGGCAAAAAAAAAAAAATCATTCCCGTGCTTCTTAAAGGTTTCCAAAAAGCTGTCCTCACAAGCAACCTGTGAGATAAGTAGTATTTGATAGCTGAGGAAACTGAGGCCCTAAGTAAAGTCCTTTGACCAAGATTATGCACACCTAGTTAGTGTCTGTGCTAGGATTAGAACTCAGCAGATTTCTTTCTGCCACCTTGATCACCCTAAATCAGATGTCTTTTTTGCAGATGGGAATTCTTAGAAAAGAGGAATGAGATATAAGGGGAGGCTTGTTACCCTAGGGTTTGGAAGCAGATAAGAAATATTTATTGAGTTGCTGCACATGTATAGTCTATATGAAAACTGCTTGCCTTCTCACTGAAGAGGGGGAAGGAATTTGGAACTCAAAAATTTTTTTAAATGGCTGTTAAATTTTTTTTACATGTAATTGGGGAAAAATAAAACATTAAATTAAAAAATATTTATGCAGGATGAGCTCCAAAATTCTGTGATGCTCTATGTATGACTGTCATTTATTGCTTTGCTGAATCAGCATAGAACTTTGAACTGATTGGCCTGAAGAAAATAAAGGTCATTTATCGATCTACAAAGGGAAGTGCTACAGGCAGTTGAAGCATTTCAGTGGCAATGCCTTATTGAAAACTTTTCTCATTTTGCCTCCTGATTAGCAGAGTATCCAGCCATACATTGATACTAAAATGCAAGTCAGACTGACCTGATAGAAAGAGCATTAAATTTGGAGTCTGAAGACACAAATTTGAATCCTAGCTTTGCTACTTTTCAATTAAGTGACCTCAGGCAAGTCACCTGATCCCCCTGAGACTTGTTTTCTCCTCTGTAAAAGGAGGTATTAGTTTTAGATGATCTCTAGGTCCCTTCCAACTCTATGATTCTATCATTTTCATGTTTTTAAAGACCAAACAGGAAGTTGCTATTCATTTATTTATTCATTCAGCAAACCCTCGGTCAGCTAACAGTGTGCCACAAAATATTGCTAGTCTAAACTCCTTCATAGCTACAAGATTTGTGTTTCACATGAACATGGCTTCTGGGCTTCTTGACTCACTCTGACAGTGTCACCCACCAGGCTGATGACATTAAAAGATAGCACAGGATTATGGACAGAGAAGTCCTGGAATTCAACCCGTGCTTCTAGACAGCTATGCTTATGGTAACAGTAGGGTTACCTTAGCAGCTAATCTCTCCATTCCCTTAAGTAGGCTGATGATGAACAAGGCAGGCAAAAATAAAAAAAAAAAAGAGAGAGAGAGAGAAATTATTATAGGGACACAGCACAAGGTCAAGCAAGGCCAAGTACCATGAGAGTTCTAGGAAGCAACAGATAAAGCTATCAGGCAGGCATTCATTAGAAATGAAATGATGCCTGTTGAGCAAAGTTATCTGGGTAGCTAGGTGGCACAGTAGATAGAGTGCCAGGACTGAAGTCAGGAAAACCTGAATTCAAATCTGACCTCAGACACTTACTAGCTATGTGACCCTGGGCAAGTCACTTCACCCGTTTGCCTCAGTTTTCTCATCTATAAAATGAGTTGGGGAAAGAAATAGCAAACCATTCCAGTATCTTTGCCAAGAAAACCTCAAGTGGGGTCAGAAAGAGTTGGGAACAACTGAACAACAGCAAATCTTGTAACCCATGAAGTAATGGTGCAGAATTGCAAAGAGGGAGAAGCTATATAACAAATAGCAGAAGCCTAAAAAAACAAAAGACTGGAATTTTACAATTCCAATGCTCAGTCAAACATTAGTCTTTTTAAAAACCCCACCAAAAGGCAGAATGTTTTCATAGATAGGGTCGTCTTTGCGCGTGATGAACAAGAGATCTCGTCTTTATAACTTCAAGTGTATTATAGATTATTGGGATTTTGACCAAATTCTTTCAAGCCCAAAGTTTGTGGGGGGGTGACATATGGATGAATTAGGAATATGCTCTCTATTTATATGATCCTAAAAGTATCTTTTCTGGAAGATCAAGATAGTTGCTATGTCTGTAATGTGATCCTTTTGAGTACCATTGACTCCCTCTGATGGACTCAACTATATGGTAAAAGGCATGTGAAAATTGTGGTTGTCAGGGTGGCTAGGTGGCACAGTGAGTAGAGTGCCAGCCCTGGAGTCAGAAGGACCTGAGTTCGGATCTGGCCTCAGACACTTAACCCACACAAACGAAAAAAAAAAAAACCAAAAACCAAAATCTAGCCGTGTGACCTTGGGCAAGTTACTTAGCCCCAATCGCCCTCCAAAAAGCAAAAAAAAAAAAAAAAATGTGGTTGTCTTTCTCCTCACATATGCAAAATCTATTTAGAGAGTTCACAATGTCAATTTCATAGCAAGTTCAACCACTTTCTAGTCTGACCAAGGGAAAGAGTAGGGAGAAAAGAACATGAGTATATGATAGAGGCAATGCTAGATATGGCTGCTTGTGAATAATAATATATGTATTGGTATATTCATTTGTTCATTCATTCAGTGAACACATCAGTATACCCACTCTGTGCAATACACTATTCTATACACTGTCTTACTATGCTTCCTTCTCTTTTGCTTTTCCCAGCTGTTAAGAATCTGGCTCAAAGTTGTTGTTTTTTTAATAAAAGAATAATACATGATAATTTTGCTGTATAGTTGAAAGGAATAGCAAGTTGTGCATAGTAGATGTACAGTTTCATTTGTAAAAATCTTTTTTATTATACTATGTTATGGAAATGCTTATTTTATTTCTAAAATTAAAAATAAAATAAATTTTAAAAATTTGATTTCTTTTAGGAGGATATTTCATCAGTGGTTCCCTTCTTTTTGTAGATACAAGCTAAAGCAGAAGATGAGGACTTCTGTAATTCCATTACTTTGTTTTTCTTTCTCCTTCTCCTTGTCAAGATGAAAAATGTACAAGCATGGCCTGTAGGTACAGCTAGCACCCAGCAATCCTGCAGTGCTGTTAAGACACGGAAAGAAACTCACTCCATTTCTAAGGATACATGCCCTGGACATTTTTGAGCCAGTGGGCTGGAGCTAATTAGTAACTAACCCTTAACTTAATAATTTACATTTATATGGTAGTTTAGGTTTAAAAAGTACTTTGTGTTATCACATTTTGTCCTTACAACAAATCCATGATACAGAGAGTGCAAGGATTTGTTATTATTTATACAATAGCATGGGCTGTTTTAGCTTAATCTAAAAGCAAGCTTTAAGATGGCACAAAAGGGGCATGACTACTTCTGCTGTTATATTTACAGACTTGGCATTATGCCAGTGGCATTGTATTAGATAAAGTCTGTAAGCAGTAGAATAAATTTCTCTGGAGGTTTGCTAGTCACGAACTGTACTCCCTCTATCATTCTCATGGCTGTTATTTTAATTTTTTTTGGTCCAGCTGGGTTGGACACTTTTGAAGATTTAAATGGAATTCTGAGTCAAGAGCATTGATTTCTACACACTTGTCTGTGCCACCCCCATGTGAACAAATCAAAATTGGAAACCTTAGACAAACAGCCGTTGTCCATATTACCAGAGCAAAAAAGGGGAAGCCCTCTTTGGGTGCTTAATTCCTTAAAAGAATGATAGATTACATTTTTAGAAAGTCAAGAGCATTGTATAGTGGTCTGATTGATGCATGGCCATATTTCCCTCTTAACTGCTTACTTGAGAGACAGCATCAAACAGTAGACAGAGGACCATCCTTGGAGTCAGAAATAACTGAGGTCAGGTCCTACCTCTGACATATACTAGCTTGTGCCCATGGGCAAATCACTTAAATTTTCAGTGGCCCAGACAATGCTCTGAGACTATAAATTGCAAATGAGCATACCAGTCTGCATCAGTGTAGGGCCTTTCTATGTCAGGAGTTCTGTATATTCATGAAATCACAGGTCTGTTCCAGTAGTAATTCTTTTTCTTTGGTGTGTTACAAATATACTAAGCCTCCTCCTACAGATTAATTGTCTCTCAAACTCTTTCCTGATTGGGGTGGGGGGAGAGTTGTCACAGATGTGTTACATATTTCATATGTGAATGACAAGTAGATCTTTATTGGGGGGAAAAACATTTTCATCTGGACCTGTGAGTTGATAGAGAATTTCTGGCATAGAAACTTCCCACAGTTGATGCAGATCAGCCACTCATTTGTAATTTATAACCAGCAAGCATTTATTAAGGGCCTACTGAGTTCCAAGCACCGTGCTAAGAGCTGGAGATAGAAAGAAAATTGCCCTTCCCCTTACTCCCCCTTCCCCAAGCTCTGAAGGAGCTCCAAGACTTATAACAGAGATAACATGCAAACAGCAATCATTAAAGAGCAGTGAGAATTGAAGGGATTTGGCCATAACCCACGTCTAATATGTGTCAGAGGCAGGGTTTTGAATGCTATGATGCCTTTGGAAAGAACAGTATAATAACATCACAAGTTCTTAGCATCAAGGAAGATATTTCTCCAGAAGGCTATTTCTTAAAACTCTGCTTCCCCTGAGCAAAGCCAGAAGATTGATATAAGACAGTCTACTTGTTACATTCTTAGCCAAAAGTACTTTTGTTCCACAGCAGATGTCTCCAAGCTCAGGCCTCATTACACTCATAGCTAGAGAACTAAAAATGGTCCCTGTCCTCCTCCTGATAGCAAGCTGCATTATGGCACTCCCCTCTGGGACCAATGGGAAGGACATGTGTTGGATAATTACTTGCTGTTTTTTCTCTTAGAATGTTGGATATTCTGTAGTTCATTGTAGGCTCTGGTCTTACTGTTCTCAGTGAATGTTTGCAGCAGTAATGTATGGTTTCATGCTCATCACCCAATGTGAGCATTCAGTCAAGCTTTTGGCATTCGGGGGATGGAAAATCTATAATTTATTAGAGCTGTTTCTGTTTATATGCCAATGGTTCATAGGCCATTTTCAATGAAAAAATTGACTGAGTAAAGAAACAAAATGAAATCTTAAAAAGAAGGTTGCTCTTTCGAAAGCTCCCAAAACAAATGAAACACCCAAAAAATTCATAACAGAAGAGACTTGCTTGGGTTGTTCCCTGTTATTTCTCTTCATAGGCAACCCAAAGATCCTATTAAATATCCACCTTTGTTCTTGCATCGCATCCTTTTATACACATCATCCAAGAGTGTTATCTGTTTCCAAAGTCTATGGCCTTGGGGTAACTATACTGTTATGTCACTTTTCATTAAGGGATAGAATGGCCATTACTGGGTTCCTTTCTTCCCACACTTTTAAAGCTGAGAATATCCACAAAGATTACAGTTTTGCTCCCAAATTTCCTAGCAACCAGTCCACTATATCATTGTTGGTTTTTTTTCTTGTTTTGTTTTGGTTTTTATTATATAGTCTGTGGGCTCTTCCTTTAAAAAGAATCAATGCCAGTTTCTTTTCTCTTACTTTCAAAACTTTCTCTCCATCAGATTCAGGCTATTTACCCTCCCAACTCTCAATTCCCACCTTAGATTATGACAGGATTCTGTGAATCTAGGGCCCTCTTCATGGGCCACAGTAAAATCATTAGAGTCCCTGAGTCTTCACTTTGGAACCACATATAATGCATGTGGTTATTCAATCCATATCAACAAGCATTTATTAAGCACCTTGCATATCCCAGGCACGGTACTAGGTGCTAACTGTACAAATAGAAAAGGGAAAGAGTACAGTATAATGGATAAGGCACCAAATTTTGGGGTAAGGGAGACCCCCAGTTCAAATTCTGCCTCAGATATTTACTAGCTATGTGACCCTGAGTAAGTTACTTTTTTGTCCCTCTGTTCTGGACTAGATCTGACTCAGGCGACTCCCTTTGAAGTTTAGTTCAGTATGGGGACAAAAGGAGACACTCAGAGGTCATTCAATAGTTAATTTTAAAATAAAAAGTTATTTATTTAACCACATCAGGAGAAGGCTATTCAATAAAGATAACCTTTGAGGACAGTTTGAGTTGCCCATCTTGAGTTACTCTCATACCTGAGGTACCCATCATGACCCACCAGTCAAGTATTACTGTTCTCTGAAGCTCTTTGTGGCTGCATTGTACTCAGGAAATGAGGAAATGATGTCAACAATTTGTGCCTTTGTCCCTGAGGTATTTAAGTCTCAAGAAAAGTCTCAGTGCATTTTAAGGAAAAACTAACCATACTTGATTGGGGAGAGGTAAGGGCAAAGGAAGGGTGGTGCTTACAAAAGGTCTTAGGATATTGCTTCAACCACACTTTCAGCTTTCTCATATATAAAAGGACAGGATTGCATTTGATGGCCTTCCAGGTCCTTTCCAGCTCTAAATCTACAACAATATGAGGCAATCTCTGTCCTCAAGAAACTTATGGAGTATTCAATCTTCAATACTTCAGTCAGTCCATAAACACAAAGATCCTACTATATTTCAGATTTTGTGCTAAGTATTTTGGATACTTAAAAAAGACAAAAGACAGCTCTTGCTCTCAAGGAGTTTACAGTCTAATGGGGCAAACAACATGGAAACAGCTATGTGCAAACAAGCCATATATGGGATATATTGTTAAGGGGGATTGAGAAAGGCTTCTCTTAGAAGATGGGATTTTTACTGGAAACCAGGAGGCAAAGATGAAGAGGAAGAACATTCCATGCATGGGGAAACAGCCTGTGAAAATGGGGGGAGTCAGGAGATAGAGAGTCTTATGTGAGGAAAAGCAAGGAGCAAGGAGGCCAGTGTCACTGGATTGTAGTGCATGTGATGGGATGTAAAGTGTAAGAAGATTAGAAAGGTAGCATGGAGGGCAGGTTATGAACAGTAAGCACAGTGAAACTTGGTTGAGATTGTTTCACTCCATTCAGGTTAAGATAGGTCCTTTTAAGCCCTTTTTTACTTCCCTATCCCTGTTTCTTAGGCTTCTACCTATCCCTAAGGTAATTTGGATGCAATCCTACCTAGAGGCAGTAGAACTGACCAGTAGCTCCTGAAGTTCCCTTCCATGTGAGTTCAGGTGCATTTGACTCTTGGATCCAGGTCTGATGACATTTTTTTTTTAAATCTATGAAGGGATTAGACAACAATATACATATGTGTGTGTGTGTGTGTGTGTGTGTGTGTGTGTGTGTGTGTGTGTGTATATATATTTCAATTTAATGCAGTGAGCTTGGAAAGTCTCCATTTCACTCTCTGATGCCCTAGACAAATTCTCAAGTCCCAAGGCAATATGAACTCAAGGGCACAGGAACAGACTGAAAAGCTGCTGTAATTTTAACTTTGGGAAGCAAGTATGCATTGAAGTTGTCAAGCTTTTTTTGTGTGTGTGTGTGTGTAAAAATTTCTGTGGATTGTCTCCACTGGATATTTTGGCCTGGGAAGACTAAGCTGGGCGAGTGAAGAGTTTTGTTTTGTTTTTGTTTTTTTGTTTTTTTTTTTGTGATTCTCTGCTTACAAATATTGTGTAGTGCTGTATTTTCACATTCCAGGAAGTGCCACATCACGAAATTGCTCTTCTCTGCAGCTCCAGGAAGGAGACAGATTCACCATATCTAGTTAATTAATCCTTTACCCTAGGAAGGTCAACAACCAGGCAATGACTAAGAATCATTTAGCAAAGGGTATGAAACAAAATGAGTTGCATCAATTTAAATGCCATTTAAAAATATGTATTAGACAATCTCTGTCTCTCTGGGATATATGCCAAAATGAATCCTGGGTTAGTTAGATTGCCTATGTAGTCTATTGAGTAATCCTCAAATTTGAAAATGTGCTACTCAGACGCGCTCTCGAACAGAAATGTTTCTTGCATAGGGTTAGAATTTTACAACTCACTCTGTAATAACTAAAGTATTGGTCATTTATAAAACTTTTCTCTGAAAAAAGTATAATTTGTGAATCTCTACATCTTCCTTGGGAGATGTTGGGTAACAGATTTTGTTGGGTAATAGACAAACCAAAACAAAGAAGTGTTAAGTGAGGGGTTTTGAGCTACCTGTATGAAAGATGGTTCTTTGTGACTCTTCAAGTCAAGATCATGGTGTATCAGATAATCTGACCACTAGAGAGCACTAGAGTTTCATTTGAGAAATTCTGATTCATCCAGTAGAGGTCAGTGATGTATTGCTCTCTGATCTCATGTTTACCAAGTCTCTACAGAAAGAAGTTCCCAGCCTTTAATTCTGCTTATAAAATTTTGTTTACCACCTTTGCAAATCTTTAACTCAGTACTCATTTTCACTTGAATGTGAACCTAGAGCTCTCAAGATAAGGACTGGATACTTACTGAGTAGTGTTAGAATGATGCCAATTTCTTTAGCATTCCATCTCCCTTTCCGTCTTTCTCCATCACTTATTGGTGTCCTTTCCCCTTCTCCAGATGAGTACCTAGTATCACCATAATGAAGGCCTTCACTGTGGGGTCCTACACAGGTCTATGTTCCACAATATCTCCTGGGTTCCCAAAATACTTGTTTGTGTGGGATCCCTCCTCTTTTTCACGAAGCAAAACTTTTTTCCACATAACATATCTACTTTCAGATAGATGTCAGGAAGAAAACAATTCCTATTAAATGTATTCAAATTAGTAAGTAATCTGAATAAATGTTATCCACATAAATTATCCATTTGAATGACGGATAACTTAAAAAATATTTCCAGACGTGTTTGTATTTGAAAAGAGTTCTCAGATGAAACTGAACAGTGTGTTTTCACAACAAGGGTGAAATGAAGACACTCAGGTAGTGTAAGGGTTATATTTTGGGCAAAGGACCCAGCTGAGTACATAGGAAATAGGAGGAGGAAGTCACTGTGGCTCATTATCACAGTATACTCCAAATCTTTTTATTCTTTTTTTTTTTTTTTAAAGCAATTGGGGTTAAGTAACTTGCTCAAGGTTACACGGCTAGTCATTATTTATGCGTGGGTGCTCATTTTCTGAGGCCGGATCTGATCTCGGGTCATCCCAACTCCGAGGCCGGCTCTTACTCACTGCGCCACCTAGCCGCCCCTTTAGGGCAATTGGGGTTAAGTAACTTGCCCAAGGTTACAGGGCTAGGTTTTTGTTTGTGTGGATTAAGTGTCGGAGGCCGGCTCCGAACTCAGGTCCTTCTGACTCCAGGGCCGGCGCTCTATTCACTGCGCCACCTAGCCGCCCCCGGTCTTTTTATTCTTAACTAGTTTCCTGGTTCATCTATTTAGTTGTAAGAGAGAAAGAAGCTGTCCAAGGACTGAAAAATTTCACAGAGAAAGTATGTAGAGCGGATTTTCCTATGTTAGGGTTCTAGGAATTGGAATCTATGAAAATTTTAGTACAGGTTTTCGGGAACTCCATCTGACAACCTGTAATGATTGCTAGAAGGAAGCAATTTTTAAGGAAACCACATAATTTGCAAATAAGGACAGATAGACTTTAGTATCATTGTATCATGTAACCTTATTAAAAAATAAGTGCTTACATTTCACAGTGTCTTAGCTTCTCCATATGTAACATGCACATAATAGTGTCTAAATGCTCTTTGGCCCATCTCAATATTATGAAAATGAACATTAGGGGAAAAAAACCTGTGAAGCATTTTGAGCCCCTTGGGAGAGATGTTCCATAAGCATAAGCATCTAACACATCTTTTATTACCACTCAGCATTTTTAGATGCACATAAAATCTATACTAGCATTTTTTCCTGGGAATTTCATGGCTTTTCCCCCACTTCCATCAATACGATTTGTTTAACAAAGACATGAGTATTTGTTGGCTTTTAAGAAGGGTGAATGGGTATATATGCAAGGGGAGATGGCTAATTTATAATTGTAGACAAACGACAGAAAAGGGCAAATATTAGGCAGCAACATAAGCCTTAAAAGCATATTAAAAGAATTAAAACAGACTAGGAACTCTAGACAGTCAAATGGTAGCTAGAGGATAGCTCCTTAATTTCTCCACTATTCCTGTAATTGGCTGCTATTGCTTATGGCTTTTTGGATCCCTCATTGGCTAGATTCATCCATCATTTTTAGAAAGTATACTCTAGGAAAGAAGATATGCAAAACTAATGCCTTACTTCAGACAGCATGTTCTTTTATGTACACTTAAAGGGGAAGGATAACATGCCATGAAATAAAATTGCTTTTCTCCTAAAAGTCAGCAAATATATTCATTCGTGTATTCATTCATTTTACAAATATTTATTCTCTTCCTTCATGTGCTTTTTAAGTGTTCACTATCTAAATCAGAGACAGCAAATGGCATTTCCCTGGAATGGGACTGCTTCCTATCAATTTATGATTTAAACTTAGAGTCTAATGACCTGTCCATAATATATACTGATTACTTTGAGTCTTATTCTTGTTTGGATATTTCAGCAAGAAAAAAAAATACAGACCCATATCCCTTTACACTGAATGAACAAAGTATGTTGTGCATATACATAATTTCATGGTGTACTTTGCTGTGCATTTTATTAATAGATGCCTAGGCTAGTTAGAGGAAAACTAGCCATTATAGCTTTAGTTAGTCTTCTAATGTTTTGCTAAGGCATCACTGTCTTTTATCAGATGACTTTGACTAGATAGCTGGCCTTCGATATGTGTGAAGTTTAAAAGCCCATGAGGCAGTACAGGGTCATAAAAAGGACTGAATAAAGTCTAACATCCAAGGTTATTCAAGGTCTGAACCCAACTAGTCATTCTGCCTTTTTATGTACTACAGTTATCCCTTCCACATCACAACTTTCTCCATTGTGGTTTCAATACATCGCAGGTCAGCATAAGAAATTAAATGGGAATTTTTTGAGAGTTTTGTGGAAACTGCAGATGACACATGAAGGCCAGCAGATAACACAGAAAAAGTTTAGAAACTCAGAAATGCATTATATATATATGATATTGTATAATATTAACATATTTTGTCATTTAATATCACAATAATTCAGACCTCTGGTATGAAGGAAAGGCCAGAAAAATTTATGTGGATTTTCCAGATCATGGGGTGTTGCACACCTAATCCATGCAATGTGGAATGTACTCCCCAACACAAACTTTCTCTTCCAACTAAACTGAAGTATTTATCATTCCTTAAACACACTTTGTACTTTCTCATGTCTGGGTCTTTGCTCATGTGATTCCCTCCACCTGGAAAGCCTTCCCTTCATCTCTGCCTATTACAATTTTGTCTGTCCTTCCAGGTTTCACTCAAATGACACTCCTTCAGAAAGCCTTCCCTCTTTCCCTTAGCCAGAAGTCATAACCCTCTACTGAATTTCCATAGCACCACTTTTGTTTTTGTCTGATTTTGCTTTTTTTTTGGAGGGCAATTGGAGTTAAGTGACTTGTCCAAAGTCACATGGCTAGTAAGTGTGTTAAGTGTCTGAGACTGAATTTGAACTCAGGTCCTCCTGACTCCAGGGCTGGTGCTCTATTCACTATGCTACCTAGCTGCCCCCATAGCACCACATTTGTACTTCTCGTATTCTCCCTTCTGATATTGTTACTTATATCTCTCCTATAAGACTATGAGCTCTTTCAGGTTAGATAACCAAATCTTATTCGTCTTACTATGTACTGAGGTACCTCTTTGGTCTCAGAGTAAGCAATCTATAATGAGGAAAAATACTTGTCACAATTATCTGTGTGTGTGTGTGTGTGTGTGTGTGTGTGTGTGTGTGTGTGTGTTGTTTCTTATGAGATGGAAAATTTGGTTTCTTCTCCTGGATCCTCCCCAACTTGCTCCATGATTTTGAAGAAATTGCTTCCCTTCTATGGGCCTCAGTTTTTTTCACTTTTTAAGTAGAGGAGCTTAGATTAGTTGACCTTAATGTTTTCTTCCTGCTCTGAAAGTCTGTGGTTCTGTAATTAGAGCTATGAGAATTTAACAGATTTAATTAATAGGAAAACAGAGCCTCACAATTAGCACAAAATATGCCCCAAATCAAAGCCAAACCACAATGTAGATGATATATGGCAGCTTGGTGTTAAGTTCACAAAGGATATAAAACACAAATAAAACAGGCATGCCATGCATTGAGGAAATATAAAGTTAGAGAAAAAAAATCAAAACAAGATGCTCTTTAAAGTTCATAAGTTTGTAAATATGACTTTAAATTAGCAACTTCTCATGGGTAAATTTAATTATTTTAACACCAGTCATTTCCTGATCTACTTCCTCCCTCTTACAACAAAGCACACTGTGTGCCAAAAAATAATAACTAAGATCAAAATCACACAGAAACTGACAGTCCATACAAGATTCCACACTCTTTAGCCCCTACCTCTCTACCTGTACAATGAAAGGAGGGTGGTGCATTTCCTCATCTCTTCTCTGTGGCCAAGACTGGTCATGGTTACCTAAGTTTGATTTCATATTAGTGTGCTTTTAGTATACAATAATGGAATCATATATATTGTTTTCCTGTTTCTACTTATTTCACTCTATATCATTTCATATGTCTTCCCTTTTTTTGCTCATGTCTTATAGGTCAACAATATTCCTTTGATTTCATGGACTACAATTTATTCAGCCATTCCCAATCAGTAAGCATCCACTTTGTTTCTAATTCTTTACTACCACAAAAAGTGCTGCTATGAGCATTTTGGTTTAAGTGGAACTTCCTTTGGGAATATGCCTAAGAGTGGAATGTCTAGGTCACAGGGTATGAACGGTTTTTCCTTTCAATTCTAAATTGCTTTCTAGAATAGCTGGATCAATGAATAGATCAACCAATAGCGTATTAGTGAATTCTACAGATATATTTGTCTAAAGGTCAAATGATTTTCCTGGGATGTTTAATAAGTGAATCTTTTCCCCTTGAGATTAATAATAAATATTTACAATTGCTTATATTCATGTCTCCTTATGTGCTTTCTCATCCATTATTTAATTTGTTCCTCATAACCCTGTAACTTACATGTTAGTACCTAGTCAAACATCAAAGTCTGGTCAGGTTGAAGCCTTTTAAAGTACCAGGAGGGATGAGACCACAAGAACAGACTGGGATCCAAAGGTCAGTGTGAGCTGTCTCTGATTTATCTTGATCTCAGACCCTCTGTTCCAGCTGGCTCCATTCTTTCTCAGCCATGATCTGTTTGCACTTTCCTTTTTTTTTAACTTATAATTTAGTGAACCTTAGGCCTCCTTGTTCCATTCCTCCTGAATTGATTCCAAAGTTCTTGAAAAATGTCCTGCCCTTTATCCTTATCTGGTAAGCACACTCTCCCTCCTTCTAGCGGTAAAAAAAAAAAAATTAGGCACATAATGGATCTTTAACCTAAGTCATAAGGCCTTTTACTTATAACTTTCTGCTGCCCTTGATTGAGTCTAAGCTCTTGTGGGCAACTCCAGTTAACCTCCCACATCTCCAGGATGCCTAGTGATATTACTCTCACTAGGAAAGGTATCATTAGAGTCCATTTGGACTTTAGGATTTTTGCAAGGGATCAGTGTAAAGAGCTCTAGATTTGGAGTTAAAAAGGATCTGGATTCTGATCCTACCTTGTATAATTGCTAGTTGTGTGACCAGGGGCAAATCATTTTAGCTCTCTCAGTTTCCTCATCTATAAAATGGGATTATAATATCTATACTACTTTCTTATAGACAGTTGCATCTATTTGTGGTTTGTTTGGTTGTTGTTGATGATGAAGAAGCTGGTAGAAGGCAAACAAGACAAAAACAGGGAGAATATTCATGCCTAAGGTGCTCGAGACCAGTATGGAGGATGTCCAGCTCAGAGTATAAATTAAAGAGAGATTCCCTTTGAATGGTGACGTCCTCTGGATTCTTATGTTTGTGGATGATATTATGCTTATTACATTAAAATTTGGAATGTTATGGAACTTCTTCAATAAGAAGAAGAACTCAAGAGTTTGCCCTAATAAACCATTCTGGAAAAACCAAGTGGATGAAAAGTATCTAAAAGATTATAAGCAATGGGACTGCATAGAGCTTATAAATTTATATTTATATTTTAAATATGCAATGCAGATGATCAGTGAGCTGGGCAAAGAATTGAACTGACATAGCAGAGTAGGATGGATTGCTTTTAATGATTCCAAGTTTCTCCCTGAAACCAAGTAATCTATCTTTTAAACTGCAATATCCTCCTGATAAAATGTCTGTGAGTCATGTACACTCTATGTTCTTGCTAAACTAGCCCATTAGATGCTCCCTGAATCTAACATTCCATCTCTTATCTCCACATATTTGCACAGGTTTTACACCATGCCTGGAGCTCTAAGTGGTAGCTCCCTTCAAATCTCAACTCAAGTGCCATGTCCTTCAAGAAACCTTTCCTGATCTCCCCAGTGGTTAGTACTATCTTCCTCCCTAGACTAATTTGTACTTTATAAATGAATTACAAGTAGCATCCTACTTGTAGTATATTAGCTGATTTGCAGGCTGCTAAAGTGCTTGGCATACTGCCTGGCACATAGTAGGCAGCATGTAAATGCTTGCTCCCTTCCCTTTTCCCCTTCCCTCATATCCTGCTAGTAACACAGAAGTTTCATGAGGGCAGGGGCTGTTTGAGAAATTAGATACTTAAGAGTTGTTGAATAGAATTGAATGGAAAGAAAGATTTTTGACAGATGGAAGTGAAAAGGTTAGTGAAGTATAGGTATGAGGGTGGACTTCATGAAATATATAAAGTAGGGAGACTTCATGTGACTAAAAAGTTAGTCTAGTTTGAGTACATGAAGGCGAGTGATGTGAACAAGGCTGAAAAAAGTAGTTTAAAGTCAGAGTGTGAAGGGAATTAAATGCCAGGATGAAAGGTTTGTACTTTGTCTGACCAATTGTGACCTCTGGAGATGGTGACTCTCCAGGTTTATATCCTTAACCCCGACTTTTAATCCTTATAACTCCTCTGCCTTCTCAACCTGCATTTTCAAGTGTCTACTAGACATCTCTATTAGCACGTCATGAATTTGCCTCAAATTTAATACATTACAAACCAATTCATCATCTTCCCCCACCTTCTGACTTCCCTGTTTCTCTTAATGGCACTTAACTCAGGTTTAAGACTATAGTGTCATTTTAGGGGAAACTAGGTGGTGCAATGGATAGAGTACCAGCACCAGAGTCAGGAAGACCCAAGTTCAAATCCAGCCTCAGACACTTACTAGCTGTGTGACCCTAGACAAGTCACTTAATGAAAGAAGGAAGGAAGGAAAATTATAGCATCATCTTTAAATGTTCCTTCTTCATTGTCCCTATATCTAATCCATCTCTAAATTCTGTTGGTTCTCTCCCTTGAAATGTCCTACAATTCATCCTTCCTTTACCCTCCTACTGATATTACCCTAGTTCAAGCTTTTGTTTTCTTTTGTCTACAGAATTATACTACAACCCCTACTGGTTTCTCTGCCTTCAATCTCTTGCCCTGCCATTCTATACTATAGATTACTGCTAGATTAATTTTCCTAAAATGTAATTATAACCACTCTTCAGCTAAAAACAAACCAACTCCCCCAAACCAGAACTCTTTAGTTGCATCACCTGCTGAATAATGTTCAGACTCCTAGAATTCAAAGTTCTTCAAGATCTGAACCCAGTCAACCATTCTAGCTACTATTCCTTTACGTGAACCCTCTGTTCCATCCAAATTGAAGTGTTTGTCTTTCCTTGAATACATCTTGTACTTCCTCATCTCTGGTTCTTTGTTCATGTGATTTCCTCTACCTGGAAAGCCTTCCCTCCATCTCTGCCTTTTTAAATCCTGTCTCTCTTTCCAGAGTGGAAGCCTTCACCATAATCTCTCTCTCCATTGAATTCTTGTAGCACCACATTGTAGCACTCCTCATATTCTCTCATACTTTAGTTATTTGTTTCTCTCTTACAAGGCTATGAGCACCCTCAGGTGAGAAAACCATGTTTTATGCCTCTTAGTATATACAAGCAAAAAAAATTACCTAATCTTTCAAAGCAATCCATAGAGATTTTGTAAACAAATAAATGAAGAAATAAGTATTCCCTATAGTGAAGGTGTATGTCCATGCACATATGAACATATATATATTTATAGAATTGGACCTGTAAGCAACTAACAACAGAGACTTATAAAACTAATATTGTTCTTGTCCCCATTATCACCATCATCACAGGTTTCTACTATGTTACCTAAGAAGATTTTTGGATTTTTGCTTTTTGTTTTTAAATCACATTTATTTCTGAATATATCCTTCCCTTATTCCCAGACTGAGTGAGCCTAAAGAACATTGCTAGGATCATAGATCATAGATTTAACTCTAGAAGGGACCTTAATAATTATAGAACCCAACATCCTCTCATTTTATTTTTTTAAGGTGTTTTATTATTATTATTATACACATGCTCGCGCACGTACCCACACACACCCACACACCCACACACCCACACACACACACACACACACATACACACACACTACTTGGGGGGAAAAGCCATTCATCAATATAGATAGTCAAGCAAAGCAAATTCCCTCCTTGGCTATGCCCAAAAAATATGTCACTCATTTTGTGGCCTGGATCCATCACTTTATCCATACTCTGGGAACATGTATGGTTGTGGCATTGATTAGAGTTCTTATGACTTTGAAAGTTGTTTGTCTTTACTGTGTTGCTATTATATCAGTTGTCCTCCTGGATCTGCACGTTTCATTCTTCATCACTTTATAAAAGGCTTCAAAATTGTTTGCTTTTATAATTATGATATTATAGCACAGATCGTTCTCTTAGTTCTGCTTACTTCACTCTGCATCATTTTATAGCAGTCTTTGAAATCATCTATTTCCTCATTTCTTACAGGCCAGCAGTATAAATGAAATTATAGACCAATAACTCATATAAACATTGATGTAATACCTGCAATTTATTTTTTACTTTTAAATTTGTGGAATAAAACAAGCATTTCCATAACATAGTATAATAAAAAAGATTGCACATAAAACTGTAAATCTATTGGGTACAACTTGCTATTCCTTTTAGATATATAATAAAGTTATCATGTAAATTTCTTTTCCCCTTTTTTTTTACTCCTTCCCCCATACCCTAGAGTTGGCTACCATTAGACACAAATAGGCATAGATAGATAGAAAGATAGATAGATATAATGTGTGTGTGTGTGTGTGTGTGTGTGTGTGTGTGTAAAATTATTCTATGTGTACTTCTATTTATAGTTCTTTCTTTGGATGCAACTAGCATCTCTCTTCATATATCCATATATTTGGATATTTACAATAGTAAAATCACTTACTCAAAGTTATTTTTTTTCCAGTTTTTGGAGGGGGGAAGGCAGGACAATTGGGGTTAAGTGACTTGCCCAAGGTCAAATAGCTAGTAAGTGTTAAGTGTCTGAGGCCAAATTTGAACTCAGGTCCTCCTGATTCCAGGGCCAGTGCTCTATTCACTGTGTCACCTAGCCACCCTGCAAAGTTATTCTTAAAACAGTATTTTCATTACTGTAGACATTGTTCTCTTGGTTCTACTCATTTTGCTCTTCCCAGAAAGGAAAAGTAACTTATTCAAGGACACAAGATTTCAGTAAGCGGTAGGGCCAGGATTTGAAGTTGGTCCTTTGACTCAACCCCGTGGTTTTTTCCACTGTACCATACTGCTTTAAATTGGATGCTGTCATTTTTTTAAAAGGCAGAAAAATGCTTAGCTAGTAAGGAAAAACCATGGAATTAATTGTAGGAACATGAACTTTCAGGAAGAAGAGTGTGGAATTTCTTTTTAAAAAGACCCAGTGTAGAAGATTTTAGAAATGTTCGCTTGTAAACAACAACAAAAATCCATTACTAGGAATATTAGGTGTCCTCTCTCATTTGCCTTAGATTTTAATAAACCAAAATTATATTGGGCTTTTTTTTTTAACTTTCTGATGACCTCTGAATATAAAGTCTCTTAAATTTTAGACTAAAATAGGGTCTCCAAAGAAAGGGTGAACTGTACAGAACAATGTCACAGGATTAATTCCTGAAAACAATAGAAAATATAATGTAATCCCTTTAACAATACTGAAGTCATTTCCTTGTTCCATTGTCCAAGAGGAAGGAATTGTGCAAAAGGTAATAAAATTGTGTTTACAAAAAGATCAACTCAGATTGAGTTTGGCATACAAGCACTGGGGATTGAAGCACACCCAGTTGAGGAAGTGGTGGAGGTGGGAAGAGAAAGTTAGAAGTGTATGTGGGTGGGGAAAGAAATTACTTTAGCTAGCTGATATCTGAGTAAGAAGAGAATCCTCACTGTTGACAGCCTATTTCTTAACCTAGTTTGTGAGAAAATAGAGGCCAGTGTGGTATAGTAGTAAGAATACGTAATCAGGAGTCAAAAACAATGTATTTTTCCTGGAATGCTCTCAATCTTTCACCTCCACTGCTGGTCTCTCTGGCTTCCTTTAAATCCCAACTAAAGGGGAGGCCAGGTGTCACAGGGCCCCTGGAGTCAGGAGGACCTGAGTTCAAATCCGGCCTCAGACATATTATGCTAGCTGTGTGACCTTGGGCAAGTCACTTAACTCCAATTGCCCTGCCTTTCCCCCTCCAAAAAGCAAAAACAAAACAAAAATCCCAACTAAAATCCACCTCCTACAGGAAGCCTTCCCCAACCTCTCTTAATTCCAGTACCTTCCCTCTGTTATTCCTTTTTATCCTATATATAGATTGCTTTATGTATATTTGTTTGTATATTGTCCCCTTCCATTAAATTGTAATCTCCTTGAGGACAGAGTCTGTCTTTTGCCTCTTTTTGTATCCTTAGTGTTTAGCATAGTGCCTGGCACTTGGTAGGGGCTTAATAACTGTTTATTGAATTGAATGGTCCTGACTTTGAAGTCATTTTGGTTGAGTCATTTCTTTTCTGGAGCTTGGTTTGTATATATGAAAAATAAAGAGTTTAAATTTATTATTTATAAAGCCACCATTATACCTAATCTCTCAAACTCTTCCCCAGCAATTTTGATTGTTATTTGAGTAATCTCTCGATTTCAGTTGTTCATCTTCCTCAAGACAAGATGGACCATTCCATATTTCAAATTAAAAGCTGGCTTGAAGCTTAACATAAAAAAAAAAAACCCCAACCCCTAAAATCTTGGCAAGTAGTCCCATCATTTCCTGGAAAGTAGAAAGAAGAAATGGAAGCAGTGTCAGATTTTATATTCTTGGGCTCAAAGACCACTGCAGATGGTGATTGCAGCCATGAAATTAAAAGACACTTTCCTTGGAAGGAAAGCTATGATACTCAAAGCTAAGGTTTTTTTTCTAGTAGCATTGTATGGCTGAGAGTTGGACTATAAAGGAAAGCTGAGTACTGCAGAAATGACCCTTTCAAATTGTGGTGCTGAAGACATTTTGAGAGTCCCTTGTGCAGCAGGAAGATTAAATCAGTCAATATTTAAAGAAATTAATTAAAAAAAAAAAAAAAACAGGGACGGCTAGGTGGCGCAGTGAGTAGAGCGCCGGCCCTGGAGTCAGAAGGACCTGAGTTCCGATCCGGCCTCAGACACTTAATGCACACACAAACAAAAACCTAGCCGTGTGACCTTGGGCAAGTTACTTAACCCCAACTGCCCTACAAAAAAAAAAAAAAAAGAAAGAAATTAATTCAGGCTATTACCTGGAAGGTCAAATACTGAAGCTGAAACTTAAATACTTTGGCCACCTAATGGGAAGATGGGACTCATTGGGAAAGACTGAAGGCAAAAGGAGAAGTGGACGGCAGAATATGAGATGACTAGACAGTATCGTGGAAACAAAGAACATGAACTTGGACAGACTTCACGAGAAAATGGAGTATAGAAAAGCCTGATGTGTTATGGTCCACGGGGTAGGACGGGTAAGATTAAACAACTGAACAACAACTTTCACCCTCATCAAGAGCTTCATATATTTCCAGAAAATTGTTTATGAATGGAATTTTTGAACGTTAAGTAGTATTTTAAATATTATAAGAGAATTACCTGTTTAAGGAAATTATAGTATGTCCCTCTGTAATGTGTAAATAAATTAGAATGAATCTAATTTATCACCTTTGACAATTTGAATGCCCACATTCAAATCTGGCCTTTATCTTCTCTTCCTTCTCTCTCTGCTCTCCCTTGGCAATCACTTTTATTTAACTAATTTAACTAGCTTTAGCTTTCCCCTCTATGAATCTATGAAGCTGGTATGTATGTGTGTATCCAACTCCATACTCATATCTCCAACTACTTACAGAATATTTTTCACTTGGATTTCCTTTTAACATCTCAACTTCAATGAGCATAAACCAAGCTAATCTTCCACCAAAATCTATTTAACCTTCACTATATTGGTCAATGGTACTACCATGATTTGCTGAGTCTCCTGTTTTGTTGTTTTGTTTTTTTAACCTTGGTATTATATTTAACTGTTCCTTCTCCCTCAACTCTTATCTAATTGGTTGCCAAGGTCATGTTTATTCTAACTCTCCCTAAATCTCTCATTAATGACTTCCTTTCCTTTATTTAAAACAGATTTTTATTTGTATCTTTTGTTTTTACATTGAGATTTCTCCCTGTATCCCTCCCTTCTAGAAGACTATCCCTTATAGCAAAAATGTTTTTAAAGGGAAAAAAGAAAAAGAATGGAAAAAAAACCCAGGAAAACCCATCAAGACATTGAAAATATGTACAATTCTCTTCCCCTACCCTTGCCAAAAAAAAAAAAAAGCCATGAAGCATCTTTTCACGTTTCTTCTTTGGAGCCAACTCTGTTGTCATTTCAAAACATTTATTTTCAACCATTTTGTGGTTATTGTGTTTTCCTTCAACTTCATTGTAGTTTTTGTGTGTATTATTTTGCTGGCTCTGCTTACTTCATTTTGCATCAGTTGGTGTACATCTTTCCATGCTCTGCTGTATTTGTTGCATTCATTGTTTCTTTTAGTACATTCATGTTCATGTACTATAATTGTTAAACCATTCCCCAATCAGGATGTTTTGCCTTGCTTCCCAGAAGTTCTAGGCTATGAGTGGGGAAGCAAAAGTGTTATTTTTTTCATCTACTTTTGGATCTTTGAGTGTTATTATTGTTTGAGAGGACAAAGGAAGGAGAAAAAGAAGTGAGGAAAGTGATTCCCTATGCTTTTTCTCAGACAGAAAGGCCCACCCTTATGGCATACTGGGGCAACTAGGTGGCACAGTGGATAGAGCACTAGGCTTGGAATCAGGAAGACTCATTTTCATGAATTCAAATCTGGCTTCAGACAATTTTTAGCTGTGTGACCCTGGGCAAGTCATATAACTCTATTTACCTCAGTCCCTCATCTATAAAATGAACTGGAGAAGGAAATAGTAAACCACTTCAGTATCTTTGTCAAGAAAACCCCAAAAGGGGTCATGAAGAGTCCAACATGACTGAAAGAGGATTGAACAAGTATGGCAGACTAGTCTCTGAGCAAGTTTCTTAGAACCCAGAGGCTTATACCTCACATAGGTGGCCATTATCTCATAATGAGATTCATAACATACAAAAAATTGCAGTGCATCAATTTTTGCTTATGATTTATATTTCTGATTCAACTCTCAACTCTCTAGACAGAGCTGGTCTCCAGACTCTGAAGCATGCTAATGGCACCCTAAACAGGTTAACATTTTTTTGGAGCTTTTTGTTGAGCACTTCAAAATGGCACCCACCCAGCCTTTGAATTCCTACTCTGAGGCCAGCACTGTCCTGACTGGTAAATCCAGGAGTGCAGACTCACATGTCCAAAACTCTCATGGCCCACCATAGCTAACTGCTGCCCCCTGGTCATTTTCTTTCTAACTTCTTGGCATTCTTCCTTCCACCACTTACTCCCAATCCTCCTGTTTTCTACTTCTTTGCTTTCTACTTTCTACTGTGCTGTTATTGCTATTGGAAAAGACATGTCAGTCAACCCCCCTGTGGTTCCACTCACCATCCCTGTGACTTCTCAGACTAAAATACCCCTTCCTCACTACCACTCCTGTGGTCTCCCCTATTATGATAAAAGCCCCTTGAGGAGAGGAACTATTTTTATCTTCAGCATTTTGAATAGTGTTTGGCACATAGTAAGCATTTACTAAATGCTTTTTTATAGATTGATTCAGGTATTGGAGTATCTTGACTCTCTGAGATAGGTCTACAAACAATTAAAAGTATTTTGTATATGTATGTGTGTGTATAATAGTGTATATGCATAACACATACATGCATATGCATACACATGCATGTATACATATATTGGTGTGTTATATAAAGATATATACATATATGTGTACGTGTGTAGTATATATTGTCTATACACAACATAGCAACACAGTACACACATGTGTATAAACGCGTACATATATATTATAACATGTGTGTATATTGTGTATGTGTGTATTGCGCACACACATACACATTCACACAAAAAAATAGAGAGAGTTGCTGGAGAATCAGGTATCGTCAATATTCTTTCAATACCTACACAGTCCATATGACTCACAATAACATTAAATGGCATGGTCCATATTTGCTCTTCCATATTATGACTCTACTTTGGGCTGCCATTTATCTATAGCTGCTATCTGCTAGGTGATGGTCTTCCTACTGGGAAATGATCTACTGAGCTTTTAAAATGAGATCTGTGTGAGCTAATATAACTGAGAACATCTCAACATACTTCCATCCTTATTTTTGGTCATCCTTATCACCTTTGTTTCTTGTCTGAAATGGTTTCTGAGGTGACTTTCAAGACCTCTAAACTCACCATTTTCTATCTGAGGTGGTTGATTCTCACTTTAAGTGATAAGAACTTTATTTACTTCTTCCTTATTAGAGTTCAAGCAGTATACTGTCCATTCAGTCAGCATATCCAGCTGAGTTATTTTGCAACTGGATATAAACATGTATGACTCTTTCCATTTGCTTTTTTCAATTTCTGTTCTTACAACCACTCCTACCCCACCCTGCCAAGGGCCAGGTCATGCAAATTAACTCAATCCTCAGATGTCTTTAGAAGTCTCTAGAAACACTAGATGGGGGTGACACAGCTTGGAATACTGAAGGGGAAAGAACAAAACTAGTAGTACTGCCAACATTTCCTGAAACAAAGATCTATGTCCTCATAATTACTCTGTTAGGTGTGATTTTATTACATATTGTTTCTTCTTGTTATTCAGTCATTTCAGTCTTGTCTGACTCTTGGTATCCCCTTTTGGGGTTTTCTTGGCAAAGATACTGAGGTGGTTTAAGATTTCCTTCTCCAGCTCACTTTACAGATCAGGAAACTGAGGCAAACAGGGTTAAGTGACTTGCCCGGGGTCCCACAGTTATTAAGTATATGAAACCAGATTTGAAAAATGAGTCTTTTTGATTCCAAGCCCAATGCTCTATTCACAGTACCATCTAACTTCCCTTATATTGTCATTTATTTCTGCCCTTAGGAATATGTTCCTAATCTAATTCTGCCCCCCACCCCCCCAACACATTTCTGATTTTGTAGTGGATGTCAAAAGAAAATTAGATCCAACCCTAGTACCTCATAGAATCTATATATTAGGATATGAAGAATTAATGACATTTTTCCTTGGAAAGAGTAATCATATAGACAAGTATTAGAGATAGTTGAAGTATGTGTTATTCCCTATTTCATCCTGTTCTTGCTTATTGTTCCATAGGAATTTCTGGCCTCAGAAATCTTATGCATCCTCATTTTCAATTGAAAAATCAGTTTTCATGAACCTGGGATAGAGCCTTGTTCCTCCTGGAATGTGTATTCTGTCTGTTTCTCTGCCCTTCCTGACATTTGCTGGTGTGTTGGTGGCACCTTCCCTGGAGCGGAGTAGGTAGGGCAGGGGAAGGCTCTTTCTGGCAGCATTAATGTAATTATTGCAAGGATCACCTGCTTGTGAAAAGGAGTGCCAGCACCCCACAAGGACAGAACACCTCACCTCTCGGGTGCATTTGGCCTAGTGCCTGAGAGGCCAGCTCGGCTGGCCAGTTTGAGCTCTCAGTTTCAGCTTGTACTTTTGGTAGCCGTTCCTGTTTGTGACTCAGACTGGGATGAATTTGTAAGTGCCACTTAAATGCAAAGGAGCATATTAAAGAATGAGTCTACATCCACTCAAAATGTAAAGGACACTGACTTTAGGGAGGAGGGTAGGCCATGCTGTGGCTATGGGGTTAGGGAGAATCATTTGGCTTAATTCCTGCAAATCAGGGAAGTTAAATCATGTTTCTGTGTCTGACCCCTCTGTTGTTTAGAAATATGATCTCTCCCTTCCTCAGAGTTCTTCAGGGAGCGGGGGGAGGGAGGGAGGAAGGGAGAGAAACTGAGACAAAGTGGACACCTATAGTCCTTGACCTAAGAGTTTCAGAGAAATGCTAAAGGACTTACTAATAGTGGCCATAATCAATTTAGTTTCAGTACAAGATGGAGGGAGGCATAACAGGAAAACATGTTTATTTTTTTTAATGGCATTTTAGTTGACTTTAAGCTCAGTAAGTCAATAGTATGAAATAGACCAAGAAATTTAACTTATTCTTAGATTTCATTAAGAGAATTATAATATACAAGACCAGGGATGAAATAATCTCATTGCATTCTCCCCTAGTCCAACCACATCAGGATTCTTATGTTAAGTTCTCTTAGGCAGAAAATTGGCAAGTTGGAAAAGTATCTAGAGGATGGAGATCAAGATGATACTAGGACTTGAGACCAACTTGAGACTATGCCATACAAGAATTAGTTGAAAGAAGGGTGATGAGAGGTGGGATGCCTGATTGTTTGGGGGTGGGGTGGGGCATAATAGTCTTCAGTTATTTTTTTTAAACTGTAATGGAAGATAGTTTAGCCTTATTTTGCTTGGTTCTAACAGGTAGAACCAGGATTGGCAGGTGGAAATTGCAGGAAGGTAGCTATCAACTTCAACTTCTTAATAATCAAAGCAGTCCCCAAAAATGGGATTAATAGGTAGTAGATCCCCCTTTGGTTGAGGTTTTCAGGCAAAGGCCCATGTGACCATTTGCTAAGCATTTTGTAGAAGGGATTCTAAGTCAGGTAAAGTTTAGTTAGATTTTGAAGTATCTGCTTGTTAATGCTTCTTAGGATGATTGACCTTCTCTGGTCCTTTGATCTCTAGCTATTGTCAACATGAATTGTTGCAAGATTAGCTTGATGAAATGAACATTTAAAATATTTGAAATTAGTATTTGCTGAATTCCTATATTATTTCACACTCTTTAGGCTTGCTTCTCACTAGCTCTCCTCAGGCAATCTAGTTCCAGTCAGCCTGGACCACTGGCTTTTGACCTCCAGTCCCTCAAGGGACTTCCCTCAAGGGGCCTGTTTAGATAGATGTTACCTGCTCAATGAAGCCTCCCTCTATTTCCCCAGTGGAAACATTACACTTTATTCAAATTTCTTAGAGCACTTCATATTAATCTCCTCTGCCCCTCTCCATCTGACCTTGTAGCATACTTACTTGTATACATGTCTCCTTATTGGATTGTAAGGTTCTTGAAGGCAAGCAATGTGTCATTATTCATTCCAGTTCTGCCACTTACTGCCTGTGAGGACCTGAACAAGTCACTTGAAGAGAAACTTTCCATTTTCCCATCATATAAAATGTTGGGTTTGGGATTGGACTCTGATTTTCCTTCCCACTCGAAATCAACAATCCACTGTTGCCAAGTATAGTGCTTTGTACTTAGTAAGCATTTAATAAACAACAATTGGCTTGGATTAAATTAACACAGAGAAGGGACTTCTCTGGTCTTCCAGAAGTGCTGTTAACAATTTCCTCTTGAGCTACCAAGAAAACAGTGAGCTTTGCTTCTATTTACCTTTCCTTCAGGTTCTCTAACTGTGTAATTTCTGACTTCAATAAACATTTAATCATTGTGATTGGGAGACTCTCACCTCAGTGTAGGTGGTGATGTGACTTCTGATTATTTGCTAAGATTTGAAGAGAGTGACTATCATAGGCCACAGTAAGAGAAACTCAAAGCTCAGGTTTCCCAGATGACACTGATTTCAAAATGTACTATTAAGCCCAGGGTTTACAACAAGGCTCCCTGTCTGCTTTGGTCAGATTGTTCAGATCCTGGAAGTTGCTACTGTTGTTCTGTACCTGTGTAACAAAGTATTCCTGCGGAGATTTCCAGCAGCAAAGTGCTTAATTAACACTGATATAATGAAGAGTTCCTTAGGCTAGCATTGGAGATTCAGGTCCCAGGTCTGGCTCAATGAAGCCAGAGACTGGATGTTTAAAGACTTTGCATCCTCCATTGGGTTGCTAACACAAGGCTATGAACACAGACAATAAATATTTGCTGGTGTTTTGTTTCTTCTTTTACTTAATGGTGTTTTTTTTCCAATTACATGTAAGGATAGTTTTCAACATTCATCTTTGTAACATTTTGAGCTCCAAATTTTTCTCTCTCCCTCCTGACCCCCTCACCTAGACAGCAAGCAATCTGATATAAGGTTATACATGTACAATCATGTTGTGAAAGAAGACTCAGAACAAAAGGGAAGAACCATAAGACAGAAAAAAACAAAAATTTAAAAAGTGGAAATAGTATGCTTCAGTCTGCATGCAGACTCCATAGTTCTTTCTCTGAATGTGGTCAGCAGTTTCCATTGAGTCCCTTGGAATTGTCTTGGTTCATTGCATTGCTGAGAAGAGCTAAGTCTATCGTAGTTGACCATTGCACCGTGTTGCTATTACTATGTACAATGTTCTGGTTCTGCTCACTTCACTAAGCATCAGTTCATATAAGTCTTTCCAGATTTTTCTGAAATCTTCCTCATCAGGTCTTATAGAACAATAGTATTTCATTACATTCATATACCACAACTTGTTCAGCCATTCCCCAATTGATGAGCATCTCCTTAATTTCCAAATCTTTGCCACCACAAAAAGAGTTGCTATGAATGTTTTTGTACATGTGAGTCCTTTCCCTTTTTTATGATCTC
Organism: Gymnobelideus leadbeateri; assembly: GCA_011680675.1. Lineage (NCBI taxonomy): Eukaryota > Metazoa > Chordata > Mammalia > Diprotodontia > Petauridae > Gymnobelideus > Gymnobelideus leadbeateri. The sequence goes on from WOXC01001178.1 coordinate 408,427, forward strand.
TTTGGGATACAGACCTAGTAGTAGGGACAATAAATATTTGTTGAGTGAATTAATGTAGTTTCTTGGGGAGGGATTAATAACCTCTCCTTAAAGTACCTAATCTGAGAACACTTCCATGAGAAGGTAGGGTTTGAAGAAGTTCTCCATTGTGGGAGAAAAGGAGTGATTTGGAAGATTAAAAAGTAGGTTGATTTTGTAAGGATATCAGATGTTATCAGCATAATTTTGGCTATGCAGGTGATGATTAGGTTTTTTGTTGTTGTTTATTTGTTTTGTCTATATCAACACATAAGGACTGTCAGCTGCAGTGTGGAAGGTAGTGAAAGGAACACCTCATTGATGAAATCACAGATCTTTTGAAGGAGTTAGAAGAGAGCCACAGATTTCAGTCCCTTCATTTTAGAAGTAAAGAAACTGAAGCACAGAGAAGTGAAGAATTTTACCTATAGTGTTTAAAGTAGGATTTGAACTCAGGTCTTCTTGACTTTAGGAGCAATACTTTATTCACTGTACCACTTAGTTAATTGGATGGCTTAGACTTCATGGAGCAAGTATAATTTGAACTTGATTTTGAAGATAAGGCAGATTTCAACAAGCAGAAAAGGGAATAATGTAAATATTATTGAAATAATTTAGCCTAATTTATTTTTAATGGACTTGACATCCAACAAGTCCCCTAGCATGGATGGTAAAGTGCCTTATTTTACACAATAATTTCTCTTGAAATTTTTGTGTAACTCTGGTTTTTGTAAAAAACAAATCCCATTTTCTCACTGAGGTATATTATAAATTTAGAAAAGCTTTATCATCATTTTTGGCTTTGATCTGGCACTGTCTTATAAGATTCTTATTTTTTTTGTCCTGACCTCTGTCAAATAGCTAATGATGAATAAATGCTTATCTTTAAAAGGGGACTCTCCTCTGGGGAATTTGTTTGTAAATCAAATGATCCGTCTGCCTGCACAGAGTATGGATCATTTGCCCTAATTCACATGTTTTACAAAGCTAGATTTGTGAATGTTGGATTTCCTAAAGTGAATCTCATCTGCATAGTCTCTAGAACTGTGACAGGTAGCTAGTGGGCCCTCAGAGATTTATTAATGGCATATAATGGAGGCGTGGGTGGGCCTGAAGTTTTTAAGCAATAGTTAGTTCTTGGTTTACAAGTGGCCCACTGAGGCAATTTTGATTTATGAAAGTGGCAAACTGATAGCCCAGGTGACCAAGGGCCACTATTAATAAACAGAACTAGTACAGGCTGCTCAGTACCTAGGCCAAGTTTATATATCTCCACTTTACTCCACCCCACCATCGTGTCTGAACTTAAATTCTAAGGTGCAACTGATGGCAGAAGAGGCAACTAGTTAGAAGATGGCTTTGTCCACTAAGGGATATCACTTCTAAGTATAATGTTGATTTTTCAGGACTGCTGCTTCTGGTAGTTAGGGGAGAGGGGAGAGAGAGAAGATGGAACAAGAAAGAGAATAACCCTTCCTGTGGAAGAGGGATTAGACTTGAATCTACTTGACTCTAGAGGGTGGGACAGAGATTAATGGATTGAAGTTATAAGGAAGAAGATTTTTCCTTTGTGTTATGAAAAAAATTTTTCTCTTGATGAGAACTATGCAAAACTGGAATGGACTGCTTTGGGGCTTAGAGAGATCCCTGTCAGTTGTTGTTGGTCCTTCATTTTTGAAAAGGACCAGTGACATCATGGGGTGATATCTTGACTCATTTGTGAACTGGATTTAAGTGAAGCAGAGCTGCAGCCGTCTCATGCTCTCTTCTAGTCATTGAAGACCAGTGGCAAGACAAACATCAAGACACAGTGGATGATCTTGGTGTCTTCCACTATAAATTTTATAGAAGAGAATGGATAACTACTTGATGGGATGTATATGAAAGGTTTTCCCTTCAGGTAGGGGTTGGACTAGATGATTTCAGAGGCACTTTCCTGCTCTGAAATTCTATTACTCTCTAAGTTGAAAAGTGAGAAATGTTTGTGGAGTGCAAATCATTTATTTGCTCCCACATTCTTGAACTACAGGGTTTTCAGTGTGTGTGTGTGTGTGTGTGTGTGTGTGTGTGTGTGTGTGTGTTAGGAACTTCCAGCAAGGTATATGAGGGAGATTCAGTAATGACTTCTTTATTTAAATTCAAATTCATAACACTTTGCTATTGTATTAAAAATGACAAACATTTATTTATTCTCTGATTTTGTATTTGTGTTTGAGGATACGTTGTTGTTGGTTCTTTAAATTCTAGTGGGGAATCTTAGTGAAGGTCGTTATAAGAAAGGAAGGCAATATCAATCAATCAGTCTAGGAATTTTTAAACTTCTCCTATCTGATTGATTGGCTGTGTTGGGTTTGGGATGCCAATGGGATTCCAGTTCAAAATGTTCAATAGATAGTTGGTGATATAGTACCGGAACTTGCAGGGGGTGGGGATGGGGGGGATAGGCCTGGTTATATAAAATTGGGAATCACTTGTAGAGAAATGATAATTGAATCTGTGGGAACTGATGAGGGCAGTGAGTGAAAAATAAAAGAGTAGAAGAGAAGAGGACCAAGGCCGGAGCCTTATGGCTTAGCCTCAGTAATCCAGCAAAGGATCCTGGAAAGAAGGCAAATATAGAGGAGGAGAACTAAGAGAGAATTATCATGAAAACCCAGAAAGCACAGAGAATCCAGGAGGATAATGTGGTATAGTGTCAGATGCCATGGAGAAGTTGAGAAGGATGAAGATTGAAGAATACCTAGCAGATCTGGCAATTAAAGGACCATCAATAACTTTTGAGAGAGTAGTTTCAGTTTGGTGAAAAGGTCAGAAGTCAGATTGCTAAGGGATGCAAAGGAAGTAAAGTGTTATATTCTCTCTCTCTCTCCTTTCTCCTCCCCTCCTCAAACTCATTAGATAAAATGGTGACCTATTTTGATTTAGGGGAACCCAACACCCAGTATGTTCATAAGGGCACAATCTAATCACCTGCTTGAAAAGGACAGGTCAGAAATTGTAAAAATCAAACAAAAAACCAAAAACAACTGAAAAAATAAGAAGTCAGTGATTTAAATGTCTAAAGTAAACCCAGACTGAAGGTTGGAAAGTCAGTTGCTTTGAGGCAGAACATTGTTGCTCCCCAGAAAAAAGTGATGTTATCTTTAAATGAGAAGAAATATAGTTCCAAAGGAAACTTGAAGCTATCATATCAACTTGGTGATATTTTGGAGAAAATGTGTGCTAGGCAGTGGAATAAAGGATTAAACTTTCCAGAGCAGGCATATGTTTGGTACGTGTTTATCCTACCTTCCTAACTTCTGATGACAGCAGACTCCATTTAGAGTATGTGTCTCTGTGTGTGGAACAAACTGACCTTGAGTCAGGGTATTTGCTTAGCACCAATAAACATCCTTAATGAACTTCTGTTTGCTGAAGACATTTGTTGAAAACTTTGCTGTTGCTGTTCTCGTGTCACACTTGTATGATAGTGATGAATGTGGAATTCACTAAACAATGCAAAAGCAGCACCATAATGGGTAATTTTTATTTCATCTAAAAGGTTGCTCTACTTAGAGTGAGCAATTTCTTCATTCCATGGTAACTTTTTTTGTTCACATAATGAGACTTTCTTAGCAGTATGGCAGGACTGGAATTGTACTTCCTAAACCTTATTTGTATCAAAAGCATCACTAAAGAGAAACACCTATTTTTACAATGAGCAGCCTCAGCTTACTGTAGCTGATTGGACTGGGTGGGATGAGAGAGGTAGGGGGAAAAGAAAATGAGGGAAAGAAAGGCACCTCAGAATTCTATAATGTTGAACTGTTGAGATAGAATATATATCATGTGTTGTGGTTATATAATGAGTGCCAGATTCTGCCCTCAACTACTTCCTGCTAACTAGAGAAGGTTAGTAAGAGTAGAGTTAGTTTTGGTGGTTTGGGGATGATTTTGACTGTGGAAGACTGAACTTTAAAGGGTTATCCTAGGACACAGTGTGGGTCATTTGAATGGTACACAAATCATTAGTTAGAAATGTTCCAGGAGTCCTAGTCTACATGAACAAATGAGTTCCCTTGTACTCTTCATCAAATCTTCTAGGAATCTTTACTTCCCCATCTGTATCATACTCTTTCAAATATATTAAGAAACTTTAAGTCGGGTATCAGATTCCCTGGAGTCTAGAATCATCTCAGGTCATCCCATTTTGGAAAAAGAAGAATGCTAAAAAAAGGAAATCTTCATTACCCCCACTATTATAGAGTCTACATTACCCCATCTTTTTGCTAAAACATTATATGAATCATTGAATAACTAACTAGGAAATGAATACAGCTCCTACCCTAGCCAAGAAATGGTGGTGGTTTTATAAGTTTATAGCTGTAAAGGATATGTTATCATCTAGTACAAACAATTAATTTTATAAATTAGGAAACTGATTCCTGGAGGCCTCAAACTGCTTGTAATCAATAGACCTAGAATTCAAAACCAAGGACCCTAATTCCAAATTCACTATTTTGTTCCCATTATACCTCCGAATAAATCTCTTATACTTTATAATTGCTACTTTTAAAAGCACTTTTATTTGATTCTCTCCAGAATCCTGTGAAGCAGACCGGGCAAGTATCCATATCCTTATTAAACAGACATGGAAATAGAAATAAAGAGAGAGGCTCTCATGATTTACCTAAGGCAATCTAGCCAGTCAGTAACATTTATAGCACCCTATTCACTCCATTCTGTTCTTTCTACCACACTACATTGCCCTATATTGGGTTATATAATAAAGTATATATTCTTGTGGTTTTAGTAATATCATCTTCAGAGTGTCAAACATTTTTCCCAGTTAGGAGTTCCAACTTTTCTCATTGTGAGAGCCCCTCCTTCTATTTAAGCAGCATAACGTGGTGGGAAAAGTGCTAGGTTTTGAACCTAGGAAAGATCTGAGTTCAAATCCTACCTTCAATACATAGTAGCTCCATAATTCCAAAACAGTTCATTTACCTTTCCTAAATATTAGTTTTCTCAGCTATAAAATAGGAATCATTCCTGAAGTATTTATCTCATAATTCAGTCAATTAGCATTTATAAGGTTGTAAAGATCACACGAGATGTCATATTAAGTGATATCTGTGTGTAGATATCTATGAACATAGATAGCTGTCTATATCATTATATATGCTATTAATATTCATTATTTTGTTTTAAACAAGCTCTAACCAAATCCTCAACATTCCAGACACATAATACATGTGCATTGCTGTACACAGGAGGCCATTTTAAAAAGTGGTATAGCAATGTCAGTTATGATGATGATGATGACGACGACGACGATGATGATTCTGACAATGATATACAAGATCATTTGGATGATGGAGAAGCTCGTGGAAGAAATACCTCTTGGCAGGCTATTGTGGTAGTCCAGGTAGTTTGTAGTAGTAACAATAATAATAATTAGTCCCATTAACTGAGACTCTTTCTTTAAAAAATGTCTATTTTCATAGTTTTCCCTCTTGCTTTCTCGGGCACTCAGGGAGTGATTTCCTTTTGCATCTTGTAGAATAGAAGTACCAAGACAGAGAGCCAACTCCTTTATAATAATGGTGGATGGGAGTAGGAAAATCTGGCTGCCTAGCAATCTCCCTTTTCTACCATAGTCTGTTAGGGTGCAATAGGACTTAGCAATACATTTAAACTTTGCAAATCAGTTAGAAGAGTTATGTGTGTGGAATATCTCACAAGAAGGGGATTCTCTATATGGATTTTTACTCTTTTGACTTTAACATATGTGGGAATGTCCCCTCATATTATACTATTCTGTCTCTTCAGTATACAGTCTGGGAACAATTTGGCAGAGCCTTAACTTCCTTTGCTTTCATACTCAAGACATTTATCCCTGGCTGCTTACAAATATTTCAGGTAGGGGAATAGAGGTTAAATGACTCACACAGGGTCATACAGTTAGTGTCTGAGGAGGAATTTGAATGCAGTTCTTCCCAAGTCCAAGACCAGCACTCTGTATTATAACACACTGCCTTCTTACTAAAATTGGAGTCATTTGATAATGGGAGACCATTATCAGAATAACAAAGACATTAACAAACTTTCAGAAGACTGTTCATTCTTAAATACCTCTTAGATCACTAATCCAACCTCTGAAAAATAGCATCTACTTAAGATTATTCTGCCCTCTCAAAACCATCTAGAGAAGATAAAGGGAGAATAGAGTGAGGAGTAAAACAGATTCAGAACATTTCTTAATGTCAATTGATAAGAATGAGAAACAGATGTAAAAGCCATCTTGGTGTCTGTCTTTCTAGACCCTTAGTAAAAAACCGATGGTGCTGACTTTGTAAGTAATACTTCAGAAGGGGAAAAAGTTGAACTATAGAAACAGTGCAACAAGGAGAAAATTAGACACACCTCTAAATGAGGAGATTTTAACAAATCCCACTGTCTTGCTGGCAGCAACCAACATATGACAGCCAAATGAATGTCAAGCATTTTATCGGTATGTAACCCATTTGTGATTCTTTGCCTGGCGCCTGGTACTTGAGCCAAGTCAGGAGGAAGTTATCAGTAGCACAGAGTTCCCAGGCTCTGTCCTGGTCCACAATGAGAAAGTCCAGTGGAAGCCCACACATTTAGGCAGCACCATAGACCAATTCTTACAAGTTGTAGAATAAGAGTTAGTAGGGATCCAGAGCAAACTTGGTTTCTTGCTTAGTTTTCCAAATGTCAAAACACAGTAGTGACTGGAAAGTCTTTCTTGAGTCAGTTGATAGGACCTAATATTTTGCCACAATCTTCAAAGGCACAGTTTTAAAGGACATTAAATTTGTCAGTCCTTGCCTACCCATTGGCCAGTGTGTCTACTGTTGAGCTAAGGTACCTTTTCCTTCATGAGCACTGCTTACATCTACAGTTTTCATGTATATTTGATAGTATCTAGGGAGAAGCATGGAGTTGTGGGGTGGGGGAACTGAATAACAGAACATTACTCACAGAAGGAAAATATTCCCTTTTTCCTAAGACTTTCCTGATGAGGTAATCGTTTTTAGACAGCCATGTGACTAATGTACAAAGGCTCAAAGTTAGTGCCTTGTCTAACACTCTGATGTTAACACTTTGTCAGAAAACTAAGTCTCCAAAGCCAGGTTGAATAATGCCAAACTGATAATAGTAAAAGGCAGCTGTTCCAAAATGAGTTTTTAATTAAAAAAATTAATGCCCATCTGGTTGAGCAAGTAGCTTTATTGAGAAGAGAAAATGAAACAGAAGTCAAATGAAACAATTTCTCTTTGTCTAACATGTGTTTGAATTACAGTTAACTATGACTGACCAAAACCTGGACTCCGATTTATGGAGAAGAGAGTTGGGAGAATATATTTTTGCACCTTTTAGAAACTAGTTACCAAGAAATTACAGCATTTAGGGTATCATGACAATAAAAGAGGTTTATCTTTGCTGTCAAGTGGCTAGAGAATTTTGCAGGGGTGTGGGACAAAGGAGGAGACAAATATTTGAGGCCAGAGATGCTCAGCCTAAAGCTGAACAGTGAACTAGAATGGTACAGGAAAATCATCATTCTTCCTGAGTTGGCTGTGGCTGTAGCTGTGGCACACCCTCTGTGATGGCACCACTCCCTCACTTCCAAGTCAGCCCACAAAATAGTGGGAAAAGAGCCAGGATCCGAAGCTGCTCTTGGAGGCATTGGTTTCAGTCCTCCAGTATGCCAACCATCTAGTAAGGAAAGGCTGTGCACTTGAAGATTTGGAAATACTAATGATCTGGTGATTGCACTGATGGATCCCCATTATACTATTGAAGACTTCAAAGGTTTGAACTCATACTATATGTAGCAAAAGTTAATACATGCGAGGTGTCAGGTGGGCTATGTATTACTTCTCTTTAAAGATAAAAGGAAGATGAGGGAATTTCTATTAAATCAATGTTAAACTGATATAATTCATGGCTATGTAATTATAATATGCTACACGTTAGAATGTTTATGTGGATTTTTTGTACAAAATATGCTTTACATATACATAACTGGAAAACATGTATATTATCTATAGATATAACACATTTATTCATTGAGTAGAAAACCCCATTCTTTTCTTTTTAGCAAAAGCCTCAAAGGGTCTGTTCATTTTTTGATGTGAATTCCTTCTCTTGAAGAATTTGTTTGGAGTTGTCATAGATTCTCGGTGGGCTCCTATTAACCATAATTCTGCCAGTTTCTTCTCCTTCATACCCCATTGTCATTCTAATTCCATTTCTGATTATAGATTTATCGGAATTAGAATTAAATGAGAAACAATTTGGAATCAGATATTCTCTCTGGACTCTTTTTAAAATAGCTGTTATGCTTTACCAAAAAAATACTCTGTAACTTGGCTAGCCACAGGAGAAACATGGCTTATTCTTATGAGGGTCACAAGGGACGGCTGCTAGCATTGTCTCCATCAGACAGGGCTTCCAAATCAAGCTAACACAAACACATTGGATGCACCATGGAAGCCTACAGACCACAATGAGCAGTAGGGAGCCTAACTCCCTTGACACTGGAGCCCTTGAGATGAGAGAATATAACTTCTCAGTATATCCAGAATAACATGTGACTTAAGGCAGAAAGAACATATACTCCCTGCCCTTTTCTTTACTTTCGATTTCTCTGTTGTTTTTCCTTTACACACATTAATTTGGGGAGTTACAGGTATCCTGAATGCTTGTCATTGGCAGCTATACTTTTTATTTTGCCTTCCTTCCAAATGTTTTGAAGCATGAACAGTCTAGGTAACATGCACCAACATGTGTCTATGTGTTAAGAATGACTAAAGAGTTACAGGCTGATATCCTTGGTTTGTAGTCAAGGTATAATGGTGGCTGTTTGTGTTAGAAATCCCCGCCACCCCCACATATGGCATAAGCAAACATTATTTTGCATAGGAAATGAAGATGTATAAGCTTGATAATGCAGTTTGATTTTCTTTATTGACTCAAATAGTAGTACATTTACTGGAAAAGGGGAAGCTGACAAACACTAGAATTACAAAATTTAAGGCTGACAATGGACCAGTGAAGGGAATAAGCCAAGAGCTGCCTCCCAGATTTATTCCTCCTTCTCAACTCCTTCCAAATTCCTGTCTGTAATCACCTGAATTCTGGAGTTGGCCTGCTGCCAAGGATGGTCCATTCTGAGAAGAAGCTCTATTGGTTTTTCTTTGGCATTGTGGGCTATGAGGTAAAATTATGAATGTTAAGAATTATATTAATATTTATTAGGAAGGATCAATTTTTTCCTTAATTCTTATGCCTACATGTAAACCAATACTTTTATAGTATATATGTATGTGTGTATATTTGTACATACACGTGAGTGTATATATGTATTTACATGTGTACATGTAGTATTGACAGAAAATACATTGATATTTAAATTTTCTGTGTTCCTTGCTATCCTAAGAACACTGGACCTTTTCATTTCAAGGGAGGTTTATTATTTGTAAAAAAGAAGTCATGATAATTGCATTTCCATAACACTTTAAAGTTCACAAAGCACTTTCCTCCTAACAAAGCTGTGAGATGGGTAGTATAAGCATTATTACCCCTATTTTATAGGTGAGGAAATTGAGGTTTAAATAAGTAAAGCAGTATGCTCAAAGTCATATAGCTAGTTAAGTGGCAAAAAATGGTACTGAAATCCAGATCTGAAGCATCTTGAAAGAGACCATGATGTAAATATATAGTAGGTTATAAATCTCAGTGTTTTTAAGAGTCAAACTGAAAATGAGTAGACTTTATTTTTTTGTTCCTTCTTCCCCACCCTTCCCCATGACATATTTTTAAAAGTATTTGGAATCATTGCTTACTGCCAGCTGGAGTCTCCAGAAAGTGTATCTGCAGAAGGCTAAACAGTTGACTGGAATCACAGTCATAATTTTAAAGTGGAAGCTGGCAAACCTGTTTTAGAGAGGGGGGAAAAGCACACCTTATACACAGAAAATAAGAGGTTTCATTGTAACTTACAGAATTCTCATGAAAAAATTTTAAATTAATGGCTATGTAGTGAACAGTCAACTAAGCTATAGAGTTATTTGGTATACTCAGTAATCAGGGTCCTAAATACTTAAAAGAAATTTCCACATTATCCTCCCACTTTGCTAAAGGAAATGTCTAATGAAATCTTCCTTCTGTCCTTAGTCCTTGAAAGGACAAAAGAACTAAGAGTTTCCCCTCAGTTTCCCCATTGGTAAATAGGGATTATTATGCTTGCATTATTGACTTCCCGGTGGTTATTGGGAAAACATTTTTAACCTCAAAGAGCTATGTAAAAGTAAGTTATTATTATGATACTTCCCTTCAAATGTACCAAACTGTATTATCAGCTGTTTCCTATATTAGTATTGATATCAGTATTTTGGTGGGGGTTAGCTTGTAATTTCATTGGCATAATGAGAATAAGGAAAGCCCCTACCAATGCAGTTTTGTACCTACTCCACAGATGGTTTTAGAAATGCCTTGGGCATTGTGAACTTAAGGGACTTGTCTAGGGTCACATAAACAGTATATAGCAGAGGTAAGTCTTGGACCCAGCTCTTCCTGATTCCTAGGCTGCCTCTCTATCCACTGCTCCATGTTGCTTCTTCTGAGCTTGGGGGCTCAATTAATAGAGTGCTGAAACTGCAGTCAGGAAGCCTTGAATTCAAATCCAGCCCCAGACATTTACTAACTGTATGACCTTGGCAAGTCACTTAACCTCTGCTTACTTCAGTTTCCTCAACTGTGAAATGGGGATAATAAGAACAAATGAGATAATATTTGTAAAACACCTAACCTAGTGCCTGGCACACAGTAGTTGCCATGTAATTGCTTATTCCCTTTCCCTTTTCATAAACATACCACATACGGAATAGCCTCAGGCTTTTGCTCACCCACCCTCTTCCCCTTTAGCTGGAATGCCCTACCTACCACATTCTACAACCCTACCTACTCAATTCCCACTTATTTTTTAAGACCCAACTTAGTCCTTCTTCCATGAAGCTTCTTGAAGCCTTCCCTTGTTCTAGCCAGTGATAATCTGCTTTTCCCTATCCTGTATGCACCTCTCTCATTCCACTTTCCTGTTTCTACATTGTGTTATGGGTATTTGTGTACATGCCTCATCACCCCTTCTTATGAGACTGGAGTGGAGGTTGACCTGCATTATTCATCTTTGTTCCAACCCCAGTGACTAGCATATAATAATAGGTGCTCTATAAACAGCTGTTGAACTGAATTCCAGATAATAAATGACAGTTTAGGAATGTGCATCTCTAATGTCTTCTGTATGCCAAGTTAGGCATCTTGCTTGGGAGATATATGTGTAGAGCTTCAATTCAATAAACATTTATTGAAGGGCAACTAGGATTCAAATTCAGAATGTTGAGAATGAGCAGAAATTCTCATTGAATTCCATTCATGTTTCTAAATACATAAATATATTTTTTCTAAACACATATATTTTAAGTAGATAAATGTATGTCAGTAAGTAGATATATGTATGTTGTTGTTTCTGACAATATAAATATATATTTTAAGTATATATATATATATATATATAAGAATATATACCCACAGATATATACACATAAACATATACACATCCTAAATGCATGCACGCCCTATGACTGTGAGCTCCTTGAGAGCAAAGACCACTTTTTGTCTTTCTCTGTATTCCTAATGCTTAGCACAGTGTACACAGTGTACAATAGGTGCTTAATAAATGTTTGTCCACTTGACAACATACACAGATCAGATCCTTAGGAAGGGAGCCAGAGAGAAACAAACAATAACATTCTTTTTTTTTTTTTTTTGGTTCCATATGAAATAGTGAAAATAGCTGGGCAGATTTTTCATTTTGAAGGTTTAGGAGCAGCAGTCCCTGTAAATGAATTCTGCCAATGAATGTGCCTGGCAAGTCAATCAAAGAATGGGGTGAATCAGTTCCCTGGAGCAGGTCAGAAGAGTAAGAGTGAAAAACCAAACTGAATAAGATGGGAGAATCCCAATGGAATTCAGTGATGTTAGAATTACTCAAGAAGAGAATGAAACTTCATTGAGAATTTTTTAATCTGGCCTTGATTTTGTGAGGCACACCTCCTGCACTGTCCATTTCTGATGACACTGAAGAATCCTTGAAGGCTTTATAGGTTTGGAAGCTGCTACTACCTGGCATTATTCTTTTTGATGCTCCATACATTATTAACCATACATTATTCAGGCATGAAATATGGAGTGCTATAAAGGGCTCAAAATGCAAGGTATGTAGGATACACAATTTCCACAGTGTGGGATTAGCAGTTCAATTGAATATATTTATTGTCAGTGAGGCAAAGCTCTTGAATTTTCTAAAGCAATGAAATGAACCATTTCCCCCACTTTCAACTATGTGAATCCATCTGATGTTACCACCAAAGTACATACCCAATTTTTGATACATTTAAGCAACTGGTTTCACTTTTGAACTCAGCCTCACCCCAGTTTAATGATCCTTTTCTGATTAGAATCTTGTGTTAGGAAGGATGTACACGATGAAATGTCCTCCACTCTGTATTGGGCATTCTATGAGACAGAATCTTCTAAACTTCTCTTAATGTATGGCCCTGTAATTGATGCTGTTCAGAGTAAGTTAAATGGATATATAGTTCTTACCCTCTAGAATGTATAATCGAAGAAGGACCATTTGGAAGATATATAGACCTAAGAGAGACATGAGTTACTGCACAGACCTTGAAAAGAACATTTAATAAGCCAATATAATGGGTAAAGCAAGGGACAAGTTCCTGTTTGGATATAGTATTTGGAGCCTTACATGTTTAGACAGGGTGGGGTGCTTGCTCCTTCTTTTTCAAATCAGAGGCTCAGCAAGAAGAATCAAGATTTCAGAATGATGTAGGAACAAGCAAGACTTGACTAGCTAGAATTTAAAGTATGGTCTAAGATAGTGGCATCAAACTCAAATAGAAATGTGGGCCACTTAACTATACATAAGGATCTCTGTAGGTCATATATTGACTTAAATATATATCTATTAACATTATCTATGTTTTATTATACTTTTATTTATTTTGTCAAATGTTTATATTATAATCTGGCTTGGTGCACTTGGAAGTGTTGTAGGCCACATGTGGCCTGCAAAGGGCATGCTGTGACACTTTTGGTCTAGGAGAACTTGTGAATAAAGTCACTGGAAGTTAAAAGACACCATGGACCAAGAGGACAAATTTAGATTATGAATCATTATTGTATCGTGGAAAAAACACTGGATCAGGAATTAAGAAACTTGGGTTGTTGTCTTGATTCTGATGTTTAAGTCACTGTGGCTTTGGAGGCAGTTTTATCTTCCCTGTGGACCACAATTTTGTATCTGAGGTACACTTAGATGTTAAAATGGACCTATGATCTCAGTAAGCTGAGTATTCCGTATAGTGAAGCCAAATACAATCCATCCATACCTGCCCATCCTGTGAGCGTTTTGTTCATGCCCTCCCATAAATTTACCATGGGGGAATCACCTAGGGAATCACCTTCCTTATATTATCTTGACATTGAGAAGATATCACTGGAACACAATGGTTGGGATGATTATCTCCATTTGACTAGACAGTCTTCTTATTTTTCACTTACACAGTTTCTTTGATGATATTCTTTACATTTCTTTCTTAATTCCTTGTTTGTTTTGTGATGAAGTCTGCTCTCACCCACACTGTCCTTTTGGGAGAATCTCAGTGGTGAATTCTCCAGAGACCACAGTGTTCTGTGACTTAAGGGAGTTTGAGTAAATGATCTCCAAAGTTCCTTTTTCAACTTTGAGGTTCACTTTGCAGTCTCATAGGAGTGCTAATAACTAGAGCTCTTCTCCCCTGCTGTTTGGAGATCTCTTATTGCCTCTAGATGTAAGGGACTATGAATTGTTTAGGGTTTTGTTTTTTTTTTCTTGCCAAAACTGTTGCTATGGAGTAGATTTGAAGCTAACCTGTTGTCTAGATCACTCAAAAATTTATAGTCATTATTCAAACTCTTGACAAATCTCCTCAAGGCAGCCTTTTCTGGATATTAAAAACCTATTAAAAACCTCACATTCCTGTGACCTATCCTGGGCATCATTGGAAAATCTGGATCTTTCAGAGCTCAGTTTATGTCCCACTTCCTTCATGAAGCCTTTCCAGACCACTCTAGTCCCCACACTGGTCTTCCTTACTTTGAACTATTTATCACACCCTTATCTGCAAATGCCCTGCCCATAGGAAATGCTAATTTTAATCTCTGAAATCTTTTTTTTTTTTTTTTGCTGTGTGTTTTGTTTTGTTTTCTCTTAAGGACCAGCTTTAACCCCAAATCACTCTGGTCCCAGACGGTGCCCTACTTGGTCACTGTCTGGGCCCTGATTGGCTCAAAATGAATGTAAATAACAATTGTTTCTGTTTTAGTCAGAAACCCTGAGGGTCTTCCCCTCCCAGATCATTTATTTTTAAAGAGGTCACATTCTTTGCCTCATTTTTTAAAGCCTTAATCACTGAATGGTGCTGTTAAAGACTTTAGTTTAAAAAGACTCGCACTACATCCTGGGCCATCTCCAGTCGTCCTGATCCATATCTGGCCACTGGACCCTGATGGCTCTGGAGGAGAAAGTGAGACTGGTGACTTTCACTGCTCTCCTTCACTTAAATCCAATTCACTTGCATATCGTGGCTTCACCTCCCTGACGTCATGGTCCTCTTTGAGAAGAAAGGGCAATTAGCCTCAGCAAGCAAAACTGCAGCAGCTGCAGCAACAATAAGTATTTATTTGGAGCAGCTCTGCTTGGTTTGAACTCTTAAGAAACACAATTCCCCACCCCTCTCATCATCATACTGCTTACTTCAGTTTTGGATAGTCAAGACCTTGCTGACTCTTTCAGCTCAGATTACAAGACTGCAGGATGGACCCCTAAAGTCTGCTGAAAGCTTTTCTTTATTGAGTTCTGGGCTTGGACTCTCCCGCTCATTCTCCACTCCCCATTTGCAACTATGCTTGGTTTTGACTCCATGAAACATCTTGACTTCATGCCAGGTAACCTCTGGTGTCCCCCTTCTCCCCCTTTTCAGCTTCCTTGTCTGTATTGTCTTCCTCCATTAGATTGTAACCTCCTTGAAGGCAGGAACTATCTTTTTCTTATTTGTATCACTAAAACTTAGCACAGTTCCTGGCACATAGTAGTCACTTAATAAATGTTTATCAAATTAATTAATCATCTGCTCCTTTTTATTCCCTTTGTTTCACATCTCTCCAACCTAGACAGATTACTCCTATGGAAGCAGTGTGATGAAGTAGAAAGAAATCTGAACTTGGAGTGAGAGGACTTAAGCTTAAATGCTACCTTACTAGATTGCTTGTACCCAGTAATAACACTTGCTAGAAGCAATTAGGTAATATAGTAGGTAGAGCACTGGGCCTGGAACTAAGAAGATCTGAGTTAAAAATTTGACCTCTGGCACTTATTAACTACATGAGCCTGGGTAAGTGACTTAAATGCTTTCTGACTCAGTTTCCTCAGTTGTAAAATGGAGATAATGATAGCCTCATGCCTGTTCTGAGGATAAAATGAGCTAATATCTCAAAAGTATTTAACACAGGATCTGGCTCTTGTAAATAGTAAATAATTTGGCTAATATAGAAATATGTTTTGCCTATCTTGATATCTTGTATAATTAATATAATAGCTTACCTTCTCAATGGGTGGGGGAGGGTCTGCAGGAAGGGAGAGAATTCAGAACTCAAATTTTTTTAAATGAATGTTAAAATAAATAAAATAGAATTCTATGATACTAAATTTAAAAAAAAAATAGTAAATGCTTGTAAACATTTTCTTCCTTTCCTCTTCCCTTCTCCCTACTATTTGTTTGACCTCAAACAATCTAATTAATCTCTCTGTGTCTCAGTTTCATTATCTGTATTAGAACATGCTCTGGTTTTAACATGTCAACCCCACTCTCACTGCTGAGTTGTATCCCCAGTGTGGCTGCAAAGTCCCGTCAAGTAAGGGTTAGGGGATGTGTTTTCTAATGGTGTGTCCCTTTCCCCTGTTGGTTATCAATGTTACTAATTAGTCAGCCAGGCCCAGATAGCTTTTTAGAAATTAGTATTTATGAGAGAAGTATGGTTGGTGCCAAACATCCCCCCCCCACCCCTGGCCCCCAAGTCTGTGTGCCACTCTCCACCAATGCATCCAGGATGCATGGGAAAGTGGACCCAAGTCTTTAGAATACATGTGACAAAGAGATGAAATGTTCCCCTTAGCTTGGTATGGCATTTCTGCTGGGACCAATTCAAGAGTTTTGAATCTGCATAAGAAATTGAATTATGTAGCTGATTTATACAGTGGCAACACAGCCAGGACTTAAATTTAGGTTTTATAGTTGAAGTCTGGCTTTCTTTCTACATTGTTGTTGTTCAGCTACTTCAGTCATGTCTGACTCATCAAGATCCCATTTAGGGGTTCCTTGGTAGAGATACTGGAGTGTATTGCCTTTTCCTTCTCCAGCTCTCTATACAGATGAGGAAACTGAGGTAAACAAGGTTCAGAGGCTTGCCTAGGGTCACACAGCTAGTAAGTGTATGAGGCCAGATTTGAATTTAGGAAGATGAGTCTTCCTGACTTCAGGCCTGGGGCTCTATATCCTGAACCACCTAACTGCCCCTTTCCACTGTTACCAACCAGTAAAATAAAATGCCTGGACTGACTTCTTACCTTTCTAGATTTCTTACACCTGACTTCCCTTCACACCTTCTATAATCCAGTTTACATTCAATACACAATCTCTCCCAGCTCAGTGCCTTGGTACCAGCTGTACCCCATGCCTAGACTGCTCTACCTCCTTACTTCCACTTTCCTTCCAGACAGCTCAAATCCTGCTTTTTTCCTGTTCTCTCTAGCTGCTAATGCCTTCCCCTTTCAGATTACTTTCATACACTCTCTGTATATGTCTTTTATGTACCTAGATATCTACATATTGTTTTCCCCATTAGAATGTTATGTTTCTTGAAAGTGGGGGGCTTATTGTTTTTATTCTGTTTAAACCTCAGTCCTTAGCATATTGCCTGGCTTGTAGTAATCATTTAATAGATGCTTATTGACTGATGACATTAGATGGAGTTGAACTACAATATGTTCCAGTGTGACCTGAACCATTTTTAAATGTGATTGGAATGGGGCAAGTAGGTGGCACAGTGAGTAAGAGTGCCGGCCTCGGAGTTGGGATGACCCGAGATCAGATCCTGCCTCAGAAAATGAGCGCCCACACACAAATAATGACTGGCCGTGTAACCTTGAGCAAGTTACTTAACCACAATTGCTTTAAAAATTAAAAAAAATGTGATTGGAATATATTTAACAAAATTACTAAAAATACAGTAAAATGTAGACATTTAAAAATTTTTTAAATTTAAAACTAAGTCAATATATGACCCACAGGTATCTTTATATATAGTTTAGTGGCCCCCATTTCTATTTGAATTTGACACCATTGATTTAAGGAACCTCAAAGTTTCCATGATTCTAGTAAATATTCTCTAAGTACTTTTTGATTGCTGATTAACTAGTAACACATAAACAGCCTGGTACAATGTACAGGCCTCTCATAGAGTATAATCTCATCTAAACCCAGGGAACTTGAATGATGATGAATGTGGTTCTCTGCCCTTGCAAAGGTTTCAAGGGTATATAGTGATTAAAAGTTAATATTTTCACACACAAGTAAATACTTCCTGCTATGCCACTTACAGTCCTTAATTATTTTGTTAGTATGAATAAACTGGCATTTGTATTTTAAGACTCTGAAATAAATGATCATGTCCAATGCACTTGATGGTTTATTTGACCTAATGGTCAGTCAGCAACATTAATTGAGTGTCAGCTATTTGCAGAACATTGTCCTAGGTGCTATGGGAGGATACAAAAGAAGTAGAAGGCAATCTTTGCCTTCTAGAACCTTATAGTCTAATAGGGTACAAAAATGCACGTGAAACCACTGATGATTGCTTTAGACATAATCAAATCCAAATCCCTTGTTTTACAGATGAGGAAACTGAGACAAGGGAAATGACTTGGCTAACATCAAAGGACTAATTACATGAGTAAGGGATTAAAACTCAGGTCTTTGGATTCCAGATCCCTCTTTCTACTCTATACTGCATCTTAGAGTGAATGAATGATTACAGAAGTAATGAAAGAAGGGTAGAAATATTGGTAATGAGAAAATTATTGTGTAGAGAATCAGAAATGATTACTCCTGAAATACTTCCTAAAGATGAGTTTTAAAGTGGTTTTTTAAATGAGAAAACATTTATTAAGTACTTCTAATATACTAGGTGCTGTGCTAACCTCTGGAGATACAAATTATACCAGCAAAGAAGTCTTTGCCTTTGAGGAACTTACATTGTATTTTTCTAAAATTTATTGATATGTTTTGTTTTTATATTACAAACATTTACAGATTGCCTTCACTCCATGAAAAGTCTCTTATAACAAAGTAAAACAATTTAGTAAAGTTGTAAATGCAGTGACATCATCAGAAAATGCATGCAACAGTTTGCATTTGTGTCGACCACGCCCACGTCTCTTAAAAAAATTGGCAACAGCTATTTTTTTCCCTCTTACTACCATCCCATTGAAAAAAGAGTAAAGAAAGACAAATTCCTTGGAACAAATATGTATAGTCAAGCCAAACAAATTCCTTCAGTGGCTGTATAGAAAAACATGCTTGTCTCATTCTGTACCTTAAATCTATCAACCTCTCTGTTATTGATAGCATGTTTCATCATTGGTCCTCTGGAATCATGAATAGCTATTGTATCGATCATAGTTGTTACAGCTTTCAAAGTTGTTAGTTTATACAGAAACAACACCATAAAAAACAATTCTCCTTGTGCTGTTCACTTTATTCTTCATTAGTTTGTAAAAGTCTCTTTGTTTTTTAAAGCAATTGGAGTTAAATAACTTGCTCGAGGTTACACGGCTAGTAATTTATGTGTGGGTGCTAAGTAACTGAGGCCAGAACCTATCCCAGTTCCTCCCAACTCCAGGGCCCAGCACTCTTACTCACTGTACCACCTAGCTGCCCCAGTAAAAGTGTCTTTTTAAATAAAAAGTTTATAAGTTTATAAAAATCTTTTTTATGAAACTTTAAGTTTACAAAAGTCTTTTTTTTGAAGACAATAAAGTTATGGAGTCTGCAGAAAGCATGAGACAGGATAGTTTAAATGATTTTTAAAAATAATTTTAAAGCAAGTTGACAGGATTCATTAAAGATGAAAAAGACACTGAAAATATCCAGTTCTTCACAACCACTATTGTGCATTTGGAAGATGAGAATAAAGATTTGGATTTTTTTTTTTAATTTCATTCAAGTCATTGACTTCCATGCCATTGATTTGTTTTCTTTTTGTTGATGTGACATAGACTTTTGGCAAGTAAAAGATTAACAGGAAGTAAATCAGGAAATAAATTTCATTATCCTAATTTCATATTTATATAAGTACTTTACAAGGTTCTTTCTGAATAATAGTCACAAATACTTACTGATACAAGTATATATCACTCACTTGTTGAAGTTGAGAAAATTCAGGAAAATTGTATGATTTGCCCTAAGTCAGAGGTCTAGTTAGTAGTAGAGCAAGACTTGTTCAAGGTTCAAATTCAGATCTTTGGACTGCAAAATGTAGCATTTTTTCCACCTCATCACGTTCCCTCTTCATACTTCATAATCATAAAAGATTGGAAAGAAATTTAGGCATTGTCTAGTCTGAGAGAGGAAGTGTGGCAAAGTGGAGAGAGGGAAGGAAGGGAAAGAGGAGAGCACCCACTGTGTGCCAGGCACTCTGCTAAGTGTTTTACAAATATCATCTCCTTTGATATTGATAGAAAGCATGGCTGGACACATGGAGGATCTAGGTTTGAGTCTTGCCTCTGGCATATACTTGTCATGTGACCGTGGGCAGGGCATGTGCATTACAGGGCATCTCAATGCCCCAGGCAACTTTCTGGGGTTGTAAATTGCAGAGAAGGTACTCATCCCCATACACTTAAGTAGAGGGAGCTTTCTCATCTGAGGAGCTCTGTAAATCCATAAAAAAGTCACAAGTCCAGTCCCTTTTCCCAGCCTTATCCCTAGCCTACTCTAATAGTTACAACTGAGGAAAGAAAAAAGACTTTCTACTTTTATTTGGATCATTTTTCTTCCATTGCCTTTTCCCTAGGCTTGAGTTTTATCACACTTCTAATATTTCCTTTCTATTCTTTTAGGTATGGCAAAAACTAGAATATTTTGTAGAAAAGAAATATTCCATTAGAGATATGCCCATCCCAAATGTTGATGGGCTGATAATACTCATTTGAACATGGCTGTACTCAGTTTCTCCCCTAGAGTTAACAATCTGTATGTTTATAAACTTTTTGTTGATTAAGTTTAGGGTTATTTAAGAGTGTAGAATGAAGAAAGAGAGAAAAGGTTGAGATGTTTTGTTTGGATCATAAGATCATAGATTTAAAACTGGAAGGAATCTCAAAGGTCATTCAGTCCAGTTCCTTCATTTGACAGATAGCAAGATGCTACAGCCCAGAAAGGTTGTTACATGTCCAATATCACACAATGGGTGTCAGAACTGAATTCAACCTGGGTCCTTTTTCCCATATAGTATGGAGAAAATGAAACAATAGATGGGCAAGTTATTTTGGAAAAAGTAAGATCTAGATAATTATATAGAACTCAGCCATATTTGGAAGTAAGCTGTAGGATTTAAAGGGAGTAAGAATGACTATCTTTCTCTCATAGTTTCTTTGTTGGTACTGCCAAGAAAACTGAAATTCTAACTTCATTCATTCCTTTGGATTAAAGCACTGAAGGCTGCTTTACTAACTCCTGTGTTTCTCTGGGGTTGGTCTAATATTATTATTATCAGTTATTAGCAATTTATAAATTATTTTATCAAGTTAGCCTATCAGGACCTTCATGTAAAGGGATAGAATACAAGAGGAGCAAATTTTGATGTGGATAGAGAGACTGAATGGGTGGTTGAAGACACTGAACCCTGCATAGGGAATGGAGTGCTAAATTGGGGATGGGGAGGATTGTGAAAAGAAGGAAGGGATGCAGAAAGTTGAATGGAGGGGCACAGAAGATAGGCTTCATCAACTTAAAAGTCTTTCTGATGGTCAACTTGAATGTAAAGTGTTTGTTGAAATTATTTTTATCCTGTTGTACAGTGCCAGCATCCAACAGCTGCTTCCTGTGAGATATACTTTGGTATATTTGGAGGAATCATTGATAATTTATGTTAATTTATATGGGAATCACTGTTTTATAGTGAAAAG
This sequence comes from Gymnobelideus leadbeateri, assembly GCA_011680675.1. NCBI lineage: Eukaryota > Metazoa > Chordata > Mammalia > Diprotodontia > Petauridae > Gymnobelideus > Gymnobelideus leadbeateri. The sequence continues at coordinate 429,821 of WOXC01001178.1, forward strand.
ATTGCTGGACTTATAGTCAAAAGGCCTAGGTTCAAATTTCAATCCTATTACTCTTAATCTAAATGACGTTAAACATTTGACTTAAGCTCTTAGAGCCTCAATTTTCTTCACCTATAAAATGGGGGTAAATAATACTCATACTAACCCACAGAGTTTCTTGGAGAAATTACTTCATAAATGATGAACTTAGTAGTACTTTAATGAATGTTTTGATTTCATTGATATTGGTACTCCTTCCAGAGTTTAAATCTACACAACATCTTGTATAATTCTTGTCCATGTCCTTCCACTCATCCTCAGTGAGGTTGAGAAGGTCCATTCACTTTGCTGGGTATCTTTCTCTACCCATCTTTATTGTTTGTGAATTCTCTTGGAGCATGAAAGCTATCTAAAGGTTATCCCTTGCTCTTATTATATGATCAGCCTATCTCCTTTCCCTGTTATACCTCTCTCTGATGATATTCTTTGTACCACTTCCCCTATCTACTGGTGATGTATTGTCTACTTATGTCCACCATGATCTCACCATTGCCATTTGAGTTTCTTTTGATGTTAATTCTTTGGAGACTGTCCTACGATACCACCAGATTAATATTGTTAAAACTATAATAGTGGATGTTATTATTAATATAGCATACAAAAATAAAATAGGATATTATTAAAATATTTTGAATTTATGGAAAGTTATTTCAGGAAGAAACTGAGGTGCATAAAAAGCATTTTTTTTCCTAAAGGCAGTTCCCTCTGCATAATTCTGGACCAAGATCATTGGAACCATTGCCCATTAATGTGTCCAAATTAAAGGTGTCCTAATGGACCAGCTCTATAGGCTATCTAATAGCCTATGATAGGCTACCTTGTACACATACACACACACACATCTACTTGGATTTTCTTGTGTAAATAATAAGGCTGAAGCTTTTGAGGGATTATAGTTCTCCTTTAAATGAAGTCCCACAATGTTCTTGAATTTGCAAACCATGACAAACTATCTACATCTGTGCAATTATTATTTTATTATTGATTAACCTTCCTCTATACCATTGATTCTCAAAGTATGGGCTGGGGTCATGTAGGAGTCCTTGAAATCCTTTTAGGGAGTTTATGAGGTCTAAACTGTTTTCATAATGATACTGATATTTTATTTTTTAACGCACTAAATATCAGTATAACTCACAAACAAAAACTTTTAATGGTCTATAAGTACAAGCAAGGTGGGATTTTTGTTATTTTCTTTTTGGAGTTCAGTTTCCCAGACTCAGGATAAATTGTAAACATCTGAAGGATTAATCTCCTTTGAACCCTAATAATTCACAGCTGTGCTGAGTCAAGTAGGTTTCAGCCTTCTGGCTCTGAGTCAATCAGGGGCTGAGTCTTTGTTATATATTCTGGGAGGCTGGCTTTTTGCTTTGGGAATTTGCTCAGGAGAAGGATCTTTTGATTTCCTGGTCAAGATTCTGAGTAGCCATTTATTAAGAGCCCCACAACTGCTTAGATGTCTGTGCCTTTACTCAAACTGCTGGAGCCCTATCTGTTGGTCTTTGTGCTAATTTCTCTGCTTGTATTTTCTTTGTATTTTCTCCGAGTTGAGGGTGCTGACCTTTGCCCTGAACTACCAAATGTAACAAAAAGTACTACTTGTTGTTAACCCCCTTTTGAGCAATCTTTCATTTAAAAGCAGACCAAAGAACCTGGGTGTGCTAGGGTGCTTGTTTATACAGGGTCTTCAATAATTTGTAAGAGTGTAAAGAAATTCTGAGACTGAAAAGTTTGAAAGCCACTGCTATATGCCAACACAAATCCTCTTCTCATCTGAAGATGATAGGTATCGTCCCCATACCAGTATAAGGTAGACCCTAAATTTCAAGAGTATCATAATAAGCTACTTTTTAGCTTTTTAACTACTTTGTTAGCTTTTAAGCTACTTTTTACTTTGCTAACCTTGTTTTTGTACATCCAACCCCCAAAGTTAATAGATGCTTTTTTCCTTTGGTTAAGAAGCTTTCTACTACTATTTATGACTTAAATAAAAGTCCTTGAAAATAAAAGGACACAAAGAGCTCTTCATACTAGTCATTATACCCAAGGGTGGCAGTAAAATTAGAAAGACTCCTGAAAAGTTTAAAGAAAACAGTAATTTAAAATTCATTGAATTACTTAACTTGGATAGTTCCTTAACATAATCACAGAAATAACTCTTATTTGGGCCAATTTTTTTTCCTGATTGTACCAGAATGTGCATTAGATTGTTTTTATTTGTGTTTTTTTTGGGGGGGGGGTATTTAAACTATACTTTCTTTTCTTAATTAGGCATTATTTCTATACATTTATCATTTTTCCTGTGTAGTGATTTCTTCTCACAATTTGTGTCCCTCTATTTGAAGAATTACAATCACAGAATTATCTAATTTGAAAGTTGAAGGGAACTTTAGAGATCATGTAGTCTAACCACCTCATTTTTTTAGATCAATAATCTGACACCCAGAGGGAAAATGGCTTGTCCAAGGTCACAAAATTATTTAATAGCATAGCTGCATAGCTGAGTTTAAAACTAAGGGCTGCGGATTCCAGGTCCAATGCTTTACCACTATGCTATATTACACACACACACACACACACACACACACACACACACACACGCATATATGTGGGGTTTTGTGGTTATTTGAATGATTGATTGGATAGATGGGTAGAAGGATGGATGAATGAAAAGGGGTTTATTAAGTCCTGAGTATGTAACCAGAACTGTGCCAATTGCTATGGATGCAAACGCCAAAACTAGAGAGTCCTTATTCTCAAGGAGCTTGAATTCTAATGGGGAGAAAGGGGAGGAAGGGAGCAATCATTTTTTGAGTGCCTGTTAAGGGTCAGGCACTATGCTAAGTGCTTTACAAATATTTGTCTCATTTGATCCTCAAAACAGTCTTGGGAGATAAGCTCTATTATTGGCACAGTGGATAGAGTGCTGGATAGACTTCTTGAAGTCAGGAAGACTCATTTTCCTGAGTTCAAATATGGCCTCAGATACTTAATAGCTGTGTGACCTGGGCAAGTCACTTAATTCCATTGTCCTCAGTTTCCCAGTCTGTAAAATGAGTTGGAAAAGGAGATGACAAACCACTCTAGTATCTTTGCCAAGAAAACCCTAAATGGGATCATGAAGAGTTGGACATGACTGAAAATGACTGAACAACAACAAAGTTTTATTATTATCCCCTTTTCATATTTGAGGAAAGTGAGGCAGATAGAGGTTAAATGATTTATCCAGGATTACACAGGTAGTAAGCATCTGAGACTGGATTTAAATTCAGGTCTTCATGGTCCCAGGTTTAGCATCCTATCCACAGCAACACCTTGCCCTAACACATATAGGCAGGAGTATGGTGTTAATGTTTAGCATTCAGTTCTCTGAAAATACCCTTTTACATTTAATTGCATTGTTAACATTTTCTCCATCACTTTCTTAAGTTTAGACAATCAACAATCAATAAATCAAGCCCTGATTTGTAGGCTTTAGTGATTTTGGATGTATTCATACTCACTCTGAAAATTTAACAATTGACTGAACCAGTGAGTTGCCTCCAGCATACTCTGTGCACATGGAAGTGGTGACTTGGTGAGAAAGGTTTCTTGGTCTGAGGACCATCACAGGAATAGTGGTCAGATCTAAAGGGCATTTAATCAGTGTGCCTTTTCAGTAGTGTTGATTAATTACTCTTCCCAGAGTGAGAAGTAGAAGGGCTAAAGGTGAAGGTAGAGTGAGTAGGGATTGAACAGCAGATTGGAAAGAACTTGGCCAGGCTGAAGCATATTTGTAGTGGCTAGGCACTAGGCTAACCCTAATCAAGTTGCTCTTTCAGATCACTGTTTAAACAAAGTTCCCAGTCCCGTGGAGGATGAACAAGTAGAGCACATGATCACTGCCTCTTAACTGCTTAAAATGTGGCTAGCTGTACACCCATGAATGAGCAGCCAACAGTCAGAAACAAAGTAGAATATGGATTGTGATTATAACTATCTATATTGGATCAGGGAAGAAAAGGATCTCTGTGGGGGTAGAGTTAATCAATAAAGGCTTCATGGAAGAGGTTGGTTTTGAGCCTAATGAGAAGGAAATATGGCCTTTCCTGGCCTAGGACCTCACATGGTACTTGCCTTGTATTATTTTGTAATTCTGTTTGTTGTATATTATATGCTCTCCATCCCCTCATGAACCATCTGTTTTGTGAGGACCTTGACACCTTATCAGCCCCTAGGGCCTAGCACAGTATTTTTCATAAAGATACTAAGTAAATGTTTGTGGATTTGATTTGATTTTAAATTGAGGATAAAAGATTCAAGATGGGGAGGGAAATAGTGGAGAGACAGAGGACACGTCATGAATAAAAGATGGCAATGGGGAATGATTTCTAAGTTTCCTGGAGAGGGTGGCCTTTCTCCTTGCTAACCTTAGCTTGTTTTATACTGTGATGAACCTTTGTTCGTTTTCCCCTTTAGAAGCTGCTTTTCATCCTACCAATTCCATTCTCCTACAAGTGATACTCTAATATTCACCTTCTGCCATGATCATTGCTTATAAGTCCTTCACAGGCCTTAGCCATTCTGGTTTTCCACTCTATACTCATCCCTTTTAATGAGGAGACCATTGCTGTGTCGGTGCTGCCTGCTCCTTCCATTGGCTTTTCCCCCCTCTGCTGCTCTCTGTACCGGAGCAAATCTGAAAAAGAATTTGTGCAAAGCCATTCTCTTTTCTGAATTTACAAAAAAAAGAAGAGGCTCAGAATAGCACTAGACATGTGGGATTCCTAATAGCCCACCTGTGTCTTTGAAGTTAGCCAGTTTTGGTGCCCCCCACCCTTTCTTTCACGGGGCGGGGGGGGGGGGCTATTTTTGTTTTCTCTGTTTCATGTTTGAGCTTCTTTATTAGAAGGAAGGTAAAATAGTGTTTTGCATTCCACTTTTCTGTGTGGTTCTTTCTTTTCTGCCTAATAAATTCAACTAAGTGGCATACTGGATAGAGTTTGGGACTTGGAGTCAGGAAGACCTGAGTTTGAATCTTGCCTCAGACACTTACTAGCTATATGACCCCGGGAAAGTCATTTAGCCTCTCAGTCTCAGTTTCCCCATCTGTAAAATGGGGGTAAATAATAATAGCACCTGGCTCTCAGGGTTACTATGAGGATCTAATGAGATGACTTGTAAAATGCTTTGCAAACTTTAAATTGCTGTGTAAACGCTAGCTGTTATTATTGCTGCCATTTTATAAAAAGAAACGGAAGTCATAGAATCTAAGAACTGGAAAAGATCTCCGAGGTTACCTGGTCCAACTTGTGCCTGACAAATAATCCTCTCTGCTACATCCCTAATTCAGTCTCTGCCTGAAGACTTGGAAAAGGGGGTGTACTCTCACTTGAGGCAGCCCATGCTATTTTTAGACCACTTAAGAGTTTATCCTTATGAAGAACTTTAATTTGTCCCTCAGCAACTTCTGTTCATTGCTCCTGAATCTCCCTTTGTCACCATGCATGAATAAACCTGATTCCTCTTCTAAGTGATAACTTTTTCTGTTTAGGAGTATGCCTAAAACCAGTTCAAGGTTGGGGGTGGGGAGAAAATGAGGCATTCTGAAGTCATCTGATCAGTTAACAAAAGGAAGTTTACTTAGTCATAACGAAGAAATAATACTCCTCCAAGAAGCTACAGTACTTAGCTTAGGGAGACCCAACCCCTTTCATCTACAGATTGAAAGGATTCTGGTCCGCAAGGGAGGGGCTTGTGACTTGGACAATCTAGACAATCCACCAAATCTGAAAGACCCTGATGCTACCTGGTTGGACCTTGTTGTGTTCTTAGTTGATTAGAAAGCCACATTAATAAGGGCAGAGGCTACCTAGAGGTTGTATCCTATAAGGCATGGCTTGAATCAGCCCTCTGGTACAGTTAAGTCCTGGGGAAAAACAGCTTTGTCAAGGAAAAAAAAACAACCTAATTTACATATGGGAAGAGATTAGCATATTATTCCCCCTCCTACCATACTTCAAACTAGTGATCATGTCTTAGCATATCATGCTGTCTGATTTTTTTCCCCCAGGTTTGTTGTTTTTTATTCTGATTCTTTATAAACCCATTTGAAGGTTTTCTTGGCAAAGATACTGGAGGGGTTTGCCATTCTTTCTCCAGTTCATTTTATAGATGAGGAAACTGAGGCAAAGAGGGTTAAGTGATTTGCCAAGGACCACATAACTAGTAAGTGTCTGAGGCCTGATTTGAACTCAAGAAGATGAGTTTTCTAAGCCCAGTGCTTTGTTCATTGCACCCATTCCTCAGTTCTTTCTATTGATCTTCATGTGGCTTGGCCACAGTTAACTCACCATTCTGCTGACCCTCTTCTAGATGAGTTCCAGTTTGTGACCTTCTTAAGATATGGCTCTCATAGTACTGCAGATATGGTTGGACCAGAGTAGGTAACAGCCAAAATTTTTATTTACTTAGTGTCACATACTTAGTTCAAGAAGGAAGTAGAGTTTGAACCTGGGTTTCCTAATTCTAAGCCTAGTGTACATTTTATCAAATCACAGCATTGCATATGGTAAATAGTAAATTCTGGTTGACTGGATTTTGTGTGCATTGCAGTATAAGCTTTGCATAGGTCTTGGTGTAAAAATTTTTGTAGGCAAGTGATTGTTCCCAGTACCTTTCAGAGAGACAAGTGCTAAAGTCTACTGTGAGATTTTTTTTTTTTTTTGGCTTTGTATGCAGGTTTTTGCAGCCTCTCTTCTTTTCTCTGCTTAGGCAAGGGGGGTTATGACATTATGCTGTAATATTGGACTTTTTGATCAATAAATGTAAGAGTCTTTATTCAGGTTGCCAGAAAGTATTGCTGAGTTGGATCATTTAGTTAATGTGATGAGTTGATAGGCTCATGCATTAATGCAAACTGTCAATTTGTGATTAAATGTATTTTAGACTAAAATTAACTTTTATTCCGAAAGGAGACACGGAAGATTGTATTTTAAGTTATAAGAATGAATATGCAAGCTACTTAGAATAATAGAGAGCCGCTTTCCTGTTTGGGCCGGTGTTCGGTAGGGCACCAGCATGGGAGTCGACATCCGCCACAACAAGGACCGGAAAGTCCGGCGCAAGGAGCCCAAGAGCCAGGATATCTACCTGCGCCTGCTGGTGAAGCTTTACCGGTTCCTGGCCCGCAGAACCAACTCGACTTTCAACAAGGTGGTCCTGAAAAGGCTGTTCATGAGCCGGACCAACCGGCCCCCCCTGTCCCTGTCACGCATGATCAGGAAAATGAAGCTTCCTGGCCGGGAAAACAAGACCGCTGTGGTAGTTGGGACGGTGACAGACGACGTGAGGATCCAGGATGTCCCCAAGCTGAAGGTGTGTGCCCTTCGTGTCACTAGCAATGCAAAGAATCGCATCCTCAAGGCTGGTGGGAAGATCCTCACCTTTGACCAGCTGGCCATGAGCTCACCCAAGGGCCGGGGCCCTGTTTTGCTGTCTGGTCCCCGGAAGGGCAGAGAGGTGTACAGACATTTTGGGAAGGCTCCGGGCACTCCCCACAGCCATACTAAACCATACGTCCGATCCAAGGGCCGAAAGTTTGAGCGTGCCAGGGGCCGCCGTGCTAGCCGAGGCTACAAAAACTAACTCCCTTCCTCCTTCTTATATTAAAGAGTTTTCAACAACAACAACAACAAAAAAAGAATAATAGAGAGCCTTACTTATTTTAGCTATTATTAATTCAACTATATACTATTTAACTAATTAACTATTTAATACATTTTCCCCAAGTAAGAATATTTAACTATTTGGAAGAGTAGTGCCAATTATATTTGTTGAGTGCCAGGAAAAAAATTATACAAATGCTGACAATTAAGAGAGTGAACTATTTGAGCTTATTAAGCAAAATATATAGTCTTGGGGTGGCTAGGTGGCGCAGTGAGTAGAGTGCTGGCCCTGGAGTCAGAAGGACCTGAGTTCGGATCGGGCCTCAGACCCTTAACGCACACACAAATAAAAGCCTAGCTGTGTGACCTTGGGCAAGTTACTTAACCCCACTTGTCCTCCAAAAAAAAAAAAGCAAAAACAAAAATATATAGTCTTACATATCTTTCCTAGCCTTTGTTCCACCATTCAGATATCACCAAGTACTGTAAGGAAGAGCTATTTATTTTGTGTTTCTACTCAAGTAGATCTGTAATCTCATCCTGGTGGTTATTCACTCCAATCGCACAGATTCACAATCCATCTGTGTCCTACCATTCTGAGAAACTTGGGACCGTGAACTCTCATGAGTTCACCATAAGCACTCAATCACTAGTTCTGAGGACCTTCCTTCATTTTATTTATCTGACAGTATGAGGATATTAGGGGAAGTATATGTGTCATCTCCCATTATCTTTCATTCTTTCTAAGTGACTCGTGTCTTTTTTAGAAAAAAAAAAGGAGTAATCACATATATATTTATTGAGAGAGTGGGAGTCAGTACTTCCCTATAGCTCTAGAGTCCCTCTATACTGTCTATAATCACAGCAATTCTCAATCATAGTGGATGTGGCATAAATGTTTCTGCATGTGCCTGTGGGCTCCACCCAGATGAAACTTTGGTAAGGGTAGTGGTGTTGGCCGTAAACTGCCTTTGGTCCAGGGTCAAGTTCACTTCTGGATAGGAAATTGAAGACTCCCTAGTTTTTGTTCTTAGTTCCATTTAATTCAGCAAGCATTTATGAAAGGCCCATTTTGTAAAAGGGTATCATGCAAGGTCCCAGCCTTACGGAAAATTATAACATGTAGGCATATATAGATATGTACAAAGTACTTTGAGGAAGAGAGAGCTCTAATAACTGAGAGGGATTGGTAACCTCCCCTTGGCACAGTGCCTGACACATAGTAGGCTCCTAACAAATGTTTATTGCTTGATTGATAAGAGATGGATTCCAACAAGTGGAGGTGAGGAGGGAAAGAATTCTTCATGGAGGACAACTGTTGCCAAAGAGATGAGAGATGAAACGTCATCAAAGGCCAGTTTGGTTGGCCTGCTTGGTTTAGTGACCCTAGACTTCCTCCTGACAAAATATATTTTGAATTGCTACATTGTTGTTTTGACTTCTGGCCTCGGTTGATTGCAAGAACCTTAACCCCTGTCTTGTTAGTCCTGAGTCTAGACCTCTGTTTGTCTAGGATTAGCTTAGTCTTGGTGCTATTGCTAACTTGTGGAGTGACATAGGTCACTTGTTTCTTAGTAGGAAGCTGGATAGATTTTTAAAAATGGGAGTTTGTTCCTTCTACACACTTAGAATAGGTATATACATGTAATCCCAGGCGAGTTATGAAAGTGCAAGGCCAAGTAGTAAGCAAACGTGTTGGTTCTAGGCTGCTGTTAGATCACTAAAATTACTGCAGCTGAGAGGTCTCAGGAAATGTGAATTGTGATTGATAGGTATTATCATATCATAGGGTTTAGAGCTGGAAGAATCTTTAGAGATCAGCCAGCCTGACTTCCCTTTTTTAACTAGGAGGAAACAGGCTCCAAGAGGTTTTGAATTGCTTAAGGTTAAGTATTTGAACCAGATTCTTTGACTGCTAATCAGGCCCCATCCCTTGTACCAAACTGTTAGATGTACTCATACTCCCTAGTCTCTTGTGACCCAACCACAACTACTACTTAATCACCTTCATCCCCACCTCCACCATCGTCCAATATCCCACAGAGGTCTGGCAAAGTTCACAATTGTCATGCCTTCTTTGATCAAAAATATAGACACTGATCCCTGTAATGCTGATGGCAACTGTTGCATCTCTCGTGTCTTGGGTTTTGTTTTTCATTCTTGCTTATAGATTTTGTGTGCATGCATGTGTGTGTGCACACACATGTGTTTTCTCTAGGTAACACTGGAATTATGAGGCTGTCAAGTTTCCTTGGAAGGAGGCTTTAATTTCTGGGCCTGGGGAAAGGTTCCAGGTGAAAAGAAAAGGTCGTGTTCTTGCAGTTGTTAGGGGAAGGAAGATAGATGTCAAAAAATAAAAACAAATACAAAAAAACTACAGACATTCTGCTAGGGGTGTAGACACAATCATTTGTGAATTTACTGCCTATGCTGATGTAGCTCCATAATAAATTCAAATAATTCAAACCTGTTTTCACATATAAGCAGTGATGAACCTGGGGCCTCCTGGCATGAGAACTCCCTCAACCAATAAAAATTGAAATCTATGCTTTACTCATATGGAAATGTGTTTTGTAGGGTTTCATGTGTGTAATTGATATCATATTGCTTTGTCTTCTCAGGGGGTAAAGAAGGGGCAGGAGGGAAAAAGGAGAGAATGTGGAAGTCATATTTTTTGAAAATGGATGTTAAATTTTTTTAAATGTAATTAGGAAATATTTAGCAAAATATATACTTTTTTCTTTTTAAAAGAAATCTATAAACTTTAGGCAGCTGCTTGAAGCACAGAGGTTAAGTAGATCTCCCTGGGCCTCATAGCTAGTAATTGTCAAAGGCAGGATTTGGATCTGTCTTTCTGACTCTAAGCCTAGTACTCTATGCACTATTCAATGATACCTCTTCCTTAGAAACTTGACCTAAATAACTATTTAGTTTGCAGAGTATTTCCATAGCCCATTTTTTCTATTCCAGTTGTGTGTGAGTGTGTGTGTGTGTTTGTGTGTGTGTGTGTGTGTGTGTGTGTGTACATACATATCTTTGTATGTGGGTCTCTGGCTATGTATTTGTTGAATGTTAGTTCAAACTGTTTCTGTAGGTGGTATGGTTTGTGTGTGAGGGGGTACATGCATGTTTGTTCCTGTTCATGGTTCAGAGAACAAATTAATAGTTCATATCTGATTAGTTAGGTCCTAGCTAACCGAAGTCCTATCATGTTCCTCTGTTTTAGTCTCTCAGATAGGGTCATAGATTTGGAACTGGAAAGGTCATCTAGTCCCTTTAAATTTGAGGAAACTGAGGCACAGAGAGATTAAGTGATGTGCTCATGATCATATGGATGACTGAACTGTGATGTCAACCAGGTGCAATCTGTACAAAGCCAGCTGGCACTCTTTGCCACCATACTGCCTCAATGGTATTACTTGTTGGTATCTTGCATCCCCAGTGGCTCCTTCCCATTGGCATTACCATGGCAGCCAAATGACCTGCTGAGTTCAGGAGATATGAATTCTACTTTGCTTAGGGAAAAGGTGGTATACAGTGTAATTTCCAGTGAACTTAGGTACAGCCAACATTGATTTTCATTATGGAGAGACCTTCTGTTTGCCTGTGGAGAGGTCAAGGTTTTCTCCTCAGATAGTTTGAAGAAAGGCAGTTTAATCCCTCCTGGAACTCCATTTCAGCAATTGTAAAATGGAGATTGAATATTCTGCTACTTATTCCTCTCAGAGGACTGTTGTCAGGATTAACGAATTAGTGGCTGTAGAACACTCAAGTGAAAAAATAGCAAAGCTTCAGAGTGGCTATTAATAATAAATCAGTGCAAGATATATTTATGAAGATATGCGGGCAGATTTCCCAGAGCTCTGACACTATCAGAGGGAAGAATGACAGAGTTTTTCATTTGAGGTATGTGCTCTGTACTTGCTCAAAGATGTGGCTTTATTGTTTCTCTTAAAAGAGTTAATTATATGTAGATAGGTAGTGGAGCTTCTTTCTGGAATCACCATGATCCTTCTGTTCATGTTCCATGAATACATGACCCTGTTATTTTCCAGGATCTGAATGATGGCTCATTTAAATAGGTTCCATGGAAAAGTCCATTTAAAGGAACTGCTGATTACAGTTTCTTATCCATGGTAGTCATCACCTGTTAGACACAAATCGCATGAAATTTCTCTGGGATGACAAATTTTAAGCCCAAAGGTCAGGGAAGAAAGAAGCTATATGCACTTTTTTTTTTTTTTTTGGTGGTAACTAAGAACTGGAAACAAAATGGGCTATTCAGTGATTGAAAAATGGCCAGACAAATTGTGCTATATATATTTAATAGATTATTATTATTCCATAAAAAATAACGGCTGTGAAAAACTCAGAGAGATTTGGGAAGACCCATGTGACTTACCCAGAGTGAAGAAAACAGAACAAGGGGAATAGTTTATGCAATAATCATAATGATGTATATGAAAACAACAGAGAAGAAATCAGAACACTGATCAATGCTGTCACTAACCGTGACTTCAGAGGAGTGAAATGTGCTTTCTTGCAGCTGCAGAATGAAGGCAGGCATTGTCTGGCATAGCCAATGTATAGCTTTGTTTTAATTAAATAATTTTTATTTTGTTATTAGAGGGATTATTGGGAATTGGGAAAGTCTTTGAGATATGATGGTAGTGTTAAAATATTTTTTTAATTAAAAGGAAGAAGCTATAATGAATGAGAAGTGTAGTAGAATGTTTAGGAACTTTAGTGTTTTGCATTAGCTGATAGATTTGCAGTTTCTCTTTATGATCTAATGAATTGACAGCAAAAGGAGGGTGACAAGAGAGAGAGTTTTAGTCATTGACCTTCAAAGTGAGAAATCCTTCAGTCAGTGCCATCTGATTTATTGCTTTTCCCTGTACTTTCCTTCTCTGGGTTTGATGGGAGCTGGGCTGTGGCATACAGGGCTGGAGCAGGTGCTCTGTGCCTCCTGCCCAGACTTTAGCACCTTAGCTCAGGGAGGTGCTCAGGGGAAGTGCTGACTCTTTGTTTCTCTTTCCTTCCTCAGCTCTTTCTCCCACCCTCAAGGACAGACTGTACCCTAATTACTAACCACTGGCATAGGATTCCACTTACCACAGTTGGTCTTGGCCTTTCTTTGTTCCTGTCTGTCAGAGTAAAATATCTTCCACTTTTGTGGTGGCTAGACAAGCTTTTAACCATGGTGAAAAGAATCAGCTTTCCTGGCTCACTGCACAGATATGGGGAAAGAGGGGAGAAGTAGATGTGAAGAGTGTAAAAGATTATTTTTCTCATATTAATGCAGCTCATGGTTGCTCAGGTGTGTTGGGTCTTTGATTCTGAATCATCTTACCTGGTATTCCCTCTAGCTCTGAGTCAATGGTAGTTGGGCCTGGGTACCATGAAAAACATAAAAAATTCACTGGGGTAAGACAGGTGACTTGATAGCCCCTACAGGTGATTGCCCATGTCTGGATTTTCACTGGAGTGTGGCAGCTACTGCATTGATTTTAAAGCAACAGAATCATGCAAAAGTCACTCTTAATTTTGTTGGACTAGAGGCTCAGTTTGCATGGATTCTATAGAATTCGGTTTATTCTTTTTGCTTCCTTTGAAATTCCCTGAGCCTGCATCTTGTTGGGAAACCTTGCCTATGATCTACTGTCAGAGAGAAATTCGAGATATTTGCTGTCTGTTAAACTAATTATGTTTTAGCTCTGAGTGGCTTGGCACAATCAATCCTGGATGCTCAGCAGATTTTATGTAGTATCTGAATTATTAATGGAGATGAACTGGAAGAGAGAGTGTGGCCGTCTTATTCTGTCCTGAAGAATCCTTTGGCCAGTCTGGCTACAGGAGAGGGGCCGCTTCTTGCAGAAGGATAATGGAGGAATCAGGCCTTAAAGTGGAGCAATACCCCGATGGGAGTTTGTGCCAATATGCACAGAAAATTACAGCCTGCTTTGGAGGGATAGGTAAGACCCCTTGAAAACTGGGCTCTACTGAGGTGAGGCCTAAGACTAAGGATAGAGATGAGCTGTTCAGTAGGGCCAACCAAGTGCCACAATCCCGCCTTTAGTTTGTTCTTTGCACACTGACAGGGATGGGGGACACATATGGAAAGCCTGAATATAACAGAACTTACAATGGCTGGATGGATAGTCACCACAGCCTGGACATTGGCTCAGGCTTCTCAGCTACAGTGACTGTCCTGGGCACTCCCATTTCATCTTGATCTCTTCCTGTTTAGCTGTGTTAACTGCAGGTGTTAAAGTAAAGAGATACTAGGGGATCTTCATTCTTTTCCTCAAACAAGAAAAAAATAGATATAATAATAATAATAATAAATTACCCTGTTAACATTGATGGAGTTACAAGATATGGCTTTGGACCATTTGCTCAGAAAATTAAATGGACATATTTCATTTGTTAAGAAAGATTGTCATTAAGTAGATTGTGTTTTTTTAATGTGATTTTCCTCATTGGAAGTAATAAATCTTATGATTTAAAGTGATGACATTTCTGTCTAGGGAGGGAGAACATAATTAATAAATATAAGGAGATTATTTAGAGAAAAAGCAGAGTTCAAATATAAAGTGATTTGAATTGTGATTTGAGAAGTGGTTGATATAGCACAGACATTTAACTATGCAATATAACCTTAAAGGTGGTCTAGTGTAGTGGGAATATACTGAATTTGGAGTCAAAGAAGACATGGGCTTAGATCCCATTTCTAACATATTATTTCTGTGATTATGGACAAGTCCTTAGCCTTCCTGACTCTTAGCTGATTCATCTGTAAATGAGAATAATATCTGTAGCACTTATTTTGTGGGATTGCTGTGAGGTTCAAATGAAATAGTATATATACATGATTTCGCAAACCTTAACATGCTATGTCAGTGTTAACTATTAACATAATGTAGTGAGATCATAAGGTTCTATTGGAATCTCCTTAAGGTGCATCTGTCACCTATTTTTCATTTTCTCCCTAGAGTGTGGATCTAGGCTATATTCTTTATTTACCTGATAGGATTAGGAACAAAATACATCAGATTAAGATTTACTTACCAACCAAAAGCACTGGAGTGAATATTAAATCTTTGCTTATGAGGACTGGCTTGCATGGGTTTTATATCATTTGGAAAGTGTTTTTACACACACCTGCCTGCCACTAAAAATGAGACTTCCACTGACTTATTTGCTTTAGTCCCACTCACTCTCTCTGCCTGGGTTCTCCAGTGTGTTCCAGGCTGATATCACTGTAGTGATCCCCCAGTGAAAAAACTGGGAATGTTGGAGGATCTGTGTTTGCTGCCAAATGCATCCCTAGGAATCTAGAAAAGTGACTCCCTGGGAGGGCCAAAAGAACCAACTCTTTCACAATTGAATCTTAACATCTATTGGGTGCCCAAAGAAAGTCATGCAGAAGGATGTGAGTTAGAAGGTGACCCTTCGGGGGAGGTGAGAAACAAAAGCTCAGTCTCAAGGCAGCCCATCTTTTGAATTTCAGCCATATATTTTCTTGGATGACATATTTGACTCTGTGTGAAGTCCTCTTATAGTCACTGTGTAGCTCTACTTATCTCTCTGAGCAATCCCTGTTTTTAATTCTTTGCAGACTGTAGTGTTGTTTTGTGATTCAATGTGTAGGAATTACCTTATCCATCTGTGAAATGCTACTGCTTTGGGTTACTAGAGAGGTTTTCTATAGCTTTATTCTCTGGGGCATGAGGTAGGGAGAAGCTTTTGGCACATAATGGTGAAAATAATAATAACATTATTGTGTCTGCTCTCTCTGCTTCATTTTCATCCACTGCATAGTCCCTTCTTTGCTGCCTAGAGTGTAGTGAGGGAAAATTACTATTTTCCTTTCACCCCATATAGCTTCTTCAGTGTACCTACTGTATATGGAGCTAGGGTTGTAGTGACCTCATAGCAAATGTAGTTAATTCACAGGAAGCCCTTAGTCAATCCCTGACTAGTGTAATGGAAATAAATTTTAGCTAAGAAATACATTTAGAGTAAAGAAAACTGGGCTTTAGTCTGAATTTATGAGTTTTATGATCTTGCTCTAATCCTACTACCTCTGATTTCAGGAGGTTTTTGCCATTTTTTAATTGAAAGGACTTGGTCTAGAGGATTTCTAAGGTTCCTTCAAGCTTTAAAATTACATTTTATAATTCTTCAATATAGATTTTTTTAAATTTAAGAATCATAGTAGGAAAAGCCCAGTTTCAAAAGATGAGACAAAATTTTATTTACTTGAGACTATTACACAGCTACAAATTATTCTTTATTATTATATTAACCTTATCTAGTTGTATGTGTAAGAGAAGCAAATGCTTGTTTTCTACTCTATTTTTTTTTAAAGCAATTGGGGTTAAGTAACTTGCTCAAGGTTACGCGGCCAGTCATTATTTGTGTGTGGGTACTCTTTTTCTGAGGCCGGATTCGATCTCGGGTCATCCCAACTCCGAGGCCGGCACTCTTACTCACTTCGCCACCTAGCCGCCCCTCTAGTCTATTCTTTTACATGTTAGCAAACATTATTGTAATCCTCTAATATATAATTTTGTAAACATTCTTAATTTTATAACCAATTACTTGCCATTTGTTTCTGCCTGGGTTTGATTTTTATGAAGGTTCTAAGAGAGAAACTTACATAACAGATACTTACATAAACATAAACATACTTGAACTTACATAAGACATACAATAATTTTCAGTGTAAGACACACTGGGTATGTAAGTATGATGTAGGCTTGATAAAACGGATTAGTTTGCATTTGATCTTAGTGGTTGGATTTGACTGTATCCTTTCACCTCTATTACCTTATACGTGGGGGTGGGGAATGGTGGGGATTAGATTGTATTAAGGTTATTATTAGCAATGAGTTAATTAGGTGAGACATGAAGAAGAACCAAGAACAGAAGCATCTTTGTGGACAGGGCTTCCTCTGGAATTTTGAAAGGTCTAGGATGTCTCTTGCTATTTCAACAGAATTTGCTTCAAAGTTCTAGAGCCAGATCACCCAGTCTAACTCTTGTATTTTAAAAATGAGGACATTATGGTACTTGCCTAAGGACATAGGTAGAGCACAACTGGATTTCAAACTTAGATCCTTTGCATTTAAGTCAGTGTTCTTTTCACTGTACAACACTGTTCCTCTCTCTCCTTTTCTTACTGCTCAGGATAATAAATTACTAGATTTTGAGGTTAAGGAAAAGTGAAGAAATGGTCTTTGCTGGAAAATTTCTATGACATCTAAGGACATTGACTATCTTGTAATATTTTCTTTTTTCTTATCTATAATTTATAGAATACAACATTTACATAACAATATAATAAAAGTATGATTGCACATGAAACTGCAAATCTACCATGTACAACTTGCTCTTCCTTTTAAATATATAATAAAGTTATCATGTAAATTTCTTTTTTTTCTTTTTTTCCCCTTCCCTCCACACCTTACCCTAGAGATGGCTACCATTAGATATATAGGTGCATATGTGTAAAATGATTCTATGCAAACTTCTGTTTATCAGGTCTTTCTCCGTTTGAGGATAGCATCTTTCTTCAAATGTCCTATACAGTTAATTTGGATATTTATGTCAAAATGACTTACTTGCTCAATATCATTTTAAAAACAATATTGCTCTTACTGTATACAATGTTCTTTTGGTTCTGCTCGTTTTGTTCTTCATTATTTCATGCAAGTCTTTCCATGTTTTTCCAAGATCATTGAGCTCATCATTTCTTACAGCACAGTAGTATTCCATCACAATCATATACCACAACTGATGCCTGCACCTTGTGGCACCGACTGAATGCAAGAGCGCAAACCAATGAAGAATTATGGGCCAGGTGGAGATTGAGAGCATCTATACGTTTATTGCATGTATGGTAATCAAATCCCAATTAAGCATTTGAGGGTTAGGGTTTATATACTGTAGCTGAAGCACTTATATCATACTTTCTCATGGGAAACTTCACACAGTTTGTAACATGAGGCACCTAATGTGCAACTTTGCAGGAGGCTACTCCTGTGGGACACTTCCCTGCTTTCTTATCTCATGCATCACTACTTTATCTATATCGCTCAATTGGCCAGGGTTTCAGGAATGGCCAGAATGTTCCAAGCCTCCCTTGCATGGAAGGAAGATTAGTGGGGGTTGGTAAGTCAACCTTCTGAGATATTTGGCCCCGGTGGGTGGGAACAAGGCTCAAGGGGGACCTTGGTCTGGATTCACACCCATGGCAGACCCCTCAGAGCTAACCCTCAACAGTTGCCCCCTACACACAACTTGTTCAGCCATTGGATGGATCAAACAGATCAAGCTACCATAAAGATGCAGATTGCCATCTAACAAAAATATGAGGATAAAAAGCATACATATTTTTGTAATTGTGTGTTTATATGTGTTTTCATCAAAGTGTCACATGTGTAAGTAGATATATAAAGATATAGGGAGTTAATCAAGAGAGGTGAGATTATGATTGGGACTTTGTATCTTATACAGAGTGATTTTCACTCTGTATAAGAGTGTGTGTGTGTGTGTGTGTGTGTGTGTGTGTGTGTGTGTGTGTGTGTGTGTGTGTTTAAATTTTCTGCATGGTAGAATAAAAGCTGTCCTGTATAGGATATACTGCTGTTACCTTGTGTGTCTTACCAGATCTTGGAGACTCTCTTACAAACATCTGTAGATGCCCAGATATGATCTATAAGCTAAGATTTCTGAGAGTAAACCATGAGTGGGAGCATAATGAGCCAAAGGGGTCATAGATAAGACATGTGATTCTTGGTGTATCTTGCAAGATTGAACCCAGTATGTGTAAATCCACAGCATCTGATTCTGGACTACACATTTTATAAACATTTATCTATTTGCTTATTGTATATTTACATACAAACATGCATATGGGCATTTTGCCATACTCTTATCAGAAGAAACTGAATGTACTAAGGCCAACTGCAATTGAATCCTCATATATCTCAACTGTATTAATGGATGTTAATCTGGTTGTATAAGCATACGTAATAAGACAGATTACTGTAGTCTGAGTTATTGGTGGCAACCCGTCTACAATACTGGTCACCTGACCAAGTGTGTAAGGAATCCTAAGCCCTTGAAGGTAATCCCTTAAAAATATATCCTTCCTAATCTTCTTTGTTGGACAATGAAAGAGGGAGGCATAAGAGTTAAGTGCTGCGAGGAAGCCCTATTTTCTTAGTCTCTTGAACCCTGTATTCCTCCCTTTGACTTTGTATTACATATTGAAATGCCTTCCTTCCCTCCCTTAAAATGCTTGAGGAAATTGTGTGGCTTGGGGAAAAGCAAAAATCTGTCATCTGATAGAGCCAGCCTCAGGGGTTCATTCAGGAGCAGACTGGTGATCGAGGACATAAGTGTCACTGGAGTTCCATACCCTCTTCCCAGAAGAGCTACCATCACTCATTTGCTATATCTGAATCCGGAGGATTATTGCTTATGTGCTCACTTATTCAACAACTTCGACACTCTAGGTAAGCATTAGAGGATCCAGGATGGAATCTGGTCAATGCTGTTATGTCTGATGCATGTCACAGGATATAGTCATAAATTCATCTGCTGAAACTTTTTCTCCAAACAAGGGACTGGGCTGTCAAATGTCCTGGATTGCTGATCCTGGAGAGCACAAGAGAAGCCCATAGTCAGCTAGGTATAGACTAAAAGCAAGAATTTATCTTCTATTCATATTCTGTGATCTCATCAATGAGCATTTCTCTGTTTAAACTTAATGTTAATGATTGTGTTTCTATTATAAGAACTGTGATGGAGAAGAAAAGGTTTAGCTCAGAGTGGTTTTTTGTTTTTTTTGTTTTTTTAATCTCATGATAAAGGATGAATGGAGAAGAAATATGCAAGGCAGCATATTGGCATCCGATGAGGTATGGCTTAGATGAAGTCAAAAGACAAGTAATAAAGCAATGTAAATGTATATGTCCAAGGGTATTTATAGGTCTAAACAACGAGGTTCTTCTCCTGGTGTGTGTGTGTGTGTGTAAGAGCAGGGGGAGGGAGAAGGAGAGGGAGAATAGAAGGAGGAAGAGGGAGAAGAAGGAAAGAGAGAGGTCTTCCTGGCTTCTAGGGCAGCTCCCCATCCACAATACTTTGTTACCTCTAATAGGAGAATATCTCTCATAATGATAAAAGTGGATTCTAGTGTAATTCTTAGGAACTTCACAGTAGAGATAGAAATAATGTATGAACCTAGGAATACCATTCTAGAATACCAGGGAAGGGGAGATTAATGCATTTAGTGAAAAAATATTAGATGCTAAGGAATATAATGGTAAAATATGGTACTTTGGAGTGCTAGTATAGAGTACAGGGAAAAGTTGAGTTAAGGTGGGGTTACCTAGGACTGGGAAAGAAGCTTTAGAGGAAGCAAAGTTTCCAACCTATTTTAGCAGAAGTCTACTTCAGGTCTTAGATGGCTGGTATCAAGAACTAGATTTGGGCCAACTCTGCTGCCTAACTCCTTTGTGCTGGTGAACACATTATGTGCCTTCCACTGCCATAAAATGATAAGGCCTAGTTTGTTGTGATTGTGGAGATGTGATTATAAATGTTGGAGGGCAGTTATTTGTTTTTCACTGTAGGAAAGGAATTACTAACAAGGCATTGTTTTATGCAAAATATCCTGTTTTAGGACAGCTTCTCAGAGGAAGTGCATCCTCTTGTTCTCACAAATATAAGCTAGCAGAACTGGGTGCACTGAGAACAGCTGGCTAAGTGCTCTAGGTCTGTGATATACACAAGACCTCCAGATGCCTTTTACCTTAAAGATGATGGTAGATTCTCACATAATGATTTTTATTCATTAAAATCATCCTTTGTATTCACATAGTGTTGTCTGCTTTTCAACTTGTTCTCCCCTAGATATCCTTTTTGATCTAACAAGTATTTATTAAGCTCCTACTGTGTGCAAGTAAAGCATGCTAGGTCATGGTTTTTAGAAGGTCAGGTGTGGTCCCAATCCTTAATAAATTTTTGCTGGAGCAATTCATACCAATTTTCTCAGGTAGGCAGAGTAGGTATGTCTGTATCTATTTTTAAATTAGGTGAGAGACTGGCAAGAGATCCTAGAGAACAGAAAAAGGAATTAGCAGTAGTTTAAAAATAGTGAAAACGTGCCTATTGGTGTATATGTCTGTCTGTCTGTCACTATCCTTCTGTGTCCATTTTTAGCTATGTATGTCCATCTCCATCTTTATCATCTATCTACCCATCTATATTGTATCTATCTACCTTTCTATCCTTTGTCTATTTTTTCCACCTATAGCTATCTCTATATCCATCCACCTATATCCATATCTATCTGTGTCTTTCTGTGTCCATTTTTATCCGCCTATGTCTATATCCATCTTTATCCACCTGTCTTATCCATCTATACCCATATCTGTCTGTCTGTCTATCTTTCTCTATCCTTCTGTGTCCATTTTTATCAATCTATAGTTATTTCTACATCCATTTTTATTCATCTATCTGTCCATCTATGTCTATCCATCTGTATCTATCTATTTCTCCTGTGTGACCTTGGACAATTTACTTAACATCCTTTGGTCTCATTTTCCTCATCTTTAAAATGAAGAGGCTATATTAGATGGTATCTAAAGTTATGTTAGCTCTAGATCTCTGATCCTTTGATCTAATGTTTGCCCCTAGCTTTGCTAATGACATATTTTAGGAAGTTATGAAAACTATCCTTTAAAAAAATCTTTGCTTACTTAATAGGGGAAGTTTAGCAAACAAACATTTCTCTATCCATACTGGGTACATACAAGGCTAGACTAGCTATAGGATTTCCTTTTCCTCCAAATAAAATGGTCTCCTTTTCAAAGAACTGGATATATGTTTTGGAGGGGTCGGGGCTAGGGATACTGATCTTCCCTTTTGAAACCTAAGCTCCAGCTCTATTGAAAGAACATACAAAGTAAATGAAGAAGCCCATGTAAGCAATTCTTCGTTCAATAGACCACATTGAAGAATTGTACTCCTTGTCCCTACCCTGTGACTCTAGTTTTCAGAAGCATTAAAAAATGTCTGAACGTGGTCCTGGCCCTGGACTGTCATATTAGTCCAAATCCTAAACCAGGTATTTTGAACCAAGGATTATTCTGGGATGAAACAGATGTAGCATTGTCATCCCCTTAGAGAAAGCCATTCGCATTCCAGAAGGTTTCTCTGAGTAATCCCATGAATGGAATGGTAGTCCTGCTTTAATGAAGTCAGGTGCTTAATGGTTTTTTCTAGTCATTCATTCATTAAAATCTTCAGCAGTGACCAGTGCTTGGACATTTCCCCTGAGGGTCACATATCCAGACATATCAAATAGTTTTGAGGGTACATGTTAGCTGTTTCATAGAACACTTACTCAGTGTGAAGATATCCATTAATTATGCCAGGACTGGAAAAAACTTCACCACCAGAAGTTATTGTTTTTTTGGTTTTTAATTCACCTGAAAATGTTAGATAACATCACTGAAAATCCCTACATGAAACTTCAGGAAAACTGCCTAGATAAACTAAATACATCTACAGCTATCAAAAAGACAAGTTCTCTCTTTTAGTCTCCCCTCTGCTCTTTTAATTAATGACAGTTTTGAAAGAGAGAATAGAAAAGCCTGTAGTGACAGATTGAAGCATCTGCTACTCCCTGGGGGGAAAATATTACCTGGTGACAGAATGTTCCTTTAGTGTCCTGGACAGCTCTGTTCCCTGTTATGTTTTGGTTACCTACAGTTTATTTGTTTGTTTATGGGATCTTGACCCTTAAAAACAGGAGGCTTAGTTGCCCATGAAATTAAAGACAGGTGAAGGCTATTTTCTCTTCAGTCCAGAGGATAAAAAGAATGAGACTTCAAATTATAGTTATATTTGAAATAAAATTTAAAATTGTTTTTAAAAATCATACTTGAAAAGTTTGCATAAGATTTTCTGGTTCACATTTGTGGACCTCATTCTATTAGCTATTAATATATTCTACTGTCTCCCATCTCAGAAATCTGAAAACTCAGCATCTACCTGTCAATCTGTATCAACCATACAACAAACCCATCAAAATATCTGTATAAGTCACTGTACTATATCTAAAGAAGTATAAGACACTAGTCCTCTCAAGGAGTTTAAAAGTTTTGTGGGACTACACTGGAATTGATAGAACTTAAATAGCTAATAGGGAGTTGATACCCTCAGTGAGTTCAAGTCTGCTGGCAAAGATAACCATATTCCAGAATAGTGAAAAATGCCAGATGTGATTGTTGAGCCACTTTTGGTGACTGATGACATCATGAAGACCCTGCTACAGAACTGAAGAATAGTAGTGTCCTCACTTTTTTTATTGCTTTTTTTAGAGGGGGAAAGGCAGGGCAATTGGGGTTAAGTGACTTGCCCAAATCACACGGTGTTGCAGCAAGCACCTCAGCGTTCCCAGGATGGCTGCCAACACATGTTCTTAGATTTGCTTTTCTAAAGGAAAGCAACTAAAAATGGGTTAACAATCTTGCTTTAATCAAGCAAACCTATCATTTACCTAGTTCAGGGGGGAAAGTCAGCACCTGAACTTAAGAGTATACAGAGGTTACAAGCAGAAGTTACAAGCAGACAAAGAAATATCAGCAGACAGGCCTCTCAACTGTCTGACCATTACATCCATACCTAGTCAGTTAAAGCCAGGGGGCTCAACAGCTGCCCAGAGTTTTATCTGATAAAATCACACAACTCTTCTCAAAGTGAGCCCCAAAACAAAATCTCACATCAGGGTATATAGAGCCTTCTCCTAGCTCAGAGAATGTCACAACCCTCTTGACCCACTGCCCAATCAGAGAGCACCAAGGTGTGGGCATTCCTGAAAACCAAGCCTCCTGCCACAGGCTCCAGGGGCACTTAATTTAAGCCTATCAAAGGGCCCAGGGGCAGGGAATATCTTAAATTCTCATTCCTATAACACACAGCTAGTAAGTGTTAAGTGTCTGAGGCTGGATTTGAACTCGGGTCCACCTGACCCCAGGGCCAGTGCTCTATTCACTGCATCACCTAGCCACCCTGTGTCCTCACTTTTAAGGGAGAACATGGCACCTGCAAAGTATAGGTACTACCTATACTTGATTCCTGGTACAATTCAAGAATATAGGTCGTTTTGGTTTCTTTGTTTTTAAATTAATGATATTTTAATTTTTAACTTAACAAAAGAAAAACTAAGCCCTTATAACAACTATGTATAGTCAAGCAAAACAAATTCCTACCTTGGCTATATCTGAAACTTTACTTACTCTGTATTTTGAACATATCACTTCTGTGAAGAGGCGAGTAGCATGCTTGATCATCCATCCTTTATCATCCTAGTTGGTCATTGCACTGATCAGTGTTTTCAAGTTTTCAAAGTTGTTTTCCTATATAATGTTACCATTGTTATATAAATTGTACTTCTGGTATTTCTCACTTTACTCTGCCTCATGTCATACAAATCTTCCCAGGTTTTTCTGATACCATCCATTTTGTCATCTCTTACAGTACAATAATATTCCATAAATTGATAAACCATAATTTGTCTATCCAATCCCTTAACAGATAAGCACCTTTTTAGTTTCCAGTTCTTTGCTACTCTAAAAAGAATGGCCATAAATTACCTATCTGGTCTCCATAGGGTACAGTCCTAGAAATAGTATCACTGGTGAAATGATATACACAGTCAAGTGACTTTTGGTTTATAGTTCAAAATTACTTTCCAGAATGACCCAGGCCTTGAGACCCTGTAGGTCCTAACCAACCGCACTTGAGAACCTAGAGGGACACATGTGCCCTTGAGGTCGTAGGTTCCCTATCCCTAATTAGATCAACTCACATAGTGCATTAGTGTGCCTATTTTCCTACGGTCCCTCCAACATTTGTCATTTTCACATTTTGACATCTTTGCCAAAATGAGGATTATGAGATAGAAAATTCAAAGTTGCTTTAGTTAGCATTTTTCTTATTTTAGTGATTTGGAAACTTTTTTCATATAGCTATCAATAGCATACATTTATTCTTTTGAAAACTGCCTGTTCATATCCTTTGACCATTTTTCTACTGGGGAAAAGCTCTTAGTATTATAAAACTTTGACTCAACTCTTTACGATCTTCGATATAAGACCTTTACCAAAGAAATTTATTGCAAAGATAATAAACAATACAAGACTATATATAAATGCCAACTAAGTGACATAGTCAAGGCATTATTACCCTGGGCTAAATGTCATAGAACTAAGAAGTAGAATTTTAGAAGACCTTCTTAGGGAGGGTAGAATATGGATATATACATATCCAGGAAAACCCAAGAGTCTCCATAGGAATAGAAAGGAAAGAGAAAATATCAAATTCTCAGTTGTATTGCATGATCTTCTTTTAAGCCTGACCTAAATTCTTTTTAAACCTTAGGATTTATAATAAATATAAATATTTAAATAAAAATAAAATTAGGATTTATAATAAATATAATAAACATTAATGTTTACTTTCTTGACTGCATTATAACATCCTTAAGAAATATCCTACCCTCCCCATATTTTATGTGAGTCATTAAATTTACTCTAATTCTCTATTAGTTTCAATAGCAGGTATATAAAAAGCAATATCAATTAAAGTCACAGAGTAAGCTAGGTCTCCTAGACTTCATTTGTCTGGCATGATCTTGAGTCTTGACTTTGAAAAATCTGACTCTTCCCCTTAGAGTGGCTTATCTTTAGAAAGATCTAATGTTTGATACCTACTTTGGTCCAGAAGATGTTGCATGCCAATGTAGTTCTAGATTATAGAGTTGTTCTTATCAGAGAGAGTCCTGAACCTCAAATGACATCATTTCAAGGTCACAACTGCCAATCGGAAATGATCTGGGGTTATTAGCATATTCTGAGAGGTTCAGCTAGATCTCACTTAAGGCATACAAGGAATCCTATGAAGCAAATTACGCAAATTTGTACTATTTGAAATTATAATATATGTAAAATATGAAATTTGCTTCTGACCTCATTAGAATAATGTGACTCCTTCATAAGATTCATTATTCATACTAATTGGGACCATGGACTAATTGACCCATGGTCACACAAGTAACACCTATCAGACATAGGGCTTAAATAAAGGTCTTCCTTACTTCAAGAATGGTGCTCTCTCTATGACACCATAGTGCCTCTTTATAGGGTTGTAAATAGCATCAAAGATTAAGAGCTCAAAGAGACTTTAGAGATCGTCTGGTTAAACCCATTCATTTTGTAGAGGAAGAAACTTGGGCCCTAGAGAGGTCAAGCTCAAGGTCCATACCTGTGGAATCACTATTAGAGCTGGGATTCAAAATCCAGGTCTTCCAAATCCAGCACTCTTGTAAAATTGCGTCAGGTTAAAATAAAGGGAGCTTTGTGGCTTTTATTGTGGAGATGATTTGGGTTATTCTTTTCTTTATTCCTGCCAGAAGCTCTTTAACACGGCCCCCAAGTTTTTGTTTGGTTGCTGTTTGGAAACCTTTCGTCATGTCAGGGCTTTAGCCACAGATAGAAACTGAAATGAATCAGAGTGCGTCAGGGATACACTGACTCACAGCATCCAAAAACCTGCTCACAAAGGTTTGTTTGCTGTCCAAATGGAAAGTGAAGATTCTCATGACATAGCTGATTACTCCAAGGGAGGAAAAAGTAGACCTCTGGAATTGCTAAAATACACACAAGCTTATTTGTGTAAAAGAAGCTTATGTTGAATGTTCAGGCCAGTGTTTTTCATAGTTCCATTAGTCAAAAAAAATATGTTCAATGAGTCAAAGGTATGACATGGCAGGAAATAAAAGCTACTGAGATCTTTTTTTTTTGCATTGAACCTGTGATTTCATTAGCATAGGGAACTCCCAAAAAAGAAATTCCTTATATCAGCTAAGATCTTTATCTACTCTGTAACTTAAGGTCTTAGTGAGTTGCTTAGGGCATTGAGAGTTTAAGTGGTTTGCCCAGAATTTAATGATAATTATAGTAAATGCAGGGTAGATATTTCATATTCCAAGGTTGGCATTCTAACTGCATTGCTATTTGGCACCTCTTTTAGGCTAAGATTTTAGGTTAGATTTATAGAATCATAACATCTACAGTGAGGAACTTAATATGTACTGCTATATCCTATACTGGTCATGTTGCAGGGTTTTATAGATTTAGAGTCATCAGGGACCTCAGAAGTCATTTGACTCAACTCCATAATTTTATAGGTGAGGAAACTGAGGCTAGAGAAGCTAAGTGACTATTGTTATACAGGGAGTAAGTGGCAGAGCTTGGTCTCAAACCCAGGTCCTTTCACAGCTATTCAATTCTGGATGCCATGTTTTAACAAGGATATTAAGCTGGGAGTGTATCTGGCTGAAAGTGGTCAGTATGGCAAGAGGACTTTAGACCATATAATATGTGGTTCAGTTGAAGAAACTGAGGAAAGGGAAGACTTTGGAGAGGAGAGGCATGGTACCTGTCTCAAAATATTTTAAGTGTTATTATATAGAAGAAGTATTACATTTGTTAAATTTGTGGAAATTGCAGAAACAGAGTTCTACTTGTTATAAGGAAAAGTTTGTAACGACTATTACATTCTTGGTGGAGCTATGAATTGGCCCTACCATCCTGGAAAGTGATTTCGAATTTTGCTAAGAAATTGGCTAGACTATCGATACCCTTTGAGCCAGAGAATTTACTCCCAGGCATCTATTGCAAGGAGGTCAAAAGGCCAAAGAAGGGCAGAATGTATACCAAAATATTTAAGCAGCATCATGATAGTAGCAAAGAACTGCAAAGTAGATGTCCATTGATCATGAGATAGCTAAATAAAATAGGGTATCTATATAACAGAATATTACCATGGCATAAAAAACCATCAATATGAAGGCCACATAGAGAAATGGGTGGGAAGTCATGTGATCTAATACAAAATGAAATAAAAAATGTTTACAATCACTATAATGGAAATGAAAAGAACAAGGATGACATCTACAACAAAATTAAAACTGAATGGGGTATAATTATATTGACCAGAAGAAGAAATATGAGAATATGCTTCTCTCCCTTTTCAGAAGTCAAGAAATAAAAATGTGAAACATTTATTTTATGCTGTAGAATTTGGGTAGATATATTGCTTACCTTTGCTGAATTTTTTCTAATTCTTTATTATGAGTTGGCTTTCTAGGTGGACCAAATAGGAGGGATATATTGGGAAACGAAGCTAACAACTAAAGTTATTTAAAAGTTCAATAGATTGCCTTAAGAAGTAGTGAGTTTTGGGGTGGCTAGGTGGTGCAGTGAGTAAGAACGCTGGCCCCAGAGTCAGGAGGACCTGGGATCAGATCCAGCCTCAGAAAATGAGCACCAACACATAAATAATGACTGGCCGTGTGACCTTGAGCAAGTTACTTAACCCCAATTGCTTTAAAAAAAAAAAAGAAGAAGAAGAAGTAGCAAGTTTCCATGACTGGAAGTCATCAGAAATAAAGGAAGGAAGCAAGCATTTATGAAACATTTTCTACATGCCAGGCACTGTGCTATGTGTTTTACAAATATTTCATTTCATCCTCACAACAAACCTGGGAGATAGATATTATTATTATTTTTTATTATTATTATTATTTTCCCCATTTTACATTTGAGGAAACTGAAGCAGTTAGAGGTTAAATGACTTGCCCAGGTCATACAACTAATAAAATCTTAAGAAAGGATTTGAACTCAGGTCTTCTTGACTTCAGACCCAGTGTTCTATCTACACCACCTAGCTGCTGCTAAGAAGAGGCATATTAGTTAATAGAGGTCATTATAGAGAAGAATTCCTCCTTCCAATTTTGATATTCTGCAATTCTATGGTTTACACTTAATTTATAATGATTTCATTCCATTGCAGATGATTTGACTGTCTCTGAAAAGAGAGCGGGGGAGGAATGATTCAATGTAATTTACTGTGGCCATTAATGCTATTTCTAAATGAGGGTTTTATTTTGAGAAGATCTATGGGAACTTTTTGCATAACAAAGACACATTTTTGCAAAGACATTGGACTGATTTTTAAAGAAAATGTGGCTATCCTAAGAAAAAGGAAACATATACAGTCTTATAATGGACACACTACCATATTAATCATGATCTATAGAGAGAAAATGATATGGCAAGAGCTTCAGGGTTGAATTTAGAAGACCCAGATTCTAGTTCTGGTTCCAGCAGTTACTAACTGGGTGACCTTGGTGTGATGTTAATGGGATAGAAGATCTTCCCTGCCCATTAAGAGCCCTCGTGTGGAGCCCATTAAGGGAAGCTTGCTTAGGGGAGCCTTGCTTGTAGGAAGACTTTCACACTTTTTGTTAATTTTTAATTAGGCCCTAAGTCAGGAGGGTTGTGATGCCCTCTGACTAACAAGAGTATATATACTTTGAAGTTAGCATTCTGCTTTGGGGCTCACTCACTGGAAGAGTGTTCTTGTGATTTGACCAGATGTGACTCTGGTAGCTGTTAAAGAGTTCTCCCACCTCCCCCCACCTTGAAAAACCCAGATGTTGATGCTTCTCTCTCTGGTAACTATGTATACATTGCCTTGGTCAGACAGTTGGATCTGTCTATTGATCTGTGCTAATTTCTCAGACAGCTAGAAGCCCTGTCTGATGGTCTTTTTCTCTGCTTGTATTTTCTCTATTTTCTTTGTTTGGATTTTTTCTGAAGTTCAGGGTGCTGATTTTTTCCCCTGAACTAATGAATGTAATTTAAAAACATTGTTGACTCCTTAAACAGCTATCTTTCCTAGTAAAGCAGATCTAAGAACCTGTGCTAGCAACCATCCTGGGTATGCCAGTGTGGTTGCTGCTACACTTGGGTAGACTATTTAACCTTCTGAACCTCAGTTTCCTCATTTGTAAAATAGGGATAATACTAGCTGTCCTTTCTACTTCCCAGGAAGAAAATGTGTATCAAAATATTTTGTAAACTATAATCACATCTCTAAGTTGTGAACTATTGTTTTTGAGTTGTTTGAGGGAGTCAGAAGAAAGAGATTTGGGTTATAGTCTTGGCTTTTCTGTTAAATTAGAAAATTCTTATTAAGAAAATTTTTCTTTTTTCTATTTATCACCTTAAATCACCATACTTCATTAGGTATCTGTTCTCTCACCTGTAACTAAATGCATTGATTATATAATCATCAAAATCTCTTACAACTCAGTTTTTGCAGTACTCATAGCCTTAATAAAAGAAATGAGACCCTACTCTTTGAAATCCAGTGGTGACATTTTTCACAATCTCTAATCAAACGGACCATTCAGGAAGATCTGAATCACTGTTGAAAGTGAATTGGTGCTAAATTATATTATCATCTATAATGTGGTTATGGCATGCCTAAGTTATGGATTTGTGTCTTAGAATGTTCTGTGTAGGCATCCTTTGACCTTGACTGAAGACTATAGATTTATCTTTCTAGGCAGTTTTCAATCCAATTCATTCAGCATATATTTATTACATTCCTACTGTGCGCAAGACACTAGGCTGAGGACACTATGCAAGGTAGGACGTGAAAATCCACCTACCCACTCTGGTGTATTAGTATGATCCCACCCACTCATTTAGGCACCGGAAGCAACTACAAGATAAACAGGGTCTTATGCTATTAGGGGCTTTGCAGATTAGAATCATAGAGTTAGAGAGCTATGAGAAACCTACAGTTAATCTAATATGTACCTAACACATATCTAATCATCACTGATACTTATATATTTAAATTTTGCAGAGCACTTTATATACATTATTATCTCATTTAGAGATGAAGACACTAAGGCTTAGAAAAGTTAAGTGATTACACATCTAAAATCCAATGGAAGTAGTAATAGAACCCAGACCTCTTGGCTTCTAGTCTAGTCCTTTATCCCAAAGTTCTTTGCTGGCTGAAGAGACTGGGTTGTGTAATTCTAGGCATCACTGTTGGAAAGTTTGCTCTGAGTGTTGTTAAGCACATGGGCAAAATATTGAAGGAACAGCCTTTGTTCCTAACATGCCAGATTACCAGAGTAGGAGCTGTAAGACCTGACTTCCAGCCCCAACTCTGACTATGAAATAGCCATACAATCTGGGACAAGCTACTTTTCCTCACTGATTCTCACATTCCTCATCTGTAAAATGAAGAAGTTATATTAAATGTTCTGTAAGGCTCCCAGCCCTACACAGTACTACAGCAGCTTATTCCTTTTGATGAAAGTACTTTCTGCAGTGTGCCAGCTGTTGACAGATGTAAAGATTCTCTTTCTGTAAGCGTGAAAGATAGCTATGTGTCTGCACAAATACCTCTGCTGGAGCAGCTGAAGTATTAGTTGGGGTTTCCCTTACTTCTGACTGCTCTGGACCAAAGAAATGCATTTAGGCATTTTTAGATGACACCACTGCCCTCTCACAGAGGAAGAACACTTACTATTCTGGATGACCTGCTTTTGCTTCTGCAGAAGGTGCATGCCATGATGGCAATGTGCATATTTGTGTTTTTCTGGGGCTGTCCTTTCAAATCATAGTTGAAATGCTTGAAGAGAATGTAAGTGTCTAGTTAGCAAAGAGTTAGCTCTTTGCTATGTATTTTGCCAAGACATAGCTAGGAGGGGTGGAGGTCAAATGAAAGGAAAAAAATAGGCCAAGTGAATGTTGGGGAAAGTTTTCTCTGACAATGAGAAATATTCTATTAAGAAACAGTGTCTCCATGGAAACAGCAGACATTCCATTCCCTGGGATAGTTAGCTAGGGTGGTCAGCTTATTAGGACATCTAGGGCTCTTTTTTTTTTTTTTTTTGCATTTGTAAAAGCATGACATTTAAGCAATTTTACAGAATGAGGTAAACGAGGGTTGTAATACTTTTCAGCTGGTAGAATCAGACACATGAAGGCTGAGATAGAAAGGGATGATATCAGTAGATAAACCAGAATGTGGATTAAAACAGAAAGATTTACATAGAACAAAGGCAGAATGCAAGGTCATGTTGAAGTTGAAGATCAGTAATCTGTATGCCAAACCTGGGAACACTGAGTAAATCAAAGCAGATTGGAGGCATCCTGGCTCAGCAAATGGAGATTCTTTAGAGTGACCTTTGCTACAAGATAAGGGTAGCTCACAAAAAATGACTCTCTCCAGGGCATGCTGAGCTGGCTTTACTCTACAAGGTCTGAGTTCTTGCAGAGATTCTAGGCTGTTGCTGTGTGGGCCTGTACATAAAAGATGGAAACGTCTTTTAATCTCTGTGTAGTGGCTATTGAAGTAAGACAAACCTGTTTGACCTGAGAGGAAATACTCTACTAAAGCATACTACTGCAGATTCTTGACATATATTTATGTAACTGAGAGCAAAGCTCTTTGCATTTTAACACTACTTTTAAGATTTCTATTTACATACATGCATATATATGTATATATATATATATACACACACACATTTTTATTTTTTAAGACTCTCAAGCTATTATAGTATTTCTCAGGAGTGTTTGACATGCCTAAAATTAAACTACAAAGTGTGAAATTTCCTTTATTATCATGGGATCCTTCAGATTCTACTAATAAGCACCTTCTCTCTGTGGCTAATTGCTTATTTTATACTTACATTGTAGTTTGTATACAAGTAGTATTAACCTTCCAAATGAGAGTATTTATATATAGTAAGCTTTAAATATATGCATTTGTAAATTCTGTTGGGTTTTCTTTTAACTGGAAGCCATTACTTGGTAAAAATATCTAGCCCAGTTTCTGCTAAAGACTTTTGGGGCTTTTGGTACATAAATGTAAAATAATTCTAGATTAGAAGTAAAGGACTATACTGATAGGGAATTTCATGGGAATTCAGAGATAAAAATCTTAAAATTAGTCATTTCAATAAAAGGATAAGAAGAAAGATCAAGAAGGCCAAACATTTGGAAGTTCTGAATCAAAGTATCAAAGACTTTAAAAATTTGTTCATAATTTAGTAAGTATGAAGAAAAAATAACATTTCTATATACAAAATATAACGGAAAAATATATGTGAAACTAAGAATCTTTACTATGTACTGCTTGCATTTTTTTTTAAAGGGCATAAAATAAATTGAGCATGTTGCTTTCAGAGCTGTTTTGCTTATCTGTGTTTCTCTCTGAACTTCTTCCTATTCCCTTCTGTGCATTTTAAAAAATGCTTCCAGAAATCTCTTCTTTTTCATTTTGGCAGTATTATCACTAGCTCCACCCCTACCAAATCTTCCCTTTAGAAATAAAAATGGGAAAACACAGTGTTTTAAACAGATTAACATAGAGAAAAGAAAAACAAATTCACATCTTTGCCATCTCCAAACGTGTATTTCTCATTCTGCACCTTGGGTTCATAAGCCCTCTGCCAGAAGTTGGGTAGCATGCTTCATCATCAGTCCTCTGAATTTGTGGTTGGACCCTAAACTGATCAGAACTAGAAAGTTTTCCAAGTTATTTTTCTTTACAGTGTTGTTGTTACCATGTACATTATTTTCCTGGTTCTGACTATGTCACTTCATCAATTTGTACAATTTTTCCCAGGTTTCTCTGAAACCATCTACTTTGTCATTTCTTTCAGCAGTCATATTCCATTGCATTTACATACTATAATTTGTCCATCTAATTCCCCAGTTGATTACTGTCCTTTTTGTCCACCCCCTTTTTTTTTTACAACAAAGAAAGCAATTATAACTATTTTTGTACATATGGGTCTTTTGTCTCTTTCAAATAAAAAAAACCAAGAACTGGAAAGGATGTTAAATATTGCCTAATCCAGGAATGTCTAGGTGGCACAGTGAATGGAACACTGGCCCTAGAGTCAGGAGGATCTGAGTTTAAATCTGGCCTCAGACACTTAACACACTTATTAGCTGTGTGACCTTGGGCAAGTCACTTAATCCTAATTGCCTTGCCTTCCCCCCTCCAAAAAAATACATTAAAAAAAAGCCTAATCCAATGCTTCATGTTTCTGAAGAGGAAAATGAGGACAAAAGAGATCAATGACTTGCTTAAGGCTTGATAAATCTTAGATTGCAGGTAATTTTGGAATCATCTTTATTCATCCCTATCCCCTCCCATGACCCATCCACTCTCTATGAAATACCAGCCTTTTGCAGACAGGTGCTGCATCATCATCATTATCATCATCAGTTGAGATAAGGACTGGACCCATGCTTTCATTAGTATAAGGAATTTCTAGATGAGGAAATGTAAAAATGACATTGATGATGACAAGCACTCATTTATGTATTGCTTTGCAGTATCAGAGTGGGACAGGTAAGTGGCACAGTAGATGGAGCTTAGGGCCTGGAGTCTCAAATCCAGTGTCACTTGCTGTGTGACCCTGGACAAGTCACTTAACCTTGTTTTCCTCAGTTTCCTCATCTGTAAAATAAGCTGGAGAAGAAAATAGCAAACCACTCCAGTATCTTTGTCAAGAAAATCCCCAAAGGGGTCACAAATAGTTGAACATGACTAAAATGATGGAACAACAATGACCACAATATCATAATGCTTTCATGTTTGCTATTTCATTTGATTCTCACTACCCTAAATAGCAGGTAGAGAATTAGTATTTTACACAATAGGAAACTGAGAATAAAAAAGGCTAATTAAGCAACTTGCCCAAGGTCACACAGCTTATTAAAATACTGCCTATTTACATAGGTTTGTTCAGTTAGGCAGAATATATTGAGTGGGTCCTCTGTACCTAGTACTGTGCTTAGGCAAGCAGAAGAAACAAATGACCTGTTCCCTGCCTTTGAAGCATTTGCTTTTTTGTTGTCAAGGAAAAATGAACATGTAAGAAACAGAGAACAATTAAGCCCTAAAAGATGTCAGTGATAATAATTTAAAGTTAAGTTTCATCCTTGTGGGTTAAAGGAATTGGACAAGTCTTCATGGAGGGGGTGGTGCTTAAATTGGAAAGATTTATAGGATTAAGGCACTTGAGAAGAAGCAAGTAGTCAGACAGATGTTTCTAATTATTTAAGTCCCAGAAAGTAGAGATGATGATGGTATACATTGGAACAGATAAGAAGAAAACAAGATATGTATGATATAGTGGGAGACCAGCCTCACTGGAGTTGAGATATGTGTTGGAGGATAGTGAGTGAAAAGATTGTACAATTATCACTTCCACATCACTACTTTTCCCATTGTGGTTTCAATGTATGGTGGGTCAACATAAAAAATTATATGGGAATTTTGGGAAGCCTCAGGCAGCACAGAAAAAGTTCTTTTTCATATGGTATTTTTACTTAACATCAACCTACATATAGCCTATGACCAAATACTTAACCCAAATTTTATAATAAGGTACTATAAACACCCAATAAAAGAAAAAAGAAAAAAATTCAAACTTCTTCTGTGGTATGAGGGGAGGCCAAAATTTTTAACTGGATTTTCCAGATTGCTGGGATGCTGCACTCCTCACTTATGCATTGTAGGAAGGGATAACCGGGTAATTGTGTGGAGCCTGGTTATGGTAGCCCTCAAAAGCCAGGCAGGGGAACCTAAATTTGTGGTAGGTAGTTGGGAATTATTTTAGGTCCTTGAGCTCTTTCTTGGATTCAGACATGAGAGAGAAGACGAATCTATAACTCATTCTCTCATGGAATGGCTCCAAAGGAGAAAGTAAGGCTGGTGACTTTATGCAACCGTCCCTCACTTAAAGCCAATTCGCTTGTATGCTGTGGTATCACATCCCCTGACTTTGTGGTCCTCTTAAAGAACAAAGGATGAAGAACAACAAGAGGAAAGAATGCTATGCTTGGGACTAAGGGAATGTGAATTCTAGTGCTAGCTTTGCTATTTCTCAACAGGTTGATCTTGAGCAATTTATCTAAATTAAGAAGCATTTATTTCAAATGCATATTATGTGCATGGCACCCTGCTCTGTGCTGAGGATATACAAAGGTAAAAATGAGATAGTGTCTGTCCTCAGGGACCTTACTTTCTACTTAAGTAACAAATCACTAGCCCTCTAAGCTGTAGTTTCTTATTTTGTGAAATGAGGAGTTGGACTAGGTTATTTCTAAGGTTCTTCCAGCTCTAAAATTCAATGATTATTTAATTTTCATGCAGTGTGCATTATGGGTAAGATTATTTTATGTGTCAGTGATAACAGTGAGATAGTTAGATAGATAGATGCCCAGTGAAAGTCATGGGATGAAGTGGGGAGATGTCAGTGACTCAGTGGGTGTTTGCTGTTAAGTCTATTCAGAATCATAGTATATGGTGTCTCTTTTGATGGGAAAGAACTGTTTTGGGAAATACGCAGAGCCAGGTTTTTAAATGTGGTTTGTAACAATTGCCTTTAAATTAACTTGAGCCCTGTTGAAATGATCTGCACTTGAATTTTTGCCAAAAGTGCCTGTTCATACATGGATAGCTTTTGAGCCAACAAAATGGTGCCCAGCTTCCAATCATATGTGGACAATTCTTTGCTTCATCTTCTGAGTGAATAAAAAGGAGATAGTGATTCAGTTTGGGACTGGAATGGGGGTGGAGTAGGGGGATACAATCATGCATTGGTGTCTTTATTATGAAGTACTATCTCATCCCAGTGGAATTTGAATGAGATAAGTCCTTTGGAAGCCACCTCTAGAAATAAGAGGAAAATGTTTCAGCTCTTACAGACCATTTAAAATTATTTCTACTGGTTTATTTTGCTCTCGCCTTTGCAGCATAGAATTGCAGGCTAGAAAATATTCTACTGATTCCTGCTCCCAAAGCTTTTCAGGATTCTGACTTTAAGGTAAGGAGATATAAACACAGTTCAGTCAGGCTATCCTCTTCCACATTACTAATGTAACCTCACTAATATACTACTCAGGTTATCTACAAGTGCAAGGAGTTTCTTCTGAGAGTAGTCTGTCTGATTGTTTTGGGTACTATTTCCATGACTATTATTTAGCAGCTGAACCCTGGTGACTCATTCACTTTGACTCTGGTAAAGGGAAATTATTTCGATGGAAATTACATTGGGGGGCAGGGGGTGGGAAGGATCCTTAAACCGTCTGTTTTCCTCTAGAAGGGGCTGTTCTTTGAAAGAATAAGCACTAGCTCTTTCTCTATTAGCAGACTTTCTTGGGATACCCATGAAAAAACATCCTAAAATCATGGTTCTTGTATCCTTCAACAGCTTAGTTGTAGATTCTAATTCTGGACAGTAATGATCAGGATAGACAAAACTGGAGATGAAAAATGTCTAGCCTGATGGAAAGGATCTGGTTTGCAGGGTGGTCCACTTCTTCTTGTGGCATTAGTTTTGGACTGTACCCTTTCTAGTTATGCTCTGGTGCCTGTGTTTGCATTAGATCTATTTTAGGCACATTAAAAGCTCGCAGCACTTGATCCTTCACTTTGGGCTGTGTAATGTGAGGGAAAGCCTTCAAGGATCGGTAGAGAGAGGTGTTTAAGTGTGGTGCTAATCTCCTTACACAACTAGGAAATAAATGCACTTGGTGAACTCAGGCCACCAAAAGAAGTCCAAATGTCTGCAGTCTGCTTTGCTTATCAGCAGCTCTTAAAGGGAGTGGCAGGAAGGAGATGGCAGAGGAAAAACAATTTGTAACCCCTATAATTGTCCAGTAAAACTTTGAGGCCGTCTAAAGGGTTAATCCCAGGAGTGTTTTTAAATATCTGTGCTCTTTGCTGCATGTCTGTCTGTGTCTTTGCGCTGGCTTGTTCCTGCTAGCTTCATATTTATGAGTGGAGGTTATGCTAGCCCCTCAAGGATCTCTCCATGCTTGCAGCAGGAGGCTGGCTGTTGATTTAATATATAGGGAAATCTTAGCAGAGCCTGGGCTGTTCAAGGTAGGGTGTGGATGATGGCCATGTCATAGTGATAGATACCCAGGAGTTGGAGGGGACTTAGTCCTTGCTTAGAGTCTCAGCCACCAAAGCTATTAATAGTAACACACTGAGTCATAGATAAAGGAATGTCACAACTGCTCCAGCCCTGCTACTGTTGTGCATCAGAAAACCAACAATAGCAGCCCATCCGCAAAATGATGGAACTTCTCTTCCTAACCCACTGAAAGCAGGTTATTCTGCAAACACACCAAGGCAGAGATGAGGGAGGGTGATTGATTTGCTTCAAGAAAGGGTGATTTACTTCATTCTTTTTTGCCAACCTGACTCTCATAGACCCAACACGTTACAATATTTGCAGTAAATAAAATCTAATAGTGGCTTTGCATTCTGGTTCTGAAAGATGGATTGACCATCTGCTATTCTCTTTCTCTGAACAACACTTGTATCTCATTGCTTCTTCCCATATGGTTGGGTATGGATGAAACATGGTGTGAAAGGCAGGTGAATTTGAAAGATGGGTACTGGGATTAGATTTGGGACCCAATATTAAATTCTTTGCTCATTGTGAATGTGAGTGATTCCTGCTTCTAAAATCAATAGAATGTAAGTTCCTTTGGGGGAAGGGACCATCTCCTTTTTCTCTGTATTCTCAACATTCCTGGTACCTAGGTGGTGCTTAATAAATGTTTTTTTGATTGCTCTGTTAGTGGTCAGGTCATGTATGGGATGTCCTCAGGCATAATGTAGCCTCTCCCCCCCCCCAAAAAAAAAGCATTGGGCTTAGAGTAAAAAATTCCTGTATTTGAGCCCCACCCTCACCATTTATTAGCTTTGTGACACTTCTGTGGACATCATTTTCTGTATTTGGAAAAGAATACTTACTTTAGCAGTTGCATAAGGTTGTTGCAAGAGTTGATTAAGTTAATTAACAATGAATGTGAAAGCACTTTGTAAAATGAAAAACATTTTGCATATATAAATGTATTATGTGTATATATGTGTATATGTGTGTGTGAGTGTGTGTCATGTATACATAAATGGGGAGGGTCCTGAACCTATGATTTCATTTGTATAGGGAACTCCTGATTAAGAAACCTCTATTACCAAAGAAAGTCATTATCAGTTCTGTAATTCATGATCTTAGAAACTTACCTGGGTCATTGAGAGATTAAGTGTGACCAAGTTAAGAACCTCTGATCTACAGCCAGAAGTTACCTCAAAAAGACCATCCTCTTATTTTATATGAGGGAACTGAGGCATAGGGAGGTTTAAGTGACTTATGCAAGGTCACATGGGAATAAAGCAAGATTTTAATTCAGACCCTCTCTTTATGAGTTCAGTCTAAGAAATTCACTCCAGCTTATTTATTGATGTACGAGTGCCAAGCATTAAAAAATTTCTCTAGAAATATCAGATTTGATAAATGAAGGTGAGTATAATGCTTGTCAGCTTAGACACAGTCCCTGGCAGAACCAAGAAATTTATGTGAACTCAAGGGGGGTACTCAAGGCAGAGTAATAGGAGATCCACTCTCCATCTCTTTTTTAAATCTATTATTTAAATTGACTTTGAGCTTCTTTTTGGCCCCCAAAAGGGAGGTTTCCAAGTAGCTGGGCTTTTCCAATCTCATCTATGACAAAAAAAAGTTTCTAGGGGTAGGGGTGGAATGGTACTTGGCATAGCAAATACAAGTAAAATGGAAGAGAAGGGATGGGAGGGGAAAGGGTTGGGGGTTTACTAAGCCCCTTCTCCCTTGCTGTGTCCCTTTTCCTCAGTCCAGGTTAGAAATACCTGGCTACAAATATTGAAGAACTAGCTAAAGCCCCAGTCTTTCTCAGTTGCTGCAGGATAAATTGTAGGTGATTGAGTTTGTTTCTAAACTCACCGTCATTTTAAAACAGCCTAAGGTGCATAGCTTCCCTGGAAATTCTCGTGCCTCGCTTCCCTGGAGTTCTCGGGGCTCAGCTACCCAGGGCAGTCATTTATGTATCCGTCACTAGGAGGCATCCTCGCCAGCAGTGCGGGGAAGCTCTTCCTCAGCAGGGGGAATGTAAGGTGGTGAGTCGGACACCAAAGATTAGGGACCGTGCAATCTCGCATTTGTTCCGGGAGCAGCAGCAGCTGTAGCTGCTGTTTCAGCACTGGGGGCAGAGTCCACCGGCGGGAGCGAGAGGACAGGAGCTGCTAACCTTAGTAGGAGGGTGAATGCAGAGGGAGAGACAGAAGCACCCACTGGCAAGCCGGCTAGGGGACGGAGTGGAGCATCTCCCCTCCCCTCCCCTCCCTCCATCCACACCCCCGCCTGGTGCTCAGCTGGCTGACTGGTTGCCCTGGGGGGGTGTAGGGGGGAGGGCTTTCCTCTGCATCTAACCCTGTGGATCTCTAGCCTCTCCCCTGCCCTGCCTGGCTGCCGGGCGCAGTTCACCTTTGTGAGTGTATTCTTGTTCCCCTTTCGCGCAGCAGCTTTTAAAAGGATTTGGTTGCCATGGTGAAGGAGAAAGGTAATTATAAATATTGATCAATGTGCATGGCTGGAGAAGTTGAAATGACACAGCAGGGTTAGACCATCTCATGGGAAATGATCAATCGGACCCTGGGCAGACATTTTTGATGAGAGGCTGAGCAGTTTTCCTGTTGAGAGGTCGTGATTACCATTTACTCCAGGAGACTTCGTGAAGTGCCTTTAATTTAGCAATGCGGTGTGAAGCCCAACCCAGCTCAGGGGTGTGAGTCGTCAGACGTTAGCCCACTTTGCATGTCTTCTGTGTGTGATATGTGGTTTGCTTCTCCCCCTCCCCCATCAACTGAGTTAATTAAGAATTTAAATGAAAGAGTAACAGTTTTCCAGACAGGTTTGTGACTTGATGGCACTTGTCCTGTCTCATTCATGCAGGGGGAAAAAACCTAAGTGATTTTAAAGGTTTCTGCTGTGTCTGGTACCATTACAGCATTATTCTTAATGACAATTAAATCATTCTTTAAAGGAGTCCTTGTACTTCAAACCTAATAAAATTATGCCATGACAGTAGTGGGGTGGGGAAAGGGGGGGTCAGTGGCTAGAGGATCAGCACAGGGACATCCTTCTTCTGCGCCATGAATGTGTTCCTGAAAAGTTGAATGGAAATCAAATTCGGAAAATTTTCAATCATAATTTAAATAGTGAAATGTCTTACTTTTTTAGACGAATGATTGCCCCTGTTTTCTTTTAGCTATGATGGTGTAGCAAAAAGACTGGCCTATGAGTTTAAGAAACTGTGACTTTAGTCCTGTCTTTTCCATTTACCAACTCTAGACTTCTCCTTTCCTGTTATAAAAAGAGGAGGTTGGACTAGATGTCTGAAGTTCCTTCCAGATCCAATTTTTTATATCTCATGATGGACCACACCTGTACTTAAGAAATGAGGGTGCCTGCTGGTTCTTCAACAATATGGACCATTTCAGTGACTTAAGTACAGGTATATTTTCACTTAGAGCCCCCAGGAGACTTAGGAATGAGAATACTGAACTGGAATTGATCCTTGTTTGCTGGAAACAGTTAGGTTTTATTATTTTAATAGATGGATTCAGTAATAGGATCATGAAAGCTAACAGCCATGCAAGGGCAAGACAGTGTGGGAAAGAGGGGAAGGAGAAAGTGTCTAGTTCTGTATATCAGTTGTGCTTCTATAATCACATTCTTTAGCTAATGTAGGTTTTGCCTTGAAAGCTTTTCCAAAGAATAAATGCAAATTGTGAATTTAATCAACTAAATAGCTTCTGTTTAATATGTGAGCTTTTTGCCTGTAATAAAATTAAAACTGGTTTCCTCTTTAGTGTCTCCAAGAGACCCTGCCAAGGAGTTGAAGGAAAGCAGGGTTTAATTGGCACTTGTCAGAGTTGCTCTCTTGGCTTTCATGCTCAGTACTCTCTTTGAAGCAACCTATCACTTATTTCTATAAGTTGATAGTTGATGTGACTTTGTTTCCTTGAGGTGAATGAGTTAGATTGCATCTGTAGGGGATGATACAAGCCTACCTCTATTTTGCTATAATAAGGCCCATGGTAATTAAAAGATTGTATGTATATATGACTAGTCTGATAGATCCCTAAAGACAGCAGATTTTCAAACCTTCTGCATATACCTCAGTTTACTTCTCTAAACACTTAGTATGCATATGAAAAGCAACCTATCTAGTTAGAGCACTTTGGTTTCCCAAGCAATGAACTAAAACCAAAATCTAGGTACCAAGACTCCCTCTCTCCTCAGCTGAAGATTGATGTCCATTTGTTTTGTTTTGTTTTAATCTTAATTTATTCTGATTATTTTTAGCAAAGGTTAACAAGTCTAACAATTAATGTCACCAGTACATATACTGTTTTTGTTACCTCCTTGTTTTCTGATAATTTCTATTTTAATCAGTAGCATAAGGATCTCAGGGATGGAAGAGACCTTGTAAATCATCTGTTGCAACCTGCATGTTAACAGAAATAGCATAGAGTTGGAGGATCATAGATTTAGAGCTAGAAGGTACCTTAAGGACCATATAGTCTAACCCAGGGGTGGGGAACCTGTGGCCTCGAGGCCACACATGGCCCTCTCAGTCCTCAAGTGCAGCCACTTGACAGAATCCAAGTTTTACAGAATAAATCCTTTTATTAAGGGGATTTGTTCTGTGAAGTTTGGATTCAGTCAAAGGGCAGCACTTGAGGAGTACACGTGGCCTCAAGGCCACAGGTTCCCCACCCCTAGTCTAACCCCTTTATAGATAAGGAAACTGAGGCTCAGGGAGATTAAGTGGTTTCCCCATGGTTACATAGGTAGTAATTGTCAGGAGCCATTTGAACCATGTCCTTTTCCTTTGAAGCTAGCATTCTTCTGTCATGACACTTCCCCTATAGTAACTGATTTTCTTTTTAATCACTTTAGGTACTTCGGTTTTTTAATTATATTGGTAATTCATAAAACATTCTTGGAGGTGGTAGATGCTACAAATATTATTATCCTGGTGTTTGTAGATGAGGAAATCCAAACTCAGGTGAAATGACTTGCTTAAGGTCTCCTAGCTAAAAAGCAGGCAGACCTATGTCTACCTGACTGCAAGACCAGTCCTTTGATGTATCTGCTTTGCCCTGCTACTTCTAAATCATCTCTGATGAGTGATTGCAGGGTGGGGGATTGTTGGTGGGGACTCACAATTTCATGAACCAGCCCATTCCCAATATAGACAGCTCAAAAGTTGGGAAACCTTTTTTTTTTTTTAATGCATCTACCTTTCTACAACACCTACCCATTGTTCCAATCCTCTAGAGCCAAACAGAACAAGTCTATTATGTAACAGCCTCTCAAATACTGGGAGACATCCACTGTGTATTCCTTAAATCATCTTTTCTACAGACTAAACATCCCCTGTTCCATAAATGGATCATCATATGGCATTGTTTCCAGTCTCCTCACCACCCTGGTTAGCCTCTCTTGGCTGTACTCCAGATCATTGGTGCCCTTCCTAAAATGTGGCACCAGAACTGAACATAGAACTTTTGATGTGATCTGACCAAGGAAGAACACAAAGGCAGGTGATGTCTTTGCAGGCTAACACAAGAGCCATACTATGAAAGAAAGGCATTCTGCCACTGGCGAGACAGTTTATAGAAATAGTCCAGCTCAGCCCCCTCCCTCCTGGGGACCATATGAATCAACCCTTTGACAGGCTTCAATTGTGCCAGTCTAATACCCAGGGAGACAATATGTATGCGCTGACCCAAACAGAGACCCTTTTAAAGTGGAGGCAGGGGACTGGTGCTCCACATTTGTTGCACTAACTAGTTATTAATGGTTTTCTGAAAATTTATCTGCCTCGTTATTTCTCTGCTGGAAGTCTCTAAGTGTCTGCTTGGTATCAGTATGTGCTGGAAATAAACCATGCTTCTAGACTGCCACTTTCCTCGTGTGGTGCTTGCTCACATAGTTTGACTGACAATGTTTTGTTCTCCTGAGCAGGCGCCTACTCACTTCTGATCTCAGACACTTATTGATCTAGTTGGATTGATGACATGGTTATTACTCTGAGGCCTTCAAGGATACCTTGCCCTTGCAATATCCTGTAACAAAAGAGCACACAAAGGCTTATGGGCTCCTAAGTCATTATCTCTTTTGCGAGATTCCTAGCTGCCATCCTCAATCAAATCTAACATGTATTCATTAATTGCCTACTATGTGCAAGGTATAGTATTAGTTCCTTGGAGATATCTCACTGTACAATATAAATAGTATATAGTCTACATCCCCCATTACTGTCAGATTGCTTTGTTTACAGCTTGAATTTTCAAATTTATACCCCTTTTGCTGTTTCCCAGAGAAAATCAAGGTTTATCAAACTTTCAGTGGGATTGTAGAAAGGAACATGTCATGTAAATGTTTGGAGTCTAGAGAGTCTAGATGTGTTATGATGAGAGA
Source organism: Gymnobelideus leadbeateri (assembly GCA_011680675.1). Lineage (NCBI taxonomy): Eukaryota > Metazoa > Chordata > Mammalia > Diprotodontia > Petauridae > Gymnobelideus > Gymnobelideus leadbeateri. The sequence goes on from WOXC01001178.1 coordinate 473,804, forward strand.
GACTACTATGAAATTTGTTGATTAGGCAAAAATATTTTGAGTTGTTTGCTTAAAAAAAAAATCCTGAAAGTATTGGACCAATAATCTTTCTGTGTGTAGCAGTAAGCACCCTAGCATACCTAGGATGACTACTAGCACAGGTTCTTAGATCTACTTTTCTAAAGGAAAGCAATTCAAAATGGGTTAACAATTTTACGTTAATCAATTTAAACATATATCATTTACCTAGTTCAGGGGGAAAAGTCAGCACCCTGAACTTAAGAGAATACAAACAGAAATTCCAACAGAAAATAACACAGTTAAGCAGACAGGGCTTCCCACTGTCTGACCATTATATCCATACCTAGTTAGTTACCAAAGAGGGAAGCACCAACATCTGGGTTTTTAAAGCCAGGGGGCTCAATGGCTCCCCAGAGTCTCATCTGACCAAATCACACAACTCTTCCCAAAGTGAGTCCCAAGGCAAAACCTCTCCTCAAGGAGTATATATAGCCTTCTCCTAGGTTAGAGAATGTCACAACCCTCTTGACCCATTGCCCAATCACAAAATAACAGAGTGTGCGCATTCCTGAAAAACAAGCTTCCCCCACAGGATCCATATTTTCAAATCAGGGAAGGTTCTCAGATTCACTTAAGCCTATTAAGGGGCCAATTGGATGCAATATAGCCATCAGTGATTTTCTCTAAAGACCATCCAATCTGTGAGCCATGTTGGATGGCTAATTTTGGAATGACTTCTCTTGGTTTCTTGGTTGACGATATTTATTAAATTTAATGGTCCCCTGCTGTAGGTAAAAGCCTATGTAATTTGAAGAATCCTCAAAGGAAACCAACTAAATAATAAATATTTATCTGGTTTTTCTTGAAACCTATAAGGTCTTAACTTAAGTCAGTGCCTTGAAAAATAAAGCTATAAAGACCCAAAGGAGTTCTTAACCTGGTGTCTGTAAGCTTGATTTTTCTAAAAAAATTTTTAATAATAATTATATTTTAATATAATGGTTTTCTTCTGTAATCATATGTATTTTATTGCATGCATTTAAAAACATTGTTCTAAGAAGGGTCTGTAGACTTTACCAGACTGTCAAAGGGGGTCCATGAAACAAAACAGGTTAAGAAACTCAGCTTTCATAAAAGGGTTTTCTCTTCTTTCCTAGGAAACCTATTTATTTAATATTCTTGAATCCCGGCATCCTATTATAGAATTAAAGAGGTTTCACTGAGCAAAGCAAATGTACCCACAGGACATATCTCTTTTGTCATTTTCCTTTGTGATTTTTGCAACTCTCATGTAGGTACTTTCAGAAACAGAAATAATTGGACATGGACGGTCCTGATTATCCTTCCAGGGTAGAATTCCATGGTTTCTCATAGACTTTTGGAATTTTGGAGCTGAACGTAGGTCTTGTGTATTCTAGTGTGGTTATTCTACCTTAAGGAAAGGAATAAGGAAAGTTCAGAATCAGAATTATACCTTGAGATTTTGGGAGATTGACTTAGTTTGACCAAACTGTTAAGTATCCACAGAGAGAAGATGATTCCTCCAATCAGTCAGTCAATAAGAATTTATTAAGTACTGACTATGTTTTAGGCTCTGTGCCAAGCCCTGGGGATCCAAAGAAGGTCAAAACAGTCTCTGCTGCTTGAGAGCAGAGGAAATAAATAAAGGTTTATTATTTACTTGGTCTCCTTTGAGGATTCTTCACATTATGTAGCTCCTCACCTTTAGTAGAGGGAACACATTACTCACAGCCTAAAGGAGAGGAGAGACAACACAGAAAAACAGCCATGTATAAATGAGATATCTGCAGAATAAATTAGGGATAATCAGTAGAAGGAAGTCAATAGTATTAAGTGGGATCATGAAGGACTTCTTATAGAATGTAGGACTAGCTTGGACTTAAAGAAAGCCAGGAGGTGGTGATGAAGAAAAAGAATATTCCAGGCATGAAAATGCCCACATCCCTCAGATGTTCTTTATAACATATCTCATGACTAACTACCCTTAAAGTTGGGAATTCATTAGAGAGGGAAGTATAGCACACTGACATTTACAAAAAGTCTGCGTCTGACACTCACTGTATAACACTGGAAAAGTCACAGTCTTTTGGAACTTTAGTTTCCCCCTATATAAAATGGAGTAATAATATTTGTACTCCATACTCTCAAGGTAGTTTCAGAAAAACTTTTTAAACTTCAACATATCATTAATTAGTTATCATTAGTAAAGTGGCAATTGTATCTAATGCTTAAATGCTATAATAAAAACCTATTTCTGTTCTGTTCTTATTGATGATAAGGGAACAGAACCTGATGACCAGCATATAACAAAGATTTCCATTTAACTTATATCTATTAACCATCCACTTTGTGCCAGACTCTCTACTAGGTGAGATAGAGACAAAAAGGACATCTTTTTAAAAAAAAATCCCCAATTACTTGTTAAAGCACCTTTTAACGTTTATTAAAAATTTTGAGTTCTAAATGCTATCCTTCCCTTCCTTCTTCCCATCACCCCTCCCTGCGATGATAAGCAACCCAATATAGATTATACAAGTGCAATCATGTAAAATGTTTCCACATTAGTCACCAAAAGGACATCTTAAAGCATCCTTCAAGCAATCGTCTTGTGGATACTGGAAACTCACCACCCTGTTTCCATCTGGGGACAGAGCAAATCATTAAGTTTTTCTTTAAGTCAAGTCAAATCAAACTCAGGCCTCCCTGTAACTTCTACCCCTTGGTACTAGTCATGCCCTCTGGGCCTGAGCAGAACAAAGATAATTCCTCTTCCACATGATCACCCTTCACATATTTACAGTGTGCTATCACTCCTTCCCTGTCTTCTCTTCTTCAGGCTAAATGTGTTCCATTTCTTCAGCAGATTCTCACATGACATGGGTTAGAGTTCTTTTGTCTTCCTGGTTGCTGTCTCTAGACATACTCTAGCCTTTTCTAAAATGTGACCCCCCCTTTCACTCCTCTCCCCCTAGGACTTAACACAGTGCAGTTCTCCTTTCCCCCTAAACCCAGCCAGTGACATTACAAATACATTCTAACAAAGCCCCACTCTAAATCAGGCTTCCCACTATCATATCCTCCAGACAGTTCCCAGAGATCAGCCCAGCCAACCTTAGTCTCCAGGAGGATTGTGTTCTTGTGTTGTTAAATGTCACTGAGAGAGATGTCAAGCACTTTACAAAAATAGTTTACTGATGTGCCCCCTACCCAACAGCTACAATAAGTTCCTTTGCCCATATAACTTTGGGAACACAAAAGAAAAGAGAATTTTAATTTTAAAAGTTTGTGCTAATTTCTGAAAGTTTTTTGCCCCACTGATTTTCCTCCTTAGGGGCAATTAGTAATGCATTAAATAGAACTCTGAGCCTGAGGATGGGAAGACCTGGGTCCAGATCCCAATTCAGACACTTACTGACTCTGTGATGCTAAAGGAATCACTTCACCTTTGATTCCTCTACTCTAAAAGGGTATCAGGGTTGTTGTGAAGATCAAATTAAATATTTCTAAAGTTCTTAACACACTACCTGGCACATAGTGAGTGCCATAAAAATATTGTTCCCTTCTCCTTGTCCTTCCCCTTCCCCCTCCTTCCCTCTCTCAGCCCCTTGAACAAAGGAGATTTGTCTCCTGAACCCCCAGACTCTAGCTTTGATCAATCACCTTTCATATGTTTCATATGATTTCCATTGTTCTATTCCTCTGTGGATATGAATTGTACCTTTTCCACATGTTGACAACAGATTTTTTTGTTGTTGTTACTCTGCCTTTTTGTTGCTGTTTGAAAAATAATAAAATTCCCCCAAGAATTTTCTATAGTTTTCTAGCTATATGTTGACCTAGAGTTTAGATGACTTCTGAGGTGGGAAAACTCAGAGAAAAAAAAAAAACTCAGACCTTTTTGTGCCATGGACATGTTTGGCCATCTGTTAAACCATATGGATTCCTCAGAATAATGTTTTTAAATGTATAAAATAAATTTTTTAGATAATGTTTTTAAATGTATCAGATAAAATCAAATCTGATTCCAAAAGAAACCAGTTATGTTAATATAGTTATCAAAATAGTTGTAAATAAATTAACAAGCCCAAGGTTAAGAACCCCCACTTTCCAGCTTGTTTCTAAACTTCTGTTCTTGTCCTGTGGTTAATTGAACATCCCCTCTTCCCTTCTCCTCCAAACACACATACATACATTTACATATATACATGCATACATACATACACACATATACAGACACTTCAGTTCTGCATTCACAAAACTCACGGGTCGTTTGATGACTTGATATCTCAGGTCTGTTAGCAACAAGCAGTCCTGCCATCCATTGATTATCTCTGTAGCCCATTTATAGATAGAGATATGTATAAAGATGGATTTTTAAAATAGCTTTAATAGTTGAATTTAGGTTTGCCCAGGAGTATATCTTTCAATTACAACATTGTAGCTATAGTATATCTTTCAATTACAACATTATAGCTATATAAATAACCTCTGATATGTTATTTCCACTAAGTCTGTTTTCATAGAATTAATTAACAGTATTAGGCAGGGTATCCCTATATTTTGGACGTGGTCTGAACAGGGCAGAGCATAGCATGGCTATTGCCTGCTTTAATTGAGTATGATGTATTTGACACTGTGCCTCCATTAATGCTTTCGAAGATTATATTTGGGTCTGCCACATCACACTCCTGACTCCTATTGAGTTTGCAGTCCAATAAAAACTCTGCTCATTTTCATGTAAACTGCTTTCTAGTCACATTCCTTGCATTCTGCATTTATATATTTGATTTTTAATCCCAGGCACTGTTTAATTTTGTAACTATTTAATTCCATCTTGTTAGCTTCAGCCCTTCCTTTCAGTCTGTCAAGATATTTTTGGATTTCATTTTTTTGGTGCAATAGCATATTAGCCATCCTTCCCAGTTTTGAATTATGCATAGATTTTTATTAATATGGCATCTCTGACTTTATTCAAATGATGATTTTTTTTAAAATGCTGAAATCATGTCCAAGGAAAGAGCCCTGTGGCATTCCTCTAGGTTGATATTGTTTATTGCTTTTTGATCTGGTCAGTAGATCTATGGGTTCCAAACTTACCTAACTATTCTCTCAGCCAGTCCACATTTCTCCATATTATCCACAAGAAAATACTGAGAGACTTTATCAAATGCCTTGCTAAAGTGCAGATAGATTATCTCCACTGCATTTCTCCATTCTACCAGTTTAGTAACCCTATGAAAAAAAGGAAATAGGCTAACTTGTCATAATTCATTCTTAACAGATGCATTGAAGACTTATAATCTCATCACTGCCCTTTTAAAGCCACTTAACCTCTCCCTGCCTCAGTTTCTTCATCTGTAAATTGGGGATAATAATAGAACCCACTTTCCAGGGCTGTTGTAAAAATCAAGTGAGCAAGTATTCGTAAAGCACTTTGTAAACTTTAAAGTGCTAACCAAATGCCTATTAATACAAGTGCTCTCAAAACATCCTTTTCACTATCAAACATCCCTTTAATAATCCATCCAGAATCTCACAAGAAATCAGTGTCAGATTCACTGACTTAAGTAGTAGGCCTTTAGGATTCAGAGCTAGAAGAAATTTGAGAGGTTATCTAATCCAATTTCCTTATTTTGCACATAAGGAAACTTGAGATCCCAAGAGTTTAAATGACTTAAGCAGCAGAGCCCGGATGTGAACCCATATCTTCAGATTCCAGATGCAATGTTTTGGAAAATATCCATCCTCTTACTCTCATTAAAAATCAGGACCATATTTGCCTATCTTTGGTTCTATCCTCATTCTCCAAGATTCTTCAAAGATGGCCAATTATCTTGGAGCATAATTTATAGGACTTGAACACATTGAGGCCATCGAGGTGCTCTCCTTCTAGCTTTTATTTTATTTTATTTTTAAGTTTCATTTCACTATTTTTTCAATTCCTTATTTTTGTTCACTCAATCTTGAGAACATTCATTCTTCATGATAAAGAAAAGAGAAGCAAGATGAGTTTTAAGTAGTATTGCCTTTTTTTAGCCATTTGTCATCACTTTTTGTTCCATACAAAGCAGAGGTCCTAGTATTCTTCTTGTCCTCAACTTACCTAGGAATCAGTCCCTACATCTCCTTTTCACTTACCCATATTCTGCATTTTTTTGAGGCAGTCAGGGTTAAGTGACTTGCCCAAGGTCACACAGTAGATTCTTCATTTTATCACAGCTATTTGTTCCTAAGATTTACCTGTCACCAGCTTCCGCAGGCAGAGCCTGTATACTCTGACTTTGCATCAGCACTTCCTCACATGGTGCCTTACACAAAGCAGGTGCTCAGAAACACTTGCTGATATGTCTCCACAGAAATTGGAAAACATAAATAGTTCCCTACTTTTTAAAATGTTTTATTTTTTCCCAATTACATGTAAGAATTTTTAACATTTATTTTTTTTTATTTCAAATTCCAAGTTCTCTCCTTCCCTTTTCCCCTCCCCACCCCATTGAGAAGGCAAGCAATTTGATATAGGTTATATATGTGAAATCATGCAAATAATTTCCACATTAGTCATGTTATGAAAGAAAATGCAGACCGAAATAAATAAGTAAAATCCAAGAAAAATAAAGTTTAAGAAAAACACTCTGATCTACACTCAGACTACATAGTAGTTCTTGATAAATACCTGTGTATAACTTTTAATATTAGTTGTTTGTGAGGTGACCAGGTGGTGCGATGGGACTTGGAATAGGACCTGGTGTCCTGAGTTTGACCCCATCTCAGACACTTACCAGTTGGGTGATCCTATGTAAAACACTTGGCCACTCTCAGTCTTAGTTTCATCATCTGTAAAATGGGAATAATCATAGCACCCACCTTAAAGAATTGCTGGGAGGATCAAATGAGATGCCATTTTGCTTTGCAACCCTTAAAACTCTATAGATGCCAGCTATTATTGTAACAAAAAATAAATTAGGGGAAAAAAGTTATTTGTGAAGTCCCTACCCCTTGCTTCTTGTAATCAAAATTCATTGCTATCTCTATCTAACAAGCCCTACTCACTGTCCATGTATTGGGAAAAACTTCAGTCCCTAAGCTTTAGAATCTGAAGACTATTAAATCACCTTTTAGCCCTTCCAATTTCAGGTTTAATAACATCCTTCTCTAGGTGACCTTTGCTATTTGATTCTAAACTCCCTTAAGTTCACAGTGTCCGTTTCAGTCAACTAACACTGATTAAACTCCTGTTACATACTAGTTGCTGTGCTAAGTACTAGGGATACAAAGAAAGATAAAAGACTGTCTCAGCTCTCTGGGAGCTTTCCTGATCCTCCTTTCTTTAAATGTAAGAGCTCTAAACTTGGTTTAGCATCTTAGTTTCTTTCTTTGTAAATGGGGATTCAGATAACTTTCATATTCTAAACAGGAAGTGTGGTTTTAAGGAGGCATTGGAGAATTTCAGTCTTCCATATAAATGATGTTGCATCATCATATCCACTATTCACTAATGTGAACTTTGTATGTTGGTTGTGGGATCTCCAGGTCCTATCACTGATTTATTCCTGAAAGAAAAAAAAGTCCAAAGTTTTCTTATTTTCTTACTTAAAGTCTATTTGATATCTGAACTCCAAAATATGTATCCCAATTTTTTGGTATCCAGAGAAAGGGCCTGCCTATAGAGTATGATTTTACAAGGTTGAGAATCACCTCTTTATTTATTTATTTGTTTGTTTTGATTTTTTGGAGGGGAGCTTTTGGACTTTTTTTTTTTTTGCTTTTTGGAGGGGGAAAGTAGGGCAATTGAGGTTAAGTGACTTGCCCAAGGTCACACAGCTAGTTTTGTGTTAAGTGTCTGAGGCCACATTTGAACTCGGGTCCTCCCGACTCCAGGGCCAGTGCTCTATTCACTGCGCCACCTAGCCACCCCCACCTCTTTATTTAAACACACATGGACATCTGACTGGTACTATCCATTGGTACCTAAAAATCTTCATTAGAGTCAAAATTATCTGACCTTAGGGAAGTTATTTCAACCCCTAGACCTCCTTGATTTTTCCTTATCTTTAAAATAATATGGTTGAAAAAGATGATAAAAGATGAAAGTTCCTTCTAGTTATAAAACCTATGAGCCTTTCCATATATACTGAGATTTCCTGCTTAAGACACAGATAACCCTGAGAAGGAGTACAGTGCCTTAAATTCACACTGTTCTTCTGGATCACTAACACCAAACCACTGAATTCAATTCAGTAATCATATATTATGCATATACTATGGCACAAGTGCCCTGTGTTCACCACTAGAAATAGAAAGACAAAATGAAATAGGCCTTCATCTCAAAGAACTTTCTTCTACTGGAGGAAGGGGGCGAAGGATATTACATATATACAAATAAGTAAATACAGAGTTTGTCCAAATTAATAAGAGTAATTTGAACAAGGAGAAAGTGCCCATTCCTCAGTAGAAGTAGGGATGAAATATAGGACTGGATAGGAGACATTGGAGGTGATAGATAATTTAAAAGTCATCCTTACGGAGATGATCATTTAAGTTATGGGAGTTGATGAGGTCACCAAAGAAGAGAGTAAAGAGATAGAAAAGGGCCCTAAACAAAATCTTGGGGAAAGGAGGAAAATGATCTCATGAAGGGAATGGAAAAGGAGAACCAAGAGAGAGCTGTGCCATTAAAATCCAGAAGGAGGGGCTGTGTCCACAGTGTCAAAAATTGCCAAAAGGTCCAATAAAGTAAGGTCTGGGGAAAGGGCACTAGATTTAACAATTAAAACATTGATGAGTGTCTTGGAGAGAGCCCCCTGTCTTTTGAGTGGTACAATTAGAAGCCAGATCACGAGGGCCTAAGAAGTGAATGGAAGATGAGAAAACAATGAGTATAGGCTTCGTTATTTAGGAATTTGACTGTGAAGAAGAAGAAGACATAGTTGACTGACATGGCAGAGTCAATTGAAGAAGCAATAAGAAGGGAGGGATCAAGAGCATATTTTGGGGAGAGGGGTGGTTGACCTTGGCAAAGACAAAGCTCATCTCTTCCCCAGAGACAAGAGGATAGAATTGAGAATGACAAGGAAACGAAGGCAAAAGTCACCATCTCTTAGCGTTGTCCAACCCTGACTGCCTCCAGAACTGATCTGATTGTTTCAGTCAGGTGAACACTGAGAAATATGACATCATGAATTTTCTTGTAGAAACTTTAAACAAAAGCTAAAGCAAAACAAAAAATAAACCCTGCCCTTTTCTGAAGACCTGCTGAAAAATTGTTCAATCCTTGTAGAAAGATCATTTTACTGGAAGTCAGAAGACTGAAGGCCCAGGACTCCTTTGCTTACCAGCTCAGGGACCATGGTCTAGGCATTTAGCTTCTTAACCTCAACATGCCTATTTTCTTATCTGTTAAAGAGGAGGATAATAATATCTATCTATCACTGGGGTAGAGCTAGAGAAGTTCTCTAGCCTAGCTCCTCCATTTTACAGATGAGGACACTGAGGCCTAGAGAGGTGAGTCTAGTGACTTGTCCAAAGTCATCTAGTCTGTGAATGTTAAGGCAAGAATGTGAATCCAATTTTTCTGATTTCAAAACCAGCAGTCTTCCCACTGTATCACTCTAGGCTGCTGCGAAGAAAGTACTTGACCAATGGCACTGAGTTTTTGTGATTTGTTATTCCTGTGAGAGAAAAATATCCATTCCATTTTTAAGCAAATTATCCTTTTATGTCTCCTGATTTAATTGTTGTTCTTGTGAAATTATTATTAACCATCTCCCTGGATTAGGCCTGGGAGGGTGTTTTCACCATGGTATTGTTCTAAGCTAGAGGAATTTGCAGAGGGTTAAAAGAACAGTGTGTAAACAGCATAGGATTCTTTTCCATTGTTGTTGTTCAGTATGATTTCAGCACACAAGAGTAGAAAGGAGCACAGCTTCCGATTTCATTGTGTGGTGACTCATACAGAGAGGTATGTTTATCCCAGATTGGCCGGAGCTGTGCATTCAAGGGCAGACAGTGGAGATGGTGGAGAGGCTGGTTATTTATTAATGCATGGCCTCTTCTCCCAGAAACAGTCTACTTGTGTACTTGTGTTCAGAATGACTTTACCAGCAGTGTAACAGACTGGTGTAACAGCAGCACTGAAAGCAACTTCTGGTAGCCATTTTACCTGATTTTTAATAGCCACACCTAACTGTGGAAACTGACCTTTCTCCTCATGCAGGAGAGTTAGGTGCTACAGTGGATAGATAGAGCACTGGTCTTGGAGTCAGGGAGACCTCTGTTCAAAACCTGGCCCAGATACTTGCTAGCTGTATAGCCCTGGGCAAGTCACTTAACTTCCCAGCCTCAGTTTCCCTATTAGTAAAAGGAGAATAATAAAGGTACCTACCTTATAGGGTTGTTGTAAGACTAAAATGAGATAATGTTTGTTGTAGAGGTTTTAATCTTTAAAGTTCTATATAAATATTTGCTATTTTATTTGTATGTAATACATAATAGGCCTAGTGAGGATTATTGTGTAAATGATTTATCACTTCTTTTTTCAAACCTTACCTTGCCAATTGTTTGTCATCCTATATGGGTGCAAACTGGAAGGGAGTCTGTTAAAAGCAATGTAAAATTTTTGGGCCTCTCTTTAAAAGCAGAAGAACTCAGTGAGTGTTTGTAGGGCCAATTAATGGTGTTTTTCAAATGTCTTTGCTGAGCATTTAAGGATGAACAGGCACACATAATAGCAAACTCATTAAGTTGGGACTCATAAGACTCGGATTCAGGTCCCATTTCTACTTTATACTAGTTATATGGCCTTAGAAAAGGCCATTTCTTTTCTCTGGGGCTCAGTTTTCTCCTCTCTCAAATGAGGTGATTGTACTTATTTTGTTAAGGCTCCTTCTAACTCTGATAACTGACTTTACTTTTGGGAAATTCACTAAAGTTCTCAGATACTCAGTTTTCTTTTTTTCATCTCTAAAATGGGAATAATAACTCATCTTTCCTATTTCAGAGTTATGATGGAATTTCAAAGTTGGAAGGGACCTCAGAGGTTCCCCCACTCAGTAACACAATAAGATTCAAACAAGACTATGTCACCATTAAGAGGTTATGTAGAAATGTAAGCAATTATTTTTAAGGAGACCAAGATGTTATAGATAAACTAGGTGGTGAAGGTGACAGAGCTCTAGGCCTGGAGTTAGGAAGACCTGAATTCAAATCCAGCCTCAGATAATTATTACCTGTGTGACCCTGGACAAGTCACTTAACCCTGTTTGCTTTAGTTCCTTATCTATAAAATGATCCAGAGAAGGAAATGACAAACCACTCCTATATCTTTGCCAAGAAAACTCCATATGGGGTCCCAAAGAGTCAGATATGACTGAATAATAAGGTGCTACAAGCTCATGAAAGACATGAGAATTATCTTTTTGTTTACATAGTCTTTCCAGCCCCAAACCTTTTCTTTCTGTCCTGTTTATGTATCTCAGGAAGATAATGTGAGAATTTGAAGTCCTTGAATAAAGCTGCCACTTATATATTCAGGATTCATTCAGTAAACATTTCCCCAGCACCTACTATGTGCCAGGCACTGAGGGCCTTGGCTTGAAAAAATAAAATAAAACTCCCTATTCAGGGTTTGGTAAAAAAGGATGATGTCATCATCAACAACCATCTAATCCTCTAACTGTCCATTATTTGGGTCAGGAAGAGGACAAATGAAGAAACAGAACGTGTTCCATGTCTCTATGATCAGATGAAGTGAAGTAGGAGCAACAATAAAAACTGCTTCCCCCAAAGGGATGGCATTCGAGTGTACTCCTCAGCACCCAAATGTGTGTCGGGAACAGCTTAACTTACACATTGGCATCTGCTGCTCTCCTTGCACAGGCAAGAAGAGCCTGTGCCCCTCCTTGTAAGAGGCACTTAATGCTACGTTTGAGTTAATTTGAATTCAAATTCCTGCTGGGAGAAGAAAGGAATGAAACTGCTTTGGATTGAAGGAAACCTAAGCCAGTCCCTAAAAGGATACAGCCCCACCTCATTCATAGCTACTATGTCAACAATCCAGTTTTAAGACTTGTCAGTTCTGTATTTCTGACTATTGAGTCACGTGTGAATGCTAGTGGGGATTATACCTGGAAATAGCAGTACAACAAAACGATGAATTTGCTTTTAATAATATCATGCAGAATGTAGGGTGCCCATTATGGCATTTGGTACCTCTGCCCAGATCAAGGGTATGATTTGAAGCAAGAACTAGTCTTGATGATACAGTAGAGAAGTCCCCATTCTCCACCACAGCTAGATTTCCAAGGTCTCTGCTCCTGTCCTAGGCGGGGCTTCACAGAAGCACTCTTGCTTGATGGCTTGAGTCCCTAAACTTAAGTTTAAGAACCTAAGCCTTTCTAAGTAAATCCTCAAAGCTGCCCAACCCTATGAGCTCAGGAGAATAATTCTTCAGCACTTTTCAGCCCTTTGAAGATTGGGTGATTTAAGTGAATCATCATCATCATCAACAACAACAAGCATTTATAAAATGAGGAAAAAAAGAAAGGCAAAAACTTGATCTCCACATTTGAGGATATCACCCAGAGGGAGACAACATGCAAACAACTTGGCACACACAAAATATCACAATGACAATCTTTTATTGGAACCATCTAACTGCTTATTTAACTGGGTCTGGCTTTGAGGTTAGAGAGCTTTCCTCACTTCCAAATCCTCATTTTATTTCTTTGGATCTCTTTTCCCTTATCATTCCTCTATTCTAAATGCCAGGTGTGGGTTTCATATGCTGATTGTCATTGGCTAGAGAGGAATAGTGGAATCTTGCAGAATATCTACCAGTGTGATAACTGTTAGTAAGTATTGTCAAGAATATTCAGAAATGTCAGAAATACACATATATGTGTGTGTACATATGAGTGTGTATATACAGATGTGTGTGTGTGTGATGATTCTTGTAGAATTTGCTGTGGTTTGGAGGATCAAACCCTACACTGTTACAGCTACCATGTGACTCTTAGATAAGTATTTCCTTATCTGGAAAATGGGGATACTAAAATTTGCTGGCTCCTTCATGGAGTGTGTCGACAGTTTCTCAGAGGAAGAATGGAATGTTTTCCCACTTCTTTCAGTGTGCTATAGGCACTATATGCCTGGTGGTATGAACAATGACCAGACCACTATGAAAATTTGGAGGGAAGTATATAAAACTGATGTAAGCAGTGAATGAGAAAACAAGAAAGACTCAATCAAAACCAGGAGTAGGGATTAGCATACTTGTCCTCCTGGACATCCTCTCACAAATATGCATCAAACAAAGGAAGAGATTTAATCAACCTTTCCTCATGGCATGACAATTATAACTTTATCTAGGATTCCCACATTCTCCTGGCAGGGTTATTGGTGTTCCATCTGGTGGTTCTCAAACATATCCCCAGAGGGACTATAGATTTAGAGTTAGTTGGGACCTTGGAGGTCATCTAATCTAACTAACTTGGAGGTTAGTCTAAGCACCCTCATTTACAGATGAGTAAACTGAGGCCCAGAGAGGTTAGGTAACTTGCCTAAGGTTATACAAGAGAAGAAGCTATTAAATTTCAATTAGAACCTTACTTCAAGCTCCTTAACCATACAATGGTCATATTACAATAAAAAATTTTAAACACCTATCCTTTTACCAGAAATGCTACTTCTTCAACAATATAATTATAGTTTACTTTAGGCAACACAATATCATAGAACCATAGAGCTAAATAGGACCTCAGAGATCATCTATTACAGCCCTCAAATTTTAAAGGTGAGGAAATCAAGAAATAGAGTCACATTTAAAGAGGTTCCTCTGGATTATATCTGAATTACTATGTGGAAAATAATACACAGCCATAGCACAAATTCTCCCTACCTCGACCACCATCTTAAGAGTCACCTCACCAGCAGAGCTCACAAGAATGACATAAAACAGGACTTCATGGTATGCCCAGATAGCTGGAGTTATCCCCTTTTCCAAACCCTGAAGGCTTACCTAGGTCAGTTCCTCCTTTCTCTACCAATAAACCAAAGAAAGGCAAATACACGTATTCCATCAAAACTTACAGTTTACTGCCAACATATATAAGATAGATAAACACTGAATGCATTGCAAGCCCATTTATTTTATCACATATATTCTGCTCTTGCTGTGCTTGTGACATTCAAATATTGCATTTGATCTCTTAGGGAGATCTCCCCCAGGCTTTCTTTGGTTCTTTCGAAGTTTAAGGGACCATAACTTTTGCAAGAACCATAAGAGTCCAGCTTCACAGAAGCCCAGTGAAGTTGTTCTTGATGAGATCTATAACTAAGCTGGTGCAACTAGGACTTTTCCCAGGGCACTGATTTAGAGGGGACTGACAGCACCTAGATTCAGAACATTGAGGCAAGTTCTCCCATCCTATTCTTCACCTTTCCCTCCTCCCACCCCACCCCATACTCCCTTTAGCAATTTCTCTAGAAGAAGCCCAAAACTTGTGTCCTGGGGTCTCTCTCCCTGTCAACTAAAGAAAACTTTGTGCCATTTGCCCCCTGGGTGCAGTAGTTCTTAGTTACCTGACTTTACAAATGGAACCATGCAAAGCTCGATGAACCTTGAATGAAGAGAGCTATGAGTTGTGTAGGAATTTCAACTATGGAATTCTTTCCTTTTGTCCCTGTGTGGAATGAGCATCTCTAAGGGACATCAGCCCTTTGTAGATATGGGATCATTATTTTTCAGAAAAAAAAAAAGTAACAGTGAGAACCAAACTTAGCTAAATGTTGAGTAATTAGAGGTCTGTGGGATGGGTCAAGCTAACTTGTTTTCTCTGTGATCATGGGTTTAAAGGAAGATTTTTTTTTTATGCTTCTGATACCAGAAATCCACTATTTTCTTACTAAAGAAGTGACTTAGCTGGGCTGCAGTTCCTGTTTGTCACTCTGTTAGCATTATGCAGCTCTCAGTGGAAACCCACACAATAGCCAAAAATCCTGATTATGCCTTGGCTCTCAGGTGCCTCCTGCCTGCTCACCTTTGGTTGATTCAGTCAGAAATCAGGTTTATTATTTATTCAGAGAAGAACTTAGTCTTAACTTGAGCCTGATCCATCCATTCAGTCCCCAGGCTCACAGAAGCAAGGATTTCAACAAGTCTTTGCCTTTTCCCATTAGTTTGGTTTTGTCATCTTCATGATTCCTTTCATAATCTCTTTTTGAATTACTTGCTGCCCAAGCTAGCAGTTAACTGGTTTATACATTTTATAAAGCTGTATCAGTGGAAAAGGTTAGTTCTGTATTGGTTCTATGAAAGTTGGGAATATCATATGTTATAGAGGAGATCTGAAGATAGAGTACTCTGCACATAGTAGGCATATAATAAATATATATTAAATTGAAATTAATCAAAAAACATTTATTAAGCACCACTATTCATTGAGAACTTTGAAGAGGCTGATTGCAGACGGATTAATATATACTTAGTACCCCATGCAGAGAGAGAATATATAGAAAATGTGAACTCTTTTGGCCTAAATAAACCCAATACAATTCCTAACAGATTACTTTGGCATAATGTAGAAGTTCTTAACCTTTTTTTATATCATGGAGCCCTTCGGCAACCTGATCAAACCTATAGACTCTTTCTCAATGTTTTTGTAAATACAAAAATTTACAATGAAAGGAAATGCTAAGTTTTAGTTAAAAGTTAGTAAAAATAAAGATGCCATTTTTTCCCCTATCCAAATGAATGAACCTCTTGAAATCTGTCCACAGCAAAAGGTTCATGGACCCAAGTTAAGAAGTTCTGGTGCTGTAATCTAGGTTCAGGTGCTAACTCTTCTCCTTCATAACTTTGTGACCATGTGCAAATCACATGACCTCTCTGCATCTCAGTTTCCCCATTCATAAAATATTGAGGGTGGGGAGAGAAATAATAATAGTTCTCCCTTCCCTGAGAATTCTGCTCTCATGTTTCATTGCAACATGGAGATATTCTCCAGGGTTCTTGAAGGCTATGGAAAAGAAGCATAAGCTCTAGCAGATCTGACCAAGTTATAAGGTGACTGATAGAAATAGAGAAAAGATATCTCCACATAGCATATAAGTAAAGAGGTTCTGTGTACAGGCCCAAGTAATGGACTATCACCTGACAACTGGCTTCCCCACAGCAGGAGAATCTCATCACTAGAAGAGATGGACCACTAGACAGTTTGTTCATTTGTTTAGTTTGGCCACAACTGACCATTGAACAGTCTGGGAAGGTGTAAAGGTGTAGGGAGATTATCCAAACTTATGACTCACAAACAGACCTTTTGAAATTGAAAAAGTTCGGTCTACCTGTTTAATAGGGTTGGGGTTTTTTTGACTTGTTTTTTGGATGTTTTTGTGAGGCAGTTGGGGTTAAGTGAATTGCCCAGGGTCACACAAGCTAGTAAGTGTCAAGTGTCTGAGACTGGATTTGAACTCAGGTCTTCCTGACTCCAGGGCAGTGTTCTACCCACTGTACCACCTAGCTGCCCCTTAATAGGACTGTTATAAGGATCTAATGAGATACTACAATAAAGTGCTTTGTCAGTGGTAAAAGACTATAAATAAGCCAGTTTATCAGTTGTACTACTTCTGTGGTGCTTATTTACTTATAAGAATAACTCTATTGTTTCAAACTTTCTGATGCTATGGTCCTCGGGGCATTTCCCGGGGGCTGTTCCTGTTTGAGAACACTCCAGCCCAACAAGGGGACTCATTCTGATGGCATCGTTCTCTTCCAGATTCTTCCATTTCTATCTTTTACAAGCTCTTTTCCAAGAAAGCAGCAGATGAAATGATTAGAATGAAATTTGTTCAGACAGATATGTGTTGGTAAAACATCATGCTGTCTAAAAAACTTGTGTTAGTGGGAGGGAACTCATTAAGTATTCTGGATGTGAGGCCTGAAGAGCTATCTCTTCTCAGTCTCCATCGATTGCTTTCTGTGGAATTGTTTCTTCTCATCATTCACCTGGACTTCACTTAGCAGTTGAGAGAAACCGATTTAAGACCATCAGACATAAGAAAAGGAAGTTTCATTAGCTGTAGTCCTGCCAGGCTGTTCATGGCATGTCAGATTCTTGTAAAAGCATGAGAAGCAAAGGAAAACTGTTCATTGTCTACCGCACTGGGGGGATTACAGGGAGAAACAGTTGCCAAAAGCCAGAGAATAGAGCCAGAAAGACTATATTCATATGTGGGGCAAATGAGTAACTTAAATTTATTTGCTTTAAAACTGTAAGCTGTGCTAAGAAAAAAAAATAGCCACACCAACCAAACTCATCACCACTTCACTTTAATTAAGATTAAAAAACCCCACCCACTTATCTTGTGCTTCATTATTTTGGCAATACACCAATATGGATTTCACTGGAAACTTATCAGTGGGGAAGAAAAGAAAAACAAATGACTGACCACCTAAAATAGCTGGACTGAATGTAGTCCCACAGCTATTATACAAAGAAGTCATTTAAAAATATAACAAAGCAAGTTTATGCAAAGCTTATGCTCTCAATATGTAGAAAGGTTTGTAATGTCCATATGAAATAATTTGAAATAACCCCAATTGCCCTCCAAAAAAAAAAATACAAAAAGGTTAAGTAACTTGTCCAAGGTCACACAGCTAATTTGTTGTTGTTGTTGTTGTTGTTTGTATGTTTAAGTGTCTGAGGCCAGATCAGAACTCCTCCCAACTCTGGAACTGGGTGCTCTACTCACTGTGCCACCTAGCCACCCCCTTTCTCTATTTTTTAATAGAGGAGATCCTGAGTTCCAACTTATTCTTGGGCCATATCCAAGATGGTTGGTTCCATACAATATTCACTTTAAGAAGACAAAAGTTTGAATGAATATCAGAGGCCAAAAAATATTTCTATATCTAGGTCTATTCTTCTCGTCTCTAAATGACCATTTTTCAAAGGACATCGTCATGCTAAAATTATCCAAGTCTCCTTATGACCTATTATTTCTCGTCATGGAACCTCTGCAGATATACTTTATCTTGTCACTTCTCATCTACAGGAATTCCCAATGAAACAACATAAAATCTCTCTTACGTGTGATTTGCAAAATCATTCCTCTGCAGTTTTTCCCCAAGTCTGCCCAAAGCAGACTTGAAGGAAGAGAACAAAAAATAACCACATGAGCCAGTACCTGAAAGGGTTATGCATTATTTATTGATGAATAAACATAATTTATTATGGCATAAAATAGATATGCTCAAAGGCTTGTGGCATTAGGTATGTTGATATAATTGAAATAGTGGTGGGTAAATAGCTATAATTCTTCTGCATTGCAGTAGAGATTTCCCTCACCCTCGGAATTTTTGCTTTCTTTGTTATAGGCAGACTTCAGGGTACAGTGGCCATCTTGGAAAGTCTCTGGGCCAATTCAAGGTACAGATAGATTCCTGTTTCAGTTAGTTGGAAGTGTTACCTGCTCCCTTTAAGAAAGATGGCAGCTTAGATTGGCTTATAATACCTTTATGAGACTGGAATTAGTCAGCCACAGTCAAAATAGGACCTGTCGTAGATTTAAGCATCCAAGAGACTCTTTTTGGAAAGTCAAACTAAAATTGAGTGATTCTGTAGGGTCACTCATAAGAAATGTCAAATTGAAAGAGTCAAAAGGAAAAGAAAGTTGGATCTGGAGTTTCCATAAATAATCACAGGCTCAAAATTCCTACTAAGCCCTGTTCTTGCCACTCAGATATGTATTTTTTATTATTCTTCTGGGACACCTGTGTTAAAATAATTTGCGACTAGATGAAGTAAATGTTCACTGTTAGCTGATTTTAGGGGACGCCCCTAGTAATCAAGTGTCTTTCTTCTCCCCACCAACTCCACCCCTAGAATTTAATTTAATTTACTTACTTACCTACCTATCAACCTACCTCCCTCCAGGATCAGAGGTCCTTTAAATTCCCTGTTATGGTACCAGGTCATAGGGAGGCAGGCTTATACCTTAAAGCTCAAAGTCCTGGGTGCTGCTTTACAGTAACATAATCAAGGATGAACATATGTGGAAAATGATGAAATAGACTTGGTATGTCTGCTAGGATGTGTACCATTAGTCTATCTCAAACTGGTAGAAGTATACTGTGGGGTATAGCTATGTTCCTGAGAAATGAGAAATAATTTTATAAATGTCTTATTTCAATTTTATTAGTAAAGATTATAACTTAAAATAAAAAGTCAATAAATCATTTATAATAATGTTTTGTCATAAATATTCCATTTCCTTCATGACTTACTAAACAAGTAGTAAGAAATAAGCCTGGATCTGTACACTTTACAGTCCTAGGTGATCTGATTCTAATCCTATCTTTTCCCTCTGATGAGCACTTATTAAGTGCCCAAGAGACAAAGACAGAATGAACAAACTTACTTCCTCAAGGAGTTAATGTTTTATTGGGGGATGATGTTGAGTCTCCTGCTGCCTGAAAGGTGAGCCCTATGAGTGACCTTATAGACTGCAAAGGTAGCAGATGCCAGTATGTGAAGCCAGGCCCTAATGGGGAACCTAGGGCTAATGAGTTGAATATAGCTTTTCTAAATAAAGACAGCATGATTTAATGGAAAGGGCATTGAATTTGTAGTCAGAGAATGTGAGTACTGCCTCTTATTATATTTACAGCTTCAGGCAAGTCACCTCTCTGGGCCTCAGTTTCCTTCTCTGTAAAATGAGGCGTTGTGCTCAATGACCTCTGAGGTCCCTTCCAGATTCTCAGTTATCTTATGGTTATTTTTAATGCCCCTCCCTTTTAATTTAGGTTCCCATAAGAGTTTCCCGGCAGCAGTCACTTCCTGTCTCCAAGTCAGGCAAGAGGTTTGTTTCCCAGCATTCAATAAAGACATGGAGTTCTGCCACCACAACTCAGACAGTGTTAGTATTCATTTGCTTCCCTTGATTTCCAAATAGTGTTAGTGGTACAAGGGGTCAAACCCAGGTTCTAGGGTGACCTGAAAAGTTAGATTAAATTTCAGAAGGGATTTTCTTCCTTCAGAAACTAGGAATCTTGAGATTAATGACTGTCATTTCAGTGCTGAGGTGTGCCTCAGACAGGTGGGAGGAGGACGCTTTTCAGGAGCTGATTTTAATCTGTCCCTAAGATTAAGCCTTGGGTAAAAGGCAGGTGTGGTACTGCGAAGGAACCTGTGTAGTTTGCTTTTATAGGGAGGTATTTATGGCTCTTGTATGTCTTTGTGTCCAGGAAAGAGACCTATCCTTTCCTTAAGGATTAACTGCATTTGATCCTGGCCCATTTCTATAATTGGGAAATGAATCCACTTAAACCAGGCTGACAGTATCATTTGGTTGTCTTGGAGAAGCCAGAGCACTTGATCTCCAAGGAAAAGGTAAATTAAGTGTATCAGAGGTTGGGACACAATCTTTCAAAGTGGACAGATTTGCCTTTCTGCAGGGCAAGCTAGAATGAACCCATCAGAATCTCATATCTGATAGGGATGGATAGGCCAAGGCAGCCTGATCCTTTGTGCCTAGTAATCCAGCTTTACCAAACTGACATTGTAAAAGAAAATTAGGTCAGGAAAGCCAATTAAAGAGAAGGCTCATTTTGGGTCACTAATGACAGGGTAGCAGAGTGCAGCATCAAATAACTATCACTTGCCACAGTAGGAAACAGGCTTTTGGATAAACTGCAAATTAATCCCTCCATACATTTATTTAAACTTGAGTGTTTCTTCTTCCCCAGCCACAATAACAGTTAAGGTCTTATATAAAGGAGAGAGTAGCAGGTGGGAAAGACTTTGGAGGTGTGAAAACAGCCATTCTAACCACAAAATAGTGACTATGGGGTGGGGACAGGGTCTAGAATTGGAAGTGATCTTAGGGGCTATCTATTCTATTCTCCTTATTTACAGATGAGAAACTAGATGCAGAGAAGACGAAGGAGCTTGTCCATAATCATGCAGGGATGGGAAATATGTTGGGCATAGGATATAGAACTAGAACATAGACGTCTTGGAGTCCAACCTCCCCATTTCACAGATGAGGACACTGAGGACCAAAGGTTAAATGACTCACCCAAGTTCACACAAGCAGTAAGCAGCAAAACTGGAGAACATATTTGACATTTAACACGAGAGAGGAAGCCTACCTTCACAGGAAAATAAAATTCTTAGCTTCAACATGTTTATTTTGTTATTGCAAATTCAAGTGTCTCTCTTTTATTCTACTTGTTCTATTTGGCATGGAAAATAGTGTTATAGTGATAACCACTTCTAGAAGTAGCCTGATGGAATGGCTAGGTGGTAGATTGGGAGTCAAAGAAACCCTATGTTCAAATCCTGTCCCTGACACTTACTAGCTGTGTTACTCATCTATGAAATCAGGATAATAATCCTTAGTATCTATTTCACAGGATGGTTGGAAGGCTCAAATCAGCTAATGTATATAAAATGCTTTGTAAGCTTTAAAAACAATATATGAATCCATTATTATTATTATTATTATTAATATTATCTTACTTTAATGAGTTACCAACACTTTGGCATGTCTTCTCTCACAGGATCCTTACCAGCCCTTCTCTGAAGTGAGGTGGCACAGTAGGCAGGGTAGTGGGCCCAGAGTCAGGGACACCTGTGCTCAAATCCAGTTTCAGACATTTACTAGCAGTGTGACCCTGGGCAATTCCTTTAACCTCTGCTTACCTCAGTTTCCTCAGCTGTAAAAATGGTGGTAATAATAGTATCTACCTTACATGATTGCTGTGAGGATACAATGAGATATTTATAAAGCATTTTTCAAACCTTAAGAGATGCCAGCTAATTATTATTTCAGGTTTTCTGACTCAAAGTCAAGCATTCTTTTTTCAGTTGTAATAGTAGCTCACATTTGTATAGCACCAGAGGGGTTTACAACAACCCTGTAAAGTAGGTGGTGTAAATATTATCTCTATGTTGCAGATCTGAAATTCCTGCCCTGGGGCCCCCGGCTTATCTGATTGGGGACACATGGCCTACAATATCAGGCTGGTCCCCAGCTAGGTTTCACTTTATTCTATGCTCATCTTTTCCCTTCTCCCTTTTGCTTTTATAGTTCTGGAACCATAAAGCAATACTGCCAGTGCTATGGAAAGAGTATGGTAATCTTTGGCTCCATTTACTATCCTGATGAATTTCCAAAACACAGTGCCCCACTCTGGCTAATTCCTTGCCCCATATTTGCTGTCTTTTTCCATTAGATTGTAAGCTTCTTGAGGGTGGAGTCAGTCTTTCTCTGACTGACTTTAATTATATCTCTGAGGCACTTCGCAAGTAGTAGGTGCTTCATAAATATGGATTGGATTGTCTTCACTTCTATATTTGTAGTCCCAGCTGTTAATATAACACTTGACACTTGATTTTTCCCCCCATTCATTCATTTACACTTGTGAGAGGCAGTTTTGTTACCTGGATAGAGTTTGGTCTTGCTGTCCTTGAAATCACATACAGGCTTTGTTACCCTAGGCAAGTCAGTTTCTCAGTATTCAAAGCAACTAGCTAAGGCTCTTAATTGCAGAGAAGGTGCCAACCTGCCTTAGTAGAGGGACTTTCCTCATCTGGAAGTTTCCTGTAGCAATGAGCTCACAGGTCTAGTCTCTTCCTTTCTTATTCATTTACATGTAAGCAAGTACCTGGCATTTATTTTTAAATGTTTTATTTATATGTATTTTGTTCATGCTTTTATAAACTCATGTGATTTCCCAAATGGAATGAAGGAAAATTCTTGAAGCTAGAGACTTTAATTTTTGTCTCTGTGTGCCTAATACCTAGGACATAGTAGGGACTTAATAGTTGAGTATCAAAGTTTTTCAATCAAGAATCAGCTATTATTATGTGCCAGGCACTTTCCTAAGGGCTTGGCATACTGGGACAAAAGCTATGCCACCCCTCCCCTCAGGGAGCTTACATTCTAATGGGGAGGGGAGAACTTATACATATGTATACAAAAGGTAAACAAAACGAGTAGGAGGTAGTTTGAGGGAGGAGAGATGAAGAGAAAGGCAACCAGCATTTATTAAGCACCTACTGTGTACCAGGCATAGTGCCAAGTGCTTTACAAAGATCTCATTTGATCTTCACAAAAACTCTAAGGTAGGTGCTATTATCCCCATTTTACACGTGAGGAAACTGAGATAGAGGTCCAGTGAGTTGCCCAGGGTCATATAGGTAGTGTCTAGTTAGTCTGAAGCCAAATTTGAACTCGGTCTTCCTGACTCCAGGCCTAGTATTCTATCCACTGTGTCTCATCCAGCTTCTGAGAAAAGGCTTCATGCCAAAGGCCCAGGTGCTTGAGCTGAGTCCTGAAGGAGACCAGGGATTCTAGGGGGCAGAAGTAAGGAAGGAGAACATTTCAGGCATGAGGAACAGCCAGCGCTAAGAGCAGAGGTGGAGTGTGGTGTGTAAAGAACCTCCAGCAGGTCAGTGTGGCCAAAGGGGACTCAGAAGCCTGGAGACATAGGAAGGGACCCTCTTGGGAAGAGCTTAAATGCCTTAGACAGTCAAGTGACTGGCCCAAAGCCAAACAGCTGGTTAGGAAAGGAGCCCAGGCCTCCTGATTACAAAGCTTGCATTCTGGATGCCCCACAGCTGCTGCTCTTATACATGCTTCCTTCCATGTGCTAGAGGGGAAGTGCTAGCTTCTTGCCTCTACCCTCGTGTTTCCTCCCTTATTATTATCCTTGACATGTGCTTTCCTTACACAGAAAACACGGAAACCCAGAATAATTTCCGTGTGTGTGTATGTGTGTGTGTGTGTGTGTGTGTGTGTGTAAAATTTTAAAGCATTTCCCATCTGGCTGCTTACTAAAGCAGCAGGTGTTAACAAAGGAAGTTTGAAACAGCAAGGTGGCCAAGCCACTGGAAGAGAATTTGAGCTTGGGCTTCTCACTGGTGGAGGGTGGGGGCTCCAAATTGTTCCAATTACCACACACCCACGTGTTTGTTGAGTGCTCAGTAAGTGTTTGAGTGTTTGTTGTGTGCTCAGTAAGCAGTAAAACAGGTAGCCACTGCCCTCAAGTATCTTATACTGTGTTGGTAACTGTATGTGGAACAGAAATGTATACAGGACAATATAAACTTGTGTGGTCCAGACTATATGTGCTGGGTAGGTTTAGAGAAAAAAAAAACATTAGTGAAGACTCATTAGAAATGGAAGGGACTTTAGAGGCCATCTAGTCTGGCTACCTCATTGGAGAAGGAAACTGAGGCCCATAAAGTTCTTGAAACAGCTAGATGGCTCAGGAGATAGAACTCTGGGCCTGGAGTCCAAAAGACCTGAATTTAAATCTGGCTTCAAACACTTACTAGCTGTGTGAACCTAGGCAAGTCACTTAACCTCTGCCTCAGTGTATTGTTGTTGTTATTCAGTCATTTCAGTTGTGTCCTACTCTTCATGACCTTGTCCTTGTCCAGTTGGGGTTTTCTTGACAAAAATATTGGAGTGATTTGCTATTTTCTTCTCCATCTCATTTTACTGAAAAGGAAACTAAAGCAAACAGGGTTAAGTGACTTGCCCGGGATCACACAGCTAGTAAGTATCTAAGACTAGACTTGAACTCAGGAAGATGAGTCTTCTAGCTGCCCTTTCCCTCAGTTTCCTCATCTATAAAATGGTAATAATAATAGCACCTACGTCCCAGGGTTATTATGAAAATCAAATACGATAATATCTGTAAACCACTTAGCATAGTGGCTGGCACATAGTGAGTACTATATAAATGTTACCTGTTATTATTAGCTATTAAAATAAGATAATAATTATAAAGTGCTTAGCACAGTGCCTGACTAATAGTAAGTGCTATATTAAGGTCAGTTTTGATGATGATGATGATGATGATGATGATAGTGATGATGGTGATGATGATGGTGATGATGATGGTGATGATGGTGATGATGGTGATGATGGTGATGATGGTGATGATGATGATGATGGTGGTGGTGGTGGTGTTGATGGTGATGGTGATGATGATGATGATGATGAATAGGCTGAAGGAACTGGGGATGTACAGAGAAGACTGGGGGTAGAGGATAGCTTTCTTCAAATTTGAAACATTGTCACTTGGAAGAGGGATGAGATTTTATCCCATTTGGTTCCAAAGGACAGAACCAGGAGCAATGGGTATAAGTTGTAAAGAAGTCAATTTCGGCTTAATGTCAGAAAGGCAATTCCTCATGCTTAATGCTGCCCCCTAGTGGAAGGGGCCGTCGAGAGATAGTGGGTTGCTCCTCCTTGGGGGTCTTCAAGCAGAGGGTGGATGATCACTCATCAGATGCATTAAGGTGCGGATTCATTTCAGATGTGGACTACAATAGATGGTCACCAAGGTCTTTTCCAACTTTCTAGTTCTGAAATTCTATAACTTTGCCCAAGATCACTTGGTTATTTGGTTGCTTTTCCTGACTCTGAGACCATGTTCATTTAGGTGAAAGCAGGACTCAAGCAGGGCCACAAAAAATGGGGTGGGGTGTGGGAAGGGTTCCAGTTAAGGGAGTGACAGGAGCAAAGGCAAAGACACAGAAATGGGCATAGAGAAAAGGGTGATGCGTGTGTTGCTCATTGGTGAGGGATGAAGTTGAGGAGGTGTTTTGGGGCCAATTATGGAGGACCATGAAAGTCAGCAGAGGACCTAAGGCTCAGAAGCATGAAGTTGTTTATGGCTTCTGAGCCAGGAGGATGGGAGTGGTAATCGAGGAAAGTTTACTTTAGTAGTAGTAGTATTATAATAGCCCTCATGATGATAACACTATTCCCATAACAGGCTGGCTGGTAGGGTGGTGTCATCACTAGTTATTTCAGTTTTACAGATGAGGTCACTAAGGTTCAGAGAATTTAAATGATGTATTTAGGGTCACCTAGCTAGCATCAGAACCAGAACTGGGATAATGTTGAATTGAATTTCTACTACATTGATTATAGAATGACTAACAGCAAAGGGGCAGCTAGCACTTGTACAGCACTTTAAGGTATTGCTTTATTTGATCTTTGCAACAACCCTGTGAGGTAAGTGCCCTTATTATCCACATTTTATAGGTCAAGAATGAACTAGCTCAGGGCCACACAACTAACGTCTGAGGCAAGATTTCAATTCAGGTCTTCCTGACTCTAGGTCCTACACTCTATCTCCTGTACCACCTAGCTTCCTCGAATTAGCTAAGGTAAGAGGCTTATTCTAGTTGAGAAGGTCTAGATTAGGGTGATGCCTGTGGGAATGAGCATGAAAGATTACATATGAAAGTTGTCTCAGAGGAAGAATTTTCAGGATGTGGTGCTGGGACTGGTTCTAGAGACTGGAGGAGAGTGATGATGCCCCCAGGTAGCAACCTTAAGTGACAGAGATATTAAGGAGGGAGAAGGGTTTAGAAGGGGAGATTCATCTAGATTTGGGGAGGCTGCATCAGGAAGTGGAAAGAATGCTAGATTTGGAGTCAGGAGACCTAAATCCTCCAGTGGATAGAACTGAACTTGGAGTCAGGAAGACCTGGGTATATATCTTTCCTCAGGCCCTGAACAATTCACTTAACCTCTCTTGGCCTCATTTTCCTCATCTGTAAGATGGGCATAGAATTGTTGTGAGGACAAAGGGAGAATATATGTAAAGTGCTTTGCAAACCTTAAATAGATATATGTGTATGTAAGTATATATGTATGTATGTATGTGTGGATGTATGTATATCTATACACACATATAGATATCTATATAATACCACACACACATATATTTGTTGTTGTTGTTCAGTCATGTCATACTCTTTGTGACCCTGTCAACCATACTGTCTGTGGGTTTGTTTTTGAGGCTAGATTTGAACTCAGATCTTCCTGACTCCAGGCCAAGTACTCTATCCACTATTCCACTTAACTGCCTCCCTCCCCCAAACATGTGTGTGCATGCGTGTTCACATGTGTACACACTACCTAGTTATTGTTTCTGGGCAAGTATATACACATGCACATATATTTGCCTATGTGTGTGTATGTATATATATATATGTTATCGTTACTGGGCGTGTATACACACACACTTGCATACATATGTGTGTTATATATACACACATGAGCATGCATATACACATATATACATACACATGCTAATTATTGTTACTAAGGATGCTCCCCACCCCACTCCCAGCAGAGGCAGGTCTATACTCCTTCCTTAACCTCTCACTCTGTTTTTGGAATCTACTCCTCCTCTCCCTGCTGTGCATTAAATCTCCAGCCCACCTTGGTTCTGAAATAAAAGTTGACCATGATACTGCTGAGCTAGCAAAGTTCTGTGTGGTCCAGGTAGGCCAAGTAAGCCATGGATACAAAGTGTTTCCTAATCGGTCTTCTGAGGCTCTCTTGTAGGCAGTCAGGCCCTGGGTGAAACTTCAAAACTGTTTTTGAAGGATGGTGACCTCTTTCACTGTCCTGTCTGTGACCTCTTTCACTAGTCCCGCCTCTTAGCTTAAACCTTACTCTGCCAGGTCAGTTCTGTGTGACACAGCACAGAATTTCCACAGGTTGGTTTGACCATTAATGGGAGATAACACAAGCCCTTTAATTAGCCCTGTTGTACATGTTGTTCAATCAATGCTGAGAGCACCTTTCCAAGACTTGGCATTTCGCAATGGGAGACTAATTTCGACTTTTGGGTTATTCTATTAGCCTGGTGTGTTTTCTCCTTACTTAGAGAGGAGATGAATGATGCTTTGGTTTTTAACTGAACTCTTTAGATGATTCTTATTTTAGGACAAAAATATTCTAAGTGGGGGGAAAATGCATGCATCAAACCATAACAGGTGGAGGAAAGACTAATCTAATTTCTTAGACTCCTCTGGAGGATGAAGTAATGACTGAGGAAAGCCTCCCAGTGGAGCCAGTTGGGGCTCCAGTTAAAATCATGATTATTCCAAAAGCCAGACTAACTGGGTCAGCGTATTTCAAGATGTAGCATTGGTTCAGAGGAAAGCACCTTTGGGCAACTGTTGTATAATCACTGCCATGAGCTGCCAGTGGAATTTCCTTCTTTGGCAGTCTTTCTTTAGAAAAACGAAGTCTCATTGACCTAGAAAAACTGAAGTCAGGGTACTTCCTGAATTCAAGAAGATGAACTAACTCAATGGCCTCTCTCAACTTTTAATTCTGTTACTCTTTGATTAAAAAAATCTTTTGTTTTTTTTAAATGAACTAATTTTATTTTTTTATCAGTCATTTCACAATATTCCCCTCTTCTTCCTCAAACCTTCCTCTTATAATAGAGAAAAAGCACTAAGCAGAACTGAACATCATATGTACTTTTCAGCTTCCAATAGAGCCCCCTACACAAGAGGAAGAAGGTATGATTCCATCTTTTCCTTTAAACAATCTCTTTGCATTGAGGTTCTACCTAGAGGCCTTTTGAGGACAAAAAAAAACAAAAAACAAAAACAAGGAAACATGATAGACCCTCCACTCATCTCTGCTCCTGTATCATTGGTGTACATTTAAAATTTTTAAAAGGAAAAAAGGTCACCCCTGAGCCTGGAAGCCTTTGCTGTGTAACGTATATTTCCAAAGGGAAAAGTTTGCTGGCTTCTGTGGGTAGAATGCATTTGCTGATCCCAGCTCTGACCTTGGAAGCTGGTGCCAGCTGTGGTACTGGCACCTTCACTCAGACAGAGTGAAATGCCTAGGGGAAATGATATTTGTCTTTTCCTATCACTGCTCAGCCTTGCTTGTTTTCTTAACCATAAAAATTCTAGCTAAAAATGAAATGGACTCATTTGCAAAGGGTTTCTTGTTTAAGTCTGACTTTCCCAATTTCATGGGGCTCAGTTAGGAGATCTGTGACAAGGCTCTGATACATTCACCTACCAGGCTATAGTAAGGAGTTCTTAACCTTTTTGTGTGTCATGGACCCCTTTGGCAGTCTGGTGAAGCCTCTGGAACCCTTCTCACACTCACATTTTTAACAGTTGAAGGAAATACTAGATTTCAGTTAGAGAACAGTAAAAATAAATATATAATTTTTCCCAATCCATGTCCACGGACACCCTGAAATCTAGGACTCAGATTAATATCCCTTTAGGTGAGTGTTCTAATACTTTTATCCAACTTCTTTGTGTTTGTTTACTTATATTAATTACATCCCATTGTTCTGGGCAATCACACAGAAATCACTAGCATTTAATGCAGTGCCTGACATGTTGTAGGCATTTAATAATTTTTTTTGATTTGCCTTGAAAAAAGGTGAAAGATACATAAATCTTTTATTTAAAATACATCTGTGAATCTAACCTACATAATTTTTTTTACTAAAAATGCATCCACACACGTAAATTATCACTGAATTGTGAGTGATCCCAAAATTTCAGCAACTTCACTGAGAGCTGGGAACAGAAATGCTAGGCTGAAAGACATCAAAGATAGCAAATATTTATTGAATACCATTTGCATCCAAGTCCCTATGGTATGTGCTGCAGGACAGAGAGTGAATAGTAAAACAGCATCTCTGACCTGACAGTGTAGCTGGGGAAATTAAAACAAGTATACCAATAACTTTAGTTCATGGTATGTGATAAATGCCATATAAAGTGCTATGTGATTGTGATGGAATACTATGATGCTATAAGAAAGGATGAGCTCAATGATTTTAGAAAGACATGGAAAAGCATGAAAAAATGAAGAATGAAATGAGCAGAACCAAGAGAACATCGTATACAGTAACAGCAGTCTTGTTTTAAGAATGACTTTGAGCAAATATCATTTTATCTATTATAAATACCCAGATTAATTATAAAGGAAATATGAAGAAAGATGCAATCTGCATCCAGAGAAAGAACTGATAAATAAAATTATGTATAGAGTAATTTTACATATGTGTGTACCTATTTGTGTCTAATGGTAGCCAACTTTAGGGTGGGGGGGCACAGGGAAGAAAATTACATGATAACTTTATATATTTAAAAGGAAGAGCAAATTATATATAAATGATTTGTAGTTTCATGTGCAGTCATCCTTTTTATTATACTATGTTATGGAAAAAATAAAATTAAAAAAATAAAGTGGGTAAAGTATTTTTCAGAGGAAAGAGCTTCTAAAGCTTGTTGGCAGTATCAGGGAAGGCTTCATGGAGGCCACATTTTGAACTGGGTTTTGAAGGAAAGAAGGATGGTTGGGTAATAGCTTACCTTTTACCAGAGAAAAGAGAGTAGGGATAAGTATGGCAAGCATTACAGGCATGTGGAATAGGTTGAACAACGATACAGCAATGACAGTGGATGGAGGGTTGAGGAACAGTGAAGAATCATTCCCAGTTTGACTAGAAGTAATAAGAGATTTGGAAAAGCAAGTTAGGGTCATAATATAGAAATGTAATTATTATTTTATTCATAACTTTCTGATCATAGGTAAGAACTTGTTCAATCATATTTCAGTTGTGTCCAACTCTTCATGACTCCACTTGGGGTTTTCTTGGGAAAGATACTTGAGTGGTTTGCCCTTTCCTTCTCCAGCTCATTTTGCAAATGAGGAAACTGAAGGAAGCAAAATTAGGTGATTTCCCAGGCTTACACAGCTAGCAAGTGTCTGAGGTCAGATTTGAACTCATGAAGATGAGTCTCCCTGATTTCGAGCTCAGTGCTCTATCTACTGCACTACCAAGAAGCCTTGTACTGCTGTCTCTTCCTTCACCCCTGTAGCACATAATGAGAGTCTTTCTCATTGCCAAGGCAAATCCTTCTACATGCACAAGTGATCCCATCCCATTCCATCTTCTCCATCAGTTTGCTTGCTTATCACTAGCCTCCCTAGTCACTCACTTATCTTCAATCATTCTCTCTCCACTGGCTGCTCCCCTATTACCTACAAACGTCTCCTCCATCCTCAAAAAACCCTTATTGATCCTTCCGTCCCAGCTAGCTGTGGTCTCATATCTCTCCTTTTTGTGGCTAACCTTGAGAAGGTCATCTGTAACAGGACCTCTCTCTCCTCTTCTTAGCTCTGGCTTCCTACCTGTTCTCTCCAAAGTTCCCATTGATTTCTTAATGGCCTTTTATCAGTCAGCATTCTTCTTGACCTCTCCGCAGCCTTCAACACTATTGATTGCTCTCTTCTCCTTGATACTCTGTTGTCTCTAGGTTTTCCTGACACTATTCTGTTTCTCAGTCTTCTTTGCAAGATCTTCATCTAAGTCATACCCACTAACATAGTTATCCACAGAGCTCTGTCCTGGGCCCCTTTCTCTTCTTCCTCAGTACTATTACACCTGGTAATCTCATTCATCTCCCCATAGATTCAATTATCATCTCTATAAAGATGATTCTCAGATTTGTTTTTCTAGTCCTAATCTTTCTGGACCTCTGGTCTCACACTTCCCATTGCTTATTAGACATCTCAAACTAGACATCCTATAGACATCTTAAACGCAAAATTTTCAAAACTGAACTCATTACCTTCTCCCAGTGCCAAATCCTCCCTCTTTTCTGAATGCCACCATCCTCCTAGTCACCTAGATTTTCAACCTAAGTGTCACCCTTAAGTCTTCACTCTCTCTCAATACCATATCCAATCTATTTCCAAGGCCTATTGATTTTTACCTGCATAATATTTTTTTTTTTTTTGCTTTTTGGAGGGCAATTGGGGTTAAGTAACTTGCCCAAGGTCATACGGCTAGGTTTTTGTTTGTGTGTGCATTAAGTGTCTGAGGTCGGATCTGAACTCAGGTCCTTCTGACTCCAGGGCCGACGCTCTACTCACTGCGCCACCTAGCCACCCCCCATAATATTTCTCACACATGCCCTCTTATCTCCTCTGTTCACTACCTCCACTA
The DNA here is from genome assembly GCA_011680675.1 of Gymnobelideus leadbeateri. Classification (NCBI taxonomy): domain Eukaryota; kingdom Metazoa; phylum Chordata; class Mammalia; order Diprotodontia; family Petauridae; genus Gymnobelideus; species Gymnobelideus leadbeateri. Next base: position 505,644 of record WOXC01001178.1, read on the forward strand.
CAGGCCCTAATCACCTCACATTTCAACTATTGCAGACTGCTGGTTGGCCTCTCTGCCACTAGTGTCCCCCTACTCCAGTCCATCTTACACTCTGCTATCAAGTGGGATTCCTAAAGTTTGTGTTAGACCATATCATACATCCACCACTCCCTCTACTCAATAAACTTAAGTGACTCCCTGTCACCTCCAGGGTCAAATATAAAATATTCTGCTTGGCATTCAGAACCCTTCATAAAGTACCCCCTTCCCACTTTCTAGTCCTCTTACATCTTATACCCTTCCAGGTACTCTGTAATCCCATGGCAATGTCCTTCTCACTGTTAATAAAATATTCTGTTCTCTGGCTTCCTTCTGTATTCCTTCTGGCTTCCTTCTGGATTCCTTCAAGTTCCATCTAACATTGCCATTTTCTAAGGAAAGTCTTTCCTGATCCCTCATAATTCTAGAACATTCCCTCCATTATTTATTTCCTGCTTATGCTGTATACAGTTTGTTTGTATGTAGTCATTTTGGATTTCTCCCATTAAACTATGAGCTCCATTAGCACCAGGGACTGTTTTTTGCCTTTCTTTCTATCACCAGAGTTCGGTGTAGCATGGGGCACATACAAATTAAGTACTTTATAAATGTATATTGACTGACTCTGGCAGGATTACTGTTTGACCTTGGACTATCTTGCTTTTAAAGTCACTGGTTGTTCACGAATCATTTTTTGAAAGCCACAACTTTATGACCTTAGATAATGCTGACTCCAGCAACAAATACAAGTTTCTAAGGGAGCTCCCAGGGGAGCTAGATAGGGAAACTCCTGTTAAGTTAACAAGTTAATGCTGAGACAGGGCAAGTTCATAGTCCCAGGTAGAGTATGCATATCAGGTGTTAAAGCTGATAGTTACACCTGATCTTACTAACAAGAAACACGTTGTTTCTCTATGCTTAGCCAGATGCTAATGGGATCTTTGGACTGGTTTGTTTAAATTCTTTTCTTGGGGGGGTAGAAGGGGAAGGGAATAAGAACACTGCCAGTTTCAAAAAGAAACAGTGAGTAATTATATTTGTAAAGCTGTAACATTCCTTGCTGAGAGGTGCTTTCTAAGTACCAAACTGGAAAATTTTTGAAAAGTCAAAAAAGCTCCTTTCTCATTAAGAGTGCAGGACTCCAAATTCTGTGTTCCTTTGCCTGCTTAGGACAGTTAACAATAGCCTAAGCCAAGCTCCTGCAGCCAGAAAAAAAAATACTAGTCCATTTGAAGAGAGAAGGAGTGAGAGAGAGAGAGAGAGAGAGAGAGAGAGAGAGTGTGTGTGTGTGTGTGTGTGTGTGTGTGTGTGTAGGGGGAGAAACACAGACAATTTTGAGAATGACTTACCAGTTTAGCGGGGTGGAAACTTCCCACCAAATTATATGAGATCCACCAAAAAACATGGCAGAATCTCAAAGATGAAAGGTCATACTCATTGTTTGCCTCAAGCTAAGATTGGTTCTTCACAGTTGCTTAACCTTCTATCCACTCTGACTTCTGTGCTTTTGATCAGCCTATTCCCTCTACTTGAAATACTTGCCCTCCAGTTCCCACCCACCATTCTGTTTAAAAGTTAAATTATACCTATTTATCCTTCATCACCTAGTTCAAAATACGACTTTCTTCCTGAAGTCTTCGTTGCTTCCACCAATGAGCTGTGATATGCCCTTCCTCCTAATGCCCATAGTACTTGACGGTGAGCAAAAGAGGATGTGGAAAGGCAGGATGTGATCCCTGGCTCACAGGGTGCTGGGTGACTTGTGTTCAGTGATAGTGAACAGCATAAGACAAAGTAAAATAAAGTTTAATTATACAGCTCACTCATGCATAGGATTTTTTAGAATGCCAAGCTCTTTCCATGCAATAACCTCCCGATGAGGTCTCCACAGGCATTATTGTCCCTATTTTATATATGAGGAAACTGAAGATTAGAGCTCACACTGTTAGCGAGGGGCAGAGCTGGGACAGCTAGGTTTTCTGACATCAGGCACCATTACGTGCTGCCTGTGCAGGAAGACATGGGAAATAATGTCAGAAAACCTGGGTTCAAGTCTTACCTTTACCCCTTACTAATTGTGTGGCCTTGGGAATCCCTTCAGCCCTCTGACCTTGTTTCTTCAACCAGAAAATAGAGATCATAATTCTTTCACTGCCCTACTCTCCAAGGTATGATGAGGAAAGGACTTTGTGATGCCACTTGGGATCCCTTACTCTCTCCAGTCTTCTCCCCCAGCCCGAATCCAACTAGTGACCTCTCCTGCTTACTTTAAGTCCCCACTAAAATCCCACCTTCTCCAACCCCTCTGAAGTCCAGTGCCTTCCCTCCTTTAACTAATTCCTATTTTTCCCTTCTATAGCTTACTTTGCATATATTTGTTTACATGTTATCTCCCTTGTTAGATTGGAAGCTCCTTGAGGGCAGAGACCATCTTTTGCCTCTTTTTGTATCCCCAGCTCTCAGCACAGTGCTTGGCACATAGTAGGTGCTTAATAAATGTTTGATCAATTGATTGATTGCTTGATTAAATGCTGGAGGAATTCAGAGGTGGGGGAAAGACAAAGAGATGAAAGTAAATCAGGGAAGATTTCATAAAGAAATCATGGTGGTTATAGTGTGTGTGTGTGTGTGTGTGTGTGTGTGTGTGTGTGTGTGTGTGTGTGAAATTAGAAATTAGAATTGTGAGACCTGGATTCAAATACTGCCTTATTACCAGTATAACCTTGGGCAAATCATTTATCCTCCTTGGGCCTTGGTTTCCCCAAATGTAAAATTAAGGGTTCTGACTAGATGGCATCTGAGGCCCCTTCCAACCCTAGATCTATGACCCCTTTATCCTGTGATTTGAACCCAGGCCTTTCTGGCTGCTAGGTCAGCTTACTAACTCTGTTACACCCCACTTTTTCTCTACAAAATGGAATTAATAAAGCTATACTACCTATATCATTGAGCTATTGGGAATAAAGTATTTCCCTTACCTTAGAGCATCATAAATATGGACCATCTTTATTGCCAAAATTATAAATTCTTACATATAAAATAGAAAACAAGTATAATGGCAGCCCCTACGTTCCAGGTTTGTTGAGGACCAAGTGAGAAAATGGAAGTAAAGTCATTTGCAAGCTTTTATGTGCTCTGTTCATGCCACCTACTATTCTAATGATAATTGCTGGCAATATTTGCATGTCGCAGTGATGCCTGTTAGCACCAGTGCTTGTGCATGTGTTGATGGGATCTTGTCTCTGGTTTCCAGTGGCCCACCCTCAGGACCCTCATCACCCATCAGAGAAGCCCGTCATCCAGTGCTACAAGTGTGGAGAGCCATGCAAGGGTGAAGTACTCCGGGTTCAAGCCAGGCATTTTCACATCAAATGCTTCACCTGCAAAGGTAGTGTGCCTATGTGTTTCTTGGCTTGACTATTTAAGGTTGTAAGATATCAGGGCAGAAATGGGACTGTTAGAAGTCATGTCATCCAACTTTCTCATTTTGCAGAGGAAGAATCTGGGGCCCAGAAAAGGGAAGGGACTTACTTGAGATCACATTTCTCAAACTAGAACTCAAATGTCCCAGCTCTGTCCAGTGGTTTTCCCCCAGAAATCATATTGACTCTTTTTTTTTTCAGAGGGGGGAAGGCAGGACAATTGGGGTTAAGTGACTTGACCAAGGTCACATGGCTAGTAAGTGTTAAATGTCAGAGGCCGGATTTGAACTCGGGTCCTCCTGACTCTAGGGCCAATGCTCCATTCACTGTGCCACCCAGCTGCCCCATGTACTTATTCTTTTTTCTCTACAGTCTGCCCCAGAGATGGGGTGAATTTTAAATTTTACCGTAGAATAATAACTACAATTTATTTTTCTGGTTTAAGCAATGTTCTCCCCTCACTATAACCCGACAAAGGCCCTATATTCATTTGTTACTTATAGGGGCTTGTCTGGTAAAAGCTGGACTGTGGGTCACCAACCTGAGGACCAGGATGTGTAGGCCCTAAACCATACCAAAAGCACTGTTTTGAGGAGGAAGGTTACACCTTGCTTCATTTTCTCTTGCTTTGTAGAATGCAGAGAATGACTGTACAAACCCATCCTTCATCATTTAAAAAACAACAAAAACCAAAACCAAAACATGTGCAACCTTTTAGAAGTGAGCTTCCAGGCTTCTCCTGTCCCCTCACCTATTCTTCTGTTTTCCTGAGTGGATAGCAATGATAGGTGGTTGAATAGACAGGGACCTCCCTTGCTCAAAGATGTCTTTCCTCAGAGGGTCTAATAAATTTGATATTTGCTTGGCTTATTAAACTCCTCCTTTAAAATAAAAATAACCTCTGAGAGTATTAAATGTATCACTAGTCACACTTGAGTGGAAAATTCCTTCCTCAGATGGATGCCAGTTTCCTGTTTGGAAGCATGGGAATTTGATTTTGTGGGGACAAAGGAAGGATAGCTCTGAAACTCGAGGCATTTACAGAGTGACCTGAGGGTGTGGTGGTAAAAGTTTCTGAAAACAGAGGGTACCTTCAGACCCTGGCAACTAAGCTTGCTAAGGTTGGAAATCGCTTCTTATCCAACCTTTTATATAACCATCATCAATTTTCTCCCCTATGGCTGGGAAGGTGTTGGACTCAGTGATTTTTTAAGTGCTTTCTGGATCTAGGAATTCTAGATTAGGATTCTAATTTTGGTACCTGACTTGGGCCTCTAGCATTGAAATGCATACAAGTCTGGATCTTTGGCTGATAGAATTCTTGAAAAGATGCTGTGGTCGCTTATTAAATTCTGTATCTGTTCAAATAGGCTTTTCTGGAGTTCTAAAACATTTTCCTCTGGGAAGGAAGCATGGTAGAATGGAAAAAGCACTGAATGATGTAAGAAGCCCCAGGCTTACATCCCATTCCTGATGCTTACTACCTCTGTGACCTTGAGCAAGTTATTGAACTTCCCCGGAATTCTGTAAAATGAGAGGGTTGTTGCTGATGACATCTGCAGTCCCTTCCAGCTCCAGATCTGTGATCCAATTATCCTAAGTCAGATTTGGCAACCAAATTTGAAAATAGAAAAATTGGCAAGATCTGATGGGCAGGCTCAGTTGCTTATCAATTGTGATCTTAAGCAAGTCATTGACCCTTGAGCTTATAAAATGAGGGCAAAGATACCTGAACCATTGACAATCCTGGATTTTTATGACAAAAGTGCTTTATAACTGCTTTAATATGTAAGAGATATTATCGTTTGTTGTTGTTGAGTCATTTTTCAGTCATATCTGACTCTTTGTGACCCCATTTGGGATTTTCTTGGCAAACCTACTAGAGTGGTTTACTATTTCTTTCTTCAATGGATTAAAGCAAACAGAGAGGTTAAATGACTTGCCCAGGTTCATGCAGCTAATAAGTGTCTGAGGACAGATTTGAACTCAGCTCTTCCTGGCTGCAGGTCCACTGAGCCACCTAGCTGCCTCCAATTTTAGAAATACATTTAATAATAATAGCAGTTCACATTTATCTAGTTCTATTCTTTACAAAGTGCTTGGTATATGGGATATCCTTTGGTCTTCATACTTCCTCTGTGAGGTTGGTGTTACTGTTATTCACATTTTGCCAAGATGAAAAAGCCTGAAACTTAGAATTCTAATGGCTTGTCTTAAACTGGGGCAGGATTTGAGACCGAGTCTTTCTGACTCCAAGTCCAGCACTCTATTCTCTATACCAGTGGAACACTCAAATAGAATTATGGGCCACTAATCCATATATAGGGATCCCTGCAGGCCACATATTAACATAGCTTTAAAAGGTAGTGTTATCTAGGCTGCTTTATGCCCCCACTGCTTCTAGTTAGTATCAGAGCTAAGACTAGAATTCTATCTCCCTTTCTTGTGTTTTTTTTTTTGTTGTTGTTGTTTTTCCTACCGCAGCTTACTGATACCTGCCAGATATTTATTACCTCTTCATATCCTTCAGGCATTTTCCTGGGACTTTACTAAGATGTGATTAAAGGGAGAGAAGGATTTGGAGCTAGGTGATTTTTCTTCCAACAAATGAGTATATATTGGATGTGTTTTATATCCGTTTTTGCCAATGGAGATTTGTCTCACATAAGGAATTCTTCTGTTTAGAGTTTTATAAGTCTCTGTTGTACATAGTGATAATGTCTATTTTGATAATTTGGTGATATTCTAATCTATTCTGATAATGATTTCTAGAGATGACAGAACCTCTAGGAAATGACTTGGGTTTCTATCTTCTGCACTTTGAATAAAGGGACTAACTGGCCATTATCTAATCTGTGAAAGGCTGACAGATGTGCCTCATTTCACATAATAAATGTATTCTTGCACAGTTACATTTTTATAAATTGAGTTTTATGTCAAATCCACTAGCATTGCTGGATATTGTAAGGGATCCTTATGTAATGGAATGATTAATTTCCTAAAGTAAATAAACATTGTCTAAACTGCATTTTGTAAATCTGGGGAGTGTGATATTTAAAAAGTTTGAGAAACATAGTTTCTGGGTAATTTAATAATTTTATTAATATTGCCAGCAAATTTATTAATAAAAGGGTGGTCATTTGATCATCTCTCTTTGACCAAACACCCCTCATGGCAGTAGGCTCACAGTTTATATATGCCCTTGGAAGAGTAGATGTTCCTAAGGAAGGCAATCCACTCTGATTGGTTAACAATTAACGAGAAAATGAATATTACAATGAAAGACTGTTCAGCATTATGCTGAGGGTCTTGGAATACATGACTTATTGGATTACCCATGGCTTGCTCAAAGAGAATATTTCCATATTACCTGCGGACAAAAGAAAGAGTCAATATTTTCCCCAACCTATCTGAGTAAACACCGTAAGCAAGACTCTTCCCATTAGGCCAAACTTAGAATTTTTTTTCTTCCTGATTAGATCCTGACCTGAGTAAATCTTTGAGAAAGATTTCCTATGCTGGTTGATTTCTGGATGAGGAAGTAGAAAAGGGAAAAATCCTTGGCTCTGATTTAATAATTAGTTATTAATACAAGAAATAATAATTTCTCTCAGGAGGGAATGTCATATGATTATAAGAATACTAGATGGAATCAGACCGGGGTCTGAGTCACAGTTTCTTCCATTTGTGAGTTGGAATGAAACTTTTAATCTCTCAGAAACTTGATTTTCCTGTTCTCTAAAATGGGCTTCATTTTGAGGGAAAACACTTTGTGGTCTATCAGACCCTAAAGAGTCGGTTATTAAATAGAAATTAGAATTGTTATCTTTACTTTCAGTGAGGGGTTAGTTCCCAATAAGAGATTAGCAAAATCAAGTTCTGCTTTGTGGATAGAGTCAAAGAAATATCTTTGTACAGCTGGTTTTATGCATAAGTAAAATAAACAGCAGCCCACTGGCCCTTCCTCCACCTACTTTTGTCCTCTAAGGATAAAGCTTTTCCTTCTATCATTAGGACATAAGACTTAAAAATATCATGATTCAAATACAGGTTTTGATGTTGAGAAGACCAAGGGAGCAATTGAGCTTTGAGCTTGAATTATATAGAGTAATATTATTGGAGGAGCACATGGAAGCATATACTGACCATAGAATGAAGTGACTTCATGACTTTTCTCTAAGCTGGTCTTCTGGGGGAATGGGGAGAGAGGATTTTATGTGTAATAGTGGAGAGCAGAAACACAGTGAATTTTCCTTATTTCCCATGTTTGACAATTTGGAATCAAGAGTTGGTGGGTTAAACTTGCATCTCAACTGGTCCCCTTAGAAAATTATCACTGTGCTCGGCAAAGGCAGGGTGTATTTGTGCAATATCATCAGTATTAGGTATTAGGTATTAAGTATTCAGTGAGGTAGGAGATATTTTAAAGCTCTTTCACATGTAATTTGGCTCTTTTGTTTCCCACATTTCATTTGATGTAGCAACCCAAGTGATGACCTAAGCAATGCTTAATTAATGAATGAATTTAACAATAAATTTAATAGAAATTGCTAAGAAATAATAGTTCTCATAATCTAAATTCCAAAGACTTTCTATTATCTTTAGGATCAAATACCAACTCCATTCTTTGACATTTAAAGTTTTTTATGACTTGGCCCCAACCTATCTTCACAGCCTTATTATAGAACAAAATATCTAATGTTCCCAGGTAGTATTTAAACGTGAATGGTTTGCTACAATTCCCACTGTGATTTTTCACCTTCATCTTCCCAAGGAGCATCTGTAGTGCCATATTTTAATGAAAATTAATTAAAATTAGAAGACATATGGTTGCAGGGAATCTAGACTAAAGTCTCTTGGTGTCCTGAAATGAAGAGGATCTGTATTAAAAGATCCAGCTGTTAAATGGAGTGCTAAGTCAGATTGGTGGATGGCACTGACAAGAGATACTTTTCCTAAAGTCTGTTATCCTGAAACTCTTGTATAAGATGGTTCTCCCTATGTAGACTATTTTTAACCTCGGCATCATTGGAGTTTGGGCTCATTTGGGCCTGTTGGACAGGGACTCTCTAGTTATGGGAGTATCTGAGACTGTCATCTGCAGTAAAGTCTACAGGGAGTTATAAAAAATGATTGGATAAAAGCATATTAAGCTTAGTTCCCTGTCCCTTGGGTGTTTTTCTTAGGGAAAGCAAGAACAGTGGAACTTTAAGAGATAAGAGTCACTCAATGGACAGGAGCCAATAGGGGTCATATTGATGGGGACAGATTGACTTTCATATATAGTAATGACCCTCAGGGGAATAGAATAAGGCAGTGGGTGGGAATCTTTGCTTTTTTCTCCCTTTGGCACTAGCCTTACTTTCTCACTATCCCTCCCCCTCACATCTCTTTGACCTTAGCCACATTTGCTTTTTATTTTTTAGTGCAATATTTATCTTGTTCCGTTACTATTGTGTAGTTATATTTTGACATCAAAAGTTAATAAAAAGTTCTTTTTCCCATTTTGGAGAGTTGTTACTAGTCAGGGTAGTAGATTTATCAAATGAACTGACTGATGGACCCCAGAATACCCATCAGAAGGGCAGAGATCAGTATAAAGACAAAAGGCCACTTATATATCTCCAAGTAAATAGCAGGCCAAGGAGTGAAGTGGAGGCCAGAGATCTGTTCTCAAGTGGAAAGGAGCCCAGGGAGGTATCCAGGGAATGGTCGGGAAGTGAGCAATCTATCCAAGAAGGGGTCCAAGAATCTGTTCAAGAAGACCAAGACAACATTCTGACGGTAGACATGACAAATATTTTATTTTATTTTTATTGATGACTTTGGTTTTTATATTATACATATTTCTAAATATATCCTGCCTTAGCTCTCCTGCCCAGCAAGAGATGCCCCATAATTAAGATTTAAGAAGAATGAGGAAACACAAATCAGTGTAGCAAAAAGAAACATGTTGACTGTTTCTGACTTCCTGTGTGTTCCACACCCATAGTTCCCCATCTCTTCAGTGAAGAGAGATTTGTTTTCTCAATATAGCTCAAGAAGCAAGTTTGGTTATCTTAATGACATATTGTTCTGTTTTCTTTTACAGTTCCTTACATGTATTTATTGTCATTGTAAAAATATTTTCCCGATTCTACTTATTTTACTCTGCATTAGGGCATGTTTCTCACATTTCTCTGAATTCTTCATATTCATCATTTCTTACAGTACAGTAATGTTCCATTACATTCATTTAACATATTCATTTGTTTAGCCATTCCCCAATTAATAGACACCTCCCCCCACCCCCTAGTTCTTTGCTACCACAAAAAGCAAGGTTATAAATATTTTGGTGCTTTTGGAACCTGTCTTTGACCTCCTTGAGGCATATAATACTGCTAAGCAGTGGGATCTCTGGGTCAAATTTTCATTTTTTAAAAAAATGATTGCAAATTGCTCTACAAGTGGTTATACTGATTCACAGCTCCACCAACCATGTATTAATGTTTGTCTTCCTTCATTCTCATCAATATTTCTATCCATTTTTGTCCTTTGTCATCTTTGCTGATCTGTTAGGAATGAGGTGAAACTTCAGCATTGGGCCAATATACATTTAATAGAATATCTGTCCACGCTGTTATTCTATCAGATTCACCTTTTATGTAATTTTTTATCTTGAGTATTTTCAATAAATATCCATACTGTAATATTTCAATTTTCTGCCAGAATCTACATGGTCTTAAATGGTTATAAGGAAGAAATACATGGGGTTACAAAGAAGATCAATTATAGTTAAATTCAATTATAAAAACTTTTTTTTCAAAACCAAGTAACAGACCCAAGAGCCCCTGGAATAGAAAATCTTTAGAAAAAAAATGCTGTTAAATGTTGTGCTACATGTCTTGGTCACAGATGTCACTGATGAGAGAAGCTTTGGTCAAATTCTCCTGTCCTAAAGCCCTTGCCTAAGTTGTTGTCACTTCTTGTTTCGTGCTATTTTCAACCTGCACATTATCAAGCTTCCTTTTCTGCATGGCCAGCCTGGATAGATGCTATTTGTGAGCTCAAGTAGAGAGCTAGCTGATAATGAGAGAAGGAAAAGCACTGTTTTGTGCCTAAGAGGTAAGCCCTTTGTTCAGAATGAGATCCATTTTAGATCATTTTAACTATTTAGTTACTTAGTGAAAACCAGAACAATATGAAAAAGAAGTACCTGGCAGGGAAATTAAATGAAAAGTTGTGACCTTGCCCTTTCTAACAGTCTCCATATCCAATCTGGGAATAGTAAGGACTAATAAATTATAGCAGATGCTTTTATTTTTAGTTTTCTTACATTCTATTGAAGATATAAGATCATTGCAGTCAAAGGTCATTACTTTAATGGGGTCTACAATGGCATTCTTTGCATTATCTCAGGAGAAAGACAATAAATGAACAATATAAAAATGATTTGATGTAAAGGGGGGATGTTTAAGACTAAAACTTATAGGATCTATAAGAACTGGAAGAGATCTTGGAGACCAGCTAATTCAATATTCTCATTTTGCAGATGAGGGTACTTGAGCCCAGAGGGGAAATTGACTTTATTTGCCAAAAGTCAATAAGATTCAACTATGTTTGTTAAGCTCCAACTATGGGCATTTGATGCATATGCTGCAGAAGCTCTAGGTCATACAAAAATAAAGACAATTTTTGCTTTCAAGAAGTTTGTTTTACCAGGGTAGGAATAGAAAGTATATGTAAGTAAATAAATACAAAGAATGTTGAGTTTTGTTGTTGTTGTTCTGGATTTGGATTACATTAGCATAGGGAGTGCCCTAGGAGGAAATGCTTTATATTTATTCTTCATGGCATAGTGCATAGGCCACTTGCTATCGGGTCAGGATGATCTATGTTCAGGTCCTACCTCAGACACTAAATGTGTGACCCTGGGCAAGTCACTTAGACTCTCCTACTTCAGTTTCCTCATCTCTAAAAGGAAGGGGTTGGATTTGATGGTTTTTAGGTCCCCCTCCATCTCTGAACCTCTGATCCTATGATCCTGTGCAACCTATAGTCTTAAGACCAATAGAGTTGCCTTAAGCATTGAGAGCTTAAATAAATTTCCTAGTGTCACTGAGCCAATTGTGTGGACTTGAATGTAGGTTTTCCTGACATCCAAAGTCAGCACTATATCTACCACTCTATGGTAAGTGTCATAATACAAAGTCAACAAGCATTTATTAAGTACCTACTGTGTTCCAGGCATTGTGCTAAGCACTGGGAATACAAAGAAAGGTAAAAAGATAGCCCTTGCCCTCAACATTCTAATGGAAAACAAGCTATGAAAATGAGGCTTATACATGATAAATACTGAGTAGATGAAAAGTACCCTGAGAGAGGAAGACTTGGCAATTGATTGACCGTGGGCACTGAGGAAAAGAGAAGAGTTAAGGATGTCTCCGAAGTCGCTAACCTGGATGACTAGAAGGATATTAATCCCATCATCAGAAATGGAGGAGATTAGAGGCAGGATGGATTTGAGAGGAAATATAATAAGTTCTCTTTTGGCCAAGTTGAACTTGGGATGCCAAGAAGAGTTATCTACAAGACCATTGGTAGTATGGTTATAAGAGTAAGTGCCAAAACCAAGATTCAAACCCATTTTTTTTATATCAAAATCAGTTCTTCAGTATTCTATCTTTACCACCAAAAAGAAGAGCTTTTAAAGTACTTTGTTCACTTTAGAAAAAATCGATTAAACATAAATGTTTGAATGAATGATAACTATAGGATGTACATTTTCAAGTATAATTACCTACTCATTAACTGAAGTTCCCTCAGGATCTCTAGTATGGAAGGTTTGGGGTAAGCCTAGATTACTTTACCTTAGGAGAAGCTGTGTGAAAGAACATTTTTTTTGCCTTCTTTGTATCCCCAGTGTTTAGCAGTATCTGGCACATAGTAAATAGTTAATAAATATTTGTTGACTGACTAACTTAGAAAATGTAACCCTTCCCAGAAAGCATTTTAGTAGTTTTGCTACATGCTTAGGTCTTTGTAAGGTACTTATCAAATTAGGATCTTTCTAAAGAGAACTATGTGCATCATGATGGGAGCACTGGGAATAGATCCTGATTCAAAGGTCTAGATGGAGCAAAAGGTGCTGTTTGACTTTTTGGCAGGGCTTTAGTTTAATAAATAAAAATAGAGTTAGGATGTTACTGTTGTGAGGTACTCTATGTGTGCATGTGTGGTCATGTGTGCATATACACACAGGCATCCAGATTCATAGTTTAGGGGCCTATGAAGGAGGGAGTTGTATTATGTTTTATTATATGATTTTTTTTGTTTGTTTTTTTGCTTTTTGGAGGGCAATTGGGGTTGAGTAACTTGCCCAAGGTCACACAGCTAGGTTTTTGTTTGTGTGCGTTAAGTGTCTGAGGCTGGATCCGAACTCAGGTCCTTCTGACTCCAGGGCTAGTGCTCTACTCACTGCGCCACCTAGCCGCCCTATATGATTTATTATGTTGTATTATTATTATGATTTATATGTTGTATTTATATGATTTGTATAATCAGTGGCAACTTTAAATGAAATATCATATTAGCTGATATTTTCATACAACATTTTAAAGTTTACAAAGGTTGCATATGTAGCAGCAAGCACCCCAACATCCCCAGGGTGGCTGCCAACACAAGTTCTTAGATCTGCTTTTCTAAAGGAAAGCAACTCAAAATGGGTTAACAAGCTTACTTTAATCAATCAAACATATATCATTTACCTAGTTCAGGGGAAAAAGGTCAGCACCCCAAACTTCAAAGTATACAGACAGAACTTACAAGACAGAGAAACAAACAGATCAAGTAGACAGGCTTCCAAACTGCCCAACCATTACATCAATACCAAATCACAGTTACCATAGAGGGAAGCATCAACATCTGGGTTTTCAAAGCCGGAGTGGGGGGTGGGGGAGGAACCTCTCTCAATGGCTGCCCAGAGTCTCATCTAGTCAAATCACACAGCACTCCTCAAAGTGAGCCCCGAAGCAAAGCCTCACATCAGGGATTATATAGCCTTCTCCTGGCTCAGAGAATGTCACAACCTTCTTGACGCACTGCCCAATCACACAGCATCAAGGTGTAGGCATTCCTGAAAACCAAGCCTCCTACCACAGGCTCCATGTGACCACATTCAGCCTATTGGGGGGCAGAGTATATTTTCAAATCAAGGAAGGTTCTCAGAGTCACTTAAGCCAATCAAAGGGCCTAGGGGCAGGGAAGATCTTTACATTTGCATTTCCATTACAGCATACATAAGTATATTTGATACACTCATATTCCTCCTGAAATTGTGAGAAATTATAAAAATGACAAACTTGACATGCCCTGGACAACTTATATATATATATATATATATATATATATATATATATATATATATATATATATATGTATATGTATATGTATATATATGTATATGTATATATATATGTATATGTATATATATGTATATGTATATATATGTATATGTATATATATGTATATGTATATATATATATGTATATGTATATGTATATACATATGTATATATGTATATACACACACACACACACACATACAATTTCACCTAATCTTTTACGGATAAAAGATAATATAATGTCTTTAGCCTCAAAGAAGATTGAGGCCCCGTCTTAGATACAAAGGTAATTATTGTGCAGTAACTGATTTCCAAACAAAAACATCTCACAGCCTCTCTCAGTAACTCGTTTTCATTTGTAATCATCTTTTTAGTCAATGCCTTTTTCATCACATAGTCTATAAATTTCCCGGTACCCTTTAACTCTTGTTCTCTCCTCTTGAAGCAATTTGATTACTACTTTTCCTCAAAATAACCCTTCATATCCTTAGAGACTGTTTATTTATCAGACCCCTTCTTCTCTGGCCTAATCTCAACCTCTTCAACCTTTCTGCTTAAGTGGCATTTCCCAACCCTTTCATCGTTTTGTTGTTGCCCTCTAATCCTGTTTCACATTCTTCTCATCCCTCTTAGAACATGGAGCCCCAAACTGATCACAAACTTGGTATTTAGAACCTTCTTTGTGATGCCAAATATAAGGCTGAGGACAATCTATTGCTATAAATAACCAGCTTGGCTTAAAATTAACTCTGTGTTAAGTTGTTATTAGCTTCAGCTGCTAGAGAACTTCCCCAGATCTTCCCTCTGTGGCTCTTAATAATGATGTTTTGGGGAAGGGAGGGCAATGCAGATGGCAGACTGGCTTGGTACTGCTATTTTCTTGCCAATGAGATACTTTTAGAAGCAGAGACCAAATTTCAGGCCCTAAGAGGCTTGATATATGAAGTGCTGTTCAACATATGCTGCTTGTGAAATGTATACTACTGCTCCATTGAACCCAGCCTCACAGATATGTTGTAGATTCCTAAAGCACCCTGGGGAGTCTGTTAGGAAAAGACCTATGATTTCATTGGTATAGGGAACTCCCAGTGGAAAAACTCCCTCTCCCAATGCTGATCTGAAACATTGTTGCATTGGATAGTCTTAGAGCATTGTCTGGAGTACTGATGGTAAGGTGAGCTGTGTAGGCTCACACAGCCTGGATGGGAAAGAGATAGGACCTGAACCCAGGTCTTGCTTACTCAGAAAGGGGCTCCTTTATTCCCTGTGCCATCTGCTTCTCTCACAATATAACAAAGAGAACAATGTTGGCATTGTTTTAGTTCTCATTACTGAGAGATGTGTGAAATCAGCACTGTACAAAGACACTATGGGAATCCCTCCAGAATTAGATATTATCTCTAGCTTGATGGAGCTCACAGTCTATTTGGAGAGACAAGAAATATGAACACAATCAGTTAAATAACAGAACAGGATGACAGTAAAAGGAATATTGCAAGGTATTGTATGGTAAGTTGGTGAGTGCGGATCAAATGAGATAACCCGTGTAATGAATTTCACAAATCGCAAAGTGCTATAGAAACACTAGCTATTATTACTGTTACTACTACTACTGTCCTGTTTAAGTTAATTGTTCAGAAAGTAGGTACTATGGATTCAGAGGGGGAGGTCACGTTGTGTTCATATAATCAATGAAAGATTTGTGAAGAAAGTAGGGCTTGCTAGACTTTGAGAAAAGGAGTGATGGGGGCTATGAGTGGAGAATTTGAAGATGGCATTTCAGGCAGGAGAGGGAAGGGTTGCAGAAAAGGCGTGGAGATAAGAATAAGCACATTGGGTTTGTGAGATAGTGAGTAGGTCAATATTGTTGCAACGGAGAATGTATGTGAAGGAGGAGGAGCAGATGAAGTTAAAAACAGACTGGGCGAAGATCGTGGAAAGGGCCTCGATTGCCAGGTTTTGGAGTTCAGATGGTATTTGGTAGATGGTGAAAAGCCATTAAATATTTCAAAAACACATATTATAGCAAGATTAATGTGGTGGCAATATAAAGGCGCAAACAGGCCAAGTTGACCTCAAGGGGATCAGACTGGGTGAATTGTAACCCATGGTTGGAATATGTTTCTAGATAAGGATGCCTTGTTCAAAAGAAAAGTTGGGGCCCTATACATTAAGAAAGTATGCTCAGGAAGAAATCTTAGAACCAGAGAGGGAGGTGAGCATGCTGCAAAAGAATATTTGGAGAGAAAAATAGAACATTTTTGTTATTTGGAGTATTACTATGGACCACTTGAGGGAAAGAGATAACGAGTTCATGAAACAAGTCATAAGCTTGGCACAGAGACATAAGATAATAGTTATAGGAGAGGGATTCATTTACTCAGCCTTCTGATGGAGCTTTCTCTCTGGAAAAAGCAGAGCCTCTGGTAATTTGTTGACTTGCCTTAATGATATTTTCCTTCAAAAAGTAGAGAAATCAGTAAATTCTACTATGGTAAAATATTCCTACTAATAGGGAGGAACTCGATACTCGGGAAGAAATTATGGGAACCATTGGGGAAGTGACCATGCTCTTAAAATTGACAGAAAGAGAGCTGGGCTAAGTCTGGTATACACACTAGATTTTGGGAAGGCAGGTTTCAAAGGATTCAGAGGAAAGATAGATGAAATTCCATGGACTCAAATTCCACAGTGGCAATCAATATCAAGAATGAAGTTCCGAAGACATATAGAGAAACAATTCTAATGAGAAAATGAACGTGTCTGAAAAGAACTCACTAACAGATTTTTTTAAAGATATATATTTATGAGAGGTAGAAGAAAAAATCTGACACGCAATGTGAATTTGAGAATTGACTAGCATTTGGGGATTTGAAGTTCAGAGGGATAAGCATTTCCTTAATAGCTCTAAGAGCAATTTGCACCATTGCAATCTTTGAGTATGAAGGGGAGCTTGAGTTGCATCCAGGAAGTTAAGAAGAGGCCCTACCTGTGAGAAAACAGACTGGGGGATGTGGTGGGGGTGAAGGGAGCATGATGAAAGATCATCCCAACTCAGCCCAGCACCCAAGCTAAACTGGAAAGTATTGAAGGCACAGGGTCAACAGCAAGTAGAGGAAATGGAAAGAATGGCACTGTTGTAGCAGAGAAAGGAGAGAGTGAACTGAACCATGAGATCCCTGCAGGCATCTCAGAGCAGAACTCAAATACGACTAGTTTTATTTACCTCTTCAAAGATGGAGGAAAATTATCAAAAAATGTCTATCCTTTCTCTAACTTCCTCTCTTCATGCCTGTCCAGTTATAAACACAATAATAAGCTCTGCTCCCTTCTTTTATCTAAATATTTTTAATATCCCCATGTTGCCTTGATACACAAAAATTTAAAATTAGCACAGAGAGCTAAATCTGTGTCTGAATGTCAGGAATTTTCCTAAGGGCTCTGAGCTATTGTGATGGTACCATATATTTGTCTGATATAAACTCTGTAAAACAGTAAAGGAAAGGACCGCTTGGCCTGAGGGCATCTTATTGCCTCAGGCTAAAAAGTAATCTTTATCTTCACAACTGGGGATCTCTGATCACATCTTTGGAGAGGAGGCATGGTAGGGACAGAGGAATGGTAGGTATGGAAGGGATGGAAGGTCAGAGAAAAGATTAAATGCCAGCCCAACCTCAAGGGAAGAGAAAAGGGAGAACTGGGAAAAGCTAAGCTCTGCCCTGTCCATCAGGGAAGAGAGTACCAACTAGCCAGTGTTATACTCCACAGTGATACTCCATGTTATGACAAGCTTAGGACAACAAAAGAGGTTTTAAAAGCAATATTGGGAGAGAAAAGAAGGGATGCAACCACTGCTTAGAATGTATGGGATAATAATTGACAACAGAGAAGCAGGAATGCTGTTATTTTGCTTCTTTTTTCTCTGCCAAGGTGGAAGGTCCTTATCATGGGAAAGGACACAATGAAAATGGCTAAGAGTTAGCAGGTACCTAAGATAAGTCAGGACATAGTAAGAGGTTACATAGCTACCTTTGATGGATTAAAGGTGCATGAATTAGATTAGCTACATCCTTGGGCACTAAAAGACAAAAACAAAACAAAAACTGATGAATGTGATTAATGAGCACTGTCAATAATCTACGAAAAATAATCGAGTGTGAGAGAGGTACTATAGAATTTTAGAAGGGCAAATGGTGTCCTGAAATTTTTTTAAAGCCTTAAATTTCTGGGAAAGTTATTAAAGGGATGCTTAGTGAACATATAGAAAATGAAACTGTGGCCCAAAGTGATGAGACTTAAATCAAGAATAGGTCTTGTCAGACTAACCCTACTCTCTCTTTTGGCAGTCTTACTAAGAAGGTAAATCAGGGGAATTCTTTAGATATGGTGGTTTATCTTTTAGCAAAACATTTATTTAATATTCTTATGGAAAAGAGATGAAAAATAGAATTACATGAATTGAGAACTGGTTGAATAGCTAGTCAATGAACAGTCGTTAATGGTTTAATGTCACCTTGGAAAAGGATCTCTATGGAGTACCTCAAATCTGTGTGATTTAATTATTTTATCAATAACTTTTTTGAAGCAATAGAAAGTTTGTCACATCTGTAGCTGATACAAAGTTGAGAGGAATAACTAACACATTGGAAATCACTGAGGATCTAAAAAGATCTCAACAGGCTGCAGTATTAGGCTAAATTGAATAAGGTGAGATTTAATAGTGATAAACATAAAGTCATAAACTTGTGCTCAAAAAAAATTGAGTGAGCAAATACAAGATGATAGAAGCATAGTTTCTTGTGGAAAAAGATATGTGTGTGCAAACTAGCTCTCTTGGGCTTCAGCTTTCTGTTTAATTGAGTCTTAAATGTCAGGGAAAATTTAAATAATTAGAGCTTAATTAGACTAAAATGTAATGGACTGCTACAAGAGGTAAGGAATTCCCACTTATTTCTGCTGTTCTTTGAACAGAAGCTAGATGACCAGTTATTGAATATATTTTAGTGGGTAGGGATTCTTTTTCAGATACAAGTAGAACTAAGATGCCCACTACAGTCCCTTTGAATTGTAAAATTTGATGATTCAGCATGTACAATTGGACTTAATTAAAAGCCCTTTAAGGACTTCAACTTGGAAATGCTTTTAGGTTGGTTTCAGTTACTGTTTATATTATACACTACATGGAATTTCACTTTTTTAAAAGGATTTTTTTTTTCAGCTAGTGAGATTTTCCTTTCCCTTTCTAGGCATTTCACCCTTCTGAAGAGAGGAGAACAAAGAGCAGAGCTGCCTAGGCATAATCCAAATTATATGTACATGTTAAAGACATTGTTTCAATAAGCTGAAAAGGTGGCATTGGGTTAAAAACATTTATCATTGTCAGTTTGCTTCCTGCAATTCATAATAGTCAGGGAATGTAGATGAATCCTCTATTCCTCCTTGCCTGATTGTTCCTTAAGCAACTCTGAACCACAGGAGACTGTCAAGAAAATGCTGATAAGCTATGACAGGAAAATTCAAATTGATAAATATTTATTGAGTCCTTACTTATCCTTAAGGAGCTTACATTCTACAATTATGCAGGCCCATAGTAAGCATTTAATAAAATCTTTATGTAATCTACTCAGGTTGGGCACAGAATTGGTCAATACAAAGGAGGGAGGGAGGAAGAGAGGAGAGGAGAGGAAAAGAGAAGAGAGGAGCAACAATTGAAGAGTTCAAGAAAGACCTTGTGTGGAAAGTGGCACCTGAGTTGATCCTTGAATAAAAGTCAGGATTCTAAGAGGCAGAGAGGTAAGGGAAAACTTTACTCCAGGAATGAGGCACCACCTATGCAAAGGAGAGAAATTAGAGATTATATATAGGAAGAAACCAGGAGCCCATTTTGATGGGGATGGACCATGTGAAGCAGAATAATCTAGGACTTTAAATGCTAGGTTGGGGATTTTATCATTTAATCTTAAAGGCAGTGGGGAGCTACTCAACATTTTTGAGTAGAGAAAAGATTTGCATTTTAAGAACCAACTTGGTAGCTGTGTAGAGGGTGGATTTGGAGAAAACAATGTATTCTAACTGAGCAAATTCATCAGTACAATGTTTATGGGTTCTTGGTTTAACACACACAAATCCTCATTTTGAATTTGTGTGTAGATGAGAAACAGCATGGTGTTGTATAGTGGGGTCAACTAAAATAGAAACCAGGCTAACAATCCATAAATAAGGATCCCCACAGGCAAAGGGCATACTGACTTAATTTTAGAATGTAATGTTATCTTTTATTTTTATTTATTTTGTTAAATACTTCCCACTTAGATTTTAATCTATTTCCTACAGTACTCAGGAGTATTAACTTCAACATGGCATCATCCATGGGCCTATCTTTGACTCCTGTGGTATAGCAGATAGAGAACTAGTTTTGAAATCAGGAAGACTTGTAATTAAGTCGCCTCCCTTTGGAACCCTGGCATGTTACTTAACCTCTTGGAGCTCTAACAACTCTTGCAGGGTGGGTTCCTCTCTGCAGTGATAGGAGACTCACTTGAGACTCCCCTATATCAATAAAGTCATAGGCCCAGTCCCTGCCCTTGTTGCTGTGTAAAAGATCAGTATGTCTGTTATAAAATACCTTCTTAGAGCCTTTGAATGTGTGGAATCAATCAGTCAAGTATTTGCTAAGAGCTTGTCCTACTGCCAGACAATATGCTGAGCACCATCGTGCTCAAAGAAAATATGATGTGCATGCATACATTCCAACTTAAATTACTTCCTCTGGGGGCGGCTAGGTGGCGCAGTGAATAGAGCGCCTGCCCTGGAATCAGAAGGACCTGAGTTCGGAACCGGCCTCCGACACTTAATGCATACAAACAAAAACCTAGCCGTGTAACCTTGGGCAAGTTACTTAACCCCAATTGCCCTAAAGGGGCGGCTAGGTGGCGCAGTGAGTAAGAGTGCCGGCCTCGGAGTTTGGATGACCCAAGATCAGATCCGGCCTCAGAAAATGAGCACCCACGCATAAATAATGACTAGCCGTGTAACCTTGAGCAAGTTACTTAACCCCAATTGCTTACAAAAAAAAAAAAAAATTACTTCCTCTGACACGAATTTAAAAAATAAATTGTTGTCCCTGAACAAAAATGACTTGTGAGTTTTGATATTATTTTTTTTTTTGCTTTATCATACATTTCCTAATTACATTTGAATCTTGAATCTTGTTCTGATAGCTCTAGGGAGTTTTGCATGTCTGAACCTTTTACAGTAGGCTGTTAGAATCAGACAAATCCTAGCTCTGCTACTTTGTTCTTTTTTGCTTTTTGGAGGGCAATTGGGATTAAGTAACTTGCCCAAGGTCACACGGCTAGGTTTTTTTTTTGTTTGTTTGTTTGTGTGTGCATTAAGTGTCTGAGGCCGGATTCAGACTCAGGTCCTTCTGACTCCAGGGCAGACGCTGTACTCACTGCGCCACCTAGCCGCCCCGAGTTTTGATATTATTTGAAATTATGAGAGTACATAACAGTGGTGTTGGAGCTGATATGGACAGTCCTGGTAGGCATTTTTTTTTCCTTCCTTAAAATACAAGTTAGGGGTGGCTAGGTAAAGCACTAGACCTGGAGTCAGGAGGACCTGAGTTCAAATCTGGTCTCAGACACTTAACACAAAAAGCTAACCATGTGACCTTGGGCAATTCACTTAACCCCAGTTACCCTACCTTACCCCTCCAAAAAAAAAAAATACAAGTTATATTTTGATCCAGTGACTGTTTTAAGCAAGGAGTTTAAGTCCTGTGTATAATGACCTACCCAACATACAGACTTTGACTATGTCTAGTAGTAAAGATAGGCTGTGTTGAGACATGTATGTAATCCATCCATTGTAATTAATATTATATATTTGTAAAATGAATGTTTAAGCTGGGGATTTGCTTCATGACTAGGTGCCATCTTTTCCTTTCTGTAAATATACCAACCCTTTGGAAATTGAATCCCTGTTCTCATCCTCTATCACCATTCTCTGATTAACTGAGATTTCCCTTCCACTTTTGTTTCCATCATTGACCTTGGAACACTGGGAATCTAATTTTTAAAACTATTCATCTAAGAATGTTTAGACTGTAGGTCATAGACCTCGGTCAAACTTCTTTTAAAAAAAAATTCATTGATTTCCCCATCGACTATCAAATAATATGGCCTTCAAAAGGTTATTTTGTTGCAATTAATCTTCTATACCGTCAGTAACCCATCCAACCCCTATTTATTAAGAAGGGATGTTTTGTGATAAGAAAATTAATGACTACTCTAAAATGCAAAATGGCTTGAACATAAAATGTTTCCTACTTACAATTGTAAAACTTTGATTACTCATTATCTTTTTGAAAGAATTTCAAAAGTATTCAAGAATATTCAAGTATTTGGGGAAGATTAATTTTCTTTCTTTTTTATTCTGTATGAGTTTTAGTTTATACTTGGAAGAATATGAAAAATATTAATTTTAAAATCTTTAATTTTATTGTTCATGAAATAAGCTACATGATTTTGTCAAAATGAGGATTTACTTATGCATATACATATGCAAACATGGCAAAATTTGCTATATTTTAGGGAAAAAATCAATAAATGCTAATCTTTTGAAAAACTCCAATGATTTCCCTATGATTAAGTATATTTAGTGATGAAGAGAGGCATTTGTTGTGATCACTTAAAATGGTGTTCATCGTACTAAATAATCTATTTTATTTTGGATAATGATACTAAAACTATCATAACATTAATATGTTTAAAACCACATTTAAAAGCTAAAATTAGCATTGTGGGAAAGTCATATGATATATTTTATAATAGGAACACAGGAAAGTAATTCAATTATATAAGAGGGAGAATGTTTCTGGAAAAATATTGATGAGACAGTGAGAGAAGGCATGTCTTAAGCTGAAAAGGATCCAGCTGTCATTGACTAAACTGAGAACTATTTGTCTTTTGGGAATTGTCAGCCAACCCACAAGTATTTATTGAGAGATTTCTGTAACTTTTTGTGATGGGGTGAAATTTGTATTCACAAAAAATCCATAAACACTTGAATCAGAAATGCTAGGGAATGTTAGGTCTCAGAGATAACAGACTGCTTTTGAGGGTTATATGTTATTGGTACTGAATGTTTTGGACCATATTATGGCTACCAGTGTCCATCTTGGTTTACTTTCTCATAGATGACTATTTATACACACCACAGAAGGATTTGGCCATCTTGTTTTAGGTCTCTATTAAACATGACCACTGGAGAAGGTAGGATATGGATTGGTGAGGATAGATCTATTTTCTTTTTTTTATTATTTTTTTAAAAGCAATTGGGGTTAAGTAACTTGCTCAAGGTTACATGGCTAGTTATTTATGTGTGGGTGCTAAGTAACTGAGGCCGGAACCAAACTAGGTCCTCCCGACTCCAGGGCCGGCATTCTTACTTACTGTGCCACCTAGCCACCCCGGATAGATCTATTTTCTTCTCCCAAGAAGAAACTGCCAGTCAGACATCACCCTACTGATGTCATTGGTTCTCTTTGAGAATGAAGGAGAAACAACAGCATCCTAGGGAAACTGAATTTTACAAGTTGGGGTTATATGAGAGAATAGAACTAGAGGCATAGGATATGGCTGCCTAAAAGACACAGATTATAAAGATAAATAAGGAGCAGCTAAGTGGTTCAGTGGATAGTGTGCTGTCTCTGGAGTCATGAAGACTCATCTTAGTGAGTTCAAATCTGATCTCAGACACTTACTAACTGCATGACCCTGGGCAAGTCACTTAACTTTGCCTCACTTTCCTCATCTATAAAATGACCTGGAGGACATGGCAAACCACTCCAGTATCCTTGCCAAGAAACCCCCAAATGGGATCACAAAGAGTTTGACATGACTGAAATGACTCAACAACATTAAGATAGGTGGTAAAGATCCGTGGCTAAGATTGGGAAGACTTGGGTTCTTCTGTCACTACCTAACCTTGTGAATTTGAGCAAGTCATTTCTCTTTTTGGGACTTTGTTCCATCCTATAAAATGAGAGTTGGACTAGATAATCTCTAAGATCCCTTCCAGTTATAAAGTTTTTGATTCCATGAATTTCATTTTAGTTTAGAATGTTGTTAGCCCAGCATCTAAAATAATCACACCATTTTCATTAGCATTCTTTGAAAAGGCAGGTGTAGTTATTGCAGACATGCCCCTTTATATTTCATTGAAAGTAGTTGAGTCAATTCAGACACTGGTTTTGTTAAATCATATCTTTTAAAAATGTTAATTGCATTTAATAGAAGTTTGGGTTTCCTTTTTGAGAGTGTTGGAAAGGTGATTGAACAGAACAGTGGTAGAGAGCAGAGATGAGAGGGGCCCCAATATGTAAAGGAAGAATTGGGAGACAGAGGCTCAAAATGGAAAGAGCAAAATGGAAGAGAAAGGGGTGTAGCTGAACTGAAAGAAGAAAGAAGGCATGGAAGTGAAAAGTTGTTTACTGTTTGAATGGTGCCAATAGAGAGAAGGAAGAGGAACTAGCTGAACAAAGTGAAGCTAACTTAGTGGAAAAATAGCATTTCATCACAGTTTTAGAAAGAATGTTCAGTAAATAATGAGAGAAATGGAAAAAAAGAGGCTATTCCAAAGAAAAAGCAGAGGTCACGTCTCTTCTTTATGCCTCTTAGTTTCACTTAGAAAAAAATTAGTTTAAAGGAATCATAAGGCCATAAATTGAGAGCTGAGATCATCCAGTCTAATTCATTTTGTATGTGAGGAAGCTGAGCCCCAGAAAGGCTAAGTGACTTGCCCAAGGTATTTAAATACTTATAGTCACGTTTTTGAAAAACTTTCACACTAAGGAATAATTACTATTTTTCATTTCCAATAAATAATAATTATTCACTTTATGTAGCATTTTGAGGTTTGCAGAGCACTTTCAATATATCTCTTGACAAAGTATAACATTAATTGTATTTAAGATCTTCCCTCCCATTAATAGGCCTCACATGGAGCCCATTAAGGGAAATTTGCTTAGGGGAGGCTTGCTTGTAGGAAGACTTTCTCACATCTTTTGCTAATTTATTTTTTTTAATCTTTTTTTTTTTTTTTTTTTTTTTGCTTTTTGGAAAGCAATTGGGGTTAAGTGACTTGCCCAAGGTCACATGGCTAGTTTTTGTGTTAAGTATGTCTGAGGCTGGATCCAAACCCAGGTACTTTTGACTGCAGGGCTGGTACTCTATTCACTGCACCACCTAGCTGCTCCTGCTAATTTCCAATTAGGCACTGAGTCCTGAGGGTTGTGATACTTTCTGGCTCTAAGAAGTGTAAATATACTCTGAGTTGGTATTTTGCTTTGGGGCTTGCTTTTGAGAAGGATCTTATGTATCCCTGATCCAAATTCCTAGTGGCCATATGTTCAGAGCTCCCTGACTGCTCAGATATAAAGGTTCTCTCGATCCAGGGATGTATGTAAAATGTGTAGCAATATTGCTTTGATTCAGGCAGTCAGAGCCCTGTCTGTTGGTCTTTATTTCTCTGCTTGTATTTTTCTCTGAAGTTCAGTGTGCTGACTTTTCCCCTGAACTAGTGAATGTAATTTTTAAAAATGTTGACCCCTTGAATAGGAATCTTTCCTAGTAAAGCAGATCTAAGAACCTGTACTAGCAGGTACCCTGAGTATGCCAGTGTGGTTGCCGTTACACTAAGTCATTTTAATGATTATAAATACCCAAATTAACTACAAAGGACTTATGAAAAAAAATGCTGTTTGCATTCAGAGAAAGAACTGATAAATAGAAGTACATATAGAATGGTTTACACACACACACACACACACACACACACACACACTCTTGTGTCTAATGGTAGCCATCTCTAGGGTGGGGGGGAGGGAAAAAAATAAGGGGGAAATTTACATGCTAACTTTATTATGGATTTAAAAGGAATAGCAAATTGTTCATAACAGATTTGCAGTTTCATGTGCAATCATCTTTTAAAAATTACACTATATTATGGAAATGCTTCTTTTATTCCATAATTTAAAATAATAAATACAAATTTTAAATGGTATATCATATATGAATATTTCAAAGGAGTTGTCCTTCAGAGTCACATGCCATAGTAGAAGGGAAAGCTGGACTGCTAAGTTTGCAGTTGGCATTCCAGATCAGGCCCTTTAAGGTAGGTGCTATTGTTAATCCCATTTTACAGATGAGGAAGCTGAGATTGAAAGAGGTTAAATGACTTAGCTAGTATCACCTAACTGATAAGTGCTGAGGCAGGTTTCAAACCCAGTTATTGAATCATTAAGGTCATTACTCCATCTGCTGTGTCCCATTGCCACACTGAAGAAAACTGTAGTATGATATATTCAGGGAAGATATGAGGAAGAATTTCCTAGTTATAACCAGGTATTTAAATGACTTTTCTCTGGGAGGTCTTTAAAACATTAATAGAGATTACTCAAGTATGGTTTTGCTTGAAGTCAGGGAGATGGATTGGATGCCTTTTCAAGCACTAAGAATCCCAAATGCCAGGTGGTAAATAGTTTTATTGTAGCTAATTAATTCTTGTACCTCTCATCCCCTATTCAAATGGAGGGATGGGAGGGGGGGAGGAACCAGAAGAAAAATGATCCTTTTTTAGCCCTTGCTTGCCTTACCTGTGTTCTAATACTCTGGCTTCCATCATAAGGCTTATAATAAGCTTTGCTTTTTATGTATAATTCCTGACTTTGAGAATTTTGAATTGAACTTTCTTCACTGGATCCTCTAAAGAAAGAGGCTGCTTGTCCATTCCATTCCAGAGAGTAGCATGGTTCAGTTTTGTTTTTTGGTCAATCCTCACTATAAATGGTATTGGTGGTTATAACAGTGTCTGTCTAACTAGCTGAAAAAAAATAATGCTTATATGAGGGTATCAAAGAGAATGTTCTCCAGAGAGATGCATAGCACAAAGTCAAGACAAGTTAGGCTGCAAAAGTGGAAATAACCACACCAGAGCAGACAAGACTAATTGCATTCTTCTGCATTAAACCCATAAATAATGCAATCTAGTGACAGGCCTCAAAACCAGCTGCAGGTGCTTGTTAGAGCTCCTGAAGGAAAGGAAGATAGAACAGACTTACTAGTTATCAATGTGACTCAAGGCAAATAACTCAACCTCTTTAACCTCAGTTTCCTAATCTATAAAATGGGGGCAATAATAGCACCTACATCCCAGGGCTGTTGTGAGGATCATGTGAGAGGATACAAAGTGCTTTGAAAACCGATAGAAATGTTAGTTTTTACTCTCTCATAGATTTCCTTTCAACTCTGAATATCATCAGAGTGAGTGATGCTTTTCGTGGATACTATAAAAATGCTATTATTAGGTCATTAGCATTATCAGTTATTATTTTTATCATTATTTTATGCTGCCTATTGTTGCAAAAAGTTATTCTAGTACATTTCTACCTTCCATACCGTCAGTAGGGTAGTCATTCATTAAGGCCATAAACAGAAGTAACAGAAAATCAGCTTGTGTCAATATTTATTAAACACCCACAATGTGTCCAGGCAGTATGTTGGATGCTGCTCTGGGGCATGCAAAAATATGTAAGACATGGTCCTAAATGTGGACAATGGATATTGTTGTGTCATTCCTATTCAGAACTGTAAGCTTTGGAAAAGTAATTGGGTCTTATGGAAATTGCATTTCTGCCAGCACCAAGCATAGGGCTACTTAATAAAAGGAAGAATTACATGGAGTTGAATTTCCCAGAAGATAATGATGTTCTTGGGGTGTCACAATCATAGGATACCTCTGTTCTAGTGAAGAGGAAGATCTTTTTGCAGTTGGATGAGTATTTATGGGTTGTTGGGACTGTTGTGAGGAGACCCTGTTGATCTCTTTACCTCTAGTTTTCCCCAGGCTTAAGACATCCTTCACATGCCTGTTAAACTAATCTTAATATATTGGTCAGAACTCATCACTGCCCTACTCAAAAGCCTTCAATAGCTCCCTGTTATATACAAAATTCAAATTTGTTCATCCAGAGCCATCCAAAATCTGATCTCAACCTACCCTTCCAGCTTTATTTCACATTAGTCTGCTTCATGGACACTATTCCACCCAATCTGGATAACTTGCTCTTCCTTATTCTCCTACTGCCCATCCCTTTCCCTCACATTTCCACATATCATTCCCCATGCCTGGAATGGATTTCCCCCACCTCCTTGCCTATTGAAATACTTCCCTTCCTTCAAGACTCAGCTCAAATGCCACTTGTTTCATGAAGCCTTCTCTGATTCTTCTTTCCTTATTTAGAAGCGAACTCTTCCTCTTTAAATCACTCTATTTCATTTGACCTCTCCCGTGACTGAGCTAATCATGTGTGTATGCTTCATCCCATTTGCTAGATTATAAGTTCCTTGTAATTAAAACTTATAGTTTTCCATCTTTTTGCTCACAATGCCTAGAACCAGGCATTGTTTTTTTTTTAATTGAACTATCGATAGATTGTGAGATTTATTCCATTTTTTTAAGGTTTCAGGTCCTAAAAGGGGCCTAAGAAGATGAAGAGATCGCCCAGGTTTTAAAATCAGTTTTATGGCTACAAAATGTGTTGATCATATTCTCTTTGAGCCATCTCTTTCCTTTGTTAACATCAATGAATTAAATTAAAATTAATTCAGTAAACACTTATTAAGTACTATCTGTAAGGCACTGGAGACACAAAGACAAGAAATAGTTCTCTTAGAGAACCTAAATTCTATTATGTGGGGGGATAAAACACATATATAAATCAGCAAAAAGGAAGCCTATATCAATAATTTCTAGAAGGAGAGAGCAGTGATAACTGAGGGGTGAAAGGCAGGTGGTGAGATGGAACAGGAAACGTCTTATTTAGGGAAAATGCTTTAAAAGAAGCTTAGGGATGCTGAGAGGCAGAGGTGAGGAGGATGCACCTTCCAGTTCTGGAGAATCACCTTTATAAATTCATAAACATGAAAGTAAAGAGATTTGTTGAGTTTATCAATTGGAAAGAAGGAAATAAACCTAACATTTTACATTTCACCCAACTTAAGACAGTGGAATTGTACCTTTGAAAAGAACTGGACTTAGGGGCGGGTAGGTGGCACAGTGTATAGAGCACCGACCCTGGAATCAGGAGGTCCTGAGTTCAAATCTGGCCTCAGACACTTAACACAAAAAACTAGCTGTGGGACCTTGAGCAAGTCACTTAACCCCAATTGCCCTACCTTCCCCCCTCCAAAAAGGAAGGAAGAAAGAAAGAAAAAAAAAAGAAAAGAAGAGAAAGAACTGGGCTGGAAATAAGGAGATCTTCATTCTCATCCTAGCCCTGTCACTTACTCACTGGGCAAATCATTCTCAGCCCTCTTAAATAAGCTGTGGAAAGTAAAGCCCCTGAGGGCAGGGATGGTTTGGTGCTTGTTTTTGTACCCCAGACGTCTAGAGCATCCTAGGCACTGGTTTGGTCTGGGACAGTGTGGCAAAACATGAAGCAGTGGTAAGAACACTCATTTGTTCTAGAGCCAGAGCATCTGGATTTAAATGCCACCTCTGAAAATTTCTAACATTTACTACTTATAAGACTGGGCCAATCGAGCAACATTCCTGGGCCACGTTGCCTTCACCTGTAAAAGAAGGGGATTAGACTAGAGGATTTCCAAAGTGCCTTCCAATTTAAGCATTCTATAATTCTAATCTTCCCACTCTGCTGATTCTTTTTTAATATGAAATATTTGGCTTACAGATTTAATGTCACCAAAATATAATTTGTTTGCACATAAAATGTTAATGCTGTTTTTAGAAGAAAAATGAAATTGAAGAGGCAGTTGCTACCGCAACATTGCTCAAGTCACTAAAATACTCTTCTGTTTTTACGCTTTCCTAACGCCTCCATATCTTCTTTCCCCTCCTGTTCCACAGTATTTTTACAAAACTGTCAGTCCTTGTTAATACTTTTTTTCCTTTTTTAGAAATTTAAGATTCTGATGGGTGCCTCGTGTTCTATCCCTGTGGGCCCCTTTTTAAAATGGATATGTGCACTCTGAGTGAGTGACTTTTTCTTCATCAGTTTTAAGCAATGAACAGAAAAGGACGACACAAGCACAGACTGTGACTGTATGTTAGGGTGTTCTAGAGATTGTGAAGGAGAGTAAGAGACTTTTAAGTGTAAGATAGTAAGTGATTTAAAGGGACCACCCTGTCATTTTGTCACTGAGAGGAGGCCTATGCTCAAAATCAGAAGTGCATGTGACAACAGCATTCATTATCAGAGGATTAGAAATAGAAAACTAGTCTAGAGGCCATCTAGTCCATACCAGTGCCTACTATGTGTTTGATGTTCAAGATGCAGAATTTCTTGTTGTTCAGTTATTTCAGGTCTGGCCAACTCTTCATGACCCCATTTGGGGTTTTCTTGGTGAAGATACTAGAGTGGTTTTCCATTTCCTTCTCCAACTCATTTTACAGATGAGGAAATTGAGGCAAAAAGGACTAAGTGACTTGTCCAGGGTCACAGAACTAATAGGTGACTGAGGTCGAATTTGAACTCAGGTCTTCCTGACCAGCATTCTATCTACTACCTCCCTTCAAGGAGTTTACTTACATTCATTCTGCTGAGGGGAAATCCTAGATAGATAGATAGATAGATAGATAGATAGATAGATAGATAGATAGACAGACAGACAGACAGACAGACAGATAGGAAGTATATTTAAATTAAATACAAAATCATTTGAGAGGGATAGGTAGGGAGCATACTCAAGGAAGAAGCCTATATTCTGCTATTACAAAACATGGGTACAGGCTTATTTAAGGGGAAAGGGCTTGACAACATTAAGAACTGGGAGATAAGGAACCACTTGGGCAAATGTCCTGAGCTTTGAAGGAAGCCAATACTTCTGGGAGGCAAGAAGGAAAAGAGGAAGTACCTTCCTGACATGGGGGACGGCTAGCTGGTGTAAAGACAAAGAACTGGGAGAGGGAATGTTCATTTTGGAGAACAGCTAGTAGTCCTATTTTGTTGGAAAACTGGGGGAAGTAATATGAAAGAAGTATGTAAATAAATGTAGGTAGACGCTCAGTTGGAAGACTAGAAATTATACTAATTATAAATGGAATCTGCATACTTGACTACTTTAACACAGATCACCAATTTCAACCTCATAATTTGGGTTTAGTGATCCTAGTTTGAATATAGGATGTCCTGAATTTTGATATGTATTGTTCATGGGGAAAAATGTTTGTTAATCAAAAAAAGAATATCCATTTACACACTCATAGGATCTCAGAGTCGGAAGAGACCTTAGAATTCATCTAGTTTAATTTACATCTAATTCTGTAATTCTTTCTACAATATTGTTAATGGTCATCTACCATTTTTCAAAATCTGTCCTTCTAACAGGGAGCTGAATATCTAAAAAGGCAGCCCAATCAATTTTTAAACAATTCTAAAAAGTTCTCTCATTAAGCCCAAATTTTCCCGCTTTTAATTTTCACTTGTTCCAAGCTCTGGTTCCCCGAAATTACATAGAACAGGTCTATACTCTCTTTCCTATGAGACCCTTTATCTGAATTTAGTTTTCAAATCAAATCTTTACTTAGTATTCTCTTTGGGCTAAACATCTGTTTTCCCATCAATTTGTCATTAGGGTATCTTATTCTGTTTCTGGGTTTCAAGAAACAGAAATAGTCACCATCACCTCTGATCTAACTATAGTTATTGGTTTCATAAAAATACTAACATACAAAAAGAATATAAAAAAAAGCTTCATCTACATCACTACCTTGCATGGGTCTTAGTCTAATCTATTCTAATCCAATAACTATGTATTAGGTACAACTAAATTCAAGCCACTGTCATGGTCTAGTTCTGGGAAATGAAACAACTCCCTTAATCAAAAAATACAGGAAATCAGTTCTATCCAGAATTTAGACCAATTTGCAGTAGCACAACACAAGGTAGGATCTGCTCGATTTTTTACAAGGTAGACAAAGGGAACTAGAGTCTTTTAAAAAAATTTTTTTTTTCAGTGAACAAAAAATCTATTATCTCTCCCTCCCACCTCTCTCCAACCCATTGGGGAAAAACAAAAAGGAAACCTGTGTAATAAATAAAAGTAAATAAAATAAAACAAATAATAGTAGAGTAAAACTAATTCCCACATTGATTATGTCCAAAAAAAAAAATATGTTCCATTCTGCAGCCTGAATTCATTCCCTCTTTCTCAGGAGATAGGTAACAAGCTTCATCTTAGCTCCTCTGGAATTTTGGTTGGTTATTACATTGATCAGAGTTCTAACTATAGAAATGTTGTCTTTATAGTGTTTTTTGTCATTGAATAAATTTTTCTACTTCTTCTTACTTAATTTGCATCAGTTCATACTTGTCTTTCCAGATTTCACTGAAGCCATCTTTTTCATCATTTTTTTACAGTAGCACAACTAAAATCCATTACATTTGTATACCATAATCTGTTCAGCCATTCCCCAACTGATGGGCAGCCTGCTTGGTTTCCAGTACTTTACCACCACAAAACAGCTGCTAAAAATATTTTTATATATGGGTCCTTTTCTTCTTTATTTGATCTCTGGGAATGTGCCCCAAAGTACGAGGTATGTCCTAATAGTTGTATCGCTGTTTGAGCTAGGGCCTTTTACTGATGTATTGATCTAGCATAATAAAACTTTAGGTGTCTTGGCATGCACCAGTCAGACAAGGCAAGGAAAAATGCAGAATTGGTGTTCAGGCTGTATTCATGGATTCATCAATCATTTATTGGAGGCATTCAGGGTTAAATGACTCACAGCTAGTAAGGGTCTGATGTTGAATTTGAACTCAAGTCCTCCTGATTCCAGGTCTGGTGCTCTCTCCACCATACCACCTAACTGCACCCCCCCCCCTTTTTAAAGCAGTATTTATCTACACGGTTGCTGTGAGGATCAAATGAGATAATATTTGTAAAAAGAGTTTCACATAGTGCCTGGCACATATTAGGTTCTTAATATATACTTATCCCCTTCCCTTCCCTGCCTGCTTCTTTTCTTCCCTCTTGGTGAAATGGATCATACAACCAGGCTACATAAAAATGTCTTTCAGACTCCTCACCAACAGTTTGCCCATCTCTGGAGAGATTGTGCTAGCAGTTAGTGCACTAATGAGAAATAATCATCTCAGAAGATTTCCAAATTGCTTTATCTAGCCTTAATGTTGCTTCCAAACTATTGTTTTATGTTGCCAATTGCTTGCTGGGACACTTTTTCAGTATACTGTGGATACAACTTTTTTAGAAAGCTAATTGTTAAACATTTACCAGCACACTCCTATTTTCAGCCCTTGTTCTAAAACCTTGTCTCACTTTATTACATAAATAGTCCCTCCCAATGATAGTAGATATTGGTTTTGATTCCTCCGTGAATAAGACTTCCAGTCTAAAGATCACTAGTTTCATGAAACATTTTGATGTTCTCTTATATGAGCCTTCTTTTGATCGGTCACTGTTGGCACATCCTGGGCCATCTCCAGTCATCCTAATTATTATCTTATCTCTGGATCCAGATGGCTCTGGAGGAGAAAGGAGGCTGGTGACTTTATACAGCCCTCCCTCTCTTAAATCCAGTTCACTTGTGTGTCATGGCATCACCTCCCTGATCTCCTGCTCCTCTTCAAGAACAAAGGACAAACAACACCCATGGCAAGAAGTAATTGGAAGGCAAGTAGCTGCAGCCATTATACCTATACTGTGACTTCTTACCTCAGCCATTCATTATCATGTTCCATTTCTTTGTTGCTCCTAATATTGCTTGGAATGTGAAGTATGGCCTATCCCCTAGCTGCCCCACCTCCCACTCCCCACACCTATCTTTTACAGCTGAGTTTGCATTTGGAGGTGTGCCTACTACTAATTAGTCAGCCCTACAGACAGGAGCTGCCTTTTGCAATGAGGCTTCCACCAGATTATCTGGTGGGCTTTTGCTGCTATACCATCAAATACAGTATCCCTGTAGCTTCTGCCTTCCAGGGTTTGTTTTTTTCCTTTTAGCCACTGAAATGAACAAGTAGTATCCCAGTTTATTTTTTTTCCCTGTGAGCATTCCAGGTGTGGCACCCATAGTTTTTTATTAAACACATATAATAAAATAAGCATGCCCTAATGTTATGTCAATCTATAAGCAAAGTATGGAATATGGCCATTTGGCAGAAGGTAAACCATAATGAGGACCTGACCATACCCCACTGCCCAAAGATTTGAGAACATAATAATAATTCCTGGAACATAGTAGGTAAGTAATAAATACCCGTTGAGTTCTTGATTAAGGCACTGAAATTAAAAAGATACATAGAATTTGTAAAGAGGAAGGTAGAAAGAGTTATAGACATGAACCCAGAATGGATGGACTGTCATCAACTGAGAACTCCTCCCCAGAAAGCTGGTTTGAGTAATTAGTGAAACGTGGGTGCAGCTGATCTCTTGTGGCCAACTGCTCCTGCTTTGGTGGAGCAAGCTATTACTCTTTCAAAACCTATGGGTGCCACACCTGGAATGCTCACAGAAAAAACACACACACACACACACACACACACACACACACACACACACACACACACACACATACACACATATACACAGACACAAAATAAACACCAGAGAGAAAGAAATTATTTTAAATAATCCACGGACAAACCAACCAACAAAACGTTAAGAGAAGAAAACAATGAAGAGTGTTGATTCTATTAAAAATTACTACAAAACAACTGAATCAGCTAAAATACTCTAAGGAATGGAGGAGAAAAAGTGAACAAGGCAAGATAGTCAGAAAAAAGGTTCTCAGGTAAATAAATCTTTACCAAAGGAATTCATCAAGAATTGACCATCATTAAAAAAACCAAATATAAGTACATTTTATTGTAAAAGTGTAATTGTTTTAGGTATTTTATTCAGTTCAATAAGTCCAGTTATAAAATCTAATTAAAATATAGTTTCTTCATTGTATATAAACAATTTTAAAAACAAGCTAATTTTTCCAAAGCACCACGCCTTTGTTATTAAGGGACATGACAAGTAAAATCTCAGAGGGTCAAAATTAGATGGTAATTTGGCAGTTGTGAGTAATAATAATAATGTTGATGCTGCTGTTATAAGGTTATATCATATTCAAATGGTCTTTAAGATAATGTGAATGGCAGGATTACTTTTATATTTTAAAGCCCACATTTGTAAGAAAGGCATTGTGGTGTTACTTAGAAGAAATAGGGAGGTGACGCAGTGAATAGAGCACCAGCCTTGGAGTCAAGAGGACCTGAGTTCAAATCTGGACTCAGACACTTAACACTTACTAGCTATGTGACCTTGGGCAAGTCACTTAACCCCAATTGCCCTGCTCTCCAAAAAGCAAAAAAAAAAAAAAAGAAAGAGGAAGGAAGGAAAGAAGGAAGGATAAAAATTATAAATATCAAGGGTTTCTAAACTAGTTAGAGTTCAGTCTTAGTCTTCTTGTGTATCCCTATTAGTACCTTTTGCTAAAGGCAATTCCCAACTATAATGCCATCAGATCTGTGGTTAAAGGATTCAATACTTATTTTCCCATAAAGAGAATGTGCCATGGACTTTCGAAGGTAGCCAAGTTGCTTAGGGAAGAGAGGAAAAAAATAAGAATTACCAAGAGAAATCCATTTCCTGACATTGGGTTTTGAAAGCAAAGCAAATTGAAACCCCAACTGCCTATATCATCAATGAATAAATTTGAAATCCTGACAATTTTTAGTCAAAATGTCATTTAATTAAATAAGCATGTTCACAGTACTGTTATAGCTATGAAGGAAAAAAAGAGGTATAATCCTATTTCCACAAAATTATTAAGTACCAACAGTGTGCAAGGCATTGAGAATAAAATATAATACTAAAATACAAAAACAAGACTATTAACCCTCAAAGATCTAGTGGAGTTAGGAGGAATAATACAATATGGAGCACAAGATCATGGATTTAGAGCTGAAAATAGGGGTGTTCTGGTAAATGTTTAAGAATTAGCTTTCTAAAAAAGATGTATTCACAATATACTTTTATATTTATTCTGCATTATTAACCATTTTCACTATAATTTTGAGTCTGGTTAATCAATAAACCAATAAATCAATACCTGATTTGTAATGTTCTCAGATTTCCAAGCCATAAATGTTCACATTGAAAATTTAATAAATAGTTCTCTGATTGGAGCTGGCTCTAGAATACTCCTGGCTAGAAGGTACCTCTTGGGTCACCTAGTTCATCTTCATTTTTCAGATGAGAAGGGGGGGGGGGCAGAAAAGTTGAGACTTGTGTAGCCACCATTTAATCTGGTCTAATGACTTTCAGTCCTTCCCAAACTGACCAAAGCCTTTTGTCACCTGTTTTCATGCCTTTGATTGGTTGATTCAATAGAAGTTTTCTCACCTGATAAACATAGGTTGACCGATTTATTAAATCAACCTTCTCCCTTACACAAGACCACACAGGCAGTAAGTGTTATGGAATTTAAACCTAGGTGCTTGTTTCAAAGCCAGAGATCTTTCCACTGTACCAATTTGCCTCCAGTCACCAAATTCCTACTAGCATATGGTTCAGCAAATACAAGTAACTGGGCTTATCTGCACAGGCTTCAAAGAGGAGGTAGCACTGAGCTGAGTATTGAATGATGGTAATGATTTTATGAGAAAGGACTTCACTGCAGATATGCAAGATGACCTTGACGTAGGATGTAGGATGTGTGAAGGCTGATTTTGGAGAACTGATGGGCCATTTACAGTGAAATGTAGAGTGCACGAAGGAGAGTAATATGAAATTAGACTGGAAAGTCAGGGTGGAGCCAGATTGTGCAAGATTTGAAAAACCAGTCAGAGAAGTTTGTAGTTGACCATAAAGTCAGTAGGGGAGCTACAGAAAGTTTTTGAGCAAGGGACTGATACGGACAGACCTGTATTTTGGGAAGGTTCATTTGGAAGCTGTGGAGAGGATGGATTAAGAGTAGAGAGGACTGAATCAGGGAGAAGAGTCAGGGGCTATTACAATAGTCTAGGTGAGAGGTGATGAGTTCTTGAACTCATGAAGGAGTAGCTTTTCTCTTTCTCCATCAGAACATGTAATATAGCATGTGTATTATGGTTCATAATACACATGTATTGTTCATAATACACATAATACACATGTATGGTTCATAATACACATGTATATAGCATGTGTATTATGAACCCCAACTGGCATGTTGCTTATGATGTAAAGCCAGATACTATGTTGAGAATTGGGGATACAAAGAAAGGTGAAACAATCCCATTCCTCAAGGAGGTTACATTGCAGGGGTTGGTTTGGGAGGTAATTTGGGTTAAGTAACTTGTCCAGTGTCACACAGCTAGTAAGTGTCTGAGGCCAGATTTGAACTCAGGTCTTCCTGACTGCAGAGCCGATGCTTTATCCACTATACCACCTAACTGCCCTGAAATTATATCTTAATGGGAGAGAAAAGAAAATATATACAGGGTAGATGGAAGGTAACTTTAGAGGTGAAAGCTAGTGCTCCTGAAGAAGATTTGAACTGATTCTTGAAGGAAGTCATGAATCCTGATAGGCAGAGATGAGGAAAGAGAGTATTCCAGGCCTTGGGGGATAGCCATTGTAAGATGTGGAGATGGGAGATAGGAGATGGAGAGTCATGCAGGAGGAACAACAAAAGAAACCTGGAATGGTACAATTGTAGAGTGTATGGAAGGATCTATAAGAAGACTGGAAAGATTGGAAGAGAACAGAATGTGAAGACCTTTAAATGCCAAATGGAGGACTTTATATTTGACCCTAGAGGTAATATGAAGCCACTGGAAATTATTGATCAGGGAGTGTTGATATGATCAGATCTGCATTTTAGGAAAATCTCTTTGACAGCCGGGTAAAGAATGAATTGGAATAGGGAAAGACATGAATTAGGAAGACTGAGAAGGCTGGTGCACAAGTAAGAGGTCTTAAGGATCTCCAATATGGTGATGGTGGAGTAAGTTGAGAGAAGGGGAAGAATAAGAGATAGATTATGGAGGTTGAAATGACAAGATTTAAGAACTGATTGGATATTTGAGGGGTTAAACATGATTTATAAGTAGATTACACTGAGGCCAACATATTTAAGAATTAATAATAGGATGGAGTGGAGCTGAAGAGGAATGGAGATTGTAGAGTAGATTGTCATGGTGGAAAGAAAAGAAAGAGTTGCGTTATCCATTTTGGAAATAACCATTTTATTAGGTAAGGTAATCACAGATGAGGTCAGCTCTGGCCTTTTGGGTGTTCAATTTGATCCAGTGTGTCCTTGGGTTACTTTAGCTGAGGTTTCAGAAAAGCTGCTTCCAGTTTTGCTGTGTTTTCAGAGAAAGATTGGCAGGGAACTTGTTCTTCAAGTAACCGGTTGAATTTAGTGTAAAAAGTAGCTCCCAATTAAGAGAGGCCTCCAACTGAGGATGTGGGCGTCATACTCATTAAGAAGGTCCTCTATTCAACACTTGTTATCTAGATTCATTAATCATTTTAGGGAACATTTGATCCAAAACTGTGGCAAAATACCAGAGAAATCCAAGAAAAGCAACCTGGTGATTAGAAAAACAAAAACCAAAACTCAGCCTCTCCCACCTGCATCACCACATCACCGGTACCTCTGCCCAAAGCTCCTGATTTGCAGAATGTTTTTGACTATGAAACTGAAAAGGCCAAAGCCTGTATATTCTTTTCTTATCAAAGAATATTGGTA
Source organism: Gymnobelideus leadbeateri (assembly GCA_011680675.1). NCBI lineage: Eukaryota > Metazoa > Chordata > Mammalia > Diprotodontia > Petauridae > Gymnobelideus > Gymnobelideus leadbeateri. The sequence continues at coordinate 544,236 of WOXC01001178.1, forward strand.
GGCTTCCTCCCCTCAACAGAGTAGTGGCAGATATTTTATAAAGGAGGATTCTGGGGTAAAGTGATCTTGTAAATTGAAAATGTGTCAATACTAGTTTGTTGTTGATAAAGGATGCTTGCAGGGTAGAAGCCTCCCTTCTGATGGCTGATTTGTCTTCTTTATTTATAGATAAAGTTGTCATAATCTGTTCTTGCATGAATAACTCAACTATGTGAGTGCATTTGGCTCCCCTGGTCTGCTTGTTAGCATTGTCCCTTTGGAACGCAGACTTTCTTAGCCATAGAAGAGAAATTTAAGTCCAATTCTAGTGTCTGCCATGATTTGTTGTGAATGTTGGGTGATAAATAGCAGTCTTATATTAAGAGAAACATATTATATTATATAAAAACATCTTATATTAAGAGAAACTGCTTGGTATCAGGGAAAGGGAATCAGGAGGCAAGGGTTGAAATCCTGATGCTAACTCTTAGATAGTTAAGTAGATGAATCATTTATTGGGTGCTTACTATGTGCTAGGTTCTGTCCTGAGAGCTGTGAATACTAACATAGACAAGCAGGACATAGTCTCTGCCCTCAAGGAGGTTACATTCTGATAGAGGAAGACAACACATAAAGAGGACCTGAAAGGGGAGCTAAAGGGCTACATCAGTGGTGGAGATGTCATGGAGTCCTGGATCTAGGCAAGATAAAGCCAAAGCTATTTTATCAGAATCCAGAATGACTTGAGAGAAGGTGTCAAAATTTTCAGCAGGAAAGTAAATAGAGATGATGCCATGGGTGGAAACAGCATGGCATGAAGATGAATAGGAGAGGCCTGGATCCAAGAGAGATAAGGCTAAGACTGGCCTATCAAAACCCAATGTGGTTCCAAGGGTAGAGTCCAATTTTCCGGTGGGAAGGAGGTGGATATGATGCACTGGGTGGAGACAACATGGCATGGAGATAGCTGGTAAGTAAGTTGGAAGCCTGGAGCTGGCATACAGGAAAGATAAGACTAAGAGTACCCTTTCAGAATCTAGGGTGGTTCTGGGAGTAGAATTCAATTTTGCAATGGCGAGGAAGTAAAGATAGTGGCCAGGGTGAAGGATTCTTATTTACCCATGTTATCTTGTTAGTCCCTTAAACTCTCAGAATCTCAGTTTCCTTATTTGTAAAATGGGAATTATAATTCTTACCTCCCAGGGTTGTGGTGAAAACAGTAGATGATTGTGAAACTACTATTACTAAAATGTTTCTCCTCCCTTTTGTCCTTTAGCCTAAACATAGAATGTCGGACCTGGAACAAATCCTAGAGAACATCTAAAACTTTCAGAATTAGGAAAGTGAATCCCAGAATCCTGTGGCTTTACATAGTAAGCAATATGCCAGGCTTGGGGGCTTATAATATATACTCTTTTTACATGTTCTGATGGTTACATATTTATATGGAGAAAAAGAAAAAAAAAATCCCTTCCTCACCAGTTCAGGAACTCATCACCTCTCACCTAGACAATTGTAAAAGCCCCTGATTTTCTCCCTAATTCAGGTCTCCCTATTCCTAATCCAACCTCTCCACAGCTTCCAAAGGAATCTTCTTAAGATACAGGTCTGTACAGCCTTGTCAGTCTCTTGCTCAAAAACCTTCTGCAATTCCCAGTTGACTTTGTGGTCCACTACACAATTCTCTGACTGGCTTTTCAAATCCTGCACAATCTGGCTCCAGCCTAACTTTCCAGTCTAATTTTATATTACTCTCCTTCGTGTACTCTCCATTTCATTTTAAGTGACCCATTAGCTCTCCAAAGCCAACCTTTACATATGCAGCTTCAGTACATTTTGTGACAAATTGCTAATTAGTGCCCAGAGCCAAGACTAGAACTCAGGTCTTCCAGCTCTCAAATCTGGAGTTGTTTCTACTGAACTATAATTGTCTGTATCTCTCGTGTAGCACCAAATGGCGAGATGGTCTGTCATTTTTCATTATTATGGGAAAGTATTTCAAGCATGGGAGGAAATTTGAGATTTTAGGCTGCCATGAAAGGTCTGATTTTGCTGTCTAAGGAAATTGACTAATTGCCTCAGTAATATTGGCTGGAGTCAAGCAGTTGTATGGGCAAGTAGTAGGCATGCTTCCTGAACATTTCTTGCTGAGACTTTATTATCCTAATTTGATTTACTCTTATCCAATGCTCTCATCTTATCAAAGACTGTTCCATTACCCTTGTAATTAAGGCACACTTCAGAGGAGTCTGAGGATTATCCTGTGAATTTCACTTGTATGAGACTTTCCATACCCCCCAAAGGAAGACCAGAGAGACAAGAACATAAGTAATGAATAGTTCTCTGCACAAACTTCACATTCCCCTCACCTCCCTCTGTCCCCCCACAAAAAACCCCAGATCTGCCTGATTTGAAGACACATTTTTTCCCAGTGAATGAGTTTCCCTAACCAAGTTGTGAACATGTTTGTATATCTCCAGTATGTGGCTGTGACCTGGCTCAAGGAGGCTTCTTCATAAAGAACGGAGAATATCTCTGCACCCTGGATTACCAGCGAATGTATGGAACGCGCTGTAATGGCTGTGGGGAATTTGTGGAAGGAGAGGTGGTGACAGCTCTCGGGAAGACATACCACCCTAACTGCTTTGCCTGTACCATCTGCAAGTAAGTAGTGATTGGTCAGCTACCCACAGCAAGGCTACAGTAGGAAAAAGCTGTGCAATGTGGTAGAAATATGTCACTGGACAGATTTTCTGGTTAATAACCTTCTTCCTCTGCCCCCTCACACTTTCTCATCCCTCATCTATCTGTCATCTCCTTCTCCTTTCACTCCTGGCTTTCCTCTTCCTCCTCTTACTTCCCCTTCTCTATCTCTCTTTCTCCTTTTCCCCATCTTTCTCCCCCACTCCTTCTCTCTTTCCCACTCTCTATACTTTTCCTTCTCCCTCTTCTTCTCTTTATTTCCCTCTTACTTCCTCTTCTCCTTTACTCCCTTCTTCTTCCCCTCTCTTTCTCCTTCTTTCCCTTTCCTTCTATTCCTTTCTCTCCCCTTCTCTCTCTTCCCTTTCTCTTTCCCTCTCCCTCTTCCTCACTCCTTTGTTTCTCCCTTTCTTTTTCTCCCTCTTTCCCCCTCTCTTTCTCCCTCTTTCCCCTTCTCCTTTTTCTTCTCCCTCTCTCTTTCTCTATCTCCCCCTTTCTTCTTCTCTCTCTCTCCTTCTACTTCTTTTCCTCTCCCTCTCTGTTGAATTTTTTAAAAAACTGAGCCATTTTAAATGTAAAGTGGGTTTTTTGGAAGGGGGGGTTATTTTAAGTTTTTATTTTGAATTATTTTGCTCATATCATGTAGATTAAAACCCTGTGGTTTTTAGACCATATCCTAACAAGAAGGCTGACTAACAGGTACAAGTTGCCTTCTTATTGGTCCCTAATTTAGCCATTACTAGCCTCTGTGAAGCTGGGACACATTTCTGTTTGTTCTGTTTTGTTATATAGATCTAAAAAGCATTGTATGTAATACATTTTTGATAAAATTACATTTTGCTTTGTTTGGATTGTTTTTAGGGATTTCATTGTACTTAGCTAGACAATTATAAGTGCCTTGAGTTATTATAAAAGCAAAGTTCATTCCTTGATCCTTGAGTATTAGCTTGAGAGAAAAGAGGCCTGGATATAAATTCCAGTCATTATAAATTATATGACCACGGATAAGTCATTTGATCTCTCTATCATAGGACTATAAGTTTTGAGCTTACAGGGATCTTAAAGGTCATGTAGTCCCAACCCCCTCAATCAAGAAATCAGCAATCTTTTATTAAATGTCTACTCTGTGTCAGGCTCAGTCCTAGGTGCTTAGGATAGAATAGGACAGGACAGGATAGGATAGGGCATGGATCTTCAATATGAGAGAGAGAGAGAGAGAGAGAGAGAGAGAGAGAGAGAGAGAGAGAGAGAGCAAGAGAGTGCACACTCATAGGAAATTCCCTCTACCACTAAAGATTGAAATCTTCTCTGTAGTTTATTTTCTTTAAAAGTTGCCCAGAGTACTGAAGTGACTTCCCCGGGGCCACATGGGCAGTATTTTCCAGAGGGGATATGTGGATTTAAGTCTTCCTGCCTTGGGGCCCAGTTTCATACCTCCCAGGGCAAGAGACAACATGTTTATTCTCTTCTCTATGTAACAACCCTTTAAATTTCTGAAGACAGCTATTCCCAAAGCCCACTTCCTTTCTTTAGACTAAATACCCCCAATTCCTTCCATTTCTTCTCATAGGAATGAACCTTTCTTTATCATGGCCATGCTCCATTTGTCAGTATGACATCTCCAAAATTGAGTGCAGCGGTATCCTATGCTGCCTTTCGGTGCTATGGATATGAAGACAAAAACTAAATAAACCCCTATCGTCAACCCTTATTTTCTAATACTTTCCCTTGATAGATGAGGAAACTGAGGCTGATAAGTTAGTGACTTACCCAAGGTCACACAGGTAAGTGAGTAGATAACAGGGTTTGAATTGCTCAGGTTCTCTGACTCCAGACTCAACATTCTTTCCATTCTGATTACATGTCCTCTAATTGGGTCTTAGCCTCCTTTTCTTATACTTCAATGATTCTTTGATCTCATGAAAATTGAAATTACCTTTATCAATATAGATTATCACATCTCCATGACTTTTCATTTTGTGTAATTCTTATCCAAGTTCTCCTATAGATCCTTATTTACTTAGGAGCTTTTTTTTCATTCTATATCCACAAGTGCAGAACTTTTTTCCATCTTTTTTCTATCTTTTTTCTTTTTTTCTATTTCTTTACTTTTTCATCATTCACAACAGATATTAACACAAGCTACAATTATTTTCATGGCTATCTTTTATTTATATTATCATAAACATTGTAAAACAAAATGGCCACCTGCCCCATGAAATAATGTTTCTTATTGAACTGGGAATACATAAAACCAATTCTTCCAGTTGTTAATATCTATAAAGAAAATTCATGACCCATCCTATTTAATTAAAATTTCTTTTTAACTTCTGGATTTGTTTATAATTTAAAATGTCAGTATAGTTCAATACTTTCGCAGGTATAGTCATTGAACAAACTTAACATTTAGAGGACCAGCAGCAGAATTTTTCAGTGATTATCTAAAAATTATGCAATTCTTAGCACTTTCTTACCCCTCTATAAAATTACACCACTGTCAATTCAGAAGTACACACAGGTTACACAGAACAAAGAGATTTTTTTAAGATAAAGTGTCTTTATTTCATAGGTTGTCATAATCAAAGATTTACTTACCTTGTAGCTAATCTGTTAGTAATGAACCTTTCCAGACTTTACTAGGTTGATCCTTGAATAGTAGACTTAATATGATACTATAATCATGCTTGAAGCCTTTCCAACTTAATAGAACCTCCCAGAGCTCATTTTCTGCTATCATAGCCCTCAGGACCCCATGTTCACTTCCACTTGAAGATGAAACATCAAAATAGAACTTTATGAACTTAGTTTCTTATGTCTAAAAAATGATTGAATTGGGTAAATTGATCTCTGATATCTCTCTTAGAATGTAAGCTCCTTGGGAGTAAAAATTGTTTCACTTTTATTTGCATCCTAAGCACCTAACTCATAGTAGATGCTTAATAAATATTTTTTATTGTGGATTAATCCTAGCTCTATTATTCTATTGCTCTAGGAGAATTGAAATTCCATTTCATTGAATGAATCAAGAGAATTCTTTGCATCTTAAGAATTATATCCCACTTAGCTTTCATTGATTTGTCATAGAGTATAATAATAACTCCTTGCAAATATAGCAGAGACATGCTCATATAGGCTTTAAACCTAAAATTTTAGGTTTGAATGGGACAGGAATATATTGAGCCTATCTTCTTCATTTATTGTATATAATAGGTATTAACTGAAATAAGGTATTAAAGAGAATGTTCCTATACGTTCTCCCTATAGATCCCATTTGAGGTTCATTCCAGGCAAGATTGATTCTATACTTGTCTAATATAAGGATTGGACAGAGTGGGGCTTTTACTTATTTTAATGTCTATTCTGCATTGGTGAACAAACATTAGAGAAAACTTGTCTATGGCTCGGGCTATGTTTGATTTGACATTTACCTTGAAATTTTCCTCAATGCACATATACATAATAGTAGTCAAGCATTAAGAGAGTAATTTTGCTACTCCAAATGTATCCTTTGGTTTATTACACTTAATTACCAATAACAATGAACAGTTATGGTGTTTGGACAGGGTTTGAAACCAGAAGCAACTAGGAAAAAAAGAGCATTTATTAAAGTAAATACTTAATGAACTTCAGGCTATTCTTTGGCTTAATTATAGTTTGTTCTAAGACATGCTGATATGGTTTGTCTTGCAGGTTTTCGAACTATTTGCTAAATGGCAGTATCACACAGAGAATGATATTGCCTTTAGAAATTCACAGTAATGAATTCTGTTGGTGAATTGGCCAAGTACAACCTAGAAGTAAATAATCTGGCAGGGAAAATATATGTGGAATATTTGCTTAGTAACTATAAAAAATAGCATGTAGACTGCCACTGAATTGAGGCTTAGGGGAGAGGCAGCAGGAGGCAAAGAGAAATATATCAGACAACTGGCATGAGATTGAGAGTTTGCAAAATGAATTGCAGCTTTTGAATATTGGTAAAAATGAAATTTCAGTGATATTCTTCAACATTTCTGAAAGAAGCTCAAGCTAATTTATCAGATAAATGCCATCTATTAATAGTGAGTGATTCGTTGTGCTCCTCTGATGCACATTTTTAAGCAAATGACATCCCAGGCATCATGGGAATTTTTCGTTAACAATCTTTGGAATCAGAGGTAGCTCTGATTTCAGTGAAGGAGTTTTTTATTTCTAATTTTCTAATGATGTTTCAGTTACCTAAAGTAGTTAATACCTAAATTTTTAGCATCTCTCAGGGAGAGGCCTTAAGAATTTAGCAAGAATTCATGGTATTCAAAATCCCTTATTCTTGAAAGACCTGTCAGCTGAAAATTTCCTGTCACATGCTGTTCAGAGACATAGTGAGACATCACTCAAGATATGGAGTCGAAGTAAAATTTTCTCTATTTTACTATTTAGATGGTCCTTTTTTTGAAATGAAATCATCAGCTCCTGTAACCCCCTTTTTCTCCTAAATGAGGTGCATTTAGGAATTGGATTTGTTCCAGTTGGCTGGCTTGGTCAAGACTGCATTTCAAGCGTTTTGGCTGCTGTGCTTCTGAGATATTATTTTGCCCCAGAGGGCAGCACACTGAAGGAGTAAGAGAAAAGACTTGAATCACTGGAATAACCTTGACTACAATGTCTTTCTGTTTCCAGACGCCCATTTCCACCTGGAGACCGAGTTACCTTCAATGGAAGGGACTGTCTTTGTCAACTCTGTGCTCAGCCAATGTCTTCCAGCCATAAAGAGGTCTTAAGCTCCAGCAGTAAGTATCTTTATAGTTCTCTCTAGCCTTGTTCTCCACAAATGAATATAATTTTCCACGAAGTTGGCTTACATTTTTGTTATTGAAAGAGTATTGATACAGGTCTCATTAGCAGTAAAGAGACTAGTATTTAATTTACTTTTGAGAAACTGTATTTTGGTAATGACCAAAATTATTCTAGCTATCTACCTAGTCATAAATGTGTAACTCATTGGAAGCTTTTTGCGCAATTAAATCCCTCCTGTGGAAAATATTTATTTTTAGAGGAACTAATTAGGGAGGAGATAGATGTCAGACTGATCTGTTAGAGCATGAAGGTGAGTGAGTTACTAAAGTCCTCCTTAAAAAAGCACCACAGTTCTGGACTTTTGAGGTTTAGATATGAAAAAGCTGGAAACAGCCTCAGAGAAAGCAGGAGCTATTGCTATAGCAACCAATATACAAACTTGGGAAAATTTGGAAAGTTAGGCTCAACCTATTCAGTTTTCACTAAGCTGGAGAGTTTTTATTTGTTGTCCCCAAAATGACCATTTCTTGAACCTTGGACATTCAATCTAAACCAGTTTTATCTAAGTGAAAAGAATGGGTATACTGTCTCTTCTCTCTTAGATAAAGTTTGCAAGGGTGAGTTGGTCCCTTGCAGGTAGTATAGTCCTGTATGCTTAATTACAAACAAGGCCCTTATAACAGGGTCTTGCCCTCTATTCCTTCATGAGGTTATCACATGTGGAATTAGAAAGTAAAATAGAAACTGACTATTCTCTCTTCTCTGGTTCTTTCCAATCCCTTGCAAAGCCTCAAGTAAATTATTTCAGCCCTGTAAGCCTCAGTTTAAAAGTATGTGATAAGCTGCTTTGGTGACAAAGGAATTTTCTGTGGTTTTGATTCATGGACATAAAGTGATTTCCAGTTCTCCTTTGGATCAAAGGAAACATTTTGTCACTTGTTAAATATTAAAATGATTTAACCCAAGAAACATTTGCAAGCTCTTTTCCCCAATGGGGAATTGGGGAAAAGGGAGAGGAGTGTGAGGGTATAAGAGCACCTTGTTCCTCAAACCTTTGCTGAATGTATATATTCAACATGATACTGTATACTGGGAAGGATGTAAATATTAAAATGGGGATTCCTACTTTGAAAGAGCTTATGGTTTCAAAGGAAGAAATAAGGCATCTACACAAATGACTACAAAGCAAAATGGAGGAGAGTAGGTAGTTTGAGAGCTAAGAGGAGAGTTATTAAAAATAATTTGTTTGACCCTTAGGAATTAACTCATAAATTGTATTTGTTTTCTCCAAGTGTTCATTCTACAAAGAAGGATGAAAGTATATTGGAGACAGAATGTTAAATACCATTCACTAACAGAGGCCTGTGTTGACCAGCTTGTACCTAAGCAGAACACAGCCCTAGCCCAATTGGCAGGAGTTCCATCTTAGGCTTCTATCTTTCTTATACTTCCCTTACTCTAGTCCCCTCCTTCCAAGGAGAAAAAAGGACAGATTATCACCCCCATCGCCAGCACTAGGCTACTGGATAGCCTCACACTGGTTTTTTTTTTTTTCCTGAATATATACCTTTATGATTTATGTGATATGTGTTAGGAAATCATGGTGAGGAGGAGGAGGTGTTTTTGCAAATGAACCTGCTACTCAGACAGACTTGGCCTCCTGCAAGTGTTGTTACTGTCTAATCATTTCAGTTGTTTCTGACTCTCCATAACCCCACTTGGGATTTTCTTGGCAAAGATATTGGAATGGCATAAATAATTTCCTTCTCCAGCTCATTTTACAGATGAAACTGAGGCAAACAGGGTTAAGTGACTTGCCTAGGGCCACACATCTAGTAAGTGTCTGAAGCCAGATCTGAGCTCAGGAAGGTGAGTCTTCCTGACTTCAGGCCCAATGCTTGATGCACTATGGTGCCACCTAGCCATCTGTGCATATGTTTATATGTGCATATGTATATGAGATTTTTTTCTTTCTCAGATAAAAATATAATATTCAAACAAGTAGATATAGCAGAGTTCAAAAGAAAGATAGCACAGAATTTCCAGCATGTTTATGAAACTCAGAACATAAAGAAAGATGTGCCAAAGTAATAGTTGGGCGGGGGAGGAATTTTCAAAAGTCATTCTGAACAAATTTTAATTCCTATTTAAAATGATGGTTGTTTTTACACTGGGCAAAGCTTTCCTGTTGGGACCAGTGGCTTAATTTAGTGTGAAACATTTTCATTCTACTTCAATAGCATTCAATGAGTTCAATAAATCATCAGTTATCTAATGTTCTTTTTTCTCCTTTTTTTTACAATTGGTTTCTATTTTTAAGAAGAGGAGAAACAAAAAGAAAAAAGCCCTTCTCTCCCAAGATCCATTCTCTTGACAGTTGCTCAGAATTACCTTATAATCAAATAGAGTTTCATGATGGGGTAGGGGCGGAGGGGAACAGGGAGGAAGAAAGAGAGGAGAAAAGGACAAACTGGGAGAAGGAATGCCGGAAGCAAGTGTTATGCTGAAATATGAATTAATTCAGTAGGAAAAACCCTTATTTGTCCTTGAGATTAGCTGAATAAAGATGTAACATATTTGTATACAGTTATATGGGTGCCATGCATTAGGCCTCTCATGTATATAAACTTGAATAATTTAGACTATTCGATATAGTCATAGAAATCAAGGGGCAGAATAAAAAAGTTAACATTCCTCAGTGACAGAAACCTGCTGTTGGGTCCAGTGTAATATAACCTCAGTTGAATAAAGAGTAAAAGGTATTTATTTTCAATTAATTGGCTATTTCATAGGTCCATACAATTACCTTTTCTCCATAATTGATTCCTTATCTCAGCTTCAGAAGGGATTGTGCTTAATGGACATAGGTTGAAATAAGAATACTTTTAGTTAAGGGTCAGGAAGATGCTGTCTGAAGTGTAAAGCACTATGGGAGTATAAAGTTATATTATCATTACTTTTTCCCCCTTTTCCTTCTCCCTGTTGCTTAAAATATGCAGTGACATGTTGGCCAGCCTCTTTCAGTAGTGAACACAATCCCCTAAAGCTTAATTTCCTTCAGTTTTCCAAGCACTTTACAAGTAATTTGATGAGTGATTGAATCCCCCTCTATGTTAGAGACATAGAAAACAGTAACTGCTGTGGAGCACTCTGGAACTGGAGGATGTTGTGCTGGCATTGTCATTTCTTATGCCATTCAGTTTATCTTTAGGCTTCTTTGACAGTTGTAGTCTGCTGGTTTACCATGCTCTCCTCATTATAAGTATGTCTGACTGGTGACTGATTCAGTGTGAGTTAGTTGATCGACATGTTAAACATTCACACATATATCCGAGCCCATCTTTGTAACTTCAGGGAATAATCTTCCCCTCATCCTCCATCTCTACTATCGATATCGGTAGCATAATTGTCGTTCAGTCTGCAATAGAAACTCCTACAAGTGTCAGGGAAAATTCTTGGCTGAGAAGAAATTTAAATCGTTGTATTTAAAGATCCTCATTCTGGTTTCAAGACTGGGAAATTTATCAGGAAGCTCTCCAGGGGAGGTAGAGACTTTCAATTAATTTCCTTTCCTATTTGATACAGAAGAGTTTTGGGATCTACTTCATAGCTGTTGTGAGGAAATTGCTTGTTACAACCTTCATATGGTATATAACAATGAGTTGTTAATATTAATGCTACTAATATTAGGGCTACAAGATATTATTGTTTTACTCTTGTGCTTTCCTTGTTCCAGAAAAATTGTTGGCAAAGTTAGTGATGGTCATATGTGTGAGCATTCCTCTTGGTATTCACTGCCAAAGTCATTTCTACAGCCTTATATTGCTTAACTCTTTCTTCTGCTTATGTCTTGTCTCCTCAGTGAGCTTATGACTTCTTCTAGGATGGAAGTAACCATATCTTATACATCTTTGAACTCCAAAGTAATGGACTTTAAACATATTGGGGTTTTTTTAATGAATAGAATGGAAGAATCTAGGAAATATGTAACATTCCATAACATGGCAGCCAGGTGGCACAGTAGATAAAGTGGTGGACCTTAGCCCAAGAAAATTTGAATTTAAATCCAGCCTCAGACACTTAGTAACTGTGTGACCCTGGACGGGTCACTTAACATCTGTCTACTTCAATTTCCCCCTCTGTAAAATGAATATAACAATAACTTATCATAAGGTTGGGTTTTGTTTTTTTAGGATAAAATGAGATGCTATTTGTATAGCACTTTGCAAACCTTAAAGCTCCCTATAAATTATTATCATCATTATTAATTCTTCACAGAGAGTTAGTATATACACCCAAGAGAAGAAAAAGAAAAAGAATAGACATATATGCGTGGTAAATTGAAATATCACTTAAGCCCATCAGGATGGGGATATAGGGTTTGCTGTTGTTGGTCAGTCATGTCCAACTGTTTGGGTCCAACCCTTTGGGGTTTTCTTGGCAGACATACTAGAGTGGTTTGCCATTTCCTTCTCCAGCTCATTTTACATAAGAGGAAACTGAGGCAAATAGAGTTAAGTGACTTGCCCAAGATCACACAACTAGTGTCTAGGACTAGATTTGAACTCAGGTCTTCTTAACTCTAGGCCCAGCACTCTAACCACAGAGTCACCTAGCTGCTCTGAGAATAGGGTTAATAAGCCTATATAAGTGAAAGATAGGCAAATTAATAAGCCTAATAAGTGAAAGATAGGCAAAGTCCAAATTAGAATCTAGATGAGCATAAACCAAAGGTCTGGAAATCTGACTTTCTCCAGGAAACCAAAATCCAATGATAGCAGATACCTATGGCAAGGATGAGAGAGATCAAGTCAGTGAGGAGAAGGAAGTATTCTATTAGGAGTGTCATTGAGTTGATTGGCAAACTCAGCCTCCTTCCCATAACCTTTGGTCTTTTATGGTGCCCAGGTGTAATTCTGGCCCCAGAATATGTTAATGTGCTATTGGGTCATAGTCTGGTCCAGTTCACCTATTATGATGAAGTCATGAATGTACCCATACTGAAGATACTTTAATAATCTTAGAATTGGGGTGGGGCTTTGACTCAGCATCTTCCCTAAGACCATGGTGTGACATTTCTATTTTGTTCTTTGATCTGGCAAAAATGGAAGCAGAATATGTTTTTCTGGGGCAGCTGGGTGGCACACTGAATGGACCACCAGCCCTGGAGTCAGGAGTACCTGAGTTCAAATGTGGCCTCAGACACTTAGCACAGAACTAGCCATGTGACCTTGGGCAAGTCACTTAACCACAATTGTCCTGCCCTTCCCCTCCAAAAAGAAAATTTTTTAAAAAGAATGTGATTTTCTCATGTCCTCAGTATCAGGTTTATTTAGTGCTAACCCCTTGATCTCCAGCATTACTAGGAAGAGAGGGCAGTTGCTTATAATCAGACTTAGTACTTTTCATTGTTTCTTCATGCAAACCTATCAGAGCTTATTTAGTCTCATGGATCACTGATTTAGACTGAAGTGGGTCCCTCTTTATTGTTTTGATTGACATTGGGGTGACTTTGGTTTGATAGAGCACACATTCTGTCTGCCAGACCAAGTCCACTATAATTTATCCACATATAAAGGTTTCCAAGGGCCTCTAAATCCACCATTGCTAGAACTTAGCAATTTAGGACTTGATCACTATTATGAGTTAAAAGGCATTATACTTTGATCTCAAAAGCCAGTAATTGCTGGTCCACAGAACAATATGTGAGGGGTAGTCATTCTAGATATTGGAAGATGTAGGCAGCCCAATCTATAGGTATTGTGGCTCCCTACCTGGGTGGATTTTGATGACTTAGCAATGGGAGTGTGTTGGACTCAAAAACTCCTGAACTATACTATTTTCCCTAGTTAGGATAGTCTCTCAAAGCAAAATCAGGTAGCTATGCATTGCCAGATAAGCTTGAAAGCAACATTCACCCATGTTAATTCATCACAGATAGACATAGCTGTAGTGTAGGAAAAGGGATGGATCTAGAGCCAAAGGACCTGGTTTCAAATATTGGCTCTGGCATTAATTGTATGACTTTGGGCTAATCACTTAATTTTCTTTGGGCTTTGGTTTTCTCATTTGTAAATGAAAAGGTTATACTTGATGACCTCTAAAGTCTCTTCCAATTTTCAAGCTATGATTCTGTTATCCAATAAAATGGTCAAGCCTTCAAAAATTGATTCACTGAGGCATCAGTATTCTGTGCCAATTTCTGGATTAGGGTCCAAAGGGAGTTTGCATATTCAACTAAGGTACTTCTATTTTGCTAGAATTAGCAGATCTGCTCATTAGAAATCTTAGTTCTTAAGGTAGGTAGGTGTTAAAAGTCTCCTGGAGGAACACTTCATATTTTCAATTGGAGTTCTCTTTTCGTAGATTTAGAGCTAGAAGAAAGCCTTTGGAAGATTTTCAGGTGTTCAAGTTCAATCCCCTCATTTTCCTGATGAGTGAACTGAAGCCTAGAGAGGTTAAGTGACTTGCTCAATGTCACACAGCTACTTAAGTATCTGAGTTGGGATTTAAACTTTAGACTTACTGACTTTATGTTCCTCTCTCTTCCATTACCTCTTGTTGCCTTTTTCTGTGAGATTGGGTTTTGGGAACAAGGTCCAGACCTCTGGGCATGCATGCAGTTAGATGAACAACATACATGGTGGGGAGGTGTTAGATTTGTGTAAACTACGTATCCAAGTGTAAATATATGTTTATACATATGTATGTATACATATATGTGTACACACCTCTATCTGTTTTGCACAGATACTGCAAAAGGACAGCAATTTGGGCCCAAAATCAAACAGAAGGAAAATAAGCTGGATTGACCTTAAAATAATGTTTATTTAATGACCCTAAACTTCACCCTGGACCAAAGGACTATAATATGCAAACATCTACTTATGTGGTTATACAGCTAAAAGTTGTGAAAAGTTCCTGTCTCTGAATAATTAAAGATTAGTATCAGTCAGAGGGCAATGGAGAGGCAGCACATAACAAACGAAGAACTAGGGGGAAATAAAGGATATCATCATAGAAGCATGATCTAAAAAAAGAAGACAGCTTAGTCACATGGTAAGCACATGGAAGAAGCAATGAATAGCCCATGTGCTCCAGCAGTAGCCTCATGACGTCAAGAGAAGATGAGGAAAACTTCCAGCATGTTGAGTGAACCCATCATGGGTTCATTGTTGGGCATGTGAATGTAGGGCAAACATGGGAGGACAAAAACTGCATGGATCAGTTTAGGTCTTTGTCATCAGAGGCAATATGTACATTGATGAGATCACAGATGCCTTTGAGTATTGAAACAAACAAAACTTTCCTAACAATTAGAGCTATTAAAAAATGGAATGGACAACCTCTAGTGATAGCGAATTTTCCTTTGTTGAAGGTCATCAAGCAAAGGCTGAATTGACGACTTATCTAGTTGAGGGAATTCTTTCTCAGGCATACATTGGACTAGGAGGCTAATAAAATCTCTTATTAATTTGAAATTCTGTAAAGCTGAATGGGTTCTTCACCCCTTTCCTATACTGAAATGTCTGCAATGGACATAATTTCCATTAACTCTGATTTAGCCATTACAGTAAGGCCAAAGCCTCAGGTGCACACAGTACTGAATCCTAGAAATACTTGGGGCGGGGGAGGGGGAGCATTCAGCTGCTTCATGTATACATGATTAATTAAAAGGTTTATCTGATAGAACAAAGCTTAAATTCCTGGTTCTTTGGCTCTGCTGCAACTAATTTATCTATAAAACTTTAAGGTTGCCTTCTACCTGAACTTCCATTTGGGAATTGAAAATTTAGGTTCCTACAAAGTACATGCCCATTGTTTGGGGAAAAAGCAAATTGTAGATCATGAATGTAATGGAATTATTACTGTTATGAATCCAGAGAAACAGGGAAAAGATTGACACAAACTGATATAGAGTGAAGTAAGCAGCCTAAGGAAACAGTATACATAATAACTACAAAAGTGTAAATGGAAAGAACAACCATACACATAAATCGAGTGAATATAATAAAATTATAAAGATCAAGCATGACTCTAACGAAGAGAAATAGAGGACACAAGATCCACAAGTGTATACATTACATAAATTTTCAGACTTTTTCAATATATTGATCAATTGTGCTGACTTTTTTTCCTCTTCAAAATACTATTTGTTATATTGGATGACTTGGGGAGGGGGAGGAATTCTGAGGTTAACTGATATAAAACACAAAATACATCAATAAAAACTTATTTAGTTGGTGTTTTTTAAAGACAAGTTGGTCTCTGTTTTATTCTGTATCCTTGACCCAGTCCTGTTTACTTTGGAAGATTGTACCCAGAAGACTCAGACCTGAGGGATATTTGATAGGACAGGGCTTTTTATTATCTGCAAGATCATAAAATTTGTAAATTTGGAGACAGACAGACAATACAACAGACAGATGTTGTACATCTAGCCCAGAATTCTGCTATCCATGAGGACCTCAGGCAATATGTCAGGAAAGGATTTGGTTTTTCTCTCTGATATCAACCTTAATAGGTAATTACATACCAGCTTCTTCTCTTAGGAGATACCTATGGTTCTGTCATTCATAAATTTGTCAAAAGCCTTTCCTTAGTCCATTTGTTTACTGTTTTTAACTCTCCTTAAAGGTATTAAGTTCTGTAAGCTTATTACCTATTACACGAAATAGTTTTACCTGATCTCTACTTTTCCACTCAGTTTGCCAGAGAATGCCCTTTAATTCTAAAATTTCAGGATTTGACTAAACAAATCATTTTATTCTTCCTAATTTTGTAAATTTTGGTTGTTGCGCCTCTCAACCTTCATCATTCCATATTAAAAAGTCCTCATCCATCTTTTTTTTTTTTTTGGTCTTTTTGGAGGGGAGAAGGCAAGGCAATTGGGGTTAAGTGACTTGCCCAAGGTCACACAGTTAGTAAGTATGTCAAGTGTCTGAAGCTGGACTTGAGTCCAGGGCCAGTGCTTTATTCACTGTACCACCTGGCTGCCCTGTAAAAAGTCCTCATCCAGTACCACAGAGTCAGAAATCTTAGAATTTTAGAACTGAAAAAAGACCTCATTCTATGTTAGGAGAGTGAGACCCAGAAGTCATCACTTCTTCCCAAAGGGCAGACCTAGGCACAATGTGTGGAAATTACTGAGACAGGTTTAAACTTGAGGTAATGAAAAATTTTCCAACAATTATGAATGAGATTGTCTTGGGAGAGGTGGATCTTCTTTCATCTGAGGTCTTCAAAAACGGCTTCATGACCCTTTGTCAGGTGTGTGGGAAACAGAATTCTTTGGGGGATAGAGGTTGGACCAGATGAACCACTAAAGCCCTTCCAAGCCTGAATTTTTATGATATTGCCCAAGATCTCAGCTACCTAATGCTGGATAACAGTAATAGAATCCAGGACTTCTGATATTATCCAATATTTTTCTCTACCTTAACATACTGCCCTCATAGGAGAATGGTGATCTCTGTGGAGCTGTACTCCTCCTAGTCAGTCTTTAGTTGTCTGTGACCATCAGACAGTTATTTGTATTATGCCAGCTGGAGGGCTGCTGTGTCAGTAGGAAAATATGCTTTCCTTAGGTCTGCAGAGAAGACATTCACACCTAGAGGGATTTCTTCCCAACTCAAAGGCAGCTGTTTAGGAGGCAGCCTTGGCAGAATGTGTATTTTTCTCCTGAGAAATCACAATCACTTTAGATAATAAGAATGTGACTGATTCTCCAGAATAAAAACAAAATCAAAATTTACCTGGATACTTACCTGAAGTTCCACATGTCTTAATCGTCTGCATGGTTTTCCTTTGGAAATAGTTCATAATTTTTTTCTGAGCCCCAGATCAAAATTACCCTCTAAGGATCCCCTTCTCTCCAAAGTAAGGACATGTATACATATGTGTGTGTGTGTGTGTGTGTGTGTGTGTGTATGTGGTGCTTTCCCTTCTTCTGCAAATCTGTGATGTTTTTGTGAGTTTCAGAATAAATAGATTTTCAACTGTAGGGAATCTAGTTTTCCTACAATGCAGAGATGACTCAGACACCAATGTAAAGAAACCAATTATTGTCAAGTTTTTTTCTCCCCTAGGGAATGGCCAATCTTTTTATATTAATGTCTGGTTGTGTTAAGAAATTCCGAATTCTGTTCGAAAGTTTGACTCTATAATGCTACAATCTGGACCAAGTTATGACCTTTAAAAGCCAGTTTGTTCTGGCACAAGTTTTAATGTGGAAAGAGGTTCATTAAATGTAACCTGCAAATTATTTCCTGTTTTCAGACTGAGGTGATACATTGCTTAAAGATGTCAGTCACCATAAGCTTCTTTCTCTTGCAATAGAAAAACAATTGTTGCACCTCTTTCATTGTAAGGACTATCAGAAATGTTGTGGAGGTTTTTAAAATTTTAGCAGATAATTATTCAATGTGCAGAGAACTGAATTTGGCACTGCTTAAAAATGGCTAGACTTGAAATAATTTAGACAGCAGAAATTTCCAAATGCTGTCCAATTTTCTGTTTATTTAAGAAGGATTAAGATTGGTGTCCTTCAGATTAGTCAATATCAGTAAATAAGAATTTATTAAGTGCTTACAAGTTCCAAATACTGTACTAATGGCTAAGTTTTTGCCTTTACAAGTAAAAACACCAAGTCCCTGCCCTCAAGGAGGGTACATTCTAAAGGAGGAAATAGCATACAAATAACTATGTATTATATATACACAATGTAAATGTAAAGTAATTTTACAAAAAAGGCTTTGGAGTGGGAGGGGAAAGAGGAGTTAAGAAAAACCTACTGCAAAAAGTAAGATGTGAATTCAATTTTAGAGGAAGCCATTTGATGAATCTAAGAGAGATTTCCAGGCATGGCTGGTGGGGGGAGGGGTAGAAACATCAATTAAAAGTCAAGTAGGAGATTGTTTGTTGTTCTTTGTTCTTGAAGAAGACCAAAATGACATCACTATGTTGGAGTCAAGGTATGGTGTGCTCTACTGTGGCTGATCAGACCAGACAAAACAGGAATGCTTTGCCACAAATTGGGCAGAAATAGTCCATGTGACCATTTGGAGTAGATATGTCTCTAGATTTGCACATCTCACATTTCTTTTGCCTTCTTTGATGCAGATATGCCATGCTGCACAGTCCTTTGCCAATTATATGCCATAACATATAATTGATGCCAAAGTTATTCAGAGAGACCTTGAGAGTGTCCTTGTATCATTTCTTCTGACTTCCATGTGAGCACTTGCCTTGTGTGAATTCTCCATAAAATAGTCTTTTAAGTAAACATATGTTTGACAGGGGCAGCTAGGTGGCACAGTGAATAAAGCACCGGCCCTGGAGTCAGGAGGACCTGAATTCAAATTCAGCCTCACACACTTGACATACTTACTGTGTGACCTTGGGCAAGTCACTTAACCCCAATTGCCTTGCCTTCCCCCCTCAAAAAAAATAGCATATATTTGACATTTGAACAGTGTGTCCAGCCCATCGGAGTTGTGCTCTCTGAAGTAAAGGTTGAATGTTTGACAGTTTAGCTTGAGAAAGGACCTCAGTGTCCAGTCCAGTACCTATCTGCCAGGTAATCTTTAGAATCTTCCTAAGACAATTTAAATGAAAGCAATTCAGTTTCCTGTCACATCATTGGTATACTCTCCAGGTTTACAGGCATACAACAATGAACTCAGCACAGGTCTGTAGATCTTCAGTTTGGTAGGCAATAATACCTCTTTCCTTTGGAGCCCCCCAAACATTGAACCAACTCTAGCAATGAATGTATCAACCTCGTCATTGATGACAACATCCCTGGAAAGTATACTGCCACGGTCATTGAACTTACCTGCAGAGTTCAATATTTCTTCATTTACTATAACCAAGGCTTCCACATACGGATGGTGTGGTGCTGGCTAGTAGAAAGACTGTGTTTTCCTGGTGTTAATTGTCAAACCAGTATTAGCACAAACAGAAGAGAATCAATCCATACTTTGCTGCATCATGGCCTTAGAGGCTGCATTGAGTGCACAATCATCTGCAAACAAAAAATCATGCACCAACTCTCCCTCTACTTTATTCTTGGCTTACAGCCTTTTCAAGTTACCATCAGTGTGGTAGCTGACCTTGATGCCCTTTTTTGGGCTTGTTGAAGGTGTCTGACAAGATTGCTGAAAACATCATGCTAAAAACCATGGGAGCAAGCACACAGTCCTCCACTCCATTGGTGAGGGGGAAAGTGCTGAGCATTGTCCATTATCCAGAACCTGTGCAAGCATGCCATCTTTAGAACTAATGTACAATACTGATGAACTAACACTAGGTCTCATGCTATTTCAATTGTGCCAGTAATTAGGAATGTGATCTTATGCAAGTGACTTCTCTCTGAGTTTTAGACTTATGTTTAGATTTGCTCACTTTTCTGCCCTTAGATCAGATAAGTTGTTTGTCTGCATGGCTACTTTAAAATAAAGCATGTAGATTCAAGAAGGTTTTGGATAGATTAATGGATAATTGGTCCTTAGTGGTCTAATTAATGTTTTATTAATGCTTTTTTAAACATCATATGACTATCATGCTCCCACAACACCACTACTGTAGAGCTTCCTTTATAAGAAAGGTATTTCAGGACTTACCATAGATTTTGATTCTATGATCCCTGTTTTACAGATGAGAAAACTGGGGTTCAGAGATGATGATTTGACCCATGATCCTAAAGCTCATGAGTCAAAGAGATGGGGTATGAACCCTTATCTTCCTAATTCCAAGTCTAACACTTTCCATTGTATCAAGTAGTCTCTTCTTGCTTTAGAAGAAGACCATTCAGTTATTATTTTAAAAGTGTCTCAGTTGGGGACATCTAGGTGGCACAGTGAATAGAGTACTGGCCCTGGAGTCAAAAGGACCTGAGTTCAAATCCACCCTCAGACACTTAACACAAAAACTAGCCTTGTGACCTTGGGCAAGTCACTTAACCCCAATTGCCCTACCTTCCCCCTCCAAAAAGCAAAAAAAAAATATATATATATATATATATATATATATATATCAGTAAAATTATAGACTCTCAAAATTGGAAAGGACCTCAGAGCTGTCCATACCTGCAACAGGTAACCACTCTACACATTTTGCAAGATTCATCCAACCTTTACTTAAAGACCTCCAAAGATAAAATATCACAATCTCCTGGAACAACCTATTCAACCTTTTGATATTTTGAATTATTGGGCAGGGAGGGGAATTTTTTTACACTGAACCAATAAATTATATGTTCATTTCAGTGGCCCTATAGGTCTTATGGAAGGAGACCTATATTTTCTTTAAACTTTCAGTGAGTAAAACTAGACTTTTAGGTTGTAGTATTTATTAACAACATTAATTTAACAAGTCAACTTTGGTTCCCAAGTAGGCAAATGTTTGAAATGACTCCTACAGTCTGAAGTGAGATCTCATTGAAATGTCAGAAAAGGTATGATTTGCCTTTATATTGACCTTGTATCATATAGTGATTGAATAATTGGTCACATGAGGAAAGCAGTAAAACTGAAACATAACTCCTTTCTTTTATTTTCTTCATATTTTGAATAATTAGGGGACATTTGCATTTGCTAGTGAGCTTGCAGTCCAAAAAGTTGACTTGAACTCATGCATGATTTCCTATTTGACAAGAGCCAGTCAACCCTGGGTAACAAAGTCCGGTTAAAGATTTATTGCAAAGCTTTTACTTGGTTAAACTTTGCAATTGATTGTTAATGCTTAGATCTTAGCACAAATACACTTGGGAAAATTTTGAAAGTATATCTCTTGTCATGCCTTTCCCAAGGCTAGAAAATAACAATGGTCTGTGAGCAATTGAGGGGAGTGGTCTACTTCTAGGCTTTCACTTGCAAATGCTACTCTGGTTTAGTAAATGTGGCCCTCTAGGTCCTCAAGTGTGGCCCTTTGACTGAATTCAAACTTCATAGAACAAATCCCCGTAATAAAAGGATTCGTTCTGTAAAACTTGGACTCAGTCAAAAGGGCTGCACCCAAGGACCTAGAAGGCCACATGCTTTCGACCTCTACATCAGTATTCCTGTGTATACCTGAGATAACTATACTAACATATTTCAGTAGTATTTTCAAGGTTGTCAGATTGCTTTCTTCGTAACAATCCCGTGAAGCAACAGGTTAAAACTCACAAAATAATAAGTGAGATAACTTTTTTAATACTGTGAAATGATTAAATAAGGACTATTGGTTTACAACTTACAAAAAATAAAACTTAAAGAGTTTTTATCCCATAAGGAAAAGGTAAGTCAGTAAATGTTAGAAGATACTGATCTGAACCATTCAAAGTGGAAGAAGAACCTGGCAGGATGAGTTAAGAATGGGCAGGAGAGACAAACTAAGCAGAAGAAATGACTCAGTAGGGGCATGAAAAAAGACAGCCCTCCTAGAAGTATATGCAGAAACTAATCTCAGAATCAGCTAACAAGAAGACTTTAGCTCCTAGATTCCAACAGGCTAGATAAAGGCTGAATACTTATTGGAAGGCTGAAATTGTCCTTTAATACTTTTTATCTTGTGAAAGACGATGAAGGTACCTATGACTCTTTGATGCCCTCTCTGGTGTGAGAGGAAAAAGCAGAAAAGGGAAATCCAGATTTTGCAGTTGATTGGCTGTAATGACTGGAAAATGCAAAATTCTGGTATATCTAGACTTGTCTGCCTTGTCCAGAGAGATCCAACTTAATAAAAATTTGAAGTTCCCTAGCTTAAAAGGAGCATCTAGTTTATAGAATAGTATAATGCTTTCTCAACAACGTTTTAAGGGTGACAGTAAGCTAAACAAACTTGCCAGTGCTTCATCATTTTGAGAGAAGGCTTTTCCTAACAGAAGAATGGTAAGGACCAGGAGGAGAGCAATTGTCAGGGCAGGAGCTTTGTGTGGTACAGATACTCCTGAGTAGATCAGTGATATTATGGCCTAGACTTCAGACTTGTGAATTACCTGCAAAAACATGGGCTTTTCTCACTTATATATCTCCCAGTCAGGTTTTATAAATATGTGTCCAGTCTCTCCCATACCTACTGAAAAAGTATGATCCAAATTTATGTGTAGACTATGATGTGTTGATTATTCTTGGATTTATTTTCTATCAAGTTCCTGTGGAGTATTGATTATTAGTGCTTTTGGTTTTATTGTTGAACAAATGGTTATGTTTGAGGTCTAATAGTATTATCATTTTTAGTGGCTAGTTTTATGGAAACAGAAGCACATCAGCAGGGGCTCAAAACTAAAGTGTTGAATAAGAGAAGTATATCTTCCACAAAATAAAGTTTACCCCTAGGATCACTTAAGCGTTTGAATGTGACTTCATGGTATTGGAACCCAGATCTTCTTGTGTAAGACCAGTTTAGTATGAAAAAACTATCCTAGAGATTGAGCAGGTGGTTCACTTATCCACTTATCCAATGAAGGAGTCCATGTCAGTAGGTACCATGTACCATATTACAATAGATTCATAGATTTAGAGCTGGAAGGGACATAAGAAGTCATATAGTTTAACTGTTTTCTTTTATAGATGAAGAAAATGGAGCCAAGACAGTTTAAACAATTTATTCAAGGTCACACAATTAATAAGTGGTAGAACTGGAATTCAAATCCAGTTTCAAATTTCAGTTCTTTTCATTGTACCATGCTATTTGTCCCAGTAGAGAGAAATTTTTTTTTCTCTAACCCATGTATTTACAATTCACTGTGTGATATTGCAGGGTCTATAGAAACAATTAGAACTTTAATATTGTTTTGGATCAAGTCTATAGGCTACCATAGGCTAGGAACATGTCTTCCATTTTTCTGTCACCCACAGTGCCTAGTATACTGCTAGCTATGTGACACGCTGTAGGGAGACTAGGGATTAGATGCACTTTTTTTCATCTGGTAAGGATCCTATAATAACATATGTTGTACTTGTAAGGCATCCCAAAGGTTAATTGTATTAGATCACTTACAAAACTTTAGCACCACTGTATTCCTCACTGACCTTAAAGGTTTCTTACTTCTGAAACAGACATTTGATATTTTGAGAGATGATAGTATTTGGGGGCAAGACAGCCAAAAGAAATTAAGGCAACTCAAGTTTATTCAGGGAGAAAAGAAAAGGAAGACATGTAGTTATCTCCAACCACTGGATAACTGAAACCTTGTATGGCTGCTGATAAAGTAAGGCAAAAGGCCACTCTAATTCTGCCTTGTTGCTATTATGGCTGATGAAAATATATTTGACAAGCAATATTGTTTTACAAACTCAACAAAAGGGCCTCATTTATCATAGCTTGGGAGAGATATAGAATTGGCTTAATTTTTTTTGCACTTCAATATTTAGGCCAAGAATGTGATTAACTTAGCAAATAATAGGCATGATGGTAATTGTGGACAGCTTGGTTCTGTGAGAACACACTCCATTGTAAACCTTAGCCCTCTATCCAATTGCCTCTTTGTACAGGTTACCTTTGTATATTTCTGAGGAAGACTGGCCTATAACCAAGTTACAGCCCTTGAATTACCTATGTCATAGACTGGGGGGAAATGTCACACCCATTTCAGTGGCCTTGAAAATCTCCTTGAGAAGCAGTTGTTTTGTTATTGCTTCTAGACTAATGGAAATGAAGTGTTCCAGGGATTGCAGAGTTCCCTGTATCCAGTTATTGAAACGGATCTAGCTGGATAGAGATGCCGTTTCACATTTCATTGACCCAAAACTGACCTCAGTCTTCGGCTTTCTTGCATTTAACCTTATGTCCATGTTACCTGCTAATGATACCGTCTAAAAAATGACCCATGGTGGCCTCACTTGAAGCAGCTCATTTAAGTAGAAAAATATGTTGAATGTGCTCCAGCTGGTCAACTTTGTGTCAATTCATACATTTCTATTTATAGGCTAAAGATAGTCCTGGCAACACTGAACATTCATGAATGTGAAAAGAAAAAAGGTCGACAGTAAATTGGCACTGGCTTGCTGGGTTTGTTCTCTTTTCACTGTACTAAACGGTTTAGATAAAAGCCTACACAGTCTTTTGGTTAAATGCAGAGTATTTCACAGACCATCTCATTTGATTCTTTGCAGTCAAAATGATTTCTCCCTCTTCTAAACTTACAGCATTTTTTTTTCTTGCTCACATTATGTAGTCTAATTTGTAGTAATTTTCTGTGCATACTTTTTTTTTAATCTTTACCTAGTAGACTGTAAGCTCCTTGATGGCAGATACTATTTTTATGGATCTTTGTCCCCCTTATGTCATAGGCAAAGTACATTGTACCCGGTAGATATTTAATCATTGTTTAATAAATAAATATCATCAGTTCACTTAGCTCCACAGGGTCTTTATTCTGTGGTGTATCTAAGTAGCTTTACCAGATGCCCTAGTGAAGATCATGGCTACTTGAACCAACAGGAACTTAGCTGAAACACATATGAAAATATCTTTGCTGCCTGCAAATGTCTTCCCTAAAACTAGATGTTGTTCCCGTAAATTTTAAGTAATTTTGAAGGACACAGGTGCACATGATGTAATACCAAATATGATATCAGAAATCTCTGTGCTCTGGTATATTACAGTGGAACAAAAGCATCTTTTAAAATGGAACCAAGTATAGAGTGGGACATCACTCTGCCTCGTTATATTGACTCAGTATAAGAAATTGATAGATTGTGTGCACAATTGAAACTTTTCAGTACTTCAGTTGATCAGTGATCTTGTAGCTGTGAGTACTCTCTTTACTGATAAAGATTATAGCCATGATGTCTGTGCTCTCCAATTCTTATCTATGTTTTTCCATAGACCCTCTACATAGAGTCCACCCCAATGTGAATCCCTCTAGGTTTTCCTTTAAGTCTTGTTACATTTCATGGTAGTTGTACAGCACCCAGTCTGTCTATCCATCATCTCTGATTCCTACCATTTAAGGAGTCTACCTTCTTTACCATGTTTGTAATTCCTCAATTATATCCCCTTACCCCATATCTTGAGCATATGTCATCACTAGGAATGTGATGCTGCCTACTTGTGGCCATTGCCTTTTTAGTTACTTGTAATGTTGGTTATTCAAAGGTTGTTATGATATGAGATTTGCAACTATTTAGGAAAACTATTTGCCAAGTGCACATCTTCTATGTTTCACATAGCAAAACAAAGTTATGGTAGAGATTTAGTGAACTAACAATATCCTTTCCATATTCCATTCAGCTATTCACATTAGCAAAATGCAAGTGCCCATTACCAGCTTTTTATTTATAAAAATCTTCTTCATAGATGAAAAACAGAAAGGCAGAGATGAGACACTTAAAATGTGAAAGCAGGGGTGGCTAGGTGGCGCAGTGAATAGAGCACCAGCCCTGAAGTCAGGAGGACCTGAGTTCAAATCCGGCCTCAGACACTTAACACTTTACTAACCAAGTGACCTTGGGCAAGTCACTTAACCCCAATTGCCCCTCCCCCCAAAAATGTGAAAGCAGAGGTAAATTTTAAGTGTTTTCTCATTTCCCCCTTTTGTTAATATCCTAGTTTCCCTCAAAGAGTTTAAACTATTGCTTTTACATGAGACTTTCCTGATTGCCTCAACTGGTTGTTTTTTGTTTGTTTGTTTGTTTGTTCTGTTTTGTTTTGGTTTTTTTTTTGAGGGCAATTGGGATTAAGTAACTTGCTCGAGATCACACGGCTAGGTTTTTTGTTTGTGTGTGTTAAGTGTCTGAGGCTGGATCCGAACTCAGGTCCTTCTGAGTCCAGGGCCAGCACTCTACTCACTGCGCCACCTAGCTGCCCCGATTGCCTCAACTGTTAATCACACACACACACACACACACACACACACACATACACACACACACACACACACACACACACACACACCCTTGTATTCTTTTTGTATAGAAAGGAACTATGTTTGCACATGTTATCTCTACCAGTAAAATATAAGCTTTTTGAGGGCAGGAACTCTATCATTTTTGTCTTTATAGCTCCATGACCTAGAACAGTTCCTGATCTGTAGGAAACACTAAAAAATTACTGACTGATTGACTGAACACAAACATTATAATATCTTTTCTCTTCCTAGAGTAACAGAATTGCTAAAAGTAGCATTTGGTTTTTACCGGTATATATGACATTGTGGTTTTATGGCATCTTAGAGAAGATGCCAGGTATTTTTCATGGAGTGGATATGGGTTACCAGAAAGCTAATGACTTATAGACGATGACCATCCATTGTTGTTTTGATAAGATTTTTTTCTTCCTATAAGTACCTTTTGGTGCTTGAGCTGAAGAGATCTCTTCTACTTAGATACCAATTTATCTTATTTTTATCCCAAATTAAGCCAACCAGAGAAGTTGAAGAGGATAACATGGAGTTAATTCCAAAGGGTTATTATATGGATCAAAGGAGATAATATATGTTACAGCACTTGCAAACCTCAAAACATTATGTGGATCCTAGCTATTATTGGTTGTTGTTGTTACTACCAGACCAGAGTTTAGTGAGAAATTTGCATGTTGTCATAGAATAAGATTTGACCTGAGAGACAGAAGACTTAGGTTTTAATCTCATCTCTTTAATTAATTTTAGCAAGTCGCTTAATTCCTCCAAATTTCAGTTCCCTCATCTATTAAAGGAAGGGGAGTAGGTGCTTTAAGATGCCACCCAGTTCTAGCACTTCTGCGAGATTTATTTTTTCCTTCTCCCATTTTTCTCCTTGTCTCATTGAAGAAAAAAGACATGATTTCTGAAAGACTATCTACAGACTCAACTCCACCCCACACTTACTGAATACTTACTTTTAAGGTTCTAGAAACTTTGGGGGATTTCTTAGAAGAAATGCTTTGGGATTGGGAAGAAGATGTTGAAGATGAGTTAGAACCTGGGCCCACTGACTGACATGTTCCCAGCAAGAGTCAAATAAAACAGACTAGCAAGGGAAGATAGAATGAATGTGTTATCTACCCTCCAGTCAAATCGACAAGCATTTATTAAGTGCTTACTACATACAATCCTGGTGCTAAGTGATGGGGAAACGAAGAAAGATCAAGTGACTGAAATGAGAAGACAGAACTTTCCAGGAGGGGGGAATGGAGGGAGACCATAGGGAAGACAGGTAACAGTGAGGAAAAAGGCATGAAGTTGGAAATGGGATGTTGTGTGGCTGGATTGTAGAGTTTGTGGAAGCAAGTGAAGAAGTCTGGAAAGGCAGGAAGGGACCAAGTTATAAAGGGCTTTAAAAGCCAAACAGAGGATTGTATATTTAATCCTAATGGTTGTGGGGAGCCCCAAGGGAGTTTATTGAATAAAAAGATGACACGGTTATATCTGCCTTTTGGGAAGATCACTTAGGCAAGTTGAGTGGAGGCTACACTGAAGTGGAGAGAATCTTATGGTAAGGAAACCAACTAGAAGACTATCGCAACCATCCAGACTTAAAATGAGAGTCTTCATCTGTAAAAATTGGTTTCTAGGGCTTCTTCCAAAACACACACACACACACACACACACACACACACACACACACACACACACACACACACACACACACAATCATTGGTTCCATGAGAATGATAGAGGACATAGCACCATGGAAAAAGTATGGAATTTATAATCAGAATCTGGAGTCAAAGTGTGCCTCTTGCTAGCTGTGTGACCTTTTAGGCCCTGAGATCCTCATCTATGGGATGAAGGAATTGGAGAGAGAACCTCTACCTCTGAGTGCAACTCTAAATTTATGAGCCAATAAACCCATGAGACCTCAAGGTACTCTTGGGTAGCAATTAGATCTGGAGTCAGGGTACCGAAATTCAAATTTTACTTTTGCTCCTTAACTACCTGTATCATATGAGACAAGTCGTTTTCCTTTCAGAAACTATTTCCTCATTTTAAAAATAAAGGAATTGGACATATGATCTCTAAGGTCCCTTTCAGCTCTAATAATTTTCTAATTCTAAGGTAAGGGCATTGCCCAGAAAAATTTTCCAGTGATAAAATTTCACCATCCTCCTTAACATTTAAATATTTGCTGCCACCTAGTGGACACTGTGGTTTTTTTTTTTTTAAGCTTGAAGCATTTTGTTTTTTCTATTTGAATTAAAATAAGCAATCTTTCCTGGTATATGACGTGGATTCATTTCCCTAAATTTATTCTAGATGTAAATAGTATTACCATCTGTGAAATGAAGTAAAATACTTGGGGTCTGCTTCATACCAAATTTTTTAAAAATTTGCTATGAGTTTTGGGGAACAGACCCCATTTAAAATCTGACATACCAAACAAATGTACAAAATAAATAATTTAGGAGGTGATCCTTTGAATTAAGAAATTAACCTTGCTTTGCTTCATTGCAGTTATTTTTTCATTCATCCCTAGGACTCTGCTTTGTGTATTGTATGCTTA
The DNA here is from genome assembly GCA_011680675.1 of Gymnobelideus leadbeateri. Lineage (NCBI taxonomy): Eukaryota > Metazoa > Chordata > Mammalia > Diprotodontia > Petauridae > Gymnobelideus > Gymnobelideus leadbeateri. The sequence continues at coordinate 573,098 of WOXC01001178.1, forward strand.
TTAAGATTTGTTGAATTGATCGACTACCTTGTAAACATTTTGAGGGCAAGTACTATGTCTTAACTCATCTTTTCATGCCTCAGAATTTAACAAAGTGACTTTATATTATACTCTGGTCTCATTAGAGGTGGGCGTGCTAAAGGAAATGAGGTATGAGATTTTAAAATAAACTCTGAGGAAGAAACTACATGAAGACCATCCCATTCCCATAAGGCCCATTAATTCTGGGAATTAATCTATCTTGTGAAAGATAGAGCCCAGACCAGTTCTTCTGGATTATATCCAAATGGTGCAAGGTAATAAAAAAAAGTGAGAGATCACACAAGAGCAAGATGGACTGCTTGCATATCCCATTGGTATCCTCACAATGTCAGCAGAATTTGAGGAAAGGCGATTTTGGATGAACCCCCTGGTGGGACATGAATCAGGCCTGGATGAGGTTTTGTTATATTCTGGCTCCAGCAGACGTGGGGCCATCCTCCACAAGCCATCAGAGTGACCTTCCTGAAGCTCACGTCTCACCATATCACACATACACCCTTACTCAGTGAACTCCATTGGCTCTCAATCACTTTCAGAATCAAATATAAAAGCTTCTGCTTGACTTCTATGCCCCTTCCTAACTCCTTCATATACCTCTTCCTGCCTTTACAGATTTCTTATGCCTTACTACCTTCCATGTACTGCGTAAGCCAGTGAACTCTATGATTCATCTCCTCACTCCAAGCATTTTTCTCTAGCTGTGCCCCCTGCCTGGAACTCTTTCTGTTCTCACTTCCACCTTGTGGCTACCGCAGCTTTCTTCAGATCTCAGCTAAGATCCCACCTACAGCAGGAAACCTTTCCAAGTCCTCCATAATCTTAGTACCTTCCCTCTGAAATTGTCTCCTTTTTTCTCATATATATCTATTCTGTTCATAGTTGTATGTGTGTTATCTCCTTCATTAGACTGTGAGCTCCTTGAGAGCAGGGACTGTTTTTACCTTTCTTTTTTGGGGGGGGTGGGGGGGGGAATCAGGGTTAAGTGACTTGCCCAAGGTCACACGGCTCATTTTTTGTGTGTTAAGTGTCTGAGACCGGATTTGAACTCAGGTCCTCCTGATTCTAGGGCTGGTGGTCTATTCACTGCACCACCTAGCTGCCCCTTTATCTTTCTTTGTCTCCCTAGTACTTGGCTCAAAAGAAATGTGAGATACACAAATTTAGAGACACCTTCATCCCAAATGTTCAGATGGAGTCTTTGTGCCCACCCTGTGGTAGAGCCTCCTGAGATCATGTTGTTCTGGCACACTGTAACTTGACCCCAACATCGTGCTCCTCTTTTGGTCCTTTTTGAGTATGAAGGATGATTACCATTACTATTGCTACTTAGCACAGTTCCTGGCATATAGCAAGCAGGTGTTTAATAAATGCTTTTTGATTTACCTTACCTGCCTTCACAGAGGCTCAGTCTCCTCTTTTGTTAAATAAAAATTCTTAAACAGCTGCCTCATTGGATGATTGTAAAGAAAGCAATTTGCAAACCATAAGCCACTGTAGATAGGACAGTCATTGTATATGGCCTAAGTTGAAAAAAAGTGTACCAAATGTCAAATTAGATAGCTATTTGTGGGTAATAGATGTATTATTGACTAACTAATCATCCACTATGATTGGTCGTAGGCAATTAGCTGGTAGAGTGGATAGAGCACTGGGACTGGACTCAGTAGGACCTGAGTTCAAATTCGGCCTTGGACACTTGCCTGTGTGATCCTGAGAACTCACTGAACCTCAGTTTGCCTCAGTTTCCTTACTTGTAAAGTGGGAATAATAAAAGTACTTGTTTATCACAGTTGCTGTGAGGATCAAATGAGATAATATGTGGAAAGCACTTATCGCAATGCCTTGAACAAAGCAGGTGTTATATATATATATATACTTATCCCTTCTGTTCCATCTGTCAGTATTTACTGAGAAGCTATTGTATAATAAAGGGAGGAATATAAGTACAAGAATGGGAAATCTGCTAGTTCCTATCCTCAAGGAGCTTGACAACTTTTATTCTAGGGGGATATAATGTATGTAAATAACTATAATTCTGGTTTGGACATAATGAGTGCCTGAGACTGATTCAAGAAAGCAATGAGGGAATCATGGAAGGCTTTGTGGAGGAAGTGGTATCTGAATTAGGCCTTGAAGGAAGAGAGATGGTAACAGATACAATAGAGATATGGAAGAAGTCAGTGGTAGGTTTGGAATACAGACTAGAGAGAAGCCAGGCAAGAAAGAAGGAAAGAATAAGCCCCAGAGATATTGTGTCAGGAAGTTGTAATGTCAAAGACAAAATCTGTGTAGAATAAGGTGGAGTAGGTAGGTTAGAGCATTTATATTTATTTGGTCTTTGCAACCACCCTGTAAAATAAATAGAATATCATTATCACTGTTTTAAAAGTGAAGTAATTGGAGTGGCTAAAAATCCAACCTCAGACACTTGAAACACTTACTAGCCATGTGACTTTGGGCAGGTCACTTAACCCTACTTGCTCTCCAAAAAGCAAAATATAAACAAACAAATAAATAAAGTGAAGTAATTGAAGTTCAAAGAGATTATATAATGTGTTTTGAGGGTGTACAGTTAGTTGTTGTTAATTCCACATCCAGGAATCTTTTCACTATATCGAGGGTGTAGTGAGAACTGAGAATTTTTAAAATATGTATTTTTATAACTTTATTTTAATATAATTGATTTCCTGCACAATCTCATGTTATTTAATTTTGTGCACTTAAAAACTATTCTGAGAAAGGTCCACCCCATAGACTTCCAGATTGACAAAGGGGTTCGTGACCCAAAAAAGGTTAAGAACTTCTGTGCTCTACCATACTGGTTTCAGAACTTCAAGGTTAGTCTTAGTGGGACAGATATGTTTCCTACCAAAGCAAATTAAACTCTTCTATGCCTTAAAAGATTGTCTCCTGAGTAACTATGCCTGAAAAAAATGCATTACATTGTGACTAATATTTTGGTGTGGGCTTTCCCAGACTTAGGAGATCCTCAGGCAGAATCTCAGGCCATCATGAAGCCTATAGTTGAAAGTTTTTCAGCATGTTAGGGCCTTTCTGGGCTTACAGTCTGCTGGCATGGTGTTCCAAGAACTCAGGGGCATCTCTATACCGAGATAAACTACTTGAGTGAGACTCCATGTGCATGTAAAGTACTTAGCCAGATGAGATAGTACATGATGGAAAAAAATGTTCATGCCATAAAATCTTTAAGAGTTAAGAATAGAAGGGACTGGGGTGGCTAGGTGGCGCAGTGAGTAGAGCGCCGGCCCTGGAGTCAGAAGGACCTGAGTTCGGATCCGGGCTCAGACACTTAACATACACAAACAAAAAAAAAACCTAGCCGTGTGACCTTGGGCAAGTTACTTAACCCCAACTGCCCTCCAAAAAGGCAAAAAAAAAAAAAAAAACCAACAAGAATAGAAGGGACCAAGCATTTATTCATCAGTAGGTGCTGCACTAAGTGCTTTACAAATATCATCTCATTTGATCCTAACAACAATCTCCTGGGAGGCAGTGTTATTATTATCCTTATTTTACAGTTCAGGAAACTGGGGCAGACAGAGATCAAGTAACTTACCCAGGGTCACACACCTAGTAAGTCTATGAGGCCAAATTTGAATTCAGGCCTTCCTGACTCTAGGTCCAACACTCTATCCGTGGTACCACCAGTCAACTCTGGAGGGAAAAGTTAACTCTCTCAGGAAGCTGGGGAGGTCTAAGAATTTAGGCTTCAAAGAGCTGAACTAGAAGTATATGATAAACATTCTGGGCTTGAAATATTTTTTCTGAATTTAAAAACAAGAAACAAAAATAAGAAAGTTTTCGCAGTGAATAGAGCACCGGCCCTGGAATCAGAAGGCCCTGAGTTCGGAGCCGGCCTCTGACACTTAATCCATACGAACAAAAAAACCTAGCCGTGTAACCTTGGGCAAGTTACTTAACCCCAATTGCCCTAAAGGGGCGGCTAGGTGGCGCAGTGAGTAAGAGTGCCGGCCTCGGAGTTTGGATGACCCGAGATCAGATCCGGCCTCAGAAAATGAGCATCCACGCATAAATCAAATGACTAGCCGTGTAACCTTGAGCAAGTTACTTAACCCCAATTGCTTTAAAAAAAAAAATAAGAAAGTTTCCATAAAGTAAACTAGGAAGCATATTATCCACAAAACCATGAATTTCTGTTACATAAAGCTCACTTTTAAAAAAAAGTATGTAATAAATTCCACATTGTTTTCAGAGCTGTTCTGCTTGTCTGAGCTTTCTTCTCAACTCCTGTTTTGTTCTGTGTGTTTTTTTAAAGCTTCAATGCTGTTCATTTCTTTTATGATGGTTTTTTTTTTGGACCCACAAATATCCTGTACCTTCCCCACTTTAAAAAGAGAAAAGCACAGTCCCTGTAATAAATATGCATGATAGAGCATCACAAATACACACAATGTTATGGCCAAAAATACATGTTTCATTCTGTATCTTGAGACCATTTATCCTCCATCAGCAGTTGGGAAGTATGTGTTGATCAGTCCTTTGGAGTCATGAATTGCCATTACTTTGATCAGTGTTTTTAAATCTTTCAAAGTTGTTTTTCCTTTTCAGTTTTTATTGCTATATAAAGTGTTGTCTAATTGTACTCATTTCACTCTGCATCAGTTCATATAAATCTTTCCTCATGAGTTTCCTTGAAATTGTTCCTTTCATCATTTCTTATGGCATATCCTATTATACTCCTATACCCTATTTGTGCAGCCATTTCCCAGCTGAAGGATGCCCACTTAGTCTCTAAGTCTTTGCTACAGTTAAAAAAAGAAGTAGAAGAAGAGCTGCCATAAATGTTGTTGTACAGATGGGTCCTTTCCCTCTCTCTGTGATGTCTTTGGGGTTTAGGTCTTGCCATGGCATCACTGTGTTATGGTTATGTACAATTTAGCGACTTTGAGGGCATAGTTCCAAATTGCTTTCCAGAATGGCTAGACCAATCTACAGCTCCTTCAACAGTGTATCAGCATCCCTGCCTTTCCTCAGGCCTGCAAACAAAGTTCATCTTTCCATTTTTGTCATCTTGCTGATGCAAGATGCAGAACCTCAATTGTTTTCATTTGCATTTAGTTTGCATTTCTTTAATTATTAGTCATTTGGAATCATGTCTTACATAGTGTCTAGAGTTTCTCTTTCTCCAAAGTCCTTTCTGTACATGAAGTTCAATTTGAAATAAATAATAGTTTTAAGCATCCCACAAGGTATCATTCATTGCCTTCCTTTCAGGCATGGGTTTTATACAACAAAAATGCAGTTCTTTGTTGGTTGCTGTTTTCCAGATTGTGCTGGCTGTGGCAGAGACATAAAGAATGGGCAGGCACTGCTGGCTCTGGATAAGCAATGGCACCTGGGATGTTTTAAGTGCAAATCCTGCGGAAAAGTCCTCACTGGGGAATACATCAGCAAGTAAGAAATCTCTCACTATATGGAATCTAGAATTAAGAGTGGGTTATAAAGCCAAATGCTCTCAAGGGTTGACAGCGGGCACTTAATGAATGAAATCCAGAAAGAAGTATTCTCATCGTCATTGAGGCAGCGTAGTGTCCTACGTAAGGAGTAAGGACAACCTGAGTTCAGATCTCATCTCGGATACCAGCTGTGTCAATAGGCAATATAGGCAAGTCACTCAATCCTCCTGTGCATCTGTTTTCTTATCTGTAAAATAAGGAGAATTTGAATGATCTCTGCAGTCCCTTCCAGCTCTGAACCTATAATTCTGTGAACCCATGTTCATGCCCCAATTTCCTCAAATGTCCCAGGCTGGTAGCAAACACTTTGTGATGTTGTCTCATAATTGAGTTAGCCAAGGAAGGCCAGTCCTGTTTAGAATCTTGAGCTCAAGGATCAAATCAACAAGCATTTATTGAGGTGCTGGGCTAAGCAGTGGGGCTACAAAGAAAGGCAAAAACCAGTCCCTGCTCTCAGATCTCACAGTCTAATGAGAAAGACAACATGCAACCTTGTACAAGCTAGATATATTTAGGAGAAAGGGAAGGGAAGACACAAAGACACTACTGGGTAGTCTTCTTGCATCAAGTGGGACTTCAGCTGAATTTTAAAAGTAGCCAGAGAAACCAAAAGGTGGAGATGAAAAGAGAGATAATTCTAGTCATGAAGGAGTAGGGAGATGGAATATTTTGTACAAGGAATAAGGAGATCAGTGTCACTGGCTTGTGGACTAGGTGGGTAAGTATGTGACGTGATCAGATTACTTATATTTACATGATTTTTTTTTAAAGATATACAGGATGTTTGCCTTTAAGCAACCTTGTTTAGGTGATAGTGTTATTACATTTTATATATTTTCACATCTGGAAGCTGAGGCTTGGTGCAGGTGAATTATTTGCCCACAGTCACAGAGAGAATGATTGGCAGAGACAAGGTTAGAACCCTCGGATCCTGATTTCAAATCCACTCATTTTTGCACTACATCATAATCCTTTCCCATCACAGGTCTTGGGGATGTGTCTGAGCAGGCCCAGTCTCATACGTAGGCACAGAAAGAGCTTGCCCATGTGGTAAGATTTGAAAAATGCTTAGGAAGCAACTCCCTGCCCAGAAACATCTGCCCACTGGCCTAAACAGTGGAAGAGCTAGAATTTGTCGAGTCTCTAAAGGCTTCTGTTGAAACACAAATAAATCATCTGGGAGGGGAAGAATGGCACAGTAAGGCTTAATCAGTCATTAATATTTTAGCAAGAATTATTTCATCAAGGTGGTTCTCCCCAGTAAAGGCAACTGAAGGAATAGAGACTAGACATGATTTCATTGATATGGGAAAGTCAGCACCTTTGGAGAGTTGCTTGGAATACTGAGAATTTAAGCAATTTACCTAGGGTCATACCCCACCCTATTTGAATATTCTTGCCTTACATATTTTACTATTATTTTATTCTGAGCTTAGCAAAGAAACGGACTTTTCTATATACAAAATAGAACCCAAAAAGGGATTGTATTATATGTGAAAACATGATTCTCTGCATAGTTTGTGAAGTTTTTTTAATGTAAAGTATCTTTTAAAATATTAACTGACATAAAGCAGAGCCCAGAAGGCCTATGAAAAATGGGCCCAGTATAGGCATGTTTTTATTGGGATGGGATTGGGGGTATAGAAGAAAAGATATTAAAATATTTAATTAAACAAATTAAGGGCCTACTATATTCAAGTCACTATGGAAAGGAAAGTTCTAAGGGTCTGACTAGGAGACTAGGGTCAGTTGGAGGTTCCGTAATTGGAGAGCTCTGGGCTTCCCTATATCACCATTCATTCATTTATTCCACTAATATTTATTAAGTACCTGTTGTGTACAATGCATTCTGCTAGATGGAAATAGGGAAGTCATACAAAATGACCTCTGCCTTTAAATAATTTGCACGAGGCCTCTGAAGGTCATGGAGATACCAGACAAAGAAGAGGAGGATGGTGTAGACCTAGGAATGGAAGAGGAGGGAGTCCAAGTACACGTCTTTCCCTTGGTTCCTGGCTCTGGTTCTCAGGTTTTGAATTTATTGAGAGGGGCTGGGCCATAAAAGCTGCTGCCACATCAAAGGAAGACAACAGGCTTAGCAATCACACGCTTCCTGTCCGGAAACGTTGTGATGAGAAAGTGCAACAAGGGACCCTTTTGGGCTCTGCAATTGGAATGAATTTATATGTGAATAATACAGTATGAACACAAGCTTCCCCTGATGCTGGGCAATAATACTTTTTAGTTAAATCTTAGGTATAGACATTACTGACCTTAAGCTACTTGGTTGTATCTGTGTGGCAGAGGGCACTATATTCTCTCTGACTCCTCTGGGAGTCTTGGGTATGTGACTCTGGTATCCTTATGTGTTCTCAAAGAACAAAAACTATTCTTGACATTATTTTGTAGGCGTGTAGGTGGGGGGATGGGTTTCCTTTTCTACTTGCTACAAGCTCTGGACCCCTGCAGGGCTCTCTTCACACAATCTACAGAGCAGTAGTTTAACGAAATAGGAAGTAGACTCACACTTTCACACTCCTCGGGCTTTCTTCTACAGGGATGGAGCTCCTTACTGTGAAAAGGACTATCAGGGGCTCTTTGGTGTCAAATGTGAAGCTTGTCACCAGTTCATCACAGGGAAAGTTTTAGAGGTAAGTGACGAATTTCTTTCTTATAACCAATATGTCTGTTTTCATACCAAAAAAAAGTCACAAGTTTTAGAGTTTCAGGGACTTTTCAATACAATCAGAAACAGCACAAATCACCTGTACTCACACATTTATGGCAGAATTCAAAGAAAAACTAGATTTAACCACTTTAGATAATCTTAACATTGGTTTCTACTATATGAGAAACTATTTTACTTTTCATAGGCTTTGTCTATCTATGGAGAAAAGAATGTTTGTTCCTCCATGTGGCTATGGTTTTACAAGCAGCTAAGAGGCCCAGTGAATTAGCCCTGGGCTTGGAGTCAGGAAGAGAAGTTCAAATCCAGTGTCATACCAGCTGTGTAACACTGGAAGGTCACGTAACCGAAGTCTCCCTCAATTTCCTCAACTATAAAATGGGAATCATAATAATAACTATCTCCCAGGTTATGTGGATCAAATGAGATAATAACTGTAAAGAATTAGCACAGAACCTGGCACATAGGAAGTGTTATACAAATGTTAGCAATTAGGATTATTATTTTTACAAAATGAGGATCATAATAGCACCTACCTCAGAGTCAAAGCATCAAATTAGATAACATTTGTCAAGTACTTAGCATAGTACTTGGCACATAGTAGGTGCTATAGAAATGTTCATTTCCTCCCTGTTCCCTTCCCTTACAGATTTGGAGCTGCCACGAGGATCTTACTACATTGTACAAAATTGTTTGTGTTTGCTTTTTTCTGGAAGCTAGACTTTTTAGGTGTGTTGCAAAGATATCAGTTTACAGTTAAGAATGTAAGAGAATTTAACAAAAACAAGAGAAGGGTTCATGAGACTGGAGAATTTAACAAAAACAAGAGAAGGGTTCATGAGACTGGGGCAGAAAGAAAATTAAGTGAATTTTATATTAACAGCTAGAACAGAGGAAAGAATTAGTGTTAGGTCTGGGGTGAGGGAAATGTTCATGTGTGTGTGCATGTAAGCATTCAATGTGCATGTATGCACATACAGAAATACTGTTTAATCTCCTCAGAAATACAGCTGATGAAAAAATTACAGCTATCATTTTTTAGTGCTTCAAGTTTTACAAAGCTCTGTGTATTTTATATCATTTGATCTGAGAAAAGAAAGGATGAATGAAACAGGTAGAGGTAGAGTCCCCAGCCTTAAGAAACCCACATCCTGTGTAGTGATGAACACCCTCAGTATATTCTGTCTATTTAGGTGTGGCTCTTCCAGGCAAGACAGCTTTGGGTCACACTTTCCCCATTACTATCTTGGCCTGGTGGTCTGTCTGTGGTCAGTGACAACATTGTCTCTTGCATTCATGATAAAGCCATGTTCAGGAGAGTCTGCTAAATGCTGAAGGATTAAAAACAAGCAGACCTTGCCCTCAAAGAACTTCCAGTCCAGTATAGGGATAAGACATGAACAGAAATCACTACACTGTAAATCAGAATGTAATCATCATATGGGTAGCACATGCTCCCACCCACTGCAGAAGGCTGCCTAGTGTGGGTGTTGCTTTGCCTTCATGAAAAGTAAAGATTACTTTACTTCCGAACAAACCCACACCCTACCTTTTAGGGTGGATCCTGTAGATGATGGATCAGGACAGAGGTGGAGCAGCATCTAGAACCAAGATTGGCCCAGTAGCAGGAAAGACTCCTGGACTAATTTTATCTGGCCTCTAGAACTATATGAATATAGTCAGATTTAATCCTCAATCCTCACAGGGCAAAGAAAATCAATTCAGAAGGGCTCTCTGAGATATTATCATTAATAGTATTATTAAACAAGCATTTACTTTTAATTTCAATTTGTATGTCATATTTTAACTATTTACTGTTTTATTAAATCACTGATAAATGACCACCTGTCATGTCCCTTCCAGCTCTAAATATATGATCTTGATATAAGAGCTGATATTTATATATGATCTTTTACAATGGTTTACAAAATGTTATATGTATTATCTAATGAATCTTCTTCATCATACTCCTATAAAAAGGACAGGACTGTTATGATATTCTCATTTCATTTATGAAGGAACAGAGGCTCAAAGAAGGATCAGAATGTTTCCCAATTTCCCCTTGATGGGATTCTTCAGCAGAGGGCTAGTTTTGATTTTTAATTTTCTAGCAGACCTTGGATCATCTTTCTTTTAAAGAACTCCATAGAATCACAGAATTTGAGAGAGGGAAGGCACCTCAGTGGCCATCTAGTCTAACCTGTACACTGAAAAATTCCCTCTTTAGACCTTCTACCACTTGCTGGGTTCTTCCCCTTGAAGCCAAATAGAATAAATGTCATCTCTCTTCCAGGTAATAGCCCTTTACATACTTAAGACAGCTCTCACGTTTATTCTGAGACTTTTCAACTGGGTCAAGGTCAACATTATAGTCAGTGAGAGTAAAACCAGTTGATTACACTGAGGAGTAGCTTCACATGCATTGTGTAGACACTGCCATACAATCCTCTGTTCAGTTGACCAGAATTCTCTCTCTCTGCCCGGTATCTGGAATTGCATATCTTCAACACAGAGCCACCTGTGAAGCTGTAGGTTTTCAATAAATTCTTTTGCTGATGATGATTCTAGACTTTATGGATAATTATAGGAAAATTACTTCCTTTAAACAGGAATGACCATAAATAGAATATGACACCATTTTTTTATGGGGGTCTAGAAGTTTGATCTGCTCTGTGTGGTAGGAATAAAATTGGAAGGAAAAAAAAGAGGAGCTGAAAGAGGATGCTTTTTTTTAAAAAGCACGCATACACACACGCACAACAAAATAGAACATAGTATCCCAGATACTAGTAATATCTGGATAGTATCCCAGATATGACTCTATGAGGTACAAAAAAGGAGAAACTGAATATATCCCACAGATCTGAAAGAGAATTTAGCAAAAGGTAAAGACTGTGTGTGTCTTCCATAGGGGAAACAAGCTTGCTTTGGGCTAGTACCATCAAAGTTGGTAATTGGCACCCCAAACAGGTTTTTTTGTTTACTTTCATTTTGAACAATTTGCTGTAATAGCTACAAGAAGGAATGTCCAATCTAAATCTTCTTCCAAACTCATACCATTTTGAAGAAAAAATATATCTGAATGTTTTTTTTTTTTCTGGGAAGTTAAGTAGCCTCAAGAATATACTTTCAGAATATTTTGTCAAATCCTTGCAGTTGGAATTTGAGTGACAGTAGCTCTGATGGAGTGAAAGCCCATGAGGTATGATAACATTTTAGTGGGTGCTGCTGTCACACCACATTCAGCCCTTAGCTTCATAATCCACCCTGCTGGCATTTTGCCCTCCTCAGATGGGTGTGGGATCTTGGAGAATTCACCCTTCGTGGTTGTCAAACAATGATGCAGTGCAGCAAGCTTGGGAGCCAGTTTGGCCACGTTGCCACTATAAAAGTACAGCTCATGCTCTGAATATCTACCCCCTACCTCCCACACACCTCCCACCTTGCCTAGCCCTTTCCTTTTTCCTCCTACCTACCACCACTAATGAATGAAGCACTTGAAAATGCAATTATCAGGATGACTTTCTGGGTTGAAGGACATGTCCATTTGATAATGCATGGGACAGCAATAGCAGCTCCAAAGGAAATGGAAGAAAATAGTTGCTTGGGAGAGGTGGTAAACACTGGACAGATACTCTTTTTCTAGTGTTTTATGATAAGGTTTGAAGCTGATAGGGGTTTTTTCTAATCAATTTATTATTAGTTTTCACCATTCACTTCTGTAAGATTTTGAGTTTTAAATTTTCTCCCCATTCCTCTCTTTCCTCCTCCCCAAGACAGTGTGCAATCTGGTATAGGCTCTACTTACACATTCATATGAAACATTTTCACATTAGTCATGATGTAAAGAAGAATTAGAACTGATGGGAGGAACCACAAGAAAGAAGAAACAGAAGAAAAGGAGATCAAATAGTCTGCTTCCGTCTTCACTCAGACTCCACAGTTCTTTCTCTGGATGTGGATGGCATTTTCCATCCTGCATCTTTTGGAGTTGTCTTAGATTTTTGCACTGCTGAGAAGAGCTAAGTCTATGAAAGTCATCGCACAATGTGGCTGTTACTATGTACAATGTTCTCCTGGTTATGCTCATTTCACTCAGCATCAGTTCATATAAGTCTTTCCAGGTTTTTCTGAAGTCGGCCTGCTTATCATTTCTTATAGTACAATAGTATTCCATTACATTCATAAGCCACAACCTGTTCATCCATTCCCCAATTGATGGACATCTCAATTTCCAGTTCTTGGTCACCACAGAAAGAGCTGCTATAAATATTTTTATACATGTGGATCCTTTTCCCATGTTTTATGATCTCTTTGGGATACAGACCTAGAAGGGGTATTGCTGGGTCAAAGGGTATGCACAGTTTTATAGCCTTTTGGGCATAGTTCCAAATTGCTTTCCAGAATGGTTGGATCAGTTCACAATTCCACCAATGCATTAGTGTTCCAGTTTTCCCACATCCCTAACACTTATTTTCCTGTTTTGTCATGTTAACCAATCTGATAGATGTGCTGTGGTACCTCAGAGTTGTTTTGATTTTTATTTCTCTTTTGCCTTTTTTTTTTTTTTTTTTTGGAGAGCAATTGGGGTTAAGTGACTTGCCCAAGGTCACACAGCTAGTTTTTGTGTTAAGCGTCTGAGGCCAAATTTGAACTCAGGTCCTCCTGACTCCAGGGCTGGTGCTCTATTCACTGCCCCTTGATTTGTATTCTCTAATCAAAAATAATTTAGAGCATTTTTTCATATAACTATAGATAGCTTTAATTTCTTCCTCTGAAAACTACCTGTTCATATCCTTTAACCATTTATCTATTATGGAATGGCTTGAATTCTTATAAATTTGCATCAGTCTTCTATATATTTTAGAGACGAGGCCTTTATTAGAGACACTGACTATAAAAATTGTTCCCCAGCTTTCTCTTTTCCTTCTAATCTTGTTTGCTTTGGGGCCTTTTGTGCAAAACCTTTTTCATTCAATGCAATCAGATTCACCTATTTTGTATTTTATAATGTTCTCTATCTCTTGCTTGGTCATAAATTCTTCCCTTCTCCATAGATCTGACAGGTAAACTCTTCTTTGCTCTCCTAGTTTGCTTATAGTATCAACCTTTATATCTAAATCATGTACCCATTTTGACTTTATCTCGATTTAGGGTGTAAGATGTTGGTCTGTGCCTAGTTTCTGCCATATTATTTTCCAGTTTTCCCATCGGTTGTTGTTAAATAGTGAGTTCTTATCCCAGAAGGTGGAGTCTTTGGATTTATCAAAGTGTAGATTACCATAGTCATTGACTATTGTGTCTTGCATACTAACCTATTCCACTGATCCACCACTCTATTTCTTAGCCAGTACCAAGTAGTTTTGATGATTGCTGCAATACAATTTAAGATCTAGTATGGTTAGGCCACCTTCCCTTGCATTTCTTTTCATTAATTCCCTTGATATTCTGGACCTTTTGTTCTTCCAGATGAATTTTGTTACTGTTTTTTCTATAAAGGTTTTCTATAAAATATTTTTGGTAGTTTGGTACAGTACTGAATAAGTAAATTTATTTAGGTAGGATTGTCATTTTTATTATATTATCTTGGCCTACCCATGAGCACCTGATATTTTTTCATTTATTTAGATCTGACTTTATTTGTGTGAAAAGTGTTTTGTATTTGTGTTCATATAGTTCCTGTGTTTCTTTTGGCAGGTAGACTCCCAAATACTTTATAATGTTTACAGTAACTTTAAATGGAATTTCTCTTTCTATCTCTTGCTGTTGGGCTTTGTTAATAATATATAGAAATACTGATGATTTACACAAGTTTATTTTATATACTTCCACTTTGTTAAATTTGTTTTATTATTTCAGGTAATTTTTTACTTGATTCTCTAGGATTCTCTAAGTATGCCTATCTGCAAAGACTGATAACTTTGTTTCTTCTTTGCCTAGAAGCTGATGTTTTTGAGTTCCCAACAGGCCATAAGTGTTCTAAACATGGCACTGATTAACTCAAATTTGAGATCTCCTTCTGCCAGAGGGACTGTGGCAAATCAAAAACTCTCTTTCTCATGTAAGGAGCTGGGAATTAGGTGGTATAGTGTAAATGACACTAGAACTCAAGCACCCTATCTCCTCTACTAGCTAGCTGCGGTTAGCCCTCAGTTTCCTTCCTCATTTGTAAAAATAAAAAATAAATTAACAAGAGATGGGAGTGTCATACTAGAGGGGGTTAGAAGTTACCATCTAGCTCAGTGATTATATAACCTATGACTGGGGTGTCATTGGTTTGAGGGCTTACAGCCTAGGGGAAGCAGCAGCAGAGCTGGAGTCAGAAGACCTGACTCAGACATTTTCCAGGCATGTAATTTTAAGTAAGTCTCTTCACTTTTCCATACTGTTGCATCATCTGTAAAATGGGGGCAATGGTACTGCCTAAGTACCAGGGCTTTTCTGAGGAAAGAGTAAAGCACTCTACATGGCATGCCCTGAGTCTTAGACCAGACTTTGGGAATACTCTGTTCATCGGAAGGATTGAATAGTTGGGTTGGAAGTTACCTACTTCAAGAGAGAGGTATTGTGAATTCCCCCAAACAAGTCAGAGAGATGATGTAGTATTTAGAATGATGGACTTTAAGACCTGAGTTCAAACTCTGCCTCAGTTATTAGCTATGTGGTTCTGGAAAAGTCACCTAGCTTCTTTCAGACTCAGTTTCTTCATCTGTAAAACAGAGACAGCAGTAGCACCTTACAAGGTGGTTATGAGAATCAAATGTGCTTTATGGGTAAAGCACTCTGCAAACTTAAAAGCGCTATATAAATGTTTATTATTATCATCATAATTAGTAGCCCTTATTGTATGAGACGAGGTCTTTTTTTACTATCCATTCAACAAAATTTTACCAAATTGAACAGAACTGAAAGTAAAAGAGAGCATTGTCAGTTGTTACCTCTCATTCAGAACATTTCTGGGTCCCCTCTTCCCTCAGTTGTTGATGTTCTCTCCCTCCTCAGAGGTAACTAGGTTGAGTAATGCATAGAGTGCTGGCCTTAAGTTTCAGGAAGTCCTGAGTTTGAATTCTGCCTCAGATACATACTATCTGTGGGATCCAGAGCTAGACACTTAACCTCTGGAAGTCTCAGCTTCCTCATCTCTGAAGTAGGGATGAAAATAGTACCTGCCTCATAGGGTTGTAAAAATCAAACAAGAAAATATATGGAAAGTGCTTTACAAATCTCAAAGCATTATGTAAATGCTAGTTATAATTCTTTTCATCATAAAATTACCTTGTATTTATCTAAGGAAGAAAGTAGACACTTGTCTTTAAGCAGCTACTATGTGCTGGTCACTGTGCTAAGCACTTAACAATCCTGGGAGGTAGGGGCTGTTATTATCCCCATTCTCTAGTTGAGGCAGATCTATGTGTATGTTATATCCTTCCAGTAGAATTTAATTTCCTTGAGGAAGGGGACTATGTCATTTTCACTTTTGCCCATTGCCAAGCACAATACCTCACACATAGTAAGCATTCAAATTTTGAGTCAAATTGAATTCACGACCATGAACTCCCCTCAACTACAATATGGACATTGTGTAATAGAAAACAAAACTTACCTCTACCCCCCCCCAACCCAAACTTCCGCACCCACACACATACACACTGTACACTGACATAGAGGAGAGAATTAAGTGCCTATATGTCTTCATTGTTTTTCCCCATCTTCTCCCCAAATAACTCACTATGCAGACTGTGTGTGTGTGTGTGTGTGTGTGTGTGTGTGTGTGTGTGTGTGTGTGTGTATTTGCCAAACTCATTTCCTTTAATGACAGAAGAATGACAGAAATACTTCTTTGGGGTAGCTCAGAACACAGGTGATTATTAAAAATCCTCAAATTAAAGTGGCCACTAATTACAGAATCAGTTTTAAAATTAGGGAATCCTTATTGAGCATATTTGATATGGATTATGCCCTCGTAACAGTAAGATAAAGATCTGGGGACAAGAAAGGAAGTACACCTTGAGAAAATGATATTTAATCTACCCTCCTCCCCACTAGATGAGAATACATTCTGGGGAAGTGGGAGAGGGAAAGGAAGATAAATAGAGGAGGAGAGTTGCAAGATTTCTCTAGGGCCTCCTTCCTTGTTTATCTTATCTTTAATTTTGTCACTACCAGCAAAATTTTTTCTACAGGAAACACTTGCTAGTGGGCCATGTTTCTAAATCACCACTACAGCATTTTTTCCTTTCTTCTTTTTTTGTTTTTAAGAGGAAAGGGTGTTAGAAAAGATGTTTAACCGGACTCATAAACTGGGGACCCTGAGCTAAACATTGTTTACAATTGTGATTCGACTTGTTCTGCTTGTCCCCAAAGGGCAGAAACTAGGAGGGGGTGGGTTTAGATGCTATAGAAGGGCAGATCTAAATCTCATATATAATGAAAAACTTCCTAATGATTAGAACTGTGCAAAAGTGGAATGATTTGACTCAAGAGGAAATCAATTCCCCTCCTCGAAAGTTTTCGAGCAAAGTCTGGATGACCATTTTGATGGATCTTAGGTGAAAAGAATTCTTGTTCAGGTACAAGTTGGGATGAATAGGCCCTGGAGTTCCTCCCACCTCTGAAATCCTGAGATCCAGAATGTAGGGTTATGGAGGATTTGGAGATTACTTTCTGCCCCCATCTCTCCCAGTTAAGCTCTTCTCTGTGGCCTTTATGATACATAGTATGACCACCCTCACTCAGTGCAGGAACTTCTCTCTCTCCTCTGGAATTTGCAGGGAAGCATTCTAGACTCCAGCTTTCTAAGACCCAGACACAGGTGGAATTAGATGGCATCCATTCAGTGCTGCTTCTCCTTCCCTCCCTTTTGCAATATATTAGTCCTCCTCCTGAAAGAACCTTCCCAGACAGTTGACTTCCCTCCCCACATGCAGGTTGTTACAGAGTCAGCTTCACAAAGGAAGGCAAACAGGAGACTGATTTTTTTTTTTAACAAGATGAAAACAAAACAAATAATGATGCAGGCATGTTTCCAAATGCTTAGGTGGTGACTAAAGATAAAGGCCAACATCAAAATGAAAATAAGGGGCCTCAGAACATGGGTTTATCAGACACTTTGTGGTTACAGTTTGTTCTCATTTTAGCTTCCTCATAACCCTATGAGGTAGCTAGTGTACCCTTCACCTCCATTTTGCACCTGAGAAAAATGAATGTTAACAGTGGTGAAGTGACTTGTTCCACGTCACTCAACAATGGTGGAGCCAGGATTCAAGACTACTTCTGACTCCAAGGCCATATGCATATCTTCTCCCACAATACATATCTTCCTGAATGGAGGAAGCCACTGACCTGGAAGGAAATTTCTACCCATTCTGAACAGACCTAGGGAAGGTCTCTGCCCACTTCTCTTATCTGTCCTTAGAAGCATTTGATCACTGAATAAGCTCAGTTACAATCCCCTTTCCCTAGCATACTGGTCTGCTGGATCCTGTTCCTACTAGCTTGCAAGAGCCTACTATTAAATTTTTATTGTGACCATTTACACCCCAGAAATGGGCAAATGCTATAAATCAGGGTTTGATTTATTGTTTTGTTGATTTCCAAACTTGAGAAAGTGATGGAGAAAATGACAGTAATTCAGATTAAACTAAAAAGTGCCTCTTGCATAAATTTTTTTTCGAGAAATCTGGTTGTTAAACATTTGCCAGTACACCCCTGCCCTAGGGGCTTTTGCTTGCGTCCTCCTACACTGTTGTAATCTCTCTAAGATAAATAGTCTCCTATCAGCTTTTTTTTTTCATCCCACTGTGAAGATAAATGCTTCTCTTTGTGGGGGGGGGGGGGGAGGGGTACAAAATGGCCCTGGTCATCTATCTTTTCTACTTTTCTTCATTATCCCGGGTACATATGGATTTCCTTCACTTCACACTCTTTCCTCAAAGACAAAGGAAAACTTAAATTATCTGAAATCTTTCTACAAATAAGTAAGAATGTGTTCCTGTTGAGTAAAGTATAATTTTTCTCCCTCTTTGTTTAACCAGTTTTCTCTGTCAATGCATCTAGGAAATAATTCCATCTGGTTGCTTTTTTTTTTTTTCAGTGAGACTCATATAGTATATTTTAAATGATATGTTTTGTTTTCTGTTTGGATGTGTGTAGCGCTGGGTCTCTCTGGGTAGAAATGCTTCGTGGCTTTTATGATGGTTTTAGGACTATAAAATGTGAAAATGAGACTTTTGTAACCTTTACTCAAAGGCAATCTACCTTGAAGTTAGCTCCAGTGGGGATCACTTGGATCCTACCTTATACCTTTCATTGGAAAAAATAATCTAAAGCAGTTAGGTTAAAATCACATCAGCTGATATCCTGGTGTGTAGAAAATAGAGTTATACATCGATTCAACATGTCTCTCTGGGTTTTCTGAAGGATTGAAAACCTTTAGTGTAGGACTGTGTTTCTAGTTTGATTACAACTCCCAATTCAAAAAGGGCAAGAACCATTGTGTATGTTAGCCCCAGGAAATAAATTTACTTGCAGACTGTTGGGATGCAGTTTAGGCAACCCATTTTCATACAAGTAAATAATTTTTCAAGTGTTAAAAAAGATAATACCTTATAAACTGACTTAGACAGTGAGTACATCTTGGTAAAGGGTTAGACTATTATCTGGCATGAGGAAAACATAGGTTATCTATGATAACTGTGAAGCAATGTAATCTTTTTGTCGCCACCGAAGATGTATTAACAAAGGACAAGATGGTGTGTCAACTTCTCTTATTTTTTGCCCTGTTTGGCTTAGGCACACAAAGCAGAAGTAACAGCCCATGTTTATAAGGAAAACTAATTACATTCTACGCGTTCTTATTGTGCTCAGTGTAATTTATGTTGTGTTCCAAAATGATCATGGTCCCAAATATTTGAGGGCTAGGAATAAAGAAAAGAAGCAAATTTCCTACTTTCCTTAGGACATTAGTGATTTTTAGTCCATGAGCCAGTAGGGACAATTGACCATGATAATACTTTACATTTTAAAAATGTATTTATTCTTTCACTTTAATTTCATTTGATTTTACACTGACTTTACAAATTGAATGAAAAAGACAAGACCCAAGAACATCAGGATAAGCCAAAACACTGAGTTAAACTGAGTAAGTTGAAAATAAACAAAATCAACTTCAAGGATTATAAAACAAAGGAGATATGTCTAGACAACCATTCTTATGAAAAAGGTCAGAAGAAAGTGGGGGGGGGAGCAGAAAAGTGGGGTTAGTGAGCCAAAAATTCAATGTGGATCAACCATTAAAAATGGCCCCAGTCAAAAACAGCAGTCAAAAATGTTAATGCTGCATTAAGAAGGGCATGGTAGTGTTCTGGACTCTTTCACTATAGTGTGCTCTAGTCATACCATAACTGGAATATTGTGTGTGAGTGCCACGTTTTAGGTGGCACTCACAGGTGGCAACCATTTCACAGATGACAAAGTAGAGGTTGAAAGATATTAAGGGGTCAAAATTTTATGTGGCCTGCTATTATTGGGGGTAGGGGAAATAGACAGGGAGGCATTGCTGGAAGTAGTGATACTGCCACACCTGTGAGTGTATTCAGTAAATTTCATTTAGTTGGTTGGTTATATATTTTATATGTGCAAAATAGGACTTTAATGAAATGAAATAGATTCTATAAGCTGCATAAAAGTCAGTCTCATTATTGTGTTCATCTCTTATGTGGGTATATCTTATTTTTCTTTGTATAAATTCCTATAAACCAGGGAATATGTCATTTAATAGGCAATAAACATTTATTAAGTGTCTACTGTATGCCAAGCACAGTGCTATGGTTCTTTATAAACCATCCCCGCCTTTCCTCAGTAGCTACAGGGCCTTATGCACGTGAATAAATATTTAAATGACTGACTTAATATTTTAGGGAGCACTTTTTCTTCAAAGATCTTGTTAGTTGTGTGGCATTGGATAAATTACTACTGTTCCCCCCGATCTTTACTTTCTTTCTCATTACAGTGAAGGGCTTAACAATATGATCTCTAAGGTCCCTTCTTGCTCACTATGTCTAAGAGTCTATTAGTCTTAGCTCAAAGTCCCTTTAGAATCCAAAGGATGGACAGAATGTAAGCTCCTTGAGACCAAGGACTGTTTTTTATTTTGTCTCTATATCCCTCATGACAATCCCTTGCGTGCCACCTTAGTTGATACATAATAAATGTTTGATGAATTGAATGGACAAATTGGATTACCTAGGCAAAACAAATCGATGCCAATCATTCTGAAATCTAGTAACCACTACCCCCCCCAAAAAAACAACATAAAGAAAAGGAGGAAAGTACACACTTTCAATGCTACCAAGAAACCCAGCCAGTTAGCTGAGGTGATTAAAATATATTGTAGATGTTGTAAAAATTATGGATATACATCATATACATGCCAGACTACAGCCAAGTGAGTATCTCACAAAAATGTGTCTTTGACCACAAGGTGGGTCATAGTATATGTGGTTCACACATTCCTCCTGCCAGAGGATGGAATCAGAGCCCATATGCTAGTGCTAATGCATTAGCTAGTTCCTCTCTATCTGTGAAGGATAACATATCATTATTATTTTGCCCATTTCTGACTGTAATCAGTTATGGATTAGCCTGGTGACATAGAGACACATTAAAAATGATCAGTGCTTTGAGGGAGGAAATCAACTCGTCCAGTAAAGTAGTTGATGCCCTAGAAGTAAGTCATCCATTTTCTTTTACTGTAAGGAAATCTGGATATGAGTTGCCAGGGTAACAGAAGTCTGTGTTCACAAGCAGCAAAGAACCGATATTTATGGAAAAATTGCCCCATTTCCTGCCAGCTCAAATGAAAGGCCTTCTTTATCAGGAAATGACAGTTTGAAAGGAATTTGTATTTGTCTTGAGTTAAAAGAGGGCTTTTGTTTTTCAGTGTTATCTAACTTCAGACAATTTAATTGATTGCTGATGAAAGATGCCAGTGGGAACTGTAGGGCCAAGAGACAGAGCAAATGGGAATCTCCCACCTTTGGGACAAATAATTGTCACTGGTATAAACATTTTTTAAATGTTTATTATGTGTAAGCCACAATGCTAGACATTGCAAGGGCTCCAAAGGTATGTCTTTGTCCTTAAGAGTCTCGGAATCTGGTTAAGAAAATAAAGCGTAAAAAGAGAGCATAGAATATAAAGCAAGCTAAATGAGATGATGATGAATTTACATCATCAAGCCTAAATGAATTACATATCAGGGCACTGATAGAACTTTTGGATAGGTCTGCTGAGCTTCTATCGCTGATCTTTGAAAAAAGCATGGGGAAATGGACAGTTGCACCAGGGTTAGAAACATAGGTGTCATCTGGAGTTTCAAAAAAGTAGAAAATAGTAGAGTTCTTCAAACCTCAGAACACTGAGCTTGACCAATTACAGGCAAAATTCTAACACATTGTTTAAAAGGATATTGATTTGCAAGTACATAGAAAAGGAAATGGTGCTTGTGGTGAGCCAGTTTGGGGTTATTAAGAACAAGTGATATCAGTCTAACCTCAATTCCTTTTTGACAAGGTTAACATACTGGTAGCTCGAGGGGTCATAGACAAAATATGCCTGAATTTCGACAAAGCACTTGACAAATTCTCTCCTAATATGGAGACAATCAAGAGATAAGATGGGTACAAAACTTTATGAGTAACTGGACCTAAAAAGCTGCCAAGTGAAAGGCAAGATCAGGGTTGTTTTGACTTGAGAATAGGTTTCCCCTTATTATAGGTCTTCATGTAAAGTGACTCAATGACAAGTCTTTGGGTATGTTATAAAGTAGATGCTTAAGCAGGTACAGATAGTATTTGAGGTCTCCTTCTCTGATTGTTTGCCTCTTCTTGGTTCCAGAGGGCAGATTTAAGATCTGTGAGTAGAAGTTGTAGAAAGGCAGATTTAGACTTGACACAAGGAAATACTTTATAATAATTGGATCTAAGTGGAATGGGCTGGAGATTCCTGATCTTTAGAAAATACATAAGTGGGAATTGGATGTCTACTTGCCAGAGATGTCAAATGATGTCCCAGTCAACTACAAGATTCTATGAAGATAATAAATATGTGCAAAGACATTAGAGGAAGAAGCTGGCCTTTTGAATTTGTAGGATGGTGAAGAGTTTGGCTACACTGAAATGGAGGGTCCATGTAGGAGTGGGAAATAAAGTTAAATACATAAGATCTAGAAAACTGTGAAAATCAGAGAAGTTTAAACTTTATGTATTAAGAAGTAGAACCATGGAAGTCTTTAAGCAGGGGAATTACAAATTATGAAAGTCATAATTAAGGAAGATTATTAGTATTTAGGATAGAATGTAGAAATGAGAGACTACAGTCAGGAAGAAGACTCTTAAAAGAATCTAGCCATAGAGTTTGCATGATAGTAATGGAAATGAGATTTAATTAACTATAAATATTGCAAGTTCCAAGAACCTTCCTATAATAAAGTGGTTTCAGTTGGCACAGGTCATCCACTAAAATTCTACTACTATGCTAGCCGTAGTGTTGAGGGGATCCTGGATCTTCTAAACCAATGTCATAGTACAAAATCTGGCAGGTTCTAACAATTTAGACAGGATTTTGAGTATGAACCTAGCAATGGGATTCTGTTGCTTGAGGGACTAGCATAGCTGACCATTCACATTCAGTATTCAACTGGTTTTCATCTGAGCAATTTATTTTTTTAAAAAATCTACTAAAGGGTTTCAATCTAATTGAAAGGAGCATGTGCCCTGATAAAATCAGATGCTTGAAGAACTGTGTACAGAATGCATCCCCTAATTTGTAACAGGCTGCCTTAGTGGCGAAAATGTTTCTAAGTTACAATATAGCCATGCTGTAAGCAACATTTTCTCTGATTAGAAAGCTGGAGCTGTTTGTGCCACCAGGAGTATTCCTCTGGTTTCTTTGTTCCAAACCTGAATTTGTTTGCTTCCTGTGTCCTGTAGTTTACCATCTTGTATAGAGGGCCTATGCCAATCCCAGCAGATGGGCTCAAACGTTAGTGTGCCAGATAGGTATAAGTGATTAAGGCAAGCTATTCAGTCCTGTGGGGATGAAATAGTACAGAAATTCCTCCTGTAAAAAGTAATTTTGGAGTTGACCTGAGATGAAGACTGTGTTGAAGATGGTCATTTTGATGACCCTGTAGCTAGCTAGGTTCAAGGCAATAACCAGGAGGACTACTCTAGCTGAGGATAGTAGTAACCTTACAATCCAAAAGATGTGAGGGGAGATTCTCAAGGTTTCCATTTGAATAAGGAAGACTGATGCTCACTCTCTTTAAACATACTTGTTGGCTGACACTGATGTGTCTGTGACATGGAATTCTTTTCTTTTTGTATTATTTAAATCATTTTTGAAGGTAACAATGAGTTGTCAACAGCAGTGCTTTGGTTTGATTCTATTTTAAAAAATCAAATTTGGAATGTCATTTCATATTTTATGCTTAGAAATATAGTCAAGTTTTTTCATATTTTATGATTAATTTTGAGATAAGTTTTGCTTTGTTCTAGAAGTTTTATAACCGCCACTAGTTAAGGCCTTGTTCATTTACCTGTATTCATCTTTCCATATCTGCGTTCTTTGTTTTAGATTGCAGCCAACAATTAAATTAAACAAATATTGGTTAAATTTATTATCTTTCTATATATTATTCCTAGACATACATACATATATCTCCAAATAAATATAAATATTTGATAAATATTTGTGTATACATATACATGCATATAAGTATATACTATATGTATATATGCATATATATGTGTATACACATGTACACATATACATGCATCACTTCTGAATTCCAAGCTCACATATTGGACATCTCAGGCTTGATGTCCCATTGACATCTCAGACTCAGTATATAAAAAAACTAAAATTGTCTTTTCCCCAAAATCTTTCCCTCTTCCACTCTTTCCTATTTCTGCCAAGGGAACCCACATTCTTCCAATTCACCAGGTTTATAACTCAAATGTTATTCTTGACTTTTTAATCTCCCTCATCCCCTACGTCTGCTTGCTTGTCAAATCTTGTCATTTCTACCTCTACAACATCTTACACATTTGACCCTTTCTTTCTGTTCACATAGCTACATCCAGTTTGTAATCTTCATTAATTAGCACTGGACTAGACTATGAAAATAGCTTCCTAATTGGTCCTCTTAATTCAAGTCTTTTCTGTTTCCAGTCTATCTTTCACACAGCTGCTAAAGTGATTTTTTTACTAAACATTTAACCATGTCATTCCCTTATTTAGTAAATTCCAATGACTATTGCCTCTAAGATCAAATATCAGTTCCTTTGCTTGAAACCTATGGGTAGATTTTATTTGTCTGGTCACTTAATCTTTGATCCTTTTTCTTTATTTACATATAATAGTGTAAAAGATAATGCAACAGGAGAATGAGTCCTGTCCCACCCAATAAGGGGTACGCCAATCCAGAAAGGCAATCTGATGATAATGGCCATTTCAGTCATTCACAGGTCCCTGACAAGAGTATGTTTCTCAGACTTTTCCACTTGAGAGCACACTGGTAGATATAAAATTCGATGTAGCACACTCAGAAAGCTCACTTTGTAGTCAGTCTCCTTGGATTTTCTCACGGATGTGTTCAGTGATTTTGTTTTTCTTTTGTTTATAAGCAGGGAAAACACTCTTACAAGTGTTCCTACAAAGAATGCCCAAGTTTGGGGGGAGGGGAGAAGAAATGAATTTTTATACAGTCACTAGTCCACAAATATAGGTCCTTTTTCTAGGAAAGGTTTCCTGTATAGTCTTAGCCTTACTGACCCAAGAAAAGGTTATTATTTGGATGTATAGAAACTATGAAGATATGTAGAAAAACAAGCTCTTAGGGGCAGCTAGGTGGCTCAATGAATAGAGCACTGGCCCTGGAGTTAGGAGGACCTGAATTCAAATAAGGCCTCAGACACTTGACACACTTACTAACTGTGTGACCTTGGGCAAGTCACTTAACCCCAATGGATTTGCCTTCCCCCCTCAAATAGACAGAAACAAAACCAAGAAAAACAAACTCTTGAAGTTGAACAGGATTATTTTTAAAAAACCAACTTTTGACTTTTACATGAATGCATATGTGTTGCTAAGTTGTCTACCATTATTTTGTGATTTTTGCTGGCAAAATTTTAGTCGTTGCAAAAGTGCTTACACATATTGTGCAGGTAACTTCAACAAAGATTCATTGAGCACTTGCTGCATGCAGGGCATTATTCAGTTAAATGAACAAATCTAAGGAAATATGTTTCTAAGAAGAAAGATCTATGCTGGAGTCAAGAAGGCACAGAGTCAAATCCCACCTCTGACTCTTATTAGCTGTGTTACTTTATCTTCTCTGAGCCTCAGTTTCCTCATCAGTAAAATGAAGGGATTGAACTCAATGGCCCCTCAAGTGCTCTCTGTTTCTAAATCTATAATCCTATTACCTTAACATTGCTTACCATTAAATATTATGAAGAAACATGAGTTTTCAGAAAATGATAATTGTGGTATGTAAAAATATATGCATATAATATAAATGCATATATAATATCTAATATGGTAGAATATGTTTTATATTATATAAAATATGGTGTATATTTTCTCTAATATATTATATATTAATATGTAATAATTTTAATTATCATTTAACTTAAAAGGACCAGTCTCATGGCTCATTGAATTTTGTGCAAATTACCCTTAAAATGAGGGACCTTGAGAGAAAACATTGCCAGCTACACTATAGCTGTGCTCTCTAAAGTGTTCACCAGAACTTCATATGGTCCCAAACCTAAATAAAAGCTTTCAAAGCAGTCCAAACCTCAGCCTCAGGGAGAATTACTGTCAGATTCTTCAAACAAACAAGTTGTGAGTGAATGTGAGGAAATGGTACTGTCCCCACCTGCATAGAAAATCCACCTCCCCCTTCCTTTTCAAAAAAAATGGACTGGTCCACAGTAATTGCTGGTGTGTTTAACTGGTAGGCAAAAAGGAAAGAGAGGAGAGCCCCAAACTATGTTCACCTTCTGTGTGTCTAGCCCATTTTCATGATCGATGTATAAGAGCCTGCCAGGTCTGTAACAGGAAGCTCAGAATGTGCAAAAGCTGAGAAGGGCTACTGTTTATCAAGCATGTTCTGAGTCTCTGAAACTTGAAAGTAGCAGAGATTCAGTACAGCCACGGAGATCTGGGACGAGACGGAAGAAGCCCTACCAAGGTAATGCAGGCTTTGGGGAACTGGCTGTTGAATCATTTGGATTTACTTGGGTAGCGATTTCAGCTCAGGATTGTCTGGAGCTCCCAGGTGTGATGGGCTGTACTCCAAGCGACAAATGTCAGTCCCAAAGAGCCCTAAAGTCTTCTACTTGCCTTTTTTTTTTGGTCCATTTGCTAGAGAAGCTACTAGGGAAAGTTATTCATTCACAGCAGCATAATGAAAGTTAAAGAAGGGGGGAAGGAGAATCACTTTGGGTTTAGAGGGTGATTCTTGCTTTATGTAGCCTGAATTAAAAAAAAAAAAGCAAGCTGTGAGCAATGTGAGATTTATGTTCTTTGCTTCAGGAAACCATTGGTGTTCAGTTTTATCATTCTTTATAAGACTTTTGTATGTTTTCCAGGGATGATAAAGTGACTCTGAAAGTTGGAATTTGAGGGAGCTGATGACAGGGTGGGAGTTTTGCAGACAGAATTATTGGTTAACTTAAAAATGTTCTCTTTTCTCTTCCAAGTTCCATGGGCTTAAAAATGAGGAAGTGAAACATTTTGAGTGTGTTTTATGTTTTACTGCAGCTACAGGTTCAGTCATCTTAGTACTTGTGTCTCACTGTTCAGGAAATAGAAACGATCTAAAGGCTGCTTGTTTTATTCAGAAAAGACTGTATTCCTACTATGCTAAGGTAAATTACTCCAGTACCCTAAGGTGGATTTGGAATCAGAAGGCCTGCTGCCCTTAGTAGTTATGTGATTTTAAACAATTCACTTTCTTTCCAAGTCTCCCTATCCCTATCTGTAAAATAATAATATATGTACCACTGGTCCTATGGGGTTATTATGAGCAATAACATCCATGAAAATGCCTTATAGGCTCAACGTAAGAACTTTGTGAACGTTAACTGTTAGAACACTTTCCTTGTGGAGATATTTGACTCAGAAATTTTAAGCAAAGAACCAGGGCTAGTAGTGAAATAAGAACGAGTCAAGGAGAGACATCTGACTTGTGGGAAAAAATAGATTTACGATTATGGGGAGGAAAAAAATTGTGTGAGTTCAGCTGAATTCCAGCAAGAATGGGGTTGCTATGGTAGCTTCATGTAGAGTATGTAGCTATCTATCGCTTGGCCATGATTGAATATCAAAAATTCAGCTTTCTTTCAATCAGACATCATGAGGAATGTTAAGAGGATGTAGTATTTGGATTACCCAAACAGGTTGTGACAAGTAAGTGAAAAATTGCCAATTAAACTGTAATTGTTGCCATTCTGTAGTGGATCAAAAGGCTTGTTGAGTCATGCTTGTACTTACAGAATAGGTGAATTTGCCATGGTTCATTGGTATAAATTACTTTTGAGGAGACTTTTAAGACTAAACATGAGGGCTTGCCAAATTCCACATAACAGCACTTACCCTGAGTATGTTAGCTAAATATTTTCTTGTATTTTGTTTAAGCATTTTTCATCTCTTAATTATTTTAATATTTGCTACAATGACTAGAAACTGAATTTTACTCAATGAGTAGATGTTTCCATGGCAACAAAAGCCTTTCTCAACCAAATTCCAGCTAGTCCTAGGTCAATTCAACAAAACGTTTATTTGTATGCCTCCTCGGTGCAGGACCCTGATTGTGGTATGAAGTGGAAGACAGAGGAGAGCTAGGCTGGTAGGGACATAAAAATGAATAAAAATGAACAGTCCCTGCCTTCACAGAAGTTAAAATCTAGTGAAGGGATAAGCCAGTCTTAATATAAATGTGCTGAAGACCATGACAGGGCAGAACGTAAATGAAGAAAATATTTTGAGGATTCAGAGGAGAAAAGGAATCACTTCCAGCATGAGGGATGATGGAAAACCAGAAGAATTATATTAACTAGCAACTTGGTTCCGTAGAAAATAATTGCTACTAAAGGGACATCACTTAGAGAGGTCACTACTGTTTATCATGCAAAGCTGTCTCTTGCAAAATACTACATAAGTATGACCAATAAATATAATGACTTTTAAATAGGAATGAGGCAAACATATCTTAGGGAACCCCAAATAACAAACCTTGTTCTTTTAATGTCAATTTATTTCATGCTAAGGAATCTGAGAAAAGGGCACATGGTTTTGAGGAAGAGGGGGATGGAGATGTATTCGAGTATGGTCTATACCACATGTCAGTTTTCCAGGTAAATTAGAATACAAGGTGGTATAATAGAAAAAGCCTTGCATCTAGATTCAAAGTGCCTGGATCTCATTTCCTCCCTATATGAGCTTGGGCAAGTTACTTCACTTTCCTGAGCCTTGATTTCCTCATCTGTAAAATGAAGTTGTTAGATTAAGATAACTTCTAAACTCCCAAATCTTTCTCTGGGAGTTTAGATTTTTTTTTTTTAAATATGGGACTATGATTTTTTATAACAAATATGATTTACTTTTTGTAACTTAGTAGATGCATTCTGAAAAATGTACATGTTAAAATCAATTGAAACTTAAATCTTATTGCAAAAACACTAGTCATTCTATTTCAAGGAATCTGTAGTGAATCCTTTAATAAATGTATCATTTTTATTAATATGGATTTTTATACATCAGGTCTGTCTGAAGCAGAGTATGCCCATATTGGTTCGGCAACCCACAGATCTATTCTCTTTTCTATTGAGTGTTTTTTTTCTCTACTGTTTGACCTCAGATCAAGGAGAAAAGATGTGTTCTTTGTTTGCTTATGACTTCAGGAAATGTCTTTGGTGAATTCTATTGAAATTGAATTTGGTGGCTTTTTGAATCACATTCTTGTGGGAAGGTTGGAGTAGTTCACAGAAGTTATATGTGGGGCAATGGTAGTTTCAGCACTAGATTGAAAGACAAATTGGTAAATGACCTCGGCATGTGCCTGGTGTGTCACATGACTAACCTCTCCAAGAAGTATTGAGGGAGGAGATTGGAGAGAATATATCTCATGTAAAACATTACTTTACATGTGAATTAAGTTTTATTTGCAATAAAAGAACAATCTGTGCTATTTGGTGCTAATAAAACAGCCAGTCCTCTATCAATACTACAAGAAGTGACAAAGTGATATAGTGGGAAGATACCAGACTGAGCTAGGAAACATGAGTTTAGCCCAGTCACTGCTGCTGTCTAGCTGTATGACCTCTGGAGCAAATCATATTGATCTTTGTGGAACTCAATCTCCACACTCCTCAATTCTTCTTTCTTACCCATCATTGGTTATTCAGTCAGTTGCCATATCTTAACAATTCTATCATATCTGTCTTTTTCTCTCATCTCATTCCACATGCATTCATCTCATTCCAGTTCTAGAATGTTGCAATAAAACCTCACTGTTACTAGCCGTGTAACCTTGAGCAAGTTACTTAACCCCAATTGCTTAAAAAAAAAAAACCTCACTGTTCTCCCAGAATATGGCCTCTCCCTTCTCCTATCTCTCCTCCATCCTTCCTTCAAATTTCCTCTTTCTAAACACCTAGGGCTAACCATGTCACTGCCCTTCTCCAGAATATTCCAGGGCTTGACACCTTGCTGGCTCTATGATAGAATATAGACTCCGTTGTCATTTAAAGCCCTTCCCAATCTGACTTCAACCTATCTTCCCAATCTCATTCTTCTCCACTTCACAAACTCTGATTATACTCCCCTTCCTGCCAAACTGCCCCACCTGCTCTTCCCCAGGCACAATATTCCAACTCCCATCTCTCTGCCATTATCTAGAATGTTCTCCCTCCTTATTTCTTTCTCTTGGAACCTTTTGCTCCCTCAACACTCAGGTCAATGGGAACCTCCAGTAGGAGGCCCTCCCTAATTCTGCCTATTTTTACTGGTTCCCTAATCATTTTGTTTTTATTTTGTATACAGATAGATCCTGATTAGTGAGAATAATGAATGCAGTGAAGTGGTTGCATGTATTTGAATTCATGCTATTCAGAATTATAATTATATAAGGTATGGTAATTGGAATGGAAAATAGAAACATGCAGTCCAAATTCAAATAAAGCAACCACAAGATTCATTACTCACACTAATTGGGATGTGGCTATTTCTCTGGGTACATGTTATATTTCCTACCCTCACTTCAGTAGAACATAAATTCCACGAGGACAGCTATAACCCCACTTTTATATTTGTAGCTCCAATGTCTAATACTAGCATAGCACACCATTGGTGTTTCATAAAGACTTGTCAATTAATTGACTTATCTGTAAAATGAAGAGTTTGGACAATATGATTTCTAAGGTCCTTTCTAGCTATATTATTGTGTTCTAGAATAGGAATGTGGACTAATGTTTATTTGGATTACAAAGTTTTCAGTGAAGGGTCCTATCTCTTCACCATCCTCCCCCTTTGTTACTTTTATCAGGTCCTGTTTCCTTCTGCATACTATCCCTACATAGCATCCCTTCTGTCAAAAGCACTCTCTCCATTTCACTTGAATCTAACTTAGTTTTTTCACTTTTTTTTGCAAAATCTTTCTGAAAGTTCCATTAGCTCAGAAAGAAGAGGCATACTGGGAGCCCAATCAGCCCCTACATTACATATCAGAGAAGATATTTTTGAAAGAAGAAAGGTATATATGGGGAAAAGGAACTATTTTGTTAAAAAAAAATCCTTGAGGAAAAGAATTTAAATTTAAAGGATTATTGTGAAGACCTCCTTCTTGCTATTGGTTCTCAGATGAGAAAAAATACAAGAACCTGTTTTTGTAGCCAAAGGTGAGATATTCCATTATCCCTTTATATTAGTATGGCCTCTTGTGTTTTAAACTAATAAAATGGCCTCAGAAATCTTTAATTGAAAAGGGGAAAAGATCCATTGGTTCTTATTATGTCAATAATAATAGGTAATAATGGTAGCATTTTTACAGCTCTTTAAGGTTGCAAAGCACTTTATAAATATCTCTTTTGGTCTTCACAACAACTCTGGGTGGTACTATTCTTAATTCACATTTTGCAAAAGGAAAACAAAGTAGATAGAGATTAAGTGACTTGACCTGGGTCACATGGCTAGTAAGTGTCTGAGGCCAGATTTGAACTTGAGTCTATGTGAAACCAGATCTAGCACTCTGTACTACTTAGCTGTCTAAAAGGAGTAACTGGCATTTATAGAGTGCTTTAAGATTTGCCAAGCATTTTACAAATGTTATTTCATTCGATTTTCACAACAACCCTGGGAGATAGGGTTATCTCCATTTTACATATAGGGAATTGTTGATTGAGGCACAGAGAGGTTAAGTAACTTGCCTAGAGTCACACAGCGAGCAAGCCTCTGAGGTGGAATTTGAATTCAGTTCCTCCTCTATTCAGGTCCAGCACTCTAGACACATTGCCACCTTGTAGTCTTAAGCATATAACAATGTGAAAGGGAAAACGCTTGTAACTTTTGTATAGTTAGGTCCAATTAGTACCAATAACGAACCTTCTGAAGTGACTGCATTATTCAGATCAACACTACATGTTTCCATTGGGATGAAACTAATCACTTTATTCTACATAATTTTAACTTGGAAAAGTAGGAAGTTAAATGCATGTGACCACTTCAGGCACTAATTTCTACCTCATTGTATTCCAAAAAATACTAGTAGATTTTACCAAGCAAAGTATTAACCTAGTATCTCTAATGTAAAAGTAGGAGCTCTATCCCTGTTTTTTTCCTAAGTGAAGACCGTGTTAGCACATGTCTGAGCTCCTTCTTATGTAGTCAGAGGACCATGGGTTGTAGAAACCCAAGGTGTGGTCTTAAGCTTTTAAAAACATACCCAAAGCAAACAAATAAAAAACCTCCAACTTTCTAGCTTGGATTGTTCACCGAGCACGTGACAAGGTTTGGCACTGTGTTCCTATATCTCATCTGCACTGCCAATTCACAGTAGGATTTTTTTTCCTTTGCTTGTAAACACTAGTTGAAGTAGAGCATTTGCTTATGCTTAAGACAGCTTTTATCTTTTCTTTTTGTTAAATAATAATTTTGTTCTTTTATATGATCTCAACTCCCCACAGCTGGCTGACTGCGTCTGTCCTGGTGTCCTTACACCTTGTCAAAATAAACATAAGCTGCTTATTGCTACAGTTCCCACAAAACTTGAAAAGATGAAGGCATGTGTTTTGCTAAATATAGAACATCTTTGAACATAGAATTTTAAACTAAGTCCCTGTTTCTTTTCTCTTAAAAAAAAAAAGATTATTTATAACTGAAGCTCAGATTCTGGACACAGCCTTAAGGTGTCTATTGTTCTTAGGAAACATAAAATTTTAGTGGTAGGGCCTACGGCTATAGGTTTCTTCTTTTCTCTTAAATTAATGATGCTAATAACAGCTTGTACTTATATAGTGCTTAAAAGTATTGTCCCTGAATTATTTCATTTGATCATTACTATAATAAGGTAAGTGTTAAGGTTGCTTCCTCATATGTAAAATGGGGATAATACTAGTCCCTGTCATCCAGGATTGTTGTGAAGACCAAATGAAATTATATTTGTAAAGGGCTTGGCAAATCTTAAAGCACTACGTAAATACTAGTTATTCTTTTTAGGCAGCTAGCAATACAGTGAATAGAGTGCTAGAACTGGATTCAGGAAGATACATGAGTTCAAATCTGACCTCAGATACTCACTATCTGTGTGACCCTGGGCAAGTCACTTAACCCTCATCTGTAAAATGAGCTGGAGAAGGAAATGGCAAAACACTTTGGTATCTTTGCCCAAAAAAACCCCAAATGGGGTCCACATGAGTCGTACATGAATGAAAAACAACTCAGAAACAACCTGAACCACTCCTGCTCAAAGTCACACAGCTTATGGACTTTTGTTACTGGTGGAACATGGCCTTACACTCTGGTTCTCTGACTCCAAATTCATAGAACAGTGTTCACTGTAAGAGCAAATACCCTGACGTGCTTCCCAGTCTTATTAAAATACTTCTTTTTTCAATGACAAGTCTGAATTAATTGCTTAGGATTTTACATCCCTCTTGCATTAGCTAATTCAATGCTAAGAAATTCACCTGGATGTTGAGTCACATTTACATACCTTTCCAGAGGTTTTCCCCTATATTTGGCAGCTGTAGAAACAGGTTTCCTTTTCTTTTTTCCCACCCTTCAGCTTTATGCTGACTCTCCCAGGAATATGAATAACCATTGCCAAAGTAAGCAGTATCAATTTAACTGGGAGGAGACTAGACAAAAACAATACCTACCACGAAGATGCATCTTTTGCCTTTGCTTTCCTTCCATATTGGGGAATAGAGCTATGTTGTTGTTCAGTTGTTTCAATCATGTCCAACTTTTCATGACCCCATTTGAGGTTTTCTTAGCAAAGATCCCAGATTGATTGGCCATTTCCATCTCCAGATCCTTTTACAGATGAAGAAATGGAGTTAAAGTTAAGTAACTTGAGATTAGATATGAACTCAGGTCTTCCTGACTCCAGGCCCAGGGCTCTGTCTACTGCACAACCCAGCTGCCCCTGTGGCTCATCCACTATTGCCAGACTTTTTGTACTTGGGTGTCATTGAGCAGGTACATAATGGAGTTAATAGCCAAGAAGGAAAACCTTTGAAGGCGTGTGTTATTTCCCAAATAGGGTGGGTCTCTGACTCAAAGGTGCCTATTTTGAGATGATAAACCCATAAATAGAGTTGAGATGGGGATTATTTACTGTACTCATGGCTGGAAGTTCTAGGATTTATAGATGTGAAGATATTATAAGATTATTCCATTGTCAACATATCTTCCCTGTGAAGTCTTGAGAACTGAGCTAAGCTGTCTGCTAGCTTATAGGAGTGAGTCCTAATTGTCCTATAGCTGGGCTCTTCTGGTATATGATATCTATGCCTTATGACAACTCTTACAGAACTGGGTTGGCCAGGACTGGTCTGAGCATTTTCTTACCACTAGGCAAAGTTTCATTGTGACTTCTGAACCCATTGTACTAACAAGCCATTGAACTAACGTCTTGGCTGGAACAGGTCTTCTCCATAAAGTGACCCCCATGTTTTGTTTCTGGAGACCAGAGTCCTAGAAATGCTCACTCAGAAGCAAGGAGTACTGACCTGCCTAGGGTTTGGTTACAACATTTCCTAGAAGTACCTATGAAAGGCCTTCAGGTTGGTTGACACTCACTTGCTCTGAATCTTGTCTTTGGTGAGAAACAACACAGTTTGATTGGGGAAAAAACATGAGGTCAAAAAGACATGACTTCAAGTTTTAGTTTACTATTGATATTCACTGCATGAACCAGGCAGGTCACTCAACCTCTGAGCTTCAAGTTGCTTATCCATAAAGTGAGGATATTAATATTTAAACTCTCTGTCTCATAGAATCCTTGGGAGAAGCAAATGAAAGATCAGATGTGCAAAGCATTATTACAAATGTGACCTTGCATAGATGATTTCACAGAATCTAGAGGTCATTTAGCAAGTTTCTGGAAAAACTAGAACCCAGAACTTGAGACTTCCATTCTAATTATCTTTCCACTACCTCTTGCTTTACCTGCTGTAAGACTATCAGATATTTTCTAAAGTCCTTTGAAAAATGAAAACCACCAAGGAAAAACAAAATTTTATGTTATTTTGGTTATTACAAAGTTTCTGAAACATCTTTCCTTCTTCTGGCTAAACCAGTCTCACTATTCTTTCAACCCAATATTTCCAGCGCTCCTCCTCACATCCTTATAAAATCTAAGGATTCTATATGAACTAATATCTAAGGTCCCTTTTTGCTATTAAAATTATGAGTTTACTGACGTCTATCCAACCACTTGTTTTTCTGATCTTATTCTGTATCACAAAATTCACTTATTTCCTTAGCTCTGCAAAATATAAGCATGTTATCAACTTATTCAGTGAAAGTAGATAATGCTTAATCTTCACAGTTCCTTGTATCTTCATAGTTTCCTTTATGTTAATCGTTGTTGGTATAGTCAAGACTTAAGGTGTAAGCATGTAGGGGACAGGCATTGTTTCTTCTTCACTTGCTTTTTTCAGGGTCTAGATAGTTCCATACAGAGAAAGAAATTTAATAAATGGCTTTGGGCCATAATGTTGACTTTAGAGAATCTCTTGGGTTCGACAATCAACAATTCAAAAATTGAATTTTCTATAGAGTGTCTTAAAGGACAGAGTACTTTACTTTTTAAAATTTGAAATGAAAGGAGTAAGTAGGGTCGATAGAAAAGAGTGCTCACGTCTGTTCTGTTCTTGGAAGAAAATGCCTTCTGTTGATGGCCCTCCCAGTTTGAAATTCTGAAGTCAGCTTTCCCTCTGATGATATGTTTTGCCTTTCATAGGTGAGAAAATAAGCAAGTATGAAAATTTGTTATTTTATTGAGAAAAAATACAAAGGATGGCTTTTCTAACAAAGCTCTACAAAACTCCAGGGCTTCCTTCCATTTGCTGCCAGATATTTGTTAACTCAACTGTTTGATAATAGTCATAGAAAAAAAAAAGGTCAGGCTTCTGGGTTTGTTCTAAGTGGATAATAAAAGATTGTGGTTGCATAGCTATTACTTTTATTGGGGGAGAAAACAATGGAGTAGGACCAAGAGTGAGGAAATTGGGTTTTTATAATTCCAAGGAGATTTTTTCCAATTCCTACAACCCAAATGACAATCTTCTCAGTGCTATAAGCTATCCTTAGCTGGTAAGCATTAGGTCAAATCAAGTTCATTGAACAGATATCCAACTTTCAGTGGACCACTTTTGTAGCCACTTTACAATTGTGCAAAGTAGCCATTTTCCTGAGACTTCATGAATACATGTGTATGTGTATTCAAGCATTAATCTGCTATAGAGAGTTTGAAAGGAATAATCAACCCCCAGCTATCTAAACTAATTCAAAATATCAGTATTCTGGATTGTCTGAACCAGCACATAATTCAAGTAATTTATATTTAGCTTTGAAACACATGATATGAATTCTTTCAGCAGATTTACTTTTCTTAGAATAATACTATAAAATTAGTTTGTATTTCATGAATAACCACATGCTCAGAAATCTAGTGTGGGTAATCAGGGGAAAGCCAGGCTGAGATAAAAAATCAGTCAACAAGTATTTATTAAGTACCTACTATGTGCCAAGCACTGTGCTAAATTCTGGGAATACAAATGAAGGTAAAAGACAGTCCCTGCTTTCTAGAAGCTTACAGTCAAATGGGAGAGAATACATGCAAACAAATATGTGAAAACAAGATGTATACAGGGTTAATTGGAGCTAATCAACAGAGGGAAATCACTACCATTAAGGAGGATTGAGAAAGGCTTTTTACAGAAGATGGGATTTAGATGATACTTGCAGGAAGTCAAGAAGGGAAGTTTAAGAGGTGGAGATGAGGAGGGAGGCAGTTCCAGGCATGGAAGATAGGGAGTGAAAATCCTCAGAGCTGGGAGATGGATTGTCTACTGCAAGAAAAACTCAAGGAGGCCAGTGTCATCATATTGCAGAGTATGTAATAGGTTAGAGGACAGAAGAAGAAAAAAACCACCCAGCCTTGTGTTTTCCAGGAGTTCATAATTTTTCATAGAACATGAGTAAAATGGACCGAGTAATTTTCCATTTTATCCTCTAACTTTACTGTAGAACTTGAGTGAAATGTGTTCAAGTGAAAAATGATCCTTCCATTATTAGTCTTTTACAATATGAGAAGAAGACACAAGTTGCAGAGCTCAATCAATCAACAAACATTTATTAACTGCCAACCGTGTGCTAGGCACTGGGGATACAGAGACAAAAATGAAATAGTCTCTGCCCTCAAGGAACTTATACTCTGTAGAGGATTTGTATGAATATAAAGAAATACATTTTATATACAGTATATACTTTATATATATTTTATATAAAGAAGTACAAATTATATATAGGATCACTGCAAGGTAAAATAAGGGAGGGACTAAGGGCAGAATTCCGTACTATTCTCCTACTTTGAAGCAACTCACATGAGCAGTGTGTGGGTGGTGTTAGCTGCAGTATGGACAGTGCAACTCCACTCTCATAGGATATTTCCTCTTGTCCCCCAAACCCTCTGCATGCATGGAAGAGCAGAGACTGTTTTGTTCAGCCTCCTATTCCTTCGAGAGAATGAATGGCTTTGCCTTTGACTGTCTTCCTCCTTTAAGGATTCCTCAAAGTATCTCTCAGCTCTGCACTCCTGTCCTGAAATGGTACCTGAGCCCTAAACAGATAGAAAGCAGTTGACTCACCTTAGCTGAGTCATACTACTTTGGACAGTCTATTTACTCCAAAAAGAAACTGGGAGAATATGTGTTTGCCCTTGATTATTTGGTGGGAAGAATATTAAGCTGCGTTTGTGGCAGAATAGTAGAAGCAGTATGACTGATAGCAGAATGGAAGGGGCAGCCATGCAGCTTTGGACCAGCAGGTGTAGACTGGAAGTTAAATTTATAAAATGTAAATTAAGTCTTTCTCAGGGCAGAGACACTCCTGTGCAGTTGACCTGTTGTTGTGGACCAAAAGAATTAGCTCTTAACTTTGCCAAAAAGACTCACTGTGAGGAAAATCACAGCAAAGAACTCTATTAGAGTAAGCAAGGAGGGGGCAGAAAGAGGAAAGTCAGATTGAAAATATACTGCAGATTACCTAGTATTGGCAATGAGTTTTCAGAATTGTTTAGTTCACTATAACCTCTAAAACCTTATAAAATAATATCAAAGTTTAAATTTAATGAAGATCAACTTAATGCATTGTTTGTTTATTCAACAAAGATTTGTTATATACCTAATATGTGCAAGAAAATCTTCCAGGCCCTGTATGGGATCTAAAATTCTACAAGAAGTTGTCTCTTCTTTAAAGGAATTAATAGAGTAGCTCTTGTTGTTCAGTCATTTCTAACTCTTCATGACCCTGTTTGGGGTTTTCATGGCACAGACACTGTAGTAATTTGCTATTCCCTTCTCCAATTCATCTTTTAGATGAAGAAACTGAGGCAAGCAGGGTTAAGTGACTGACCCAGGGTCATACAGCTAGTACATGTCTGTGACCAGATTTGAATTTAGGTCTTCCTAACTCCAGACCCAGTGTTCTATCCACTGTTCCACCCAGCTACCCAATAGTCTAGTTGAGGAGATGACAAATAGGCCAATATCTACAGAGTAATAGGTGTCATCTGAAAAGTACTCTTTTTCTTCAGCTCTGATCAAATTCCTTAAGCTTGTGTTCTCACCTTATTTTCTTCATAGTTATAGAATCATTGATCTTCTATAATAAAACATTTTAAATGAATGCATTTTACTCTGGCAATGAAATAGTTTTTGTAAAGATAACCATCCCAGGAAACCTGGGATTCTCATCCTAGCTCTGCCAAGAATTAGCTGGGTGACTTTGGGCAGGTCACTTAACCTCTTTACAACTGGCTGATATGAACAATAAAGAGAGTAAATAGATAATGCCTACATTTCCTTCTGGTGCTAATACTTCTTGTGTACTTTTGTCCTTATGGATACATTTTGTTTCAGGTGGACCTGGGTTCAGATTTCATCTCTGACCCTTGTACCTTAAACTCACCACCTTACAACTCAGCTTCCTAAACTATGGAAGGATCATAGGATGATAGGTCTAGATCTGGAAGAGACCTCAATGTCCATCTAATCTGACACCCTCTTCTTCTTACCCAGGAGGTAACCAAGACTCAGAAAGGTTAAAGGACTTGGCACTTGTTGTTAGCATTCTCTCCTTGAAATCATTTTAATGAGGTGGCTCGGTAGAGGGAGTGCTAGACTTGGACTTAGGAAGTCCTGAGTTCAAATGTGGTTTCAGATACTTGCTAGCTGTGTGACCCTGAGCAAGTTACTTAACTCTATCTGCCTCAGTTTCCTAATCTGTAAAATAGAGGTGATAATAGCACCTATCTCCAGAGGGATTATGAAGTTCTTTGCAAACCTTAAAATTATATATTGCTGCTACTGCTCCTCCTAACTCCTACTATTGCTACTACTATTAGCTACTATCATTAATACTACTGCTAACACTACTACTACTACTACCACTACTACTAACTACTAACATTATTATTACTACTAACACCATTTACATATATACTTTATATCTATGTACTTGTATACATGTTGTGTCCTCTAAGTTGAATGGTGGTTCCTTGAGGACAGAGACCCTTTTTTTTTTTTACCTTTGTATCCTCATCCTCTAACACAGTGCCATACACTTGTTGGATACATAATAAACATATGTTGAATTGACTGAAATCAGACACAAATATCTGAGTTTTCTTTGATGTATTTTAACTTTGTAAAATCTCAGGTCGATTTCTCTATACCCAAACCTTTAGAATCTGCTATTGGCTTCATCTATTACTGATGACTAGAGCTGATGGTTTTTTTTATTTATCTTTTTAAGGCTGACATTTAACAATCGTTCAAATCCCTGAGTGAAACTACTTGGCTGTCCTCAATTGTTTGTGGGGTGGGAAGCTTGGAGAGGAAAGATCAGGTCCAGCAGCAGCAGGAAGGGACATGAGACAAGGATGTTTCCAGATGCAAGCTGTGCTTGCCCTAACTGCTTATTATATTGCTTCCCACCCTGAAGGCTTCCTAAAGCCCAGGGAAGAGAAAACAGAGTCTGATAGAGAGAACACAGGACTGAAACATCTGTAAAATAATGCTTCTAGTTATAGGAAACCCTTAAAGTAGAGGAATGTTACCAAACAGAAATATGTTAAGTCTTGTGTGTCTTCAGGGTCCCAGAACATGGACCTAAAAAGGTGAAAAAAATAAAGCCATGTATTAATTACAAAGAGGACAGAATACTTAAACACAGAGCATTGAATGTCTACTATGTGCAAGAGGTGAACTGGGACATGGGGAGAAGTGGGTGTGGAAAACATGTTAGCTATTCTCAGGGAAGAAATAGAATCAAAGTCAGAATTTGTGAGCTGGAAAGATTTTTAGAGAAACAGATGAAATGACAGCAGTTGGAATTTGATTACATTGAAACAACCCTTTCACTACAACATGTACACAAAGTTATTTTGGTGTTTTTAGTTTTAAAAAATGCCTTCTGCATATTTTCTAGAAACAATTTACTAAGTCACTGTTTGGGCATCATGGAATTAAGGGGTCTTGTCCAGCTGTGCGTTTGTAATACACACAAAAATGCATTTAATTATGCCTCATAACCAATAGAAGATGTCTGTTGGTAATTAGTTTGTCTTCCATCAGAGCAGCTGGCATAGAAGAAATCCTCGTGGATTGCTGTTATTGTACATTCCTGGCTCCAACTTGCTGTTGTGTTGGAAGGGAGACCAGGAATGAGATCATGTGTTAGAGGAAACCTTACCTTTTTGCACTCACACATGAAGAAAACATTTATCTAATTTGGATTGGGTTTCAAGGGTGTTGAACTAGAAGGCAAATATTTATCTTTTGGTGTTAGGAAAGGAAAGGATACAAAAAAAATAATGAAAACCAATTTGGGTTGGAAAGGGAACTAGAGTGGGCCAAATAATTAATTTCTCATTCCCATTTCCCTATTCCCAAGATAATGTAGATATTTTAACCTAAACTCTCTCACATTTTATCCTCTTATGAAGATATATGTAACTGAATTCCTTTAGTTTCCACATGGTCTTTCTCTCCCTCACCCAATTTCCTGAAATCTCCTTAAGATTCCTTTCAGAATAGAAATGTTTGAGAAAGACAGATCCTCCAACAGTAGGCTTTTCCTCCTCGATGACAATATTCATTTCATCTATCTCTGTGACTTTACACTTAAGCTAAATTTAGATATAAGTAACATGGACTTTTTTTGTTGCATCGACTTATTCTTCTCCTTCTCCTCCCTATTACATACAACTTCAAAAATGTAATTCCTCAATTACATACAACTTTTTAAAAAATTTTAAAATTTATTATAATTTATGGAATAGAACAAGCATTTTCATAACATAGCATGATGAAAAAAAAGATCTGTTATACTTTACATTTATGTGTCACATAACCTTCTTTACCTGAACTTAATCAGGCCTCTGCCTAAACTGCACACTCAGTGTTCCTTGGGCCTCTATTCTAACAGTTTTCCTGATGAAAAATTATATTTTCTATGTATAAATATTATTATTATTATTTTACATGTAACTGGGTAATGAGATATACAGGCATTGGGGTATAGAGATCCATCGTGCCCTACTGGAAAGTCGGAAGGGGGTGGGGGAAGATATGGGAGAGAGCAGATTGGGGGAGGGGATATTCAGTGGGATTGCTGTTTTGGGGTGGTGGGTAGAGGAAAAGGGGGAGAAAATTTGTAACTCAAAATCTTGTGGAAATGAATGATGTAAACTAAAAAAATAAAAATGAAAGAAAAATTCTATTCTCTTCTCAAAAAGTAGTGTTAGTTTTGTAGGGGTTTTTTAGGTCACTTTTCCCTAGTTGACACTCTGCAGTCATTTGTATGGAGTACAACTGTGAGGAAAATGTCTTTGATGATGGGACTTTCATCTTTCCTCTGATCTGTACTGTTGTTGGGCCTTGCTGACATTTTAGATACAAATATTTAGGACATCCTTATGATTTACAAAGTCTGCCAGCCAGACCACTCTTCAGGAGAGTCAAGTAACCTTTTCTACTCACCTGTCCCAATCATGCCTCAACTTATATAAGCAGCTAATTTGCAAGGCTAATGGACCTAAGTATATTCAGTGCTTTATCCCCATGAGATCTTTCCTGAGCGGGCTGAGTCCGGGCTGGACTCATCATTTCTCAATGACATACCTTTATGCCTCTCAGCATTCCTTCTATAATTCCCCCACCCACCAGAATTTCTACCTATCAGGATCTTGCCTATCTTTCAAGGTCTATTTATAGTGTCCCTTCTGTTACAAGCCTTTCCTAATTCACCTGGACTAGGTTTTCTATTTCTCTCCTTAATATGATACAGAAGAAAGAATACAAGATTCTTTTTTAAAAATTTTATTTATTTACTTTTGGTTTGCAACATTCAGTTCCACAATCCCTTGAGTAAGAGTATTAGATTCTGATTTGGGGTCCTCTGTTCTGATTCTTACCCTGCTACGTATTGCCACTGTGGACCTAGGAAATCACCTTCCCTCTTGGGACCATAGTTTTCTCCTCTATAAAGAGATTGGACTCCTGATCTCCAAAGTCCCTTCTAGCTCCATCTTTTTCTGTTCTGATCACCACACAGATAAATGAATCACATTCTCTCTCTAATGACATCTACCAAATGTCCCATTATATTATGGCTATTTATATATTTGTCTTCATGTTCTCTCCTTTTCTTTTCCCTCTACTAATTCAGTTATAAAACATTTAGTGGACAGGGAATGCATCTTATTCATCTTCATACCCCTCACAGTACTTAGTAAA
This sequence comes from Gymnobelideus leadbeateri, assembly GCA_011680675.1. Taxonomy (NCBI): domain Eukaryota; kingdom Metazoa; phylum Chordata; class Mammalia; order Diprotodontia; family Petauridae; genus Gymnobelideus; species Gymnobelideus leadbeateri. The sequence goes on from WOXC01001178.1 coordinate 615,919, forward strand.
GGTTACAACTACTAGACATTCATCACACATCAGCTGAGCTGAAATGAGTTGAGAAATAAATCTTCACGATGATTAGAGGAAAGAGATTGTTTGGAAACCATCAAAGCCACTGAATTTCTTCTTGAACCTTTAAGGGAGTACTAGTATCAAGTGCAGAGAAGAATGTGAAAGCATCAGTTGCCCTTTTATCCGAGGAGTAGACTGATGGCTACATTTCTTAATTCAGGAGAAAACATTTTTGAAAGCTGATGAAATAATTTAAAATCTTTCTGACATTCAGCCCTTAGCTTCTTTGTTGAGTCCAATTAAAAGCAGGGCAAATAGTACCCCACTATGTCTGTCTGTCCCACGCATGTTTTAGGTCTGAGAAGTGCATCACTTATATTTAATTTAGTGCTCTCTAGGGGTGACTAGCAAAAATGGTGAAGAGGATTGAGGGCAACTAGCTGCTGCAGTAGATTGAGTGCTGAGCCTTGCCTCAGGAAGTCCTGAGTTCAAATTCAGCCTCAGACATTCACTAACTGTGTGACCCTAGACAAGTCAGTTAACCCTGTTTGCCTCAGTTTCTTCATCTGTCAAATGAGCTGAAGAAAGAAATGTTAAATTGCTCCAGTAGCTTGCCCAAGAAAAACCCAAATGGGGTTATAAAGAGTTGGACACAACTGAAGATAACAATAAGAAGGGCATTGAAGAAAGAGGATTGAAAATAACTCCATGGAACTATTGAGCCCAGAAATAATGAATACCTGATGTGTTTAATCTAAGAAGTCTTTAGTCAGGGGCTGCTTTATAGAAAAATCTTTCATTCCCCATAAGGTTAGAAAAACATTTTGCAAATTCTTTTAATTTTTTTTAATTTAATTCTCCTAGATTCCTCTCAGATTAAAAATGTATTACAGACGTCCTACCTGCACTGTGATGGCAACCACTAATTGAAAGAATATGAGATATTTGCTTTAACTAATCAACATGAATTAAAGGCAGATCATTATTTTTATACTCAGTACTGATTTTTAGGGAAAGTATGCATGCCACAGAAAGACTTGGTTTTTAACATTTTTCATTCATTCATCCAGTGAAGTGTCCACTATGTGCAGCACATTGTGCTAGACATTGGGAGGAAGAGATAAATAAGTCCCTCTAGGTCAGGGCAAATTTCATCTGAAGTGGATCAGCATAGGTAAGAACTATGTTTTCTACTCTATGTTCCTCTCTTACCACATCACCTCATATTGGGCACGTAAGAGGAGCATTGATTTTGATCTGGAAAGGGCCTTCAGAGGCCATTTAGTCCAGTCCCCTTTTTAGAAATAAGGAATCTGAGACCCAGTGATTTGCCCAAGGTCGCACAGGTAGGCAGTACATGGTAGATCTTAGGTTTGTACCTAAATGACTACAAATCCCATGCTCTTGATATTGTACTATGAAAATACTTCTCAGTTGAGTAATTATTGATTGATTCTGGTGTTTTCAAAGCAAGGGCTCTATTAACATTTTTAATGTGATTATTTTCAAACTTAAATTTTATCCTTAATAGCCAGCCCTCTCTCATAAAATTTGGCAAGCTATGTAAGGCAGCCTACTAAGAAACAACCTCCTCAATCCCTTTTGCTTTGCTCCCAGTCATTTCATTAAGGATTTTATCCAGATTCCTAGAATTTCAGTAACATGAGAGATCCTAATAATCTAGTAAAGACTAACATAGTTTTCTGAGACTATTCAATTGAACAGTAGATGAAAGAGTGCTTGGAAGGCTCCCCTGGCCTATCCCCAACATACTGTTTGATGCGGCATTGTACAAAAGAAAGGACTCAGGACTTGGAGTCACAGGACTAGGCTTTAAATCCTGGCTCTTCCACCTACTACCTGAATGACCTGTGTAGCTGACTCTTTGGATCATCATTTCCTTATCTGTGAAATGAAGGATTGTCTTTCTAAGGTCCTTCCAATTTTAAATCTGTCATCCTTGTGAAAGTTGCCATTCATCTGTGACTCAATTTCATTTGTACAATAGGCTAATGATACCTAGTGAACAAAGGAAACACTGAAGAGAGTAACAAGCTAATGATTTTTAAAATCACTTTTAAAATGTACAAAATTTGTAGAAATGCTAACATTAAATCAGTTACTGTTTAATGATGGCCATGTGACAATGATGTTCTACCTTGACTGTCAACTGCTACTTTACATGGTATGACCAAGAAAACTAAATCCACAATCTGTAAAATGGGAAATAATAATACTATTTACCTAACGCCATTTTTATTAGGATCAAATGAGTTAATATAGGTAAAATGCTTTGCAAACCTTAAAGCACCACATAAATGCTAATTAAGTGACTTTGTTAACTGTGACTTAAGTCAGTTGTTAAGTGTCTATGACAGGATTTGAACTTGTCTTTCTGACTCCAGGTTCTGTTATTGTTACTGATGACAACGGTTTATAATAAATAAATTTAATATAATATAATATGATATGATATAAGACATGATGTGACGTGACATAACATAACATAATATAAAATAATATGATGTAATATATAATTTTATAAAATAAATATAATATAATTTTATATAATAAAAAATGAATGAATAAATAAATTCGGGCTATTTTCATGAAAAAAAAACAAACAAAAAAAGAAAACTAAATCCAGTTAATAAGGGATGGAGATATAGATGTCATTCATTTAGCCTAAAAAATAGGCCAAATCATCAGCCACACATATCTGAGGGTTCCCTATAAACTTGGTCTGTAAGTTGGTAAGGCAAACCGAATTGTGGATCAGTTACCTACAATATAAAATGGAAACTGCTTTAGAACAGGGTTGTGGAGTTTTTTGTTTCTCAAGTGCCTAGCATGATGTCCAGCATAGGTGCTTAAAAATGGATTGATTGATTGGGTGTAACTTAATAACTTTTTGTTGAATGAATGGATGGATGAACAAATATTTGTTGTGGAATTGGGGGTAATGCGGAGGAGAATTTCTCATGTCTTGCTGGATAGATCTTCTAAAAATGGAGAGAGAGAGAGCGAGAGAGAGAGAGAGAGAGCGAGAGAGAGACATACACACACACACACACACACACACATATGTTTCTAATAAATAGTCTTGTTGGCTCTGAGCACATTGAATTGAAAGGATTCTGAGCTGTATTACCTGTTTCTTGGATCATAGTTTTAAAGATATTAGCTCAGTTAGCACTAGGAAATGTTTTGCATTAAGATGCATGTGTGTATACATGTGTGTGTATATATATATATATACATACACATCTTAGTATATATTAACACATACATTAATATGTATTGATAATTATATGGAAATCTCTGTATAGCATTTAATCGAGATTGTGTCCTGGGACTGACACAGATTTCTGGGGATTCTGCATGACCACTTTCTCATGCAAAGTGAAAAGAGTGCATCTGAGTTTGTACACTTAATAAATGGAAAGCGTGAGAGAGAACTGGGACCATCTATGAAAAACACATGTGGATTTACTCTGTTGTGTTTCCTTTCCCATTCTGCCTTCTTTATTCCCATCACAATCCAGAAATTGGCATTTTGCCTTTTAAAAAAAAAAAAAACCTTGAACAGCTGGTTAGAAGAATTGAAGCCGGGAGATGCTCATTTGTCTCTGTCTTAGCCATATTGTGTACATCCTTCCTTACTTGAGACAATCTGTGCTCCTTCACGGGGACACAAGAAACTTCTTTGAAATAGAATCTAGTGGCATGAGAGCAGGTTTGTGATAAGTGTGTCCACAGGTCTTCGTTCAGTCCTTCATCATTGCAGGACATCAGGATCTGCAGTAGCACCAACTATGCTTTGTGAGGGCTGCTGGAGGATACTTAGTTCTCTACCTGCACCTAGGGTATGGAGTAGTCACTTGAACTAGGGCACTGTGTCATCTCATCCCTGCCTGTCTATGTGTGTATGTGCATGTGTGTGTGTGCGCTACATCAGGGAGACAGCGTCCTAGAAAAAGTGAATGTTGAACTTGAGGATCAAGCCAGGCCAGTTGGAGTGGAAACCTCTCCCACTCAGAGAAAAAGACACGAATGACAGAAAGCTGAGTCAGCTTCTATAGAGCGCTCCTGCAGGAGGAAATTAAGGAACTCTCCCACCTCTGCCCTACCCATCCCATCCCTGTACCTGCCTGTTTTAACAATCTGTCTTTGTTACTCCCTTTTCCTCAGGGACATTGTGTGTGTGTGTGTGTGTGTGTGTGTGTGTGTGTGTGTGTATGTGTATGCACACACATGCAGGAGAACCACTCCACCCAGTCCATATTTTGTTGCCCTTACCCCCATCCCCCAACAGAACAAAATCATTCTCCTTCCCTATTCCAGGTTTTATTGAATCCTTCTGTAGGAGCAGGGAGGTAAGTGGTCACCAATCTAAGATGGGAAGAAAAAAGTCAAATATGTAAATAATGGTTTAATATATCACAATATGTCTTTCTCTTCCATTTTCTAAAAGCATGTTTTAGGGTCTATGATCTCATAGAATCACAGATTTGGGGCTGGAAGGGTCCTCTGGTCATCTAGGTTCCATTCTAATGTGAGGATACGATATATAGATAGATAAATAATACAAAGTTATGCAAAGGATTTTGGGGGGTTTTTTTGAGAGGGGAAAAAATAATCAAGATGGGAATGTGTAACCAAAATGGATATCTTCTTGGTTGGCTGTTTGGTCTCACTCTTCATGAACACTAAGGCAAAGTGAATCTCTCATGATGTGATGCTTTTCCTTATCTTTGGATTCGAAGAGAAGCTGCTGATTGTTTTATTTGCCTCTCTAAGAACCTCTTTTCATTGAACTGTGACTTTTTTTTTCTTATGGTTGCATTCGGAAGAATGGTAATACGGAAATGGTTCAATTCCTGTAGTAGGGCATCAAGTTCATAAGCACTAGACAGAGTTCACACATGAAGGATACTAATTAGACTAATTAATTTGATGTTTGTCTCTTCCATCCCCTTGACATTCTGGCACACTGGCTTCTCAGAATGTTTTTAAGTGAATAAAATAAAATGCATATTTTAACAAAAGAAACAAGTTATATTGAAATGCAGTTGTCCAATTTTGGGGGGGAAAGCAAGTACAGTACCTGAGGTTGAGAATTCCTGCTGTCGTCCAACCTCCTCATTTTGCAGGAAGAAAATGAAGCCCAGAGAGATGATTTAACTTAATAAAGGCCACACAGCTAACTTGTAGTATACCCAGGGCTAGAATCGAGATCTCCTGACACCTAGCCTCCTGCTCTTTTCATTCATTCTCCCCTGTGACCATATGCCTTTTCATATGCATATCGAGTCAGACTTTGGAATCCCTTTCCCTCCTGCTGCTCTAGATGTGGTTGGCTTTCAGCACAGCATCCTTCTTGGCCTTTAATCTCTTGGATTTGCCCCAGCAGCTGCTGGAGAGACAGCAGTGGTTTCCATGGTTACCAACTACCCTAGACTACCAGGAATGGGATCAGGGAGGAATATAAAAAAGAAACTGGGGAGAGGAAGGATTTGTTAGTTTTGCTCACTCGATTGTTCTTGCATGAACTGTCCTTTGGGATGAATAAATGATTGTGAAACTTTCTGTGCTTTCTTTTTTTTTTTTTAACCTCTCATCTTGTCTTTTTTTTTTTTTTTGGAAGGTGCTCTGTTCTTGCATTTTTATTCCCTGAAATGAATTGGGAAGGGAATCAATTACGACCATTAAAAGCTTTTTGTATTAGGAAATGGCAGGCCTAAAAATATTTTCAGCACCGGTCCCTGAATTCCATCCTAGAGAGAAGTGGGAGTCAACACAGAAGACTAGAGAGGCTGAATTAAGTGTGGCTCTTCCTTCCCACTATCACCCCCACCCATTGGGTGAGCCATCTGATGCTTCCTCTTTTTTTTTTTAATCTTTGTTACAAAGGATAGTTCTTTGGGGAGGGAAGAGAAAAAGGTATAGTCAGATGTGAATGTGATAGAAATAAAAGGAACCATGTATTTGAACAGCATAGTTTTGTTAGGACTTCACAGAAAGGCAGATATAGGAACACTCCCTACAGATGCATTTTTAAAAATTGTTTTTGATTATCTTTTATTTCTACATCACCTTAATTTCCCATTATCTTTCTCCTTTCCTGCACTCTGAGGTATCTCAAGGGACTAAAAAAGAAAAAGAAAAAGTAAAGTCAAATTTGCATATCATTCAAATCCAACAACTAATGCCTTCTTCCCTCTCTATGGTCCCTCTGCAAAGATGAGAGGGAAATGCATCTTTATAACTTTTCTTTGTGGCAAAGCTGGTTCATTATAATTATATAGTAAGTAATTATACAGGATTGAGGGCAGCTAGGTGGCACAGTGGATAGACTGCCAGTCCAGGAGTCAGGAAGACTCATTTTCATGAGTTCAGATCTGGCCTCAGACAGTTACTAGCTGTGTGACCCTGGGCACATTACTTGCCACTTTTGCCTCAGTTTCCTCATCTGTAAAAATAAACTAGAGAAGGAAATGGCAAACCACTCCAGTGTCTTTGCCAAGAAAACCCCAAATGGGGTCACAAAGAATCAGACATGAGTGAAAAACACCTGAATAGCAACAGGTGTTTGGAGGACAGCAGAGTGGGAGGGGTGATGTATATAGAAAAGACACGTATAAACAAAAGGATATCAATAATATTTTATTTTTATCAAAGTGTAAAGCCAAGTCTTAGAATGACTATATAAATAACAGTGATTAAGCTACTTCTTAGAGTTCTTTCCTTTCATGAATGGCAAAGTCTTCATGTGTCATTATTAGTTTGGGATTTGCCCCCATTGCCACCAAAGATACATTATGTCACAGGTGAGACATAGGGAGTCGATATCTCTAAACAGCTTTGGAGATTGAAATTAGTCCATCAGTATCCCTTCCAATCTGTAGCAAAGAAAAATCATAACTAGATAGATTTCTAATTCATGATTCCCCCATATCATAAAATGCATATTTTTTGTATGCAAATAAATGTGTATTAGTATATGTATCACCTATCTATGCCAGAATCTTGCTATATTCTATTCTTGGGATCTATACTATGAGGTTACATTACCATTGAGATTTTCTTATAATGAGAACCTTTGATATTATAGTAACTCTACTTCCTGAGATGTGGTTCCAGGAGAGGTGTTAGCTAACATTCAAACTACACTTTACTTCAGGTTTAATATTGTTGTGTTAATAGCCAGAAAGGTAGAACTAATTTGTAGATTTATTATCACTAAATAAACAGCATTTAGAGAGCAATAATTGCTAGTACCCTGTGTGGGTGGAGACCTTTCAAAGACTCATTCAGGAACCAGACACTCCACTCTGGTTTTTTGGTAAAATGTAACCTTTGCCAGAATATGACTTTTTCTCTTTGCTGGTGCTGTTAACACAGTTTGTAGTGGAAAAATCAGTGGTCTTGAAGATGTAAAACCTAAGTTTAAGCATATTATGTACTGAGAGTCAATAGGTCTGCTGTCAGTGTGAGCATTTAGATCTCAGAAATTACCAAATCTTTCCGATCAGAATATGATACTTTGTTTTGTCTCTAGACTTTAAAAAGTGATGAAGAAAAGGTTAATACAGATTAACCTTAAAAGTGTGTCTGCGAGTATTTACAAGCATACCTTGGTCCAGGTTCTGATGCTTGTGACTGGACAAGTCCATTAACTTCTTTGAACTTTGGTCTCCCAGTAGGGGAAATGGAAATATTTGGACTACCTACCTCATCCCTTCTTCACAGAATTGCTGTGAAAAAAAATGCTCAGTAAAGCTTAGAGTGACTTTTATTGTAAATGTGAGATTTTCCTTTTACATAACATTCTTTTTCCAATCTCTGTCCCTCTTCCTAAGAAAATACTCTATGTCTGGTACTCTGATGTTTCCCAGTCCTGATTTGGAGTAGTTAAATGTTTGGGGATTCCTTTAATTCTCCTACTACCCCTACCGCTATCAACCCCCTATTTTTGTAACCCTTTTCTTTATGATTGCTTATATCATAAATGAACTAATGTTGAAAATTACTGTGAAAAATAAAAGTTTCTTTAGGGTTACTCACATTAGAATTCCCATGTACTCATCCCAATTATCATCTCACTCACACACACACACACACACACACACACACACTCACACTCACACTCACACTCACACTTTATATACCTTGATCCCATGAAGTTAAGTAAGATCATTTCCAATAAGGAAACTGATGATTAGAAATTCAGAAGTTCAGTGACTTGCCCAAGGTCACAAACTTAGAATGTGACAGACTCAAACCCATGTCAAAGAATGCTAAGTCCAGAGCTCTTTCCATTCTACCATGTTCTTCTGTCTGATTGAACACCATGTGACTGGGAAGAATGCCAAAATTAATTGCCGTCACATGAATTTCATGATAATGCACTTGCCTTTGGACAAATAATGTTTGTCTTCAGCCATAATAGAAGTGGCATATTCAAAGCAGGACAACTTTATTTTTCATTTGATCTCCAGTTTATATTTTTTAGTGAGAACAAAAGATATTCCTGGAGATGAGAACTACCTGCTTGTAGGTACCATTCCAGGAACTCATCATGACAGTGATGACAAGATGTAAAGTTAATAAGATATAACTGGAAAGTCAGAGTGCTTGGATTCAAATCCTGAAATTTACTATATGTGTGACCCTGGTCAAATCACCTCACTTCTTTTTGCCTCAGTTTCCTCATCCATGAAATGAAGAACTTGGACTAGATGGCTTCTGAAGCCCCATCCAGCTTTAAGTTTATGAAATTTCTTTCCAGCTTTTATTTGTGTCAAGACTTTAGGCTGTTCTCCCCCACAGGCTGTGTAGCTGACCTTGGCCTCATGCTCGGATGAGTTTGTTAAACTGCTTTTGTAGTTTCTGCCAAGGGGCTTTAGTGCTCTGACCTCTCTCCTCCTGCTGAGATTTCATGCAGAGCCCAGCATAGTCAGTGACCACATCTAATTCTATCTCTCTATGGTATCTTGCACATTCTTAGTGCTCAGCATTTACCACAGAAAATTCTCTGGTTGCCTTGATAAAAGGATTTGATCCTAAAGGAGTTTTGTCCCTGCCGGGTAATAATTATTCAGTGGTAAAGAGTTTGGGTTTTTTTGGTTTTAGTTGTTATTTGATTATTTGGAGTATTTTTTTTTTTAGCTTGTCAAGGGGAAAAGGAATTTTTTTCCCTTTTGCTTTTTGTCATACAGACATAATATGACTTGGCACCTGCCTAGAGAATTGGTCTTATGTCCAGTGGCACCTGCCATGATGGCATCTGTTATCTCAAGAATTGTGAAATACCTATGAATAATGTAGGGCTGCCTAAGCAAAATCTCCTTTAGAAAAATCCCAATTTAAGAAGACATAGTAACTGGATCATAGGTAGCATTGTAGGAAATTTGGTCCCCTGAGATAACAGCAGTTTCAGAAGTCCATCATGGTCATCTGTCTTCTTGAAGCTAGCTAGCTAGATCTGATTAGCTCCAGATTATTCAGCAGAGAAAGCAGATTCGAATCTGTTTAGAGGCACTAGATTTGGAAGAGAACAGATTGGAACCTATTTAAAAGGAAGGGAGGAGTGTGGATTTGGTTTTGTTTGTTTCTTTGTTTTTTAACTGGACAGCAGTAGTCTGAAGAAATGAAATTCCTCCTCTTAATTGTTTTTTGAGGTGAGGTTTATGGGAGGTGCGTGAATTATTTCAATCCCGCCCTTGGTGAGCTCATCATGCTAAAATTGAGTATAACCTGATGTAGACCAAGGAAGTCAAGGTTCAAAGAATGAACTTTCTTGAAACCAAGTAAAGCTGAGGGGGTAGTATCTTCATTCAATTCTGACAGGCATCCTGGCTTCGGGAGCCAAACTGTCCTGACTTTTGGGCTTCAGCCTCCGGGAATCTTAGGATAGTAAATTTGATTTGAAATTACTAATTACTCCCCAACTCCTACCTTCCCTAAGCCTGCCTACTGCCTAATTCCAGAAAGCTAGAAACAGACAAGGCCAGGATGGTCTGCAACAGTGCCTGAGGAATATGGCATAGAGTAAAGGCTTTCTCTCTCCCTTTTTCCTTGTAGGCAGGTGATAAACACTACCATCCAAGCTGTGCGCGATGCAGCAGGTGCAACCAAATGTTCACAGAAGGAGAGGAAATGTATCTTCAAGGTAAGAAGGATTTGCAACAGAGAATCTTTTCTATTCCAGAAAGAAAACCAAGCCTGCTACTTGCAATAATGTTTTGGTGGAGTTTTCCTCACTTCATTGTTTTGTTGATACATTCTTTTACACTGTAGTCACTTTGTCCTAATCCCCCTCTCAATACAAATAGAACTCTGTTTTAGAACAAAGAACAGCAGTTCAACTTTCCAGAAAAGGGCTCTTCATTAGCTTCTAAACTGACCCTAGCCTAATAACTAGCTCCAGAAGCTACCTAATTACTTAATTAATCAGACCAGCAGGGGTAGCCATACCTGTCTTTGGGCATAAGCCAATATATAGAATCCCTTTCACTTTGTGTCAACATGGAGTAGAGTAGTTTTGGATAAGTATAAACATCTACCATTCTTATACTGAAGGTTAAAGACAATCACCTTGCCTCTCCTCTATCCTCAAAATGTTCATTAAAAAAAAAAGATCTGGATGAACTAGAGTTTATAAAGTCAAATTGCTTGATAGGGGTTTTCCCTCTCCTTTCTTCAGGGTCCTTCAAGGCCTTTGGTTTCAATCAGGTATCTTTTTGTTTCCCCCTTTCTCTCCCTCCCCCTCCCCACCCTCGCCAGTTTTCTTTGATCAGGTTTTGTTAAATACTTGGTGAATTAGATCACGCCTTTTTTTTTTTCTCTTCCCCCCCACTTAATAATATTTTATTTTATTTTCCAATTAAATGTAAAGAGAGTTTTCAGCATTCACTTTTATAAGAGTTTGAATTCCAAATGTTTTTCTCCCTACCCCCCCCTCTAAGACAAGAAGTAATCTGATATAGGCTATACATGTACCATCATATTAAACATTTCTGCATTAGTCAGGTTGCATCACCTTTGACTTTGTCCCAGTAAGCTACCACAGCTCTCACGTCCAGAGCCTCAGAGGAAGAGTCCAGAGTCCTTGACGGGGAATCCCTGGGTGGAGAAGCCATTGATCCAATATTCATTTCTAGAGGGTTATTTGGAACATAATTTTGAGCAATTTCTCTAGTATGAAAATGTTTTCAGTTTGGGGTTTGTTGGGTGATTTTTGCCTTTTTTTTTTTAACTTCTCTAAAAACCTAGAAGGTGATAGAAAGAAAATAGGAAAAAAATCTTTTCCCCAGTTAAGCTTTTTGCTATTTTTAGAAGGAAAAAATAAATCTCTCTAGTTAGAAAAGACCTTATGAACATAACTAGCAAGTACCCAGGAAGCACTGCTCTCTTTTTTATTTTTTTGTAATCATGGTACCTAGACTGTTAGGGCATTGTATCTAACTTTTCTTCATTGCATAGTAATCATATATGTTTTTATCTGTGTTTTGAAAATGATTTGAATTTTCATGCATATAGGAGATGCTTGTAGAAATTAATCTACATATAAGACAAATTTTTGTTATTTGGCCTATCCTACCAAAATGCAACTTTTACAGTCACATTCCTATTCTTTTTTTTTTTTAAGCAATTGGGGTTAAGTAACTTGCTCAAGGTTACACGGCTAGTCATTATTTGTGTGTGGGTGCTCATTTTCTGAGGCCGGTTTCGATCCCGAGTCATCCCAACTCCGAGGCCGGCGTTGTTACTCACTGCACCACCTAGCCGCCCCTCACATTCCTATTCTAAAGACCCCCATATAATATGATTTTGGAGACACTTTGCAAAATGATGGCCATGGATCAGTAAGTTTTTAATACTGATAATACCTCCTGATATGTATAGTTTTGTAGGTTTCAGTCAGTCAACACGCATTTATTAAGCGCTTACTATAAGCAAGGCACTATATTCAGCACTGAGGATAAAAAGAAAGACAAAACATCCCTGCCCTCAAGGAATTTACATCCCTTGGTTCTGAGAGGTTCAACCCAATGAGGAAGGTAATATTTAGAGAAGTTAGGGGACTTTCCCAAGATCACACAGCTAGACAGTGGTAGAATTAAGACCAAACCCATGCCACAGGATGCTAAGTCCAAACTTCTTTCCACTTTACGGAGTTATTCTGAGTGGGTGACCTGTGACCAGGAAGAATGCCAAAATCTATTGTTGTCACATGAATTTCATTGTGATGCATTTGCCTTTGGACAGATGTGCTCTGTCTGCAACCATAACACAACTGGCACATTCAAAGACGAACAGCCTTGTTTTTCTTATAGTTTATAGTCAACATTTTAGGACTTCGTGGAATACTGATGATGTCTTTCTAAAATTAGGGAGTTAGAGGAAATTGGAAGAGTTTATATCTATTGGTGAATGAGTTACATAGGTTCCAAGGGGTCTGGACTACATCATTTAAAAAAGTCTTGGGAATTGAATGGAGGAGGTGATTTAAAAACCCCTGTACCACTCTGGCACACTATATTAACAATACTAGACCATGTGTCAGGAAGGGAAAAATCCCAAGACCCAGAAATTACCCTGAGACTCTATTCCAAGACAACCTTTGGTATACTTTGCCCATTCTCTCAACACTTCCCCTGAGAAGAATGAGCAATTTCTTCTTCCTCAGCTTAAACTCAAAACCAAATATCTGAGACTCTGAGTCACATTCCATGTGTGTGTCTGACCTCCTGATGAGAATGTTTACATTGTGTGCTGCTGGCAATAGAAACAGCCCTGGTGTTCTGGGCTTTAACCCGGTACTCGAGAGCCTTCAGAATGCAAACTTTCCTGGGATCTGACCTTGGCTCTCCTCAGTAGCTTGCTTTGCATTAACAGGACTTCCTCTGCTTTTCATGGGACTAAAATTACTTCAATTTTTACATGATGGAATGAAAACTATTTGGGAGAGGGAAATGCTTGTTAAAAAGACATTAGTGAACAATAATAGTTTAATTTTTAAATCCATTTTTCTTGCCATCAGTTACATAGTATTTTAGACTACTATAGTGTTATATACTATTGCAGTTAGAAGTTAATTTAAACTCTAAATTACTTTAAAGTTTGTATATACATATATACACATATATACATGTGTATGTATGTGCCACTGACTTTAAAAGAGTTTAAAGCACTCACAGTAGTAATAAAAATATTTTTATCATAAAATGTTAGATCTGAGAAGTACTTTAGAGACTTCAACTCTACTTCATTTTACAGAAGAGTACACAGGCCCAGTGAGGTTAAAATGACTTGACTAGTAAGTGCCCCAAACAGTAATAATAATAGTAATAATATTAACACCAACAATAACAATAATAGCTAGCATTTATGTAGCTGTTTTGGGGTTTGCAAAAACATGTTATCTCATTTGATCCTTACAACAACCTTGGGAGATAGTATTAATATCCCTAGTTTTCAGATGAGGAAGTTGAGGCAGACAACTGTTATGTGACTTGTTCAAGGTCACAAATGTCTGCATATTTGTACATATTTGAACACATATCTGACTAACATCAGGCACAGCTCTCTAATTAATCAATGTATCACCTACCTGCCTCCAAGAATCATAGATTTAGAACTAAAAAGTCCCTTTGAGGTCATTGAGCTCAAACCTCTTATTTTTCAAGTGAGGAAAATAAGGCCTCAAAAAATGACTTGCCCAAGATCATACAAGTAATAAGTATCAAAGCTAGGATATGAACCCAAGTAGTCTGATTCCAAAGTCACTCCACCCCAAACCTCTTTTTACTTCTAGATACCAAGCTCACATAATTTTCATAGATGGGAAGACTGTTATTAACTTATCAAAGATCATGGAGTTGAAAACTACAAGAATTTTTAGATGTCATTTAGTCCAGTTCTTAATTTATAAGTGAGAAAATGGAGAGGCAGCTAGGTGGCGCAGTAAGAGCTCCGGCCTCAGAGTTGGGATGACCCGGGATCAAATCCGGCCTCAGAAAATGAGCACCCACACAGAAATAATGACTAGCCATGTAACCTTGAGCAAGTTACTTAACCCCAATTGCTTTAAAAAAAAAAGAGAGAGAAAATGGAGACACCAATAGGTCAAATGACTTGTCCAGGCTTATACAACTTCTATACAGTGAGGCTTTAACTAACTTTTTAAATTTTTTACTTCCTTTAAACTTTTCTCTGGACCTGGGCAGATCTCATTTTCATGCAGGTTTTAATCTTTAATGTACATAGAGATATTACCTCATCCAGAGATTCACATTCATTGGTTTATTAACTCTAAAGATAAAAGGTAAAGTGATTTCTAGCAAAGCTTTTTAAATAAAACCATTTTGCGATACCGTCTTATCCTGATCTAATGGACAAAGTAACTAGAATTAAAAAATTCAGTGCTGATGGAGTATTAGTTATTCCTGTGTAGTGTTGAAAGTACTATAATTTGGTGAATGTTTTTAGCATAGTAATCTGGGAATATATAATTAATTATAAGATCAGTCATTGCCTGTCACCCAGCTACTGAGCTGCTAAAGCTATATGCTAAGGAGATTGTCAAAAAGAAAAATATGATAAAAAATATTCATAGGTATTTACTCATTATATAAAAGGGGAGACCTATATGTCCAACAATTGGAGAATGTCTAAATAAATTATGGTATAATATGTCAATGTGAGAGCATATTATTTGACTTTTAGAAATTGACAGTTTATGAAGAACACAAAGAAATATGAAAAGTCATGCAAAACAACGCAAAATGGAGAACAGAAGTAAAAAAACGTTGATTGTACCATTTAAAAAAAAGAATTTTAGTATACAGTTGGAAAAGAGAGGACAATGAGCAAATAGATTGGTACTTTTACTTAAAGTTTCTATTTTTAAATAAAAAGGTAAAAAGTTCATATTCAAATCTGTCTAATACAGTTCCATATTATGTTTATTGAGATGTTTCTCATTACTTATTTAATCCAGACAATTCATTAATATTTCAGTTATATAATATCACTCATCCTGGTTGTCTCTTTTTCTTCCTGCCACTGAATTTACTGGTTGTTTTAATATTACATAAACATATCTTGCATTTATGAGATTATAATGTGTTAGTAAGAAACATCATGGCATAATGAATAGAGATCTGGTATTGGAGTCAGGATGACCTTCATTCAAGTCTCATCTCTGGTACATACCAGCTGGTCTGATCCTTAAGCAAGTTAATTTACATCTTGATATGATGGGCCACTCTTTATGATCACAT
Source organism: Gymnobelideus leadbeateri (assembly GCA_011680675.1). Classification (NCBI taxonomy): domain Eukaryota; kingdom Metazoa; phylum Chordata; class Mammalia; order Diprotodontia; family Petauridae; genus Gymnobelideus; species Gymnobelideus leadbeateri. The sequence continues at coordinate 631,215 of WOXC01001178.1, forward strand.
GTTGTAGAACATTTTCCTACCTACCTTGATGGAGGCACCTTATACCACCTACAATGAAGTCCTAGGGCTAGCCCTACCTCACTTCCCAAGGTAGTCTGGCATAGGACAAAGAGGGCCAGGCTCAAATTCAGAAGGAATTGGGTTCAGATCCTCCCTTTGGCACAAGCTAACAACCATGGGCAAGGCATTCAACCTGTCAGTGCCCCAGGTAACTTTCTAAGACTTTAAATTACAGAAGAGCTGTCCACTTTCATGGTTTCAGGTAGTTTCCCCATCTGAAGTTATAAACAATGATGAAATTGGAGGAGGGAGGTAAAGAGAGAGGAAGAGAGAGAACTGTTTGTCATCTATAGATATATTTACATACAATTATATACATATATCTGTGTGTCTATATAGTTTCAGAGTATGCTGATAGAGTCATGAATAAAATGCATCAGGACATTTTTGAGTAGTCAATGTTTGTTGCAAGGGATAACTATAACCTCTTTAGAGTAAATCAGGATTTACTATGGAAAACTCATCCAAAACCTCTTGGGAGGTTTCTTACTCCCTTGTTTGAGAAGTGGGAGGGGGGTAAGGATGTAAACAGTGCTCAAAAATTATGGCTTCTTCTTCCTTCTGGAGCTTTTTTACTTTTAACCAACTAATTTTGTCTTCCCAGGTTCCACCGTTTGGCATCCAGACTGTAAACAGTCCACTAAGACAGAGGAAAAACTCCGGGTAAGGGAAGCTTGAGAACTGGGGCTTAAATCCATTTACAAGTCAGATTGTTTTGGGTATTGAGTAACCCTTGGGCAAAAATGATTTCTCCTGTGATTCTAGCTTATTACTCCAAATGACAGTGATGGATGTTAGTCTTGCCTTACTAAAGCAGTTTCCAAAAATGTGCATTAAGGGAAATTTGAATAATACAGGTGATAAAAAGAAATCATATGGTCTTTGTATTCAACATCTTTGAAATCTGCTAGTAATACTATAGTCTTTGTTGAATTTAGAACAAAACAGATTCCCATTTCAACCTGAAGAAAGTTATCATTCATAACTTGAATCTTAGTAATTGTCAAAATGAACCTCTCAAAACCAAAATTGGCAAAGTAGCCTCAGCATCCACAGGCTTGTTCTCTTGCATAATCAAAGACTGGAAAGCTAAGTGCTACAGGAACTAATGTGTTGGACCTGAACCCAGAAAACTTGAGTTCAAATCCTGCCTCAGACATTAGCTGTGTGACTCCAAATAAGTCATATGACACCATCAGCTTTTAGTTTTCTCATCTGTAAGTTGGGTCTAATAATAGCACCTACCTCCCAGGGTTATTGTAAGGACCAAAAGAGATAATGTATGCTAAGTGCTTTTTGAACCTTAAGGAAGTATACAAATGCTAGCTATTACTGTTCACACTACAAAGGAACCTTAGTAGCCATTTGGACCAATTCATATCTGAAAAACAATCCCTACTGTGACACATTCTACAAATGGTAATTCAGTCTCCACTTGAAAGCCCTCCACCTTCTAATCCAAACCACTCCACTCTTGGTAGCATTTTTTTCCCTAAAAATAAGCCCAAGTTTGACTCTTTGAAACCACCATCTATCGCTTCCTCCACTGTCTTCTGGAAAAGAACAAGTCTAAAGCCTCCCTCCTTCACATACTTGAAGACAGTCATCACATCCTTCCTGAGTAATATCCCTATTTCCTTCGGTCAGTCTTAGGACATCACCATGAGGCCCTTAACCATCCTGGTGTCCTCCTCTCAATGTTCCCTAGCTTCTCTGCAGGCTTCCCCAGATGTGACATATAGAACTGAACACCATGTCCCAAATGTGCTGTGATGAGGGCAGAATGCAGGAGGATCCTCATCTTCTTATTCCCCCTCTTAATGTGAATGAACTCTTCAGGTAGCTTTGGAATTCAGCACAAGGAAATTTCAGGTATTTTTCCCCTTTATAGCCCTATAATTTTGAAATTATAAGCAAAAGAATAGTCATGTCGTTGGAATATTATGCTTTTTTGCCCTCAAAGTCTTCTCCTAGTCTTAGTAAATCCTCAAAGCAGCCCTAAGGCAGGCAGAAAGACTAGGCCACTAAGTAGGGTCAGAAACTAAACTTCTGTGCTACATGGAGTTTAGAGAGTATGGTGGAGTGGGCAGAGGGCTAGCCTTGGACATAGCTGCCTCTGTCACAATCTAATTGCAAGATGATGAGCAAATCACTTAACTTTTCAATCCTTTTTCTGTGGCTACAATTTAGGGACATGTTTAAAAGCTGCATCAGTAAAGGGAGTTACCACACCAGAACTTAACTATACCCATGAAATCACAGATCTAGACTTTCCCTACACCCCAGACCCAAGTTCAAATTCAGCCTCAGGCACTTACTAGCTATGTGACCCTAGGCAAGTCATTTAACACCTGTTTGCCTCAGTTTCCCCATCTGTAAAATGGGGATAATTTTAACAATGATGACTAATAATAAAACACCTACCTCCTGGGGTTGTTATGAGGATAATATGAGATAATTTTACAAATGTTAGCTATTATGTTAACTGTTATATTATGTTACTATATTATATTATGTTATAAATGTTAGCTATTGTATTAATCCCAGAATTCTCCTCTCCCCTCACCATGGTAGGCAGTGTTTATTATAACAAGAATTAATAGGCTTGGGGGCAGCTACACAAGGAGTTGCAGCTATTCCTTTCTAGTGTCTTTGTTTCACCTAATTACACACACACACACACACACACACACACACACACACACAGAGTTATCTTTTGTTCTTTTTTATTACAAGTACAGTCTGCCAAATCATAAGAGCAGGAAGGTACCTCTGTCTGGAGGAAATCAAATCCAGCCCCCTGATTCTATTTATGAAGAAACTGAGGCTGTGTGGTTAATTAACTTGCCCAGGGCCACATAGCCAGTAGTGTAGGACTAGACCTCAGGTCTTCCTGATTCCAAGTCCACAATGGCACCTTACTGCCTCAAATCAGATGACAATGTTTTGCAACTCACATGTTTTGGAAATTTTTCCTTCTCTGGGATGTACAAACATACTTCCTGGGCAAAGGTCAAGAAAAAAGCAAAGCCTCTTACAGAATGGGAGGTAGCAGGAAAAGATGGAGAGGGTTTTGCACTGCTACTTGAGTGAGGACACAGAAGAGACTACAGAACATCATTTAACCTCTGTGTATCACCACTACTCAATCTGCAAAGTATAAAGATTCCTGAGTATTGACACACTTCCAGAAAATTTTACATGTGAATGATCTGGAAATTGATTACATAAAACCCTGATATCACAATGAAAGGACTTATTAAGGCTTTTATTCTCAAATTGGAAGTGTAATAGAACATAGCCATAGGATGGTAATGCTGTGCTACCCAGAAACCACTTGGTTAGCATTGCTCACATCGCCTATCATTGTTATGATGTTGTTGGCCTCCTGATCCATCATTTTACTCTAGTTGTTAGTGAAATCTTTTAAAGGTAAAAATGAACATGTTAAGAGGCTAGACTAAATGGAAGTTAACTTCCCCCCCACCCCACCCCTGGTAAGGATTTCCTCTATTTGCAGATCATTTCAGGAAGGTGATGAAAAGCAGGATTCAAGAATTTTAAAAATCATCTTTATACAAATCATTGGATAAGCATATGAAAAATCCTGATGAATACATATAGAAATATATATAGGTGCATATGTGTGTATATATATATGCACATATATATACATACATACTTAGTTATATCTATATAGACACATTTATATGTATATATCTGTGTGTATTATATATATATGTATATATCTATATGTATTATATATGTATATATCTATGTGTATTTTATATACAATGACTTTTTTTTCCCCTTCATGCATATTGGGCAAGAATAGCCCAGTGCAGGGGCAGCTAGGTAATGCAGTGAATAGAGCACCGGTTCTTGAGTCAGGAGGACCTGAGTTCAAATCCAACCTCGGACACTTAACACAAAACTAGCTGTGTGACCTTGGGCAAGTCACTTAACTCCAACTGCCCTCTAAAAAGAAAAAAAAAGAATAGCCCAGTGTTTTCATGCTTTAGATTTGTGTAAGATAGCCAAAGTTTACCAAGGGATTCAATAATACTCTAGTTCAGCCTAGTTCTCCTGTCAGAGGGTCCCAGTTCAACAACTACTGAGTTCCCTTACCTCTAGAGGATGTGGTAGTGAAAACAGGCATCATGGTCCAGAGGAAAAGGCAATGAATTTAGAAGTGAAGTCTCTGGGTTCATGTTAATACTTATGACTCTGAGCAAGTTAGTTCTTCCCATCTAAATCTCATTTTTCCCATCCATACAATAAAAAAGGCTGGACCCAATGAGCTCTAAGGTCCCTTCCAACTCTAAAACTAGTCTCCCCAGAATATAATGGTGGCCTGCAGTGTGGTCTGTCTAGCTCTTCTAGTTGTCCCTACAGAGTACTGACTAACATAGATAACCCTGATGGCAGCATCATTAGGAAAGGGACTTGTGGATAGATGAAATTAATCTTGTGGTCTCTTGAGAGCATTTCTACAGTGGCCAATTCCTGAGTCAAACCCTGTGCAATATATGACCTTAGTGCAGTTTCCATAATAAAATGGAGGAAAAAAAACAATTGCTCAGTATCCCCACTGAGTAATCCACAGTCTTTTTATTTTATAACTCGGGCAAAGTTTGTAAAAACAGATTCTTAAGGAGTCTTATTCTTCAGGAGTCTTATTTATCAATGTATCATAAGAATAGTCAGGCCAAAGTTAATTGGGCTGGGGAGAGAGTGGGGAGTTCCATTCTGCAGTCAATCCAGAAGCATTTTAAATTGCTGTTATAACGCAAGCACAGTGCTAGGTGCCAGGGATCCAAAAGCAAAAAGGAAGCTGTACCAGCCCTCAAAGAGCATATTCTATAGGACAAACATAGATATATACACACACATGCATATACACACATATATATATGAATAACAAATATAATCAAAGTAGATAAAGGTTATGGGGGCCTGGGACTAGCTGCTAAGGATTTGGAAAGGTTTCGTCTACTTTGCACACGGACCATGGTCGCTCTATGGCAAGCAATATATGACCTTGCTGTGATCTGAGATTTGCTATTGACTTCATGGGTGATGTATTTGTAATTATTAATGAATGATAAATGTCTTAATCTCATTAATCTACATATCTATCATAGCAATTCTGAAATGAAAATGGCTTTATTTATTCCCTCTACTTTCTTGTGTCTCTGTTACTCTTTCCTCTTTCTTTCTCCTTTCACTATCCTTCTCTCTTCTCTCTCATTCTCTCTCTCGTCATCGTCATCGTCGTCGTCGTCGTCTTCTTCTTCTTCTTCTTCTTCTTTTCTTCTTCTTCTTCTTCTTCTTCTTCTTCTTCTTCTTCTTCTTTTCTCTCTCTCTCTCTCTCTCTCTCTCTCTCTCTCTCTCTCTCTCTCTCTCTCCTCAGCAGCCTCCAAATATGCCACGTTCCTCATCTGAATTCTTTTATCCTAAAAGTCTGATTCGTCGAACACGACACTCTCCACAGGTTTGCGACTGTGTTTGGACTGAGTCATGATGTAGCTTTCCTAAGCAGCAAGCTTACATAACTTAGCCTGGTGCCACTATTCCCATACAACCTGCCCACTTTGCTTGGGGAAGGAAATGCTCACTTACTCACGCAATTAAAAAATACCCTTTTCATTTTCCAGTGTTATCTGTTTTCTATCCAATGGGACATTTAGTGGATTTGGGTTGTTTTTTTTTAACAGTGGCCAGTGATTTTTGTTTGCTATTTCTAGCAGCTAAGAAGCACACCCTACTTTGACATTTAGGACCCACCAGCTGAGTAGCCTGAGTATGACCAAATGTTTGTCATTTTTGAAAGATGTCCTGCAAATGTGTTCTTTCATGCCCAGCACACCACGATATGCAAGGCAAAATGGCAAAGTGAGCAGGGAGGAGTACTTGGAGTTATAAGGAATTGTCTTCTAATCTCACTTCTGAGAGTCAGTCAGCTGGCATTTATTAAGTATCTACTATGCACCAGTCACTGTACTGAGTCCTGGGCATACAAAGAAAGGTGAAGGACAATTCCTGTTCTCAAGGAGCTCAGTCTAATAGGGCAGAGAATGTACAAACAGCTATGTATAAACGATATCAAAAGGATAAATTATAAATAATCTCTGAGGGATAGCAGAAGTTGAGACTTGAAGGAAGCCAACAGATGGATTTGGGTAGTTTTAGGTATGAGGCACAGCCAATAAAAGCACTTGGAGTTGGGAATGCAATTTCGTATGCGAGGAAGCCAATGTCAATAGATCACAGAGTATGTGGAGAGGTGTGAGATGTAAGGAGACTAGAAAGGTGAGAATGGACCACATTATAGAGTTTTAAAAGTCCAGCAGTAGATTTTACATTTGATCCTGAAGGCAAGAGAGATCCCCTGGAGCTGAGTGAATGGGAGGTGACCTGGCCAGACTTAGCTTTACAAAGATCAATTTGACAGCTCAGTAAAGGGTGGACTGGGTAGGGAAAGACTTGAGACAAAGGAACCAACTAGCAGGCTATTGCACTAGTCCAGATGTAGGACAATGGGGATTTAAAACAAGATATTGGTAGTGTCAGAGGAGACAAGTAGATATATATGAGAAATGTGAAGGTAAAAACAGTAGGACTTTGGAACGGCTTGGATGTATGTAGGGAGGTAAGAGAGCAAGGAAACAAAGATGGCACCAGGCTTACAGCCTGGATGACTGGCTACATAGTGGTAACCCTCCTTGAATGTAATAGGGAAGTTAGGAAGAGGGGAGGACTTTAGAGGAAAGATAATGAGTTCAGTTTTGACCAAGTTAAGATTTCTACAAGATATTCATTTGAGATATCCTAAAGATAGTTAGAGATGTGAGACTAGAGTTCAGGAGAGAAGTTAGGGCTGGGCAAATAAATCAGAGAATCATTTGCATAGAAATGATAGTTAGATCCACGGGAGCTGATGAGATCACTAACTAAGATAATACTGAGGGAGAAGAGAGCTGTAAGGAGACATCCACAGTTAACAGGTATGCTCTGGATGAAGATCCAGCAAAGGAATTGGACTGTCCCATAATCTCTCTGAGCCTCAATTTCCTCATCTATAAACGGGAGATAATGATACCTTGAAGGGCTGTAGCAAGTCTCCAATAAAGTAATGAAAATTTTAAGGAATTCTATGAATGCCATTTTAATATTGTGACCCTTATCCTCAGTAAGAATGACAGTGATTAGCCCTTGGAAATGCGAACTTCCAAACATCTACTTGTTCTCAAGCAACACATTTTTAAGTGTATACAAACCAAAGCTTGTACTCTACAAAGAGTCACTTTATAAAATTTCATCTCTCTTCTCCAAGTGAAACTCAAACAAGAACTCTGACATCAATACACTCGTGCTACCCAGAATTTTGAAATAACCCCTGTTATCCTGGGTCATTTGCCTACTCGTCTTGTCCATCTACAAGAAGATAATAGTTACATTAACATTGAGATCACACCTTAAGGTTTGCAAAGTGATTACATATACTATCTCATGTGAACTTCACGATAACCTTCTATGGTAGTTGCTATCATCATTCCCGTTTTACAGGTGAGGAAACTGTGGTGGAAAAAGGTTAAGTGACCTGGCCCAATGTCACATAGCTAGTATGACTAGGAAAAAATCTGAACTCAGATCTTCCTGACTCTGAATCAAGCATTCTGTCCACTGTACCACTTACCATCTAGAACTGTAATAAGGCCAGGAAGTTTTGATTTTACTTAGCCATTCTGGACTTCCTTTTTACTTCTCTATGGCCATTTCAAATGGTGCCAAATTTATATCTAATTCATTCATCAGTGCCTTCTTGTTTTGACTTAGAATATATTTGATGTTTGAAAATTGATATTTGGTCAGTCTTAAATCTATATGCAAGAATCTTGGAACTAGAATGTACCTAGGCATCATCTAGGCCAACTCCCACATTTTATAAATGAGGAAATTGAGGCCCAGAGCAGTTGTGACCTGCTCAAGGGCATACACCTAGTATGAACAAGCCAGAACCAAAAGTTAGACCCATCTAGTAGTCTTTCCACTATACAATGATACTTCTAATGCACTGACTTGGAAATACATTCTTAACTTAGGGGTAGGTGCTAAATATAGTTTAGGAGAAGGAGAAAACAGAGAAAGAGGGATCAGGAAAGGGACAATCTAGTAAAGTATTTCTTTGCTCATAGGTATTCAGACTTAGGACACTAAAAATTTCAGGTAGTTTGGAAACTGAAAACAATATAGACTCTGTTGCCTATTCCCCCAAACCCCACAAAAAAGTACCTCATTATCTTTGTACTTTGTTCCATTAAAAACCATAGAAGTTTATTTTGATCACTCTCTTTGATCATATTAACACAACAAAGGATTAATGACAATTATAAACCCTCAAAGAGTTAGTAATTGTGACTAATCTGTCATTTATAGTGAAGTCACTCTGGCCTGATAGTTGTATTCATAGAATTTTAGTGCTTGAAAGGGACCTTACTTCTTGTCTGAAATGTGTGAACTTAAATATATTAGCTACTATGACTGAAACCATGTGATTTAGCCATCCATGCCCCAGCAATATTTAGTAATCAGTTGTTGCTGTGTTATTAAGTAAAGCCCAGCACTCATAGTTAATTTTAATTAGTGTATCTTCAGATTTCTAGAATTTTTCTCTGAAGAACCAACAGACATGAATTAGAATCACGGAATTTTAGAAGTGGGAGAAACCTCATTGACCTTCTAGCAATCTATAACAGGAAAAAAATTATTCCCTCTACAATATGCTTGGCAAATAGTCAACAAGTCTTTAAGACCTCTAGTGAGGGAAAAACCTCCTTTCTGTCAAAGCAGCCCATTCTACTTTGGGATAACTTTAATTATTGGGACAGTTTTCCTTTCATCAAGCATAATTTCATCTTTTTAAAAAATTTCCACCCATAAATTCTAGTCCTCCCTTTTAATCACCATTCCACATGCCAGGCAATTACATATTTGAAGACAGTTACCATGTACTTCCCACGTCTGGCTTCTCACAGCTGATTAGCTCAATTTCCTCCAACTACTCCTCATGTGGCATTAGGTCAATATTGTCTCTCTTGATGCATTCTGTCTATCTTATAACTGACCTTCATTGTAGCACCTGAACAGAACATGTTCTAGGTATGGTATGACTAGTTAGAGTAGCATGAAGGGACTATCACTTCTTCATTCTCAGAAGTTAGATCTTTCTTAATTCAGCCTGAGGTTACGTTTACCTTTTTTAGCTCCCTGTCGTGTCAAACTTATTTTGATCATATTGAGATTGCATTTCACTAAGACCCTTGGACCTGTTTTGGATGAATTGCTCCAGAAATGCTCTAAAATTGACAAAATTTCCCTACTTTTAGAGTGCCTTAAACTACAAAAAATAGCATCAGCCAGAGCTCAGTGGAGCTCAGTTTTTTTTCATTTTGCAAAAATAATATTTTTTAGAGAAAGAATATGATGTAAAAAAGGACATGATGTTTCTGGGATCAAATTTGCATTACTAAAAGAAAGAAGTTGGGTGGCTTCTATATTGGGTCTTTGGAGACTAAAGAATAAGAATAAAGACTACTCTAGAAATTGCATGTTTTCTTTCAAACTAATGTAGACCTGTCAGGTATGGTTGCTGATTTCTAATGCAACAATCAAGTATTCTTTGTCTATTCATGGAGAAAAGATCATTAGAGTTTTATGTCTGGACCAAGAAAATTAACATTGCTGCTTATGTATCATTTTATTATTAGCACTGTGATAGTATTTGCTTTATTAATAATTTTCATTTTGTTCATAGTATTTTATCATCTTTCTACATGTTTACCTTCCATCAGAGACAATCAGGTCTTATGAAAACTGAATTTTCATTCCCACTGTGTATTATGTGCAGAACTGAATCAGATGTGCACTTAGTATACACTTAGTATACATGTACACACATACATGTAGATAGGCCAAAATGCATATCAGTATTAAAAACCAGCAAAAGCTCAAAATGATCTCTTCCCTTCCCTATACTTTATCAATGTTATAGTTAAGTGATTATACTAAGGATAAAAAAATATTATTCCTTTTTCTGCAGCTATTACCACCACCCTGTCTAGTGAACTTCAACAAAAACCAAAGGCAGGTACTGTCAACATCAACAGTGTGTGCTATAAGGTGATAATGACCTTATAACAGTAATTACACTTGTAATAGTTCATCAGATCAAGATGATCTGATTGTTTCTTCAATTTCCTGTAGTTTCCATCTCTTTAGAGCATGGCTTTTAATACCTGCGGTATAGACAAAGTAGCCTTTGCATTGCTGCTCCTGGAGTCCAGGGTTGAGTGAACACAGTGATTCCCAATATGTCATGACACAGCAGCACACAAATGAAGGGAAATAAAAGATGCCATTTCTCCAGGTAGTCATCAGTCAAATCTTTGTTGTTGATAACAAGCAATAATCAAAGGGTGATGATGAGTTGGAATGAGGATATAAAAGGATCATTGAAGTAGAATATTCATTCAGCAGTCCTGCCTTCAGAAGTGTAGGAAAAGTGGGCAAAGGAAGAACTGGAGAAAAACAAATTAGATAAAATGCAGCTGATTAGAATGCTTTTAAAAGCAGTTCATGAACATGCATGGCTTTTCCAGAATTTCATCAACCAACACTGGTTGGAGTCACTTTTCTTTCCTGTTGAAATAAAGTGCCAGTATTTCAATGAATCCTCCATCACTTAATCATGTTTCTCTTAGAGATGCCATCTAGAAGGAAGAGAGTGGATAATATTCTTGGGGATAACAAAGAGGTTCTGTGAAAATAGCAGGCAGAGGATAAAGTAAAGAAGTTCATGGAATTTTACATTATAAAGAGAATAATGTTACATTATTCCAGTATACAACTGGAATGAAATCAAAAGATAGGTCCTTTCTAGTCCCTTTCTTTAAGTTATTAAAACAATAATTGGATCCATTGTTAAAATACTTTCACAGATTAGGGCAAATCTTTAATCTTTATTTCTCTTTCCCCACTTCTGGGGAGATCCAGCTTTTGAAAAATTATAGGGGGGGGAAGAAAAGTGGAAGAAGGGGCTGAAAATATCCCAACAGGCCTTCTAAAATGTTCTTTTTCTCAGTCATGTTGGAAGAGGTGATTGAAGAATAAAATATATATCTGCTCCATCATCGAAAATCATTTAGCAATAAGCAATTATGACGAAGTTGTTCAGTGAACCTCTTGCTCTATAACTTTCTCCATGGAACAGATGTTATATCTTTAGGACTAAAGAAGGGGAAAATATCTTTACTGTTAATATGGATACAAATTTGTCACCAAGAGCTATACATAAAAGAATTTCTGATCTGTTGAACTCTTGGCATTAGTTCATATTTATTAGAGCACAGTGACCAAGATCTTATGTACTATAACAAGAAAAAATGGTTAGTACTTTCAGTAAATGTAGGATTGATTCAAGGAAGAAGAGTGGGACCTTTAGACTTATACTTTTATATCACGTGTATACCAGGATGCAGAGAAGAAAAAGCATAGACAAATAATAAATGGGTCATATAAGAGGGGAAGAAGATAAAATAAAGTAGTAATTTCCACGACTTAATGAATGACAGTTTGGGCAGGAATATAAGCTTTTAGAGGATTGACTCCATGTGCCTTTTTTTAGGGGCAGCTAGGTGGCACAGTAAATAGAGTACCAGCCCTGGAGTCAGGAGGACCTGAATTCAAATCCAGCTTCAGACACTTGACACTTAACTAGCTGTGTGACCTTGGGCAAGTCACTTATCCCCAATTGCCTTGCCTTCCAAAAAAAAAAAAACCAATAATTACTTATACCTTTTGTATAGTTGGACCTTGTCCATCATTGGCCTTTAATGAATAAAAAAAATCAAGCAAGTAAGAATGGGGGAAGGGGTGGAAATTAACAGGTGATTAGGAAAAAGGAATATAATTTTGCCTTTTAGAATCTAGAAGTTATCAAATTAACACTCCAGATGAGGTGGGTAATCTTACAGGGAGGCAATGTTAAAATGCAAACAGAAAGCAAGCTGAACAGAAACACTTTGGAAGCCAATAATAGACAGTGAAAAGAGGCAGAAATTAATGAACGTGTAAGTAAACCTTAAACATGGTTCAGGAGAAGGCATATTTTGAATTGTTCTGACAGATAAGAGGCCTAGAGAAAAGACATTATAATCAAGCACAGAGAAGAGAGTTAATTATAATGCTACAGTACCAGGAAGAGAGTTCTTCAGTAACTATTAGAATGAGTCCAAGTGTATGTAGCTGTTCTAGAATAAAGGACACACATTTGAAAGTATTATAGGACTACAGCACCTTGTAGATGAATTAGTTAGCATGCCTGAATTCAGATGAAAGGGCATAAAGGTGCAATTCTTTTGGGGTAAATCTAGGGGAAGCCTGCTTTATCTAACATCTGAAATATTAAGGTTGTTCATTGGGACTGATGAGATACAGAGGCAGGGGAATAATTCTTCATTTTAAGTTTGACTTGAAAGAAACGCCCAAAGAGGTAGGGAATGTATTGCAATGTAAAGTTTTTAAGGAACATTTGGGCAGATTTTAATTGACATCTACCCCATATTACTGGAGAAGCCAGAACAGGTTAAAGTGAGGTGTTTGAACCCACAGAGAAGGACCTTTCAAAGATGATTTTTTTTAGTAAGGTTATGAAGTCAAAATAAAATAGAAATAAATTATATCATAGATAAAGAAGAAATAATTGGAACATTTTCAAATACTTTGGGTCACTATTTGCTCCCCAAAATATGAACTTTAAGTGATATTGAAAAATCCAAGGCAGGACATTGTAATGAATTTGGCAACTGCTCTTCTCGTCTGATTCTGAAGTATCTAATTGCAGAGCTCAAAATATCATGGTTTGAAAATGCAGAGAAAAGTTGGAGTATCAATAGCCCAAAACAGAACAGGGAATTGAGATTTTAAGAACTATGTGGAACTTGAACTGAACATTTTATAAAGACTTTAGTCATGGATCCAATGGCAAGTTTATAAGACTAATTGCACAAATTATTAAAATAAATGCTTGGAAGGAATTTATGAAATTCTAGGGACTCACCAATCAAAGGAGGGAGTAAAGTGAAGATCAGCTGTACAGGAACAGCTTAGTTTAGCCAAGTGACCTTTCCCTTCTTTGCACTTAATTTCCAGATCAGAGTACTCAGTGTCCCTTTCTCTAAAGTCTCTGATATTGCCATTCTAACACATACCTATCAGCAAATACAGAACATCACAGACTAGTTTGCCTCAAAATTCACCCTTAATGAATTATTTCCCCCAAAAGAGAGGAAAACAACCCTGTTTGGCAGAAATAATAAAGATGAGTAACTTGAGAGCCCCCAAAGCTTCAGTTTTTATTTTGGCCCTTTATATAACATTCTTTATGGATGTTAATGAAAACAGGCAGTTGCCATGGCAACCACAGTAACTCCAGACATCTGATTCTACTGAAATACACCCTGGTCTTCACCACACCCTTGCACAGTGCATAAGATCATAGCTGTTTCAGAGTTTGTGGCAGTAAAAATTACTCCCCTGAGTGGACATTTTTTTTTTGTTGCTGTTGTTTAGGCATCTCAATTTTTAAAAACACCCTTATCTGGAAAATTTGTCACCCCATCTATTATGTAAATGGTCTCCCTAGTTTTGCCGTGTGTTCTGGGAATCCAAAGACAATGCCACCCCATTATGCCCATTTTTTATAGCTTGTTGATATTTAAATTGAGTGTATCCAGGCAACAAATAATTATTGAATGCCTACTATGTACAAAAAACCAAAACAGAAACTGTGCTAGGCACAAACTTTAGAAATGATACAATCCTTATCTTCATAGAGCTTACTATCTGCCAGGGGATTAATATTACAAATGTACTCAACTGTAATACAATGACATTATCTAAGTGTACTAAAGAATTTCAGAACAAAATATTATGTGAGGCCCAAGGAGGAAGATAGTTGCTGACCTGGGGTATTGGTGAAGGCTTTATGGAAGAGGTGATATTTGAGGTGGGTATTAAGGGAAGAATAGGAAGTCAGCAGAAGAAAGAAGAGAGGACACAGCTCAAGTAAAATCAAAAAGCTAAGATAACACAGGGCACGTATATGTAGTGCAGGAAGTAGTTCAGTTTGGTCACAGCCCACAGAGAGTTAGTAGAGGGGATAGATATGAAATACCCAATATTGGAAAGGGCCTTGATTGTCAACCAGATGAATTTAATTTTATTCTTTAGACAATAGATATGAAATACCCAATATTGGGTAGGGCCTTGAATGTCAAGCAGAGGAATTTTATTCGTTAGACAATAGGAAGCCACCAGTCTTTTGAGCAGAAATTTTTCTGCCACAAGTATGAATGACATAATTTGTTGTTCTTATTCAGTCATTTCAGTCACATGCAACTCTTTATGACCCCACTTGGGGTTTTCTTGGCAAAGATACTGGAGTGGTTTGCCATTTCCTTCCTCAGTTCATTTTACAGATAAGGAACTGAGGTAAACAGGGATAAGTGACTTACCCAGGGTCACACAACTGATAAGTGTCTGAATCTAGATTTGAACTGACAAAGATGAGACTCCCTAACTTCAGGCCAAGCACTGTATCCACTGCCCCAAACAACATATGAGAGAGACTATAGAATGGAAGTTAAAAGTCCTGCTAGACGGCTATTACAATAGGCAGTGATGAAAGCCTACAGTAGGTTCATGGTAGCATAGTTGAAGAGGATGAGAGTTGAAGAAAAGTTACAGAATTGACAGAAATTGATGTGGTAGAAGAGTACTGGGTCTGAAATCAGGACCTGGGTTTCATTTCCAGTACTACCACCTACCACTAACTGGGTGACTTTGGACAGATCACAACCTCAGTTTTGTCATCTTGAGAGGGTTGGATTAAATGACGTCTAAGGTTGCTTCTAGCTATAAATCAATGATTCATTATTCAATTTGAAAGATCAGAAATCTTCTTAGAAAGGTCAGAAAAGAATCCAGAACATGGGATCTGGGATAAGTGATGGACCCAGTAGACAGAAGTAGTAATGTAAGGTTGAAGGATAGGTTTAGAGGAAAGGATAATAAACTCTGTTCGGTGCAAATTAAATTTGAGGTGTGACTGGAACATGTGGATGGAGATGCTTGATGGGCCATTTGAAATACAAGACTGAAGCTTGGAAAAAAGGTCAGGACTGAAGATATAGGTTTGGGAGTCATCTACAGAGAAGAAGTACTTGAAACTATGGGAATGAATAAAAAGAGAAGAATCAGTTCTGAAGTTTCATATCTTTAAGATGGCATAGTTCCAAGAGATGGTTAAGATCTGAGTTATGACCACATCGATGTATATGACTGAGGTGGATTGAAGAAGGTCATTGGAGTCAAAGAGGCTAAGAAGTTAAATACTTAGTAAAGGGTCACCAATGCAAATATTGAAGTTCCTAAGGGTAATAGAAGAAGATAAGGAAGGAGAGGAAAACCGAGTCAGGTATTAATGCCATTAAGATTTTGGGGAAATGACTTAGAAGTCTTTTGTGACCACTAAAACCATAAGAATTATCAGTGGTAAGTAGTTAGCCTTCATGATTTGGTGAGTCTTGGGTATGGGGTTGGGCCAGTGTCTCAGGACCACTCCTGTCTAGAGTTCTGTTTTTATTTTAGTAATGCAGCTGCATTTTGGTATTGGTCCTGAAATATCGTTAATCCATTGAATAGAAACCATGTCAAACTCGACTCAGGACTGAGAATGTAATGTAGTAAGCAGAAACAAGAATGACAGTACCTCAATATTATTCAAAATTGAAAATATTGAAGCGTCTCTATCCATTATAGATGTGAATCCCTGTATGAGCCCTGCCACTTAAAACCTGCATGTTTAGAAAACTGCATGTAAACCATCAGTCTTGAAGATTATCAAAACTAATGACTCAGAGGGCAACTTCGTACTGTAATTCTCCTGAGCTACGTACCCTTACACCATTACTGAACACTGGAACAGCTCTGGAATGCTGCTTGCCTGCAGTATCATGTACAAACTGATTTATCTCTAATGAAATCTGTGCTTGGCAAAGTACAATTTTTTTGTCACCAAAGCCATAACTAGTAAGATTTATGTCCAAGGCAAACAAAACAGAATATACATCTTCTCTGGGATGGCACGACTTCACCAAGAGGGGAGGGGCGACCAGGCAAGAAGGAACTCCTGGGTGCAGCCTCCAGGAAGTAGTATCTGCTAACTACCTATTTTGACTAATGAGTCCTGCTACCTAGGTATTAAACTAAATTGTTTCTGTGCTATTGTAGATCTGCAAGTATTCTCTATGCTCTCTAATCTGTGAACTTGAACTTGTTTTCATATATACATATATGTGTATGTATATATATGTGTGTGTGTATATCTATTTAATTGTATTTCAGCATAATTGGTTTGCTAATTTTATACCTTTTTACTTTATTTTATACACTTAAAAACATTCTGGGGAATCCATAGGCCTTGTCAGTCTGCCAAAGGGGTTCATGATACACACACAAAAAAATGAGAGCCCTAAAACCAAGCCCCATTCACCCTGCCTTGGTTTAGCTCTGACCTTCACCCTCAGGTGAATTTTCACCTTGGGGGTAGGAGTGATCACAATCTGATTCTTCAGTGGTATTTGTGACTCATACCCGAAACTTCAAACTGATGGAGGTAAAACTCATGTATGTTCTTCAGACCTGGCTGCTCAAGCTTTCAAAGTATAAAATGCAAGTAGGAACATTACTAAAGATGAAGAAGTTAAATCTCTAAATTAGAATTTTCCATCAAAAATCAACAGGAAGATAAGATAGTGCACTAGGCTTTCTGTTTTATTTGGAAAGGCCTCATCTCAGAGCATTTGGTCACATTCCTCATACTTACTTCCTAGATATTGCCACTGTTCTCACGGTTCTTTGGATGCTATCACCCATTTTTACCCAGCTGAAGGTTAACATCAGAAGTCTATAGCCTGTGTGGTTACATATCAGTGTTTACATAGGCTTAGTTTAACTCCATGCAATGGATGTGGATTTCACACCCATGAGCTCACCATGTAATATTTGACCCAAGGGGGGAAAATAATGATGCTTCTAAGGTCTTCAAAGATTTCATAAGCATCCAAGTGCATTTTTACAGTTTTCTTATATATTTTTCATTTATTTCTTGTAAGTTGTGCTTCATTTACCCATAAAAATGAAAAAGACTTTTTTTAAGGATTATAGCTTCCAGAACCTCAGTATCATTGACAACCTTGATCCTGAAATATCAACTTTATCTCTCACATGGCAATCCTTGTTTTATAGCCAACCAGGACATCCTCTGAAAGTATTTATTCCAGACCAGGGTCAAGCATCCCTGGATCTCCAGGTCATACCATCTATGTAAGTATCTCTTTCAATAAAGTTTGTAATTACATATAGGGGCCTCCTAAAGCCAAAAAATTTCATGGATCTCCCTAACGTAATAGATAACCTGTCAATTGACTGAGAAAATTAATTACAACAAAAAGCTGCTATGAATTCAGTAACAACTTTAAATGAAGTTTCATTAGTCACAACAGCATCTATCTATATTTGGAAATTAGCTATATATATACATACACACTCACATGAATAACCAGGTGGTATGCTTGCATATTTGTAATATTGAATTATTTAATGAAAAGGACAGTATGGTTTCAGAGACCATTTGCAATAACTCTTTTTCCTCCCAAAGGTCCACAGGCATGAGTTAGTATGTAGTTTACTTATTAGTAGAGAATTGTTTAAAAGTAGCAATAGTATAATTAGTTGAAAACGAATCATCCAAAAGCTATTTCCACTTATGTTATAAAATGCAATTGCATGATTTTGAACAGTGTATCTTGATAATTATTATTTGAGTTAATATTAAAATTAATTTTCATTTTCTGACCACACATCAGCTAGGCAGTAGAGAGATAACCCAATAACATTTTAGAGATCATGAGATGTCAGACTACAAATTTCTTGCAGATAATTTACATGAGCATAATTGAGAGTTGATTGTATATTTATAGCCAGCACTGAGTATTAAATTCTGCCATTAAAGATTATGAGTTTGAGAAAGATAATTAAATATTTAGTTACTTAAAGATGCAGCCCTTGTTCTTCACCATCTGGGAAGACTGTTTACCCATCTGTTTCCAGTTAATTTGCTCTCTGTAATAAATTTAGAAAGATATCTTAAAGGATTTTTTTTTTTTTGGCCTACTTGTTGATGAGTTCTCTAGAGGCTTTTTCGTAAGCTCCCAAATTTTTTATAATTGACTAATTTGCCCAAGAAAGAGGCAGTGTTCCTGAGAATATAATTGTGCTAGTTACTATATCTACTTCCCAAAGCAAACATAGATGATTTTGGCAATAAAGAGTTCCTATCAGATATGAGCATTCAGGGTAATTTTCCTTTCTCTTTTCTGCCAGGCAAAAGTTGACAATGAGATTCTAGATTACAAGGATTTAGCAGCCATTCCCAAGGTCAAGGCAATTTATGATATTGAACGTCCAGATCTTATTACCTATGAGCCATTCTACTCTTCAGGCTATGAGGACAAACAGGAGAGACAGAGCCTTGGAGAGGTAATGAATTTCCAAAGTAGCTGGTTATTCAATCCTATTTGTACAGAGTTTTTCCTTCTCTTTGGTTTTCTCACTGTTCACAAGAATTGCTGAACATATCTTTCAGTTAAAAGGTATCTATTGTGTGTTTTCTTTTCTATTCTCTGTCGCTGCCACTGCTCATGGTCACCCCATCACCAACACCTAGACTATTGCAATAGGGTACTGGTAGTTCTACCTTCTTGGAGTCTCCACTAATATAAAGTCCTCTTTGGGGCATTCAGAGTACCTCATAGCCTAGTAGTATCTTTCTACCTATGCAGTTTTCTAACATCTTACTCCCCTGTCCCCCAAGTCCTCTGGGATAGTGACCCTGGGCTTCTTGCTCTTCCTCCAACAAAACATTCCATCTCCTGACTTCATGCATTTTCACCAGCTCTCTTCCATGCCTGAAATTCTCTCCTGCCTCATCTTCACATCCTGGTTTTCCTCAAGTTTCATGTAAAATTTCACCTTCCGCAAGAATCCTTTTTCAATCCTCCTTAGTCTTACTGCCTTCACCCTGAAATTACCTCCAACTACACACACACACACACACACACACACACGCACGCACGTACTCACACAACCACACACATGTGTACACATAAATACATATGTGTAAATATATACATATGCATTCATATTGTTTATATTTATGTATGTGTGTGCGTGCGTGCGTGTGCATAGATAGTTGTTTACATGTTACCTTCCCCAATAGACTTGAGATTCCTGAGAACAGGGACTTTTTCCCCATTTCTTGGTATCCCCAGGATTTGGCACTGTGCCTGGTTGATATGTGGAAGGCACTTAATAAATGATTATTGACTAATTATTAGCTCAGCTCTATCAGGGATGCAAAGATACTTTAAGGCATGCTCCCTACTCTTTTTTTTCAGTGTTTAAATTCAGAATAAGAATAATAAATTTTAAAATTAAAAAAACTTTTCAAAAGGCAGGAAAGAAAACAAGAACAAGTTGAGAAGGAAGCAGAGCCAAGCAGAGCAGTTCTGAACACATACATACACGCATACATACGTGTGTGCACGTACAAACAGTGTAAACTAGAGACTCACAGTTGTTTTGTGTGTTCTGCTGCATGTAATGAATGCTTTGGCTGGATTTTGTTTTATTTTGCTATTTAAGTTCAGAATAAAAAAATAACATTTTAGATGGAAAAGTCATGATCCTACCCCTCCACCTGCTTACGGTCTAACTGGGGCAATGAGGCAAACATATATTAACACAAACCATACAAATAGAACTGAGGGAATTTGTGTGGCACAGGCTACAGCCTCAAGGAGAAAAGCCAGTGAAAGGTACAGTAGTCAGGAAGGCTTCCCAGAGAGAAGGATCTTGAACTGGGTTGTGAAGACTGTGTACAATTCAAATAAGAAGAGAAAAGAGGAGGCTTTACAGGCAGGGCTAGGGAGGTGGAGAGGACATAGCACACTGTGTTCTTGAGATAGTGAAGAGACCAGGTTGGTGTTATTGATACTTAGATTTTCCTACAGGCAAAGCTACCTGTATCTTTATTGCTACTGAGATGACTCAGATGGATTACCAGAATAAGGAAAATACTTTCTGATGCTTTTACCTCAGAAGAAAATAACCATTGGGTCAAAAACTTTAGAGTCATTAAACCTGGCCCCATAGCCTAGGGTTAGGGGCTTCTCCTGTTGTGGTCCTCACTTCAAACCAAAGATGGATAAGACCTAAGCCCCTAACACAACAGAAAGAAGCTTTAATAAGAGTCAGAAGCACAAATCAATCCATCAGACAATAAAAATAAACATTTATTCATGAGAAAAAAAATATAGGTTACATTTTACATGGTTTAATGCTAGCTTCAGTTGGATTGATTCTCAGAATGATTTTTTTTTCCTTCCCTTACTTTTTTGTCACAAAAAATCTTCCCCTTCTATGTTTTATACCCCAAAGTATCTCAGAATTGGAACTTTCCATTGCTTGAGAAATATCTGTTTTCATGTAGTACCACCTAGTGGTCAAGCAGTATCCATTTCTTCAAGGCAAGGAAGATTTCACAAGGGATGCTGATGTCTTCAGAGTTGCTCAAAGCAAGTTTCTAAATTCTGCGCATTCCCTCAGACAGTCACCTTCCTTGCCATGCCAACAATTAGTATAAGTGCCTAGTGGGCAAAATTCAGTTCCCCAGCTGACTCTGGACTTTTCATGGAAACAAGAGATATAGAGAGAAAGGTCAACATGCAGTGTCTCTAGGCAGAGACTTCTTTGGGTCTTTAGCTCCTCCCAAAGTTACCTTTTGGGCAGTATTGATACTGCTGTTAATGGGAAGCAAATGTAGTCCACAAAGCAGTCTTCAGTACGCACTTTGTACAAAGGTCATCACCATAAACAAAACTGTCTTCATATAGGCCTCATGGCAGTGAATGTTGGTGACCAACATATTGTAATTTCTAGCCATTGCTGTACTAATGGATGATAATAATATGAGCAGAATCCTTTTTAATACTAAAGGCAGGCAGTCCGTGTGCATTTCTTCAGTGTTTATTGCATGCTAGTGTAAATAACTCTAGTGTCCAACAGAAGTTTGATAGCATCTTTCATTAGGTTCTTGATATCTCTTACCTGGATTATTTTATTAGGCTACCAGTGGGTCTTCTTGCATCCTGTTTTTTCTCTCAAGATTCCGTCCTGTAAAAGTTGCCAAAGTAATTTTCCTAAAATGTAGGTCATCCCACCAAAATACAACTTTCAGTGACTTCTCATTACCTCCTCAATAGGTGCTATAGTGCTAGGCTGGAGTCACAGATGCCCAAGTTCAAGTCCTCTCTCTGATACTCACTATCTCCCTCATTATTAACCTCAGCCTCAATTTTCTCATTTGTAAGATAGCACCAACCCCACAGTGTTATTGTAAAGATCAAATAAGATAACATATAAATGCTAGCTATAACAATAATTTCTATTATTATTATTTTTTATCATTATCTGGACAAATCAACTCAATAAACACATGTTCAATGCCTGGTGTATGCAAGGCTCCCTGTTATGAACTTAGGGGATACAAAGAAAGATGTGGACCTTGCCCTCAAAGAGCTTATAGTCGAGCCAGTATATCTTGGCATAAACATATGAAAGGTTAAATCATAATAAACAGAAAACAACAGGAGACACAGTGGATAGAGCTCTGGATCTGGAGTCAAGAAGACCTAAATTCAAATCCAGCCTCAAATACTTTCTAGTTGTGTGATTCTGGACAAGTCATTTAACCTCTATCTACCTCAGTTTCTTCATTTTGTTGTGAAAATAAAATGAGATGATATTTCAAAATTACTTTGAAAACTTTAAATCACTACATGGACACTATAATGATAATAATGATTAATAATAATGATGATGATAATAATTATTTAATTTTAAATATTAATTTTATTATTATTTGCCAGATGAAGCGGGGTGTAGACAATAACTACTATGCTTTCCGAGAAGGGATAGATCACTATGGGCAGGAGTGGTCTAGGAAGACTTTATGGAGTTAAAAGGACCTGGACCAGGTCTTTAATGATAAGAAGGATTTTGTTAGGCAGAGGGAAGGGGAAAATGGCATAAGCAAAGTCATATGAATATCAGACTCTCTGTGAAATTCCTCTAAAATATGCTTCTTGAACTGTTCCTAAAAATAGTGGAAAGAATGCTAGATGTAGTCAGGGGAGACCTGGATTCAAATTCCACCATGTAAATACAGACAGGCCACTTCACCTCTATTAAAATTGGAGTCAGAGAGATAGGATTTGGGCTTAGAAGGGACATTGTTACATATTTTCTAATGATCACTTTGAGCAACAGACCTAATAAGGTAGAGATTATTAATGGTTTAATTCCTCTGGAAGAGGAAAAAATTATGCCAAGAAAAAGTTATGACTGTATCCTTCTTTCCCATTCTTACAGTCTCCAAGGACTCTGTCTCCCACGCCATCTGCAGAAGTAAGTGTTCTATGGGGAAATTGGGTTTTACTTGGGCAATAAAAATAGTTGGGATTTTTTAGGGTTACTTGTATTCTTCAGGATTTGAAAAATATATAAATTCACAAAAACCTGAAAATTATTTGTAGTAGTTGTGAAAAAAAACTTGGAGAAATGTGTTAGTCCAAGTCTTGCCAAAGTCTACAGAATATGGGAACAAACTCAGAAAAATGTTGGCTGGTAATAGAGAGCCACACAATGAATCATAGGCAGCTCCAGAAAAGTTTTCAGGGAGTGAAATCATCTGTCATAATGTGTGGTGTGCCTACCTCCAGACTCTGAGGCATCATCTATATGGCTAACCCTGAGGAATTAAGTTATTTTACCTCAGTTTCCTCATTTATAAAATGGGAATTATAGCATACTACCTTCATCCCAGGGTTATAATAATGAAAGTGGGAATCAGAATTATTTTTATTCCCCCTCATCAGAACTTAATTATATTGACAAAATCAGTCAGTAAACATTTATTAAGCACCTATTTACTATGTGCCAGGCACTGTAATACAATAAGAAATAAGAAAAAAAAACATAAATTCTGTCTCAAGAATTTTACAATCTATTGAAGGTATTTATGTACCATACTGACTTTAGGGGGCTTTTTGGACATTTTATTTCTAGGGATACCAGGATGTTCGGGATCGAATGATCCATCGATCAACTAGTCAGGGCTCCATTAACTCTCCTGTCTACAGCCGTCATAGTTACACCCCAACAATGTCACGTTCTCCACAGCATTTCCACAGACCTGGTAAGGGCAATGGTTATCTGTGATTTATCTCCTTACAGGTATCACTATTTTCATGTGATAAATCAGTGGTAGAGAGATGATGAACCATCATTGGCATTGGAAGGATAACAGCCAAGTTTTTAACATTTTTTTCCTCCCCCAACAACTGTCTTATAGTCATCTTTCATACTAGTCATTAAATACTGACTTTTTTTTAAAGTTGTGCTGGTGATTTCTTATGGGTAACCTATACAAATGATCAAATATCTTCATCAAACTATTGCTATTCCATAGTAGGATAATACAGTTTTATTACCTAGACTTGACTAATGACTTGTTGAAAGAACCAAATGCATAAGTTCTTGGTTATTCATATGGCTGTGGAAAGCTTTGGAAGCATTCAGTCTTACCAAGAGCTGTTAAAAGATCATTTCTGTATATAGCACTTGAGGACCAGATCAGAGTTACACCTGCATTATGGGTTTCACTTGACCTTTCTTGTTCTCATTCCATTCATTTCAAGTACAGAATCCTCACTGCTGTCAGGGGCAAGGGGGTTGGGGGGGGTTGAGGGGTACCTCTTGTGGAATTGGAGAAGAATGAAGACAGATCAGGGACCTGAATTTTTTTTTAATCCCCCATGAAGTAGAATTAGAAAGGAAGACGTGGGTCTGTCTCTTACGGAGAAACCTGAGGGTGGTAAAAATGATAAGTTGTTACTCATTGCATCAATAAAGACTATTTTAAGCATCTTACCTTGATGTAATGATGGAAAGAAAGTCAACATGTCACTTAAGTGTATTCTAAAATGTACTAGAATTAAAACTGAAAGAAATTAATGAATGTAAAAAGGCTGCAAATTTCTGTTTATTGCCAGCAGATTTTATGCACACACAATTCTCATTTGGCCAAAGTAGGTCCCATTCCAAATCCTCCTTCTTACACAGCAGTACACAAATAAGCAGACAAGTAATGAATATTTGTTAAATTACTGAACTAAACTACATGGGGCGGTTGTTTGTTTTTTAAGACCTTCACTGAATACTCAGGCATCCTGAGTATTCTTACTTACCAACTGGAAATACTCCATTTAAAAGCTGGAACTTCCAGGTTATACATAATCCTCTCTGCCACTGCCTTCCCCATGCCTTTACTGTACCCTTTGAGGGAACTATAAACCACAAAGATAACTGCTCTCTGGCATCAAAGCAGGAATAACTTGTATGCAACAGTTGGTAGAATAAGATTCTCTGAGTACAGATATTTATCTTTATCTCATAAGAAAAAAGGTCCAGTAAAGGATGGGAAAGGGAGGGACAGCGAAGGGAGAGAGGATTGAACAGGGAACTTCTATATTACATTAAAAAAATTTTATCCTCACTGATCACTCAAGAATATTCATCTGTTATAATCGTTTTTCCTTTAAAATAACCTTATGACTTTTTTAGACTCACCTAGTCTTTGAGAGGTATATTTCTCCACTTATGTACACTTCTGCTGCAGTGCAGGTTGGGTCATTTTCTTGGATTTATTCTTCATATCCAAAATGAGGCTGGAGTTAGATTCTGATACAGTAGTGACAGTGGACGGTGTTGATGTCCCTAGTGATTTCTGCTCATGCCTCCCTAAGTCACTTTTGCTATTCTCTGGCTATGTAGATCTGCCCTAGATTCCTTAGGTTTGTACATGTTTGGCTTGGTTTGGTTTTTAGTTTTCAGGGTCTACTGATTCTCAGAGATGTTTGGAGGCAGAACCATCTGCTTGTGTTGACCAACCTTGTCAGTGAGCCTACAAGGGATCTCTTCCTCTTCTAAATCAATAGCAAAATGGCATTAAGCTATTGGAGAGAAGTTTGCAGCTTTTAAAAAAATAAATTACTGATATTGAGAAACACTTCCTTTCAAACTTCCCAGAATTGCCATCTTCTTACATGTCTTTCAGTTGGCTTTGTTTTGTCAGGTGCTTATCAAAAACAGCTGCTAATTAATATATTTGGGTATTTGCAATGTGTGCATGTCAACAGCTGGTTGTCTCCCCACCCATGACGTGTTGCTGCTCTTGTTTTGCCAACCGAAGACATTTGTCATGATAGGTGAATCAATGCCAACCTGTTTTTTAAAAATACTTTCTAAAACTTTGCCTAACCCTTGACCTGGTACATTCTTAACCCTTTCTCCTTCCTCCTTTTCAGACTTCTGATTAAAATGCTTTTTTCTTTGGGTGCCTCTCTCCCTGCTTCTCTCTTAATTTTTATTCTTCTTTTTGTTTTCATTTTGTCCCTGACCCATGATTCCTTTCGCTGCTGCAGAGCTGCTCTCTCCTGGTGTGCAACGGTTGTCATACCTGCGCACTAGCAGTCTCAGCTCCGCCCACAATGACTCCCGCCCCAACTCCCCATTCCGACACCACTTCATTCCCCATATCAAAGGTAAGGAGTCAGGCCTTTCTAGCTAGCGCCCTGCATAGTGGAGATTTATTAGCGCTCTTACGAAAGCTAATAAGGTTTATCTCCGAAAGGTAGCCTTGAGCTTTTTTTAACCTCTCCGCATGCTTCTGATATCTCACTACACTTGTGTGTGTGTGTGTTTAGAACTGGCATAACATCTTCCTTTGGGAGGAATATGTCATTTCTAAGGGCCCTAGATGAAGAAAATATATATACATATATATTACATATTAGAAACGTATAGGCAATATATTGCTTAGGGTACAGAGATTATTTTGGTGATTATGTTTCAAAAGCCACTTAATATGTAATATATAGCTCCTATGCTGGCCAAGTTGGTACACAGTTTAATAGGTGATGTGTATTTCCAAAAATATTTAAGCAACCAACATGTAGGAAGTACCTCAAAAGTGATGAGTTAGTTAACAGTATTAAGTCTTGGCCAACATGAAAAGATCCATGGCAGCACCTTAAATATTCTTGTTGTCAATTCTCTTTCAAATGTTGTCAGACCTCTGAGTCCATATCTTTAAGCTGTCTTCCTTTGATTTGACCTCTCTTCTACTCAGAGTGAGAGGTTATATGTAATCTGTTTTCTGTTCCCGAGGTAGGCCTATTTTTGGTCCTGCCCCATGTTTCCCTTTGTGATATTTAACTAGTCCTTCCTTGTGATTGTTCTTTCATCTTCTATATCAGGCCTTGACCAGTGTTCTTGTTTTCTTCTCCATTGTGGGGAAGCCAAGAATCCTGATGAGGTTTAAACGGGGTCATCATTTGAAATAGACTTCAGAAGTGGTCCGGGTTTCTACTATCTACTTCATTTGAAACAAGTCAAATGATGGAAGCATCAGTGAGAGAAGGTTCAGGAAGCCTAGGCTGTTGCCATGGATCTTAAGAAATGCTAATAGACTTCAACCATATTCCAAGCACTCAAGTTAGTGACTTATAAATTGGAATCCTAGTTGGGGTTGGGGGGGAGTGGAAAGTGGTTTTAATTAGCACACACTTGGAATCTACCCAAGCACTTTTCTGTCATATAAATTTGATTTTTAGTTATTAGATCTCTTAAAAATAAATTCACTTCTCATGTCAGCATGAAATTAGCCAACAAACTTTACCATTTCAACATTTTCTATGCACCAAAAATAGCATTGCTGTCATACTTTCTGATGGCACAAGGATCCTCTTCAATGGGCACTATGAGATAATACTTCTAACCAATTTGCCTAACAGTCTGGAATCCATCCATCCTTGCCAAGCTATTTAAAAAAAAATCAGTATTATTGTTATTGAGTGTTTTTTTTTTAAATAAAACCATTGTTAAACTGACAAACTCAGTTATTATCTATTCTGGAAAAAGAATCATACAGTTAGAGAATATCAGATTTATCTTCCTGGCTGTCAATATTCAATCAATCCGGAATTTCATCAGTGTGGATACTCACAACATACTCACAACATTGATACAAATGTGTGAGGGATTCCTTCCCTCACACATTTGTAGAATACTTTCATCAATTGCTAATAGCCAAAAAAAATGTGTCATCTGATGACCAACCCTCTGATGATGAGCCTCTTGGAAGAACTGGTCTTTGGGCAACAGAAACATAGTCTCACACTGAGCCCATACTCAGAGCTTTTCCATTTCCTTAATACTTGCTAGAGATTGCACTCATCTGACATATCTTTAAAGAAAAGAGTCAGCCCTACTCCAGAATAAAAGAAGATATGGGTAAATAGTCTGCTTATCCTCAAAGACCTTAATATAGAAGTACTTTCTAATTCAACTTCATTTTGTAATGCAGAAGAAACCATTACTGATTCATTAAAAGGAAAATTTCCCATTTTGTTTGGATAGTTTTTTTTTTCATTTCACATCTAAGACTTTTTTAAAATGAAAACTTTTTATAATGTATATCATGCCTGAATTCCTACATAAAGTTATAAAATTTTGATCAAATTGTTATGATATAATATGTAATTTCTGATCTTAGACAAAGCATTCATTTATTCAGATCTGTTGTTGCTCAACAGTATGAATATAGATAAAACAAATGGCAGAGGCACCAATAGTTGGTGTGTTTGTTTTTTGCTGACATATGAAATCAAAGATGCTTATTAAATAACCTTAAAATGTTCATTTTCTACTTTTTCATTAAAAACTGCATTTTTGATACTGATATATAGTCAGCATCCTTCCCCAAATATATTTGATTAAGATTTTTATTTGTTTTTAGCCTTTTGATAATAAAATCATGATCTCTTCTGAAAAAGGCTAAAAATGCAATATGCTTTTTGTTTCTGTCTGCTATTTTATCCAGCAATGATAGATTACCTTTCTACTTTTGTTTGGATCTGGATTCTAAATCTTTGAACTCATGATTGGTAGAAATAATCAAATGAGGACAAACAGCAAAGATATTAGGGCAAGGGTGTTTAGTAACCATATGATATGAATACAAACTTGAGTTATTCATATATTAACTAAGTTGCAACTAAAAAGTTAAATAAAAAATTCCCCTTCTTCATGTTTTATTGTTTGGGCCTTATTTGTGCTATTTAGTGCATATATAGCTAGCATATATTTTCCAAAGTCAAAAACATAATATCCACTGATATGAAAAGTAGGATGTCATTATTGGCAAGCAAGCTGAATAATATGCCCTATGGAAGAGGTGACTTCAGAATTCCAGAGTTTGCCCTGAACTCCACTACTCAGGTAGTACTGGATATTTGAAAGGGTTCAATACTGTTTCTTCTGATGGATCCCAGGATTTTGTGAGTTCTTATGTTTCTTTGCTTTCTGATATTCTCTGAACCTCAGATTCTCCTGGAAAATGTTCATCTGTTCATACAGAAGAACTTTTAATGCTTGGAAAATATCCATGAAGGGAATATTTTCCCATTTTAAAAACATATTTGAGAAGTTTTTAAAAGATACCATGAGGGGCAGCTAGGTGGTACAGTGAATAGAGCACCAGCCCTGGAGTCAGGAGAACCTGAGTTCAAATCCGGCCTCAGACACTTTTTAACACAAAACTAGCCATGTGACCTTGGCTAAGTCACTTAACCCCAATTGCCCTCCAAAAAAAAAAAAAAAGATAAAGGAAGATATGGGGGCGGCTAGGTGCCGCAGTGAGTAGAGTGCCGGCCCTGGAGTCAGAAGGACCTGGGTTTGGATCCGGCCTCAGACACTTAACGCACACACAAGCAAACAAACAAAAAAACCTAGCCATGTGACCTTGGGCAAGTTACTTACCCCAATTGCCCTGCAAAAAAAAAAAAAAAAAAGGCAATAAAATAAAAGACACCATGATCCCCAGGGTTTTCTTGTAGTCCTTTATTTAAATATTTGTTTTAAATCCTGGAGACTATCTCATTGAATTTGGAGAATTATCTTAGTTTAAAATGAAAGAGATTAGTATTTTAGGAGTATTCAAAGGCAAGCAGTGAAGTCTTAACTTTTCTATCAAACTAAAGTAAGATCATCCCTTTGGACACACAAGTTCCATCATCTCTGATGCATGTCTGGCATAGGGGTTCCCCAAAGTACATTAAGCTCAAGTTGATTGCATGAATAATAAAGCTGAGAGCTCAACATGAGATTCACTGTCTGTTCTTACTCACCTGCCCCTCCCAGTTTTCTCCCCAAATTTCATTTCATTCCTGGGTATATTTGATTTTTTTTTCCTCTCCTGACCTTTTCAGCTTCATTCTACATTGGTATGTGCCACTGAAGACATTCAGTTGTCATGCATGCCCCAGAGGTTTGGAAGGGAACCTGTTTTCACTTTGTTTTGGGTGGTTGTGCACAGTTTGATGGGTTTCTCCTCCTTCCCCTTGACAGTATTGCAACAACCTCTATTTTCCATAACCTTGAAGCATGTAAGAAGATTGTGGAATGAATCAAATAAAGTTAGGTCTGACAGGGCTATATATTAAGTTTCTTCAGCCTTCTTGGAATGGTTTTCCTTGTTCTATCACAAATGTGATACTGGAGGGAGTTGGTTATTCTTTTTTTTTAGAGATTTAGTCAAGCACCTGGCAATCTTGGAACTCCCTGAAGAAATTTTTGAAGCTCCCAATGTTTTGTGAGGCTTAGGAGCATATAAGTAGATGCATCACATTTGAAAACTGCAGCTAGGAAATTCATAGGATGAAGATTTAGAGTCCAAAATCTAAGCACTGCCTCAGGCTTCTCTCACCCAGCTGTTCCTCACTATGGCAATACCGACAAAATAGGTTATTTTTTCTGCCACAAAATGAGACAACTGAGGTAAGTAGTACCAAATAGAGGAAAGAAATAGGGTATAAAACATTTTGAAAGTCATTATCAACAGAAAGAGACTTACTGAAGGATGAATGAGACTTATTTCCCAAACCATAGTTTGAATGTCAGATATCCTAAAGCTTAAGAGCTTTAAAAAGCCCTCCTTGGGTTGATCCAGATGAATGACAACGATCACCTCCAACATTAAAAGAAAAAGAATGAGAGGGTTTTCTCTCCCCTCTGCTCTGTAAATTTTAAGGAGCCATTGTTGCATGGTAAAGAGTTAGAAATAGAGAACTGGGGGGGGGGGGCTAGGTGGCGCAGTGAGTAAGAGTGCCATCCTGGAGTCAGGAGGACCTCGGATCAGTTCTGGCCTCAGATACTTAACACTCACACACGGTTACACTGTCCATGTAACCTTGATCAAGTTACTTAACCCCAATTGCTTTAAAAAAGAAAGAAAGAAAGAAATAGAGAACTGATACAAACTATGTTTATGTACCCTTCTTAACTAGCTCCTGGCCTCAATAGTTAGGCTCAATAACAATTTAGGATAAGGAGATCGTATTTCTTTATATATACACATACCTGAATGTTTTCCTTTAAGGAACAAATTTAAAATAGAATAATCGTAAATAATATTATTATATTTGAATTCATAATGTTATAACATATCTAAACATCTTTGCTCAGGACTAGTGATATAGCAACTATCAGATATTGTTAGTTAATTAAGCCCAACCTTTGGTATACGTAAGTTGTCCCTTGGTTAAATTGGGTTGTAAATGTGATCACATTTCTTAAGAGAAAGGGTGTTTATCTTAGAAAGGAGACAGTTGGCCTCATAGAGTTTACTTGGAGATTTCATTTACTTTTATATTCTTTATGTTGGAGGTAAGCTTTTATAGTTATACCTTCTTAGTACTGTTACACCATTGTATCAGCCTCTCTATCCCCTTTGACATATCCAGTGCTCAGACTTTGTCAGCCTCAACTTTCTGATGCAGCTGAGAATTCAGAAAGAGACCTAGATAATAATACTGGCCTACACTTACTTTTTATGGTACTTTACAGTTTAGTGGTTAAGTGGTTAAGTGCCTTATCTCTTTGGGTCTTCATAACAGGACCTTGATATATGTGCCCTTATTATCTTCATTTTTATAAAAGAAAAAACTGAGTTTCAGAGAAGTGAAGCTATTTTTCCAGAGTCACATAGCTAGTAAATGCCTAAGATCATATTCTAACCCTACTGTCCTTGCCTCCAAATCCAGTGCTCTCTCCACAATGCTACCCTTCCTTCTGCAGCACTTTGATTGTCTGTTTTCTCTGAGCTTCATTTTCCTTAGCTCTCCAAGGTTCTTTCCAGCTCTGTGATTCAATGAATCAACAAATTTTTCATCTAAAGCATACTTTACTTGATCAATACTTAATTGTCTAATTTCTACTGGTAAGCAGGGCCAGCTCAGGGCAAAATATGAAAGTAGAAAACGACCCGCCATCCACAACTTCCCAAGTCATGCTCCTACTCTCCTCTCAGGGTTCTAGTATTTTCCTGCTCTCTCTCTCTGCCCTCTTCCCCATAAGAATTCCATCTTTCAAGAAGCTTCTGACATCATTAATTATTGTTGATATAAATTAACATATGCCTCTAAATAGTGCCATGAAAAGTTTGGTTAAATGAATCTCTGTTAATAGAGTAGAGGCAAACATGTGGAGGAATGATTTTGGGAAGAAGGCAGACTTTCCATTCCCCTCCTCTCATGTGGTTGGAATGGTTGCCTTCTTCACCTGTGTGATATTAACCCCTCCTGGCACTGTCTGCTCTGCCTTAGGTACAGTCAGAGAGCAGGGAGCACAGTGATCACCCACATAGGGGATAGGAAGGGAAAAAAACATGATTTCTATTTACAAATTTCTTGGCAGATTAAAAGGTCATGTGGGAGGCTTTGGCAAACTTGTGAGATGTTGCTTTGATAGGTTGAGGTATGTTTGTGTTTTGAGTAAGAGACCATTCTGGAGACTGGGAGGTCTTCTTGTCTATGAAGTACTTCCAGGGAAGACTAATTAACTAGTTCACTCAATGATGAACTTGCCTAATAGAGGAGACATTGTCTCTACCATAGAGTGTTCTCTTGGATTTTAGCTGATTTTTCTAAGAATTCCAATATTTTGTCTCTCTGAGATCCCTAAATCACACTACAAAAATGATGACTCCTTGCATTCTAAACATAAGAGAAGGCTTTTAATGCATTTTTCTTTCACATTTTGCTGTATGTTTGAATATTCTTTCTTTTGTAGATATAGTTGTGATACTGATCAACAATGACCAAAGCTCAATAAACATTTATTAAACACTATATCCCAGGTACTGTTCCATGTGCTTTAAGAGGAATTCATAAGAAGGAACCTTGGGGTAGTAGATAAAGAGTAGACCTTAGAGTCAGAAAGACCTAGGTTCAAGTCCCAGTTTTTTGTTTTGTGACCCTGGGCAAGTAACTGACTAATCCCATCAGTGTTAAAGACAACTTTCTATGACTTTACCTTGCAGAACAATTGTTGTTCTGTATTGGTAAGAGTTTCTTTGTGAAATCTATATCCCAAAGAAATCACAGACTGAGTCCAGAAAGAAATGGAATTCTCCTTTTCCAAATCTCATTTTGACCTTGTGGCTTGAATTGGTAACATTGCGTACTTTTCCCAGAAGGCAATGACTCCTGGCCACAAAATGAAGTAGTCATTGGACCAGATGGATTCCAAGTCCCCTGCTAGCCCTAAATTCTCTGATCCTATGGCATTAGGTTCACAACGAGGTAAATGTAGTTGAATTCTGCAGTGGTAAGGGCCAAGATACTGCTGAGACATTTCCCAAGTAAAAATCTGTAACTGACTGACCAAGACAACTTTTTTGAGATGAAATTTCTAGGCTTTCTTTTCAAAGAATTATCCAGGGATTTTTCGTTTCCAATTGTCTAGTTTTCCTATAAAAAATACTCAGTATTTTCAGCTTATGGTAAAGCATTCTTTGAATGGGAAAGTATTGGTTCAGAGATGTTGAGTATCTATTACAGAGTATTTAGGGGATTTTTACTAAACTCAAAAATGACTATACCATTGATTAAGCAGAATATCAATTAATCATTTCAATTAAGATATTTCTTCCTTAAGAACATGTAAGCCATGTTCTCCCAACCCATATCTATCTCTCATTTTATTAAGTTCATGCTAATTTTTATCTCAGTTTATCTGGTAACAAACCTGAACTAATTCTCATGAGGCAAAGTATTAGGCTATGATAGAGGTTCATTCATCAGGAACAATTTATCCAGCAGTTTTTATAACATTTCTTAATTATTAGCTGATTATAGCCTAATGCATGAAACAGTAAATTAGCCTTTATAAAATATTGGGAATGTGGTATAATATTATGGAAATAGCAATATCAAATGCAGCTTCAGTTGCATACCCAAGCTTAAGATTTATCATGTTGAATTCTCCCAGAGCTACATTTGGAAATTCAGAACTCACCTTTGTAATAATGTGTTACTTATTTTATATAAGTCTGTGTTTTCATTTTCTAAAATTACATACTCAGAATAAAAATTTCATTTTCTCTCTAGTAAACTAGAGTCTTTAGGCAATACAATCCAAAGTCAGGCAGCATAATTTAAGGAATTTGCTTTTAATGCTCTAGTATTTTGCAAATATGTATGCATATAGATATAAATCATTTTTAAATGTTACTGATATAATAACTTGACAGCGTCCTACACTCCTAATGGTGTTTCCTCATTTAAATGTTATTCAGTAGAAATAGAAGCAACATAAAGGCCCCAAGGAAAGGAAAGAAGTGAGTTAGAACCCCCCAGTTGCCCATTTTTAGACAGCCCCCAAAGAGATATCTCTGAACTTCCACTGTCAGAAGTTGCTAAGTCAGTAAGTTTTTGTCTCCCATGAATGGTGGTCATAGTGCAATCTAACTTTTCAAGAGAAAAGTAGGAGGGAGTAGAAGCAAATAAGGCATAGACATCAAAAAATGGAATTCTATCTTGTCCACTTCAAAGTTAGAGAACAAAAAAATCATAGTGCAAGACACCATGCTACATTGATAAGGGGAAGGACCAGGTGACAACATGGGTTTTCTACCAGACCTAGTCTTTAGTTTAGACAAATATGCTCTGATTGCCAGCATCTGCCTACATGCTTGGAAATGGTTGTATTTGAGTTTGCAAAGTCAGTACTTTATATGCTTGAACCTTAACTGTTTTAATCTTGATTCTCAGTCATGAGCAAGAAACTTCCCATTTCTCTTTCTTATATTGACCATCTAACCAGTACACTGCTTGCTTACAGCATCCAATCGCATGCCCTCGGAATGAAGCATCTTGTTGCCAGCTGCCTTTAACTCAGTTCTCCCTTGAACATGAATTTCCCTCTCTCAGAATACTAAACTTGAAATCACCTGTGCTAGCAAAATTGATAACTTATTTGGTTTTCTTTCCTTTTTTTCTCTCTTCAGTTTCTCTCCTTTCAGTTTGTTGTTTTGAATTTTTATTATGCTTGCTTTCCCCCTCCCCTTTTGTCACTCTCCCTTCTCTCATTTTGTTTTCTCCATTCTTCTCATTGGAGGCAATGAGCCATCCAGCGGCCGGAACTCCCCTCTCCCTTATCGGCCAGACAGCCGCCCTCTAACTCCAACTTACGCTCAGGCCCCTAAACATTTCCATGTTCCAGGTAGGAGCTGACACTGTATGTGTCTTGGTGTCCCGTCACAGTGTAGAATGTAGCCTTGTAAAACCTTTGTCTCGTCTCCATTACCTCACGCTCTTTTATTGGGATGCATACAGTTGACGTGCCTAAATTGCAGGTTGTTCTAAAGGATAATTAAAAGTTTTATATGTAAAATTTAGGGTGATATTAAAGGGTTGTTTTTGGTTTTGGTTTTGTTTGGGTTTTTTTATGATTGTCTATGGAGGGGGTGGTGATACTGGAGTTATAACTGTGGTGACTCAAAAGGAAAATGTCTCATGTTATATATTAATTTCTAGATATTAGTTAATGGTATGGTTTGGTACAAGGGGCAAGTAAAGTTTTCTTACTGTCATTGATGTGGAATTTATGTAGCTTCAGGCATCTCACATTTATATCCCAAAGCAATTCCCTCTTTGTCTCAGTTGTAACAGTATTCCCACAGACTTTTAATTTCCTGTCCTAGAGATGTGACACCAGATAAATTGAGTGTTCTTTTCATGACTTGAAATTAATTGTTTGTGGCACTATGACTACATAGTAGCCCACTAAGAAGCCTTGCCTTTCAGGCTTAGGGCTGGAGGCTATGCATGGGTATTTGTAAACATTCTCTACATCTACACAAATGGTTGTTCTCCAGCAAGAGGAAGGAAAAGAAGTCAATATTTTGTAGGAAAATAAAATTCATTGTCTTATTGTTAGAATTGACTCATCCCTTTAAGGGATACAGAATCAAGCAGAGTTTGCCAATCATGATTATCATGGAATTCAAGCTATGCTATGCTTTAATTGGTAATAAAAATAAAATTCTCCATCTTATAACATTTTTGACCTCTCCTATCTACTGAAAATTATTTAATAAATTACCCATTATTTTAATCTTAGTTAACAATTGGCAAATTAATAATTTTTTTCTATTTAAGTCAAGAAATTGCAGTGAAACTTAGGGTTACTAGATTTAGAATCAGAGGACCTAGATATGAATGCTAGCTCTGTCATTTATAACCTATGTGACTTTTAGCAAGTCATTTTCCTTCTCTGGGCTTGTTTTCTCACGTGTAAAATGAAGGCATTGACCTACACCTCTAAAGTACCTTCTGACTCTAAATCCTATGATACCTCAAAATATCTCTAACATTTGGTTTGCCATATGGTTTTAGATTGAGGCATCAGTAACATAATGGATAGAAAGCTGGTCTCAGAGTCAGGGTGACTTGAGTTCAAAGCCCAACTAAGTCATATTGACTCTATGACCTTAGGCAAATAATTTAACCTCTCAATGCCCCCACGCAATTCTCTGAGATTATAAATTGTCAAATAGTCCAATCTACAGTGTTGCTGGAAGGTCTTTCCTCATTGAAGGTACCTTACACCAATGAAATCACAGATCTAGACAAAATGTTTCTAATTTAGCACCATCTTCTGTGGTTATAAATTTTGGTTAACTTTGAGGATAAATTTATATTTGTAACTTGTAGTCTCTTAATGCTCCATAAAGATTTAATTCTTTGAGACTTGAGTTAAAAATGAGTATTTTGAGATTTTGCCAGATGTATTGCTAGCAGAAGGGTCTTAATTAGCAATAAGTAGGCAGTTACTGTCCCACACAAATTAGGATTAGATTGAGCATCCCATGAAAACATCTGACTGTTTTTAGAATAGAAAGCATTTCCTGTGACTTCTAATTTCACTGCATTGCTTCACACTCGGTTCAGCTCATCAATTAAAAAATAAATTGGACCCCGGTATCTACCGGAAGCTCAATTTCTAGACAGCAGCAATTGGAGGAGGGTTTTTTTTTTAACCTCCAAAGTAGTTCTGTCTTTCACACCATCAAAACATCTCTTTTGTTTTCATTTTCCTCAAATTTTTTTACTACATTCTTAATGAAATATATATATATATATATGTATACATATATATATATATTAAGGGGCTCACTTCTTGGTTACATCAGCATATTTATTGTAAAATGTATTACAAAGAATTTCATGTCACATGTCTGATAATTCACTCATTTTTGTGTTTTTCCTTCAAATAAACTAACTCTTTGTAATACAAAAGAAAACTTTCTGGTCTTTTTTTGTTCAAGATTCTTCACACTGGTTTAACATTTGTTTTATTTTTTCTTATCCCATAACTGAACTAGTCTCTGTACTCACACACCTTTGCTTTTTCATTCCACAGATCAAGGAACGAACATATACCGAAAACCACCCATCTACAAACAACATGGTAAACCTGCTTTCCTCCTCATAACCCTTAAATAGGAAAGTCAACTCAAATTCACATCTTTGCTGTTCACTGAAGTACTTACCCAGAGCTTCTTTTAACAAAATTACATCATCCAGTGGAAGGGGTTTCCAGAGATACATAGAGTAATTCAAAGATGCAGTATTTAATTTGGTCCCTGAAGGTACAAATTTTATGCACATGCCATAAAAAATTGATTGTCTAGAGGAAGTGAATTCATTAAGGTAAGACTGTATTACAGAACCACCCAACTGAACCCAGATCACAAAGTTTTATTAAACTTGATCCAGGAGCCAAAAAAACAATTTTCTTTCTCTTTGTGATAAAGATAAAAGTTTTACTATATGGCCTACATTGCATGCAGACTTCCTAACTAGACTAATTGCCTGGAAAGCATATATAACCCTAATAACCCTGAAGAGCTTGAAACTAGTTAGGCTAACAAAATAAATGAATGCAAATGAGACAAAGGCTCTTTGGGTAAATCAAAGCCAACTTAGTTGTTCAGTTACTCATTTCATTTAACATCTCTCTTTAGCAGCCTAGTGAGCACTGGAGTTAATGTGGTTTAGTAGAAAGTGCTGGACTCAAAGTTGGGTGGGGTTCTGATCCCAACTTGGCCACTAACCAGTGGTATGAACTTGAGCATCTTCATCTCTCTAGGTCTCGGTTTCCTTATCTAGTTGGAGTTAGTTGAACTAGATGACTAGCCCAATCTAATCTTTAACTCTCAGGTCCCTTCTTGTTTTAAGATTGTAGAATACTTTGGTTACGGAGTAGAGAAAATAATTGACTAACTACTACTTGAGGAGTAATAAACATAAAACTTCTGTTAAAGTTGTTCTCTTCATTTTGCCAAAAAATCAGTATTTTTGAAATGAAGGAATGTCATCATTCTGTGTAAATTACATTTTCTTCCATAATCATTGGATCTCTTAAAGGATTGTGTCATCCTTATGTCTTTATGGACAGATAGAAAACAAAGGCTACCTTCAAGGGTATGCTTGGTTTATTGGGAGTGTTTAGGGAAAAAAATATTCAAATTGTGCCTGGAAACTTGAAAGCTGCCTTTGGAATGAATTGTCAAATAAGCATCATGACTCAGAATGAAAAATATGATTTAAAATGTTCAAGAAAAAACCTATACATCAAAGTATGAGGGGAGAAACAATCAAAAAAAATTCAAATGGCTTGAGGTTCTTTCAGTTTGTTCTTTTTTTTAAGTTTTACATGATATGCTTGCATTTTATGTTTCTTAACATTATTTTTGTTTGTTTTTTATGGTTTTAATGTGTCTTCCCACCCTCTCATTAACTTGTGAATGTTTAACCACTGATTTCACCAAATCTAATCCGTAAGTACTGTTTGAAGTCATGTTTTTCTTCCCCTAAAAACCAATTTTCCCAGAATTTGGGATATCAATTTGTATACTTTTGCATCTAGTAATATTTCTCCTTGAACTTAATTTAAAATACAAATCACACAATTTAAATTTAAGAAGTTTAAATAATATTGAATTTTTTACAACAAAGAACTAGTGTTGGTGTCTCTTTTAAAATGACTTTAAAGATTAAAACTTTATCTCTAACTTGATATAGTGTAATCAAGAATAACATGGATATTGATCTAGAAATTCAGAGATTTATCTCCTAGACTTGGCTTGGCTCTGTCATTGTCACTGTGATTTTTGAGTCACATAACCTCTCAGTCTGTTTGCTCCCATGTAAAATGAGAGAGTTGGGCTAAATGATCTTCCAGGTCCCTTACTCATTCTAAAATTCTGTTATTTGGAAAGCATATTTTTAAAACATTAGTTTTATACTAGGTCCAATTTACCTATAAACATCATAGAAAAGACAGAGTTGGGGTTCCACATACTGAATTATTTAGCTTTATAATTTGTATTCTTACAATCTCTGATTTGTAACAGGCACCTGGAGTTATTATATTTAGTCCCAACTCTTGCTTACAGCTAAGTATAACACAAAGAAAAGAAATATGAATAAAATAATTACATCCAGCTTGACTGCCATTCGTTTAAAATTGAATGACTCATTTGTATGTGCCAAATTTCAGACACGTATTACATTGCTAAATGCAATTTCCTACAAACTGACAATTGATTCCCTCATTTCTGTTTGTTTGGTTTTTTTCTCCCCACTGGGGCTTAAGAAAGCAGGTTCCATGAATATAATAATTTAAAATTAATGCAACAGCACTAATCCATTTTTAGTTTCTTATCCAAGGGTCCAAAGCAAACAAGCATGCTGATGATTTCCTTAAGTCTCAGTGACACAAAAGTCTGCTTGATGTGTCTCTCTTATCCCCTTTTATCACTAATCCCTTTAACATGAAACTGTTCTAATTAAATATAGGGTGAGACTGAGCCCCTGAACTTGACACTAGAAATAAGAAAGATTAATCTAGTTGACTCTGGTGACCTCTAAGTGGCAATGAAAATGCAACTGATGCTAATAGTAATTGGAATCATGTAGAGTTAAAATTTTGACCAGGGTTCCAGGGACTACATTGCTGTGAGATTATACCACAAGTGTTTTAAATCAATAGCTAAGTTCCCCCTGGTTACCCTCTAGATCCAGCTGCCTTGGCAGCACAGAGCAAGTCTTCAGAGGATATCATCAGGTCCTCCAAGTTCCCAGCAGCCCATGCTCCAGACCCCAACGAGATACCAAAGATTGAGACGGACCACTGGCCAGGTCCCCCCTCACTTGCTGCCGTAGGTATGCAAATGAAGCAATTAAGTCAAATGGGCAAGGTTCTAAGGGTGCTAGTAATTCATAGTAATGTATGAGAAAATTTAGCATGTTGGAAAACTTTGTGAGGAAAATGCCAAAAAAGAAAATAAAGGACAGAAATAGAGACCAATGTGGTATTAATTTAGATGTAAAGTATTTGAAATTTCTCTAT
Source organism: Gymnobelideus leadbeateri (assembly GCA_011680675.1). Taxonomy (NCBI): domain Eukaryota; kingdom Metazoa; phylum Chordata; class Mammalia; order Diprotodontia; family Petauridae; genus Gymnobelideus; species Gymnobelideus leadbeateri. Next base: position 671,337 of record WOXC01001178.1, read on the forward strand.
CTAGATGTACTAGAACCTATTATAATTTAATCTACTACAGCTCAGAATTTGGTAAGAAGTTTATCCACATTGGATCCTATCTAAGCAGTTTCTTATTGGAACTACTAGAAAGATTTTATTATAATACTATCTCACCTATGACATAGCCCCAGATAACAATATGCATTGTTATTTCATATAACTCTTGCTTAGAAAGATTGACTGAGCCCTTTTACAAGTGACTTCTTCCTCTATAAATTGTCTCCCAGTGTTTTTCTTTTTCATCTTAGCACCCAAGCATTGTTCAATTTTTGGTATAGCCCCTTTGCTGTAGCTCCATGAAAGATTGATGTCCAGTTCATTGATGTCCAGGAAGCATCCCAATATAAGTCATGTTGGTTGCATGCCTTCACCTGCCTCACTGTCATCAATTCCATACTTTTTCATCCATTAGGTCACCCTTTAGCTATTCCATTCATTGTATTTGAATTTGGTCAAAATATGTTTGCATCTGTACTTTTGTGTCTATACAGTTGGCTTAATGAGGTGCTAACAAACTGAAAGGCCTGGTATTCAGAATTGGGGTGTCAGCTATGATAATATGTGACTTAAATTTCTCTTTCAAAATTTCTTCAGTCATCCATTGCACAAGAGTGTTAGATTTGGAGAAAAGAAGATCAGGTTCAAATCCTTCCTCAGATGCTAGCTTTATGACCCTGGGCAAATCCCTCTAAGCCTCAGTTTTCTCATCTGTAAAATATAGATAATAGTAGCATCTGCCTGAAAGGGCTATGGTGAGGTTAAAATAAAATAATATATGTAAAACTTTGCAAACCTTAAAGCATCACTTAAACATGTTATAATAATCATCATCATCATCCAAAGCTTCCAGTTGTCCATTATGAAGTATCTAATTTTCATCATCATATTCTTTTTACTTTTATGAGGAATCTTTTTAAAAAATTGTGCAGTGATTGCTACTTAAAGGTTTAGGAATGGTTGAGGAGACATAATGCAGTGGAGAATGCACTGTTTCTGGAGTCCAAGGGGAATTTACTTGGCCAATTCTTCATTGCTTTCATAGATCCGTGATTTTATCAATAGGGGTACTCCCTATATGGGGCAAAACCTGCCTTCCCAACTTATTTGAAAGTCTTCATAAGATGTAAAAGATGTAAAAACTTCATCACCCAGACACCAACATTCTGGCAATGATGCTGTTTGAGGCTGGGCTAATCCATAGACAGTAGACCTACCTATATTGAAGCCTTCATACTCAATACCCATCCAACTTCTACAACTTCCAGAGTTTTCTGATCTATTGACCTGGCCTTCAAGAATCCAGTGTCATCTCCTATCATAAGGAAGCTAGTAAAAAATGAATAAATAAACACCCTTTTTTATTATCCAAAAATACCCTTTAAAATTGAGTTGAGATTATCTCATTCTATCTTTAGATTTTTATCTCTTTAGTGTATATTAGTAAGCCCCACCTCAGTGCAAGGCATGCTTAATAGTCAAGACCAGTCTTTAACTTCTTCCAACAAATTATAAGTCTTCAGGAAATATCCTGGAAGTTCATCATGTTTATTCTTAACTAGCTAAAAGTCCCAAGAAAGAAATTTTTTAAAAATTTGGAGGGTTAGGAGATTTTAAGAGAATGATTTAAAGCTTTTTTAAAAAGCTTTTAATTCATTAACCAGAGTATGAAATACTAAGACTATTCATTAGTGAAAATTAATTTTGATTAGATTACTAACATCTCTTGTTTCCTTGCACAGATTCATCCAAAGAGTTTAGAAAAGCTTAAACTAGTCTTCCAACCATTCAGAGAAATTCACTCCTAGGAAACTAGGAAAACTGAACATGACATGCCACACTTTATAGAAGTGGGTGCATAATTTTGTGGCCTTTACACAGACTAGAATTTTATTTTCAGTTATAGAGAAACTCCTTTATGACCATTTTTCAAAGGGCCAAGAAAAAGAAAGTGTTAATAGTGGAGAAATATCATGTTACTTCTGTAAGCCAGGACTTTCCAAAAATAAAAATTTAGACAATGTAATAAGAATAAGTTTTTTGTAATTTATATTGAGTGAATATATCCAGGAAGAGAAATGTATTTCAGACCATTAAATTTTTTTCCTCTAAAAGAATGCTTTCATTCCCTAAGCGGTGCTAAAATCCCTAATATGTAGGTCAAATATTGGTTTACAATGATTGACAATATGGATTCCTAAACAGAAACTCCCCATAGATGACTTAAAGTGTGGCTACTTAGAACCTTCTTACAAAAACAAAGCAAATTTCATTCATTTCTATCACCTGGTGGGAGATGAAGATTCCCTGCCCTTCTGGCATAATGACTTATATAGCAAATTGAATAAAAGCCCAATAAAAATTGATTAGTAACTTGTCTGTGGTACTGACTGTAAATAAATGAATTATTTGAAACCTAGTGACTTAGTTTGATTGTATGTGTGAATTGGAGGTGGCCAGGGCAGCTTAGAGTTGGTGGATTTTTCCCTGCCTGGTTCAGGAATGCTATTTAAAAAACACTGCCAGCTTTGTCACTATTACTAACTTACTGAAGATAAGCAAACTAGTCCTTTAGGATTCTTTCTTGTGGCAGGGCTTATGTAAGAAATTCTCTTTACTATGGAAATAGGAACGGATATGAGGCGCAGATCAAGTGGCCGTGAGGAAGATGAGGAAGAGCTTCAGAGACGCCGACAGCTTCAAGAAGAACAACTATTAAAGGTTTGTCAGCTGGGAGGCCGCCTTATTGCTTTCATTAAATTATTTCAGAAATGTCCTGAGAAATAACTATGATTCACTAGAAAACACCTTCAGGCTTCATTCACGTTTATTTTTCCATTTCGTACAAATAGCTCAACTCAGGTCTGGGGCAATTGATACTGAAGGAAGAAATGGAAAAGGAAAGCCGTGAGAGGACTTCCCTTTCAGCTAGTCGCTATGATTCACCACTTAATTCATGTGAGTAGCACTTCCATGGACTTGCATAAATTGGGTCTGTGGTCCATATGGATGTATCTTGTCTTTCATCTAATACAGTTTTATAAGCCAGCAGTTTCTCTGGGACAGAAAGGTGCAGAATACATGGCTTCTCTCTCCCTGGTGAGGTCCATTCATCTGAGTGCTGTAATGACTTTGCTTTTTACAGTTGTTCTGTTCTTTCTTCTATTTCCTTATGTTCATAGGAGCTACCCATGTGGGGTAGCTAGGTGACTGGCCCCAGGATGCACAGAGACAGTATTCGAACCCAGATTCTCTGACGCTGTCCTGGGCCTGACCTGGCCTGACTTTTCATAGCTGCTGCAGCATCTTTTCTGCCCTGCCCCCCAGTAGCAGATTGTTCCCAGATTGAACCCAGATTGTTCAGTGTTCTTCCCCTCATTGCTTTTCAAGGCTAAGCTGATTCTGATTAGCTCAGCAGTGATTCCATGTAGCCCTACTGAATTAATTGGTCAGATCACACATCACCAAGGCAGACATAATCTACATTAATTACATTCAAGAAAATCACCTGAATGGCAGAGAATTTGGGTCTTTAATAGGAACAAAATGGAATCAAGAAGTCCTCAGAAATCAGGGGCCACCTCAGGCAGCTGGAGGGGAAATTTCATAAAGAAAAAATGTTGCTCTCTTTTTCTACCTTCTCTCTCCTTATTTACTCTTCCATTCGTGTCATCTATCTGTTTTCCCAAAAATCCAACCATGATGACTTACATACTTTCATCTTACATTCACCATCTTACTCTGGAAGCCAGAAGAAATGGAAAGTTGGTAATGGCATCCTGGATTTGATCTCTTTGCCTACTATTTGCATTATCTACTATTTGAATAGGTGGTTGTGTTTTTTTTATTTTGGAATGTGGATTTCTTTCAGAATTCTTTATGTAAGTTCACATTATGTGAATTTACATAATGTGAGAAATGTCTACGTATATATATCTACACAGACACACACAAAAGTACACATACACTACACAGAATGTCCCAAATGAATTCATGCATTTTAAGCTATTAAAGCTTAATAATTTTCTCTTTTTTATGACAGCATTTATCATTGTTAGCTATGGCTTCCTACTATATACTTTCTACTCTCTTGTCTTTTGAGGAATCACACTGGTTTTTCCCCCTATCTCTATGACCTTATCCTTTCTGCAACTGCTGGCTGCTTCTGAAGAGATTGTCCTATGTCCTCTTGTCTCTATATTCTTCCATTGTCTGCCTTGGAAATCTCATCTGGTTCCATGGCTTAACTACCACTGCTAATGCAAAGAAGATGTGTGAGATACATATTTACATTGAGAATATCTAGCATTAGTTAGAATGCAAAATTCCTAAAAACTTGGCCAGTATAAATAGGGCTGAAACAAGGATGCCCCCTTTACCTACTGTTATTCAACAGTTAGAGAAATACATTAAAGGAATATTCAAAGAGAAGACAAAATTATCCCTATTTGCTGGTGATGTGATGCAATGCTTTAGAAAACCCCCAAAATTCAGAAAAAAATTGACACAATTCTTAGCTGCAATATATGAAATAATTCATCAAAATATATCATAAATTATTGATATAATTTTCCATAGATAGCTTCATGTGTATATGTTTGTCTGGTTGTTGCCTCTCCCATTAGATTGTGAGCTCCTTGAGGGCAGGGACTTTTTTGCCTCATCAGCATTTAGTGCATTGCCACACAGGTGCTTAATAACTTTATTGACTGACTACTGACCAAAAAATAACAATAATTAGAAAAATTCTGTTCAGAATAAATACAAAAAGCATGAAATGTTTCTTGCTATAACAAATTACCAAGAGGATATTTCATGCATTATCTTCAGCTCCTCACTCTCTCACTCCCTATATCCAATATGTTACCAAGGCCTATTAATTTTACCTTTATTATATCTCTCACATATGCCTCCTTTTCTGACATTGCCAGTGCTCAAGTGCAGGCCTCTCCAACTCACACCTGGACTATTACAGTAGCCTGCTGGCTGGTCTCCTTGCCACAAGTCTTCCCCTACTCCATTCCATCCTGTACTTAGCTGTCAAAGTGATCTTCCTAAATACATGTCTGATCATGTCACCCCCTCATACTCAATAAACTCCAAAAGCTCCCTTTTTCCTCCAGGATAATATATAAAATCCTCTGCTTAGCATTCAAAGCATTTCATAATCTGCCCCATCCCCCACCTCTGTGCTGCTCCTCAAACAAGACACTGTGTCTCCTGACTCCAGGCATTGTCTCTTGCTGATCCCCTGGCTGGAAGGCTCTCTCCTCATTTTGTCCTTCTACATTCTCTGGCTTCCTTCAAGCCCCAGCTAATATCCCACCTTCCATAGGAAGTCTTTCCTGACCTCCCTTCTATTGCCCTTCTTCTATGGAGTATCTCCATTTTATTCTATATATAACTTGTCTACACATTATTGTTTATATGCTGTCTCTACCATTTGACTGTGAGTTCCTTCAGAGCAGGGACTATCTTTAGCCTCTTTTTGTATCCCTACTGCTTAGCACAGTGCTTTGCACATGACAGACACTTAATAAACATTTATTGTTTGACTGCTGTGTTGGATTTGGAATCAGGAAAACCTGAGTTCCAATTCCACCTTAGATACTTATTAACTGTGTAACTCCAGACAAGTAACTTAACCTCTTTCAGACTCATTTTCCTCATCTGTAAAATGAAGGTAATAATGGCACCCATGTCTCATCCTTGTGAGGATCAAATGAGATAACATATCTAAAGCACTTGGCCACCCTTAAATTAGCATACGACTGCTAGCAGTTTAATATTATTATTATGGAAATAGGCAAAACAATAAACTCATTTGGGCAGGCAAATGGTAGTGAATCTCAAGGGAAAAAAAGAGAAAAGAACAAGTGAAGGGGGCATAGCTTTACCACATTTTAAAATATAAGGCAGTGTTCATCAAAACATTTTGGTACCTGTTTAGAAAAGCAAACAGAAAAGTTTATGAATAGAACAGACTAGATAAGCAAGAAAGAAGTCATTCAAAACTGAAGGTCAGTGTTTGTTGAACCCAAGCTGCCTTTCCAGCCTTATCGAATTTGACATCTATTCACTCTAAAAATCCAGTCAAACTAGATTATTTTCTGTCCCTTGAACTAGTCCTGCATATTTCTTTTCCATGACTCTCCTTGTGCCATTCCTTGACCTCAGAACACTTTTATCTGTTATATTTAATCTTTTTAGATTCAGTTCATAGTTTGAAACAGTTGAGATCCTTTTGGATCCCAACTGGACCATTTACTAGGTGAGCTTATCACCTCCTAGCTTCGTGCCATCTGCAAATCTGATGGACATGTTATCTATGCCTTTATCCAAGTCATTCATAGATAAAGCCAAACAGAGTTCCCTGGGACATTCTTACCTCTTCATTTTAGGGGTCAGGATTCAGAAGTTACGTGATCTCAGTTCACAAAGCTAATAAATGTCAACTCATGGATTCAGACTCAGATCTTCTGATTACTGGTTTAGTCAGTGTTTTTTACCTTGCCTGAGTGCATCTACAGATCTATTATCTCTTTATTATGAGTACTCACTATGATAATAGAAATCACAAATTCTCAACATCTTATTCATAATACTTTTTGTCCTCCTCTCTCCACAAAGCTTCCAGATTATCTACCTAACATCCTAGAGACTGTCTTATTCTTTTAAAGTTTTGTGTACACCAGGGTAACCTTAGTGCTCTCTGCCCCAATCTGTCTTTATCTAGTATCTTCCCTCTATTGATTATTTCCTATTTATCTCATATATAGCTTTTTTGTACATAGTTATCTATCTATGTCTCCCCCATTAGACTGTGAGCTCTTTGAGGACAGGGACTGTCTTTTGCCTTTCTTTGTATCCTCATCACTTAGCACAGTGCCTAGCAGCCACTTAATGACTCACTGACAGATTTTCCATCTCTCATTTTTGCTACTCGACTAGCTTACCTTCTTTTCTACGTGATTCTGACTCTTTTCATACATCATTATTGGGAACATGCTGCAGTTATTTACACTCACAGTGGGAGTTTCTGTTGCCCATTGTGGCTCATGTAATTGTGATCATTCTAAGATTTTGATGTTCTGCAAATCAAAATCTTTATAACATCAACACATCAATGTCATATTAAGGTTCCAAAAAAATGATGGGATCTCATAGCAGGGAATAACTTGGGTATTATTGAAAGAGCTTCACATTTTTCCAAGTGACATTCAGTATAATATCCTACTCCAGTTCAGTTCTGGGCCCCAGTCTGTTATCCAGTTACAATCCTGTTCATAATATATTCACTGATAGACTATCTCAGTGGTTTAAAAAAATGCACTTAAAAAAATCTACTATCATATAACCACAGGGGCATAACTACCTATATTTTTAGTAAAGCAGTCACCTTCCTGGGAGGTAGAAAGGATGGTGGCAATCACCATACTGAAAACAACTATGTGTTGCCAGTAAAGCCCATAAAGAAGAGAATGATGCACTAAACATTTTCCATTATGTCAGTATGGTAAGAAGCTGTGATTTCACCAGCATACTAACTCCCTCCACCAATAAAGATAAGTATTAGAGAGTTAGTTGTCAGGTGATCAGAGAGATTAAATGACTTGCCAATGGTCACACAGTGGCAGGATTTGATCCCAGGTGTTCCTGTTTCCAAATCCAGTACTTTATGTACTACACTACTCTTCCTTTCCATTATTCATTTATTCAGCAAACTTTTAATAAGTCCCTGTTGCATTCAGAGCATCACATATTTAGTAACATAGGAGAGCTATAGAGTCTTGTCTTCTGCCTTATGGAGTTTACAGACATCAGCACATATAACTAAATGGAAAAATATCACAAATCAACTCATTGAATAGTTTCGAAACACAGTTTTAATACAGTTTGAAATAGTATATCCATCATGGTGTGTCAGATGTGTTCTCTCTTAGCTCAATAAGTAAATTACTCCATGAGAATTAACATCTTTATCTCTCAGGAATACTTAAAGCCACACTCTCTCCAGAGCTTGATTAGCACCACTCTTTTATTTTGTTTTGTTTTATTAAATATTTTCCCCAATTACATATAGAAACAATTAATATTCAATTTAAAAAAGATTTTAGTTCCAAATTCTCTCCCTTCCTCCCCCCCCCATTGAGAAGGCAAAGCAATTGATTTAGGTTATGCATGTGCAGTCATGCAAAACATGTTTCCATGTTAGTTGTGTTAGCAGCACTCTTGAATTGGACACCAGAATCCCTGGGCAATAAAACAGAATATCTTCCAAGGTACCTGCTGAAAGAGACCTTAGAGCCTAGGGATTCTCTCCCCTTTTGTCATGGATTCCTTTGAGTATGGCAAAGCCTACAGACTCCTCAACACAAAATAAAATTAATGTGATCACAAAAGAAATCAATTATTGAAATAGCTATCAAAATATTTTTGTCATTTTTAAAGGCTCAGGTTAAGAGCCTCTGATCTACTCCCGTCTCTCCTAGCAAAAATAATAAATCACTTGTGCTTTTATATGTGTGATAGGAATGGGAATTTGAAGATTTTCCCTGTCCCTTAATAGATCTAGGGGAGTTTGAAGACCTCCCCTACTCTGTAAACTCTGTCCCCTGATAGGCTGAACATAATCACATGGAGCCTGTGATGGAGGGAATTTGCTGAAGGGTGCAACAGAGCCCACAGGAAGCTTCCCTGCTGTGAAGATAAACTCAGCCCCCTAAGAGGCTGAATGTAGTCACATGGAGCCTCTGGTGGGAAGAGTTTGCTGAAGGGAAGCAGAGCCAACAGGAAGTAAGGAGCCAGATGCAGAGAGATGGTAGGGGAGAGGAGCTTAGGCAAGGAGAGAGAGATGTTTGTGAGTAAATATTGATCTTGTATTGGTTTGTGGGAAGGCTGAAGGATGCTGTGGCTCTGAGTGTTATTATGGCTTCTGAATATCTTTAGTACTATGATGGAATTGGCTTACTGGTTCTGGTATTAGGTTTTCTAGTATCTAAATGAATGTTTCAGTTCTGTTATCTAACTGGAGAATCTGTTACATTTTGTGATCGACCGCCAGGCCATACTTATAGTCACACTGTTTATCGAGATGGTGGGCACTGTAAATATTGCGTTGGTGCTACAATATGTCACTTTCCTTTAACTTTTTTTCCTTGCAGAGCATCCGCTAACAACCATCTGCAAGCGTCTCACAACTGATCTTTGCAGTCAGACTATTTAGTAAAAATTGTAGTTTATAGGGATTCAAGCATGTCTCTACCCTAAGAAGAAAAGCACATTTCTTTCTAATTCTGCCCTCTTTTACATGCTCCTCCAAATGTTGAGTTATTTGTCATTAGCTTTTGGCAATTAAGTGATGACTATTTTCATGAATGAATGAACAAATGAATATACTCTAGATTAGAGCTTCCCAGGTGGCACGTCATGGATGACCAGTAGAACTTGGTGACTGGTGAGATAGATGTCCAAGCAACTTGAAAGGAATCCTTATAGGAAGGAGAACTTAGTCAAGTCTTGCTCCTCCAGTGAGATGTCAGTACCTCTCTTCCTGCTGCTCAGAGATTTCACTGTTAGCACTCTCTATTAAATAAATAGAGTTCTGTTTGGTTGTTGATTGGCCCAAATGTCATTTATTTCCAGAGCTCAGAAATAGTTGTTTGGAACTGGCTAGATTTTTTTTTAACCTGGAAAACTTTTCAATTTTCTAAAATTTTTCTTTTTGTCTTTTTTTCTCCTATTTAGCTCCACATTCTTCATCTAAAACATCCTCCCTCCCTGGTTATGGAAGAAATGGTCTTCACCGGGTAAGTAAGGTTACTCTAGTTCTTATAACTTTAATATTCCTTTTCTTGAAGATTGATAATCAGGTCTGTTCAATTCAATAATCATTTATGAAGCCCCTACTATGTGAAACACTTTCTAATAGGTTCTGGGGAGACAAAGATAAAACAGTATTTTAGTGAAAATTGTTATGTAGTATTATTTAAAGGCATTTTAACTTTGTGAGTGGTGGAAATATAATTTTAAAATTTTATTAATATCTTTTGTTTTTACACCTTTGTTGTACTACTTTCCCATAAATACTGATATATACACATTGAATCTTCCCTTGTGGCAACAGAAAAAGCAAAACCACTTGACAGCGTAACTGCATCTGATAGTGTATACAACATTCCACACCTCTGGTCCCTATCTCCAAACTAAAAGTAGGAGGTTGGCTTGAATCATTGGTTCTCCAGAATGATGAGATTGGTCATTACCATTCACTGTTGTTCCACTTCCCTTTTTAAGATGATTCTTATTTTCATTGTTAAAGCCATTACATAAAGCCATTTTGAAATTGTTATCATCATGAATGCTTAGTATATCTACTTTGAATCTGAGACCTGAAGAAATCTCATTACTGAGAAAAGAAAAGGAAATGACATTAGACTTCCACAAGAAGTTCTATGTATATACGAGAAGAGATCAAACGTTCCTCTTGCAAATATTTTTATAATTAGGAAGCAAGCACTGAACAAAGAAACAAAAAGTCATGTTATTTCATTCTCCTGACATGAACAAAGCATAGATGTTAAACAGTTCCAGTTGTGAAACTAAGTAGAAAAATGTATTTTTCCTTGTGACCAAGAGCTGCTCATCTAGATCTATTACAGTCAATAAGATTTCAAAGTGTTGGGAGGACAATTAGAGAAATGAAGAAGGTCTTAGTTTATGAGATATTCTTTTGAATTCAGTATCCCTTGCTTTTTTCACCCCTTTCTCTAAAATGGTACCATGACATATCATCTCACATATGCATTTCCCCCTGTTGCAGCCGGTCTCTACAGACTTTGCCCAATACAATAGCTATGGTGATGTCAGTGGTGGGGTTCGAGGTAAGCCTTCCTACATCAGTGTTTTCTCGTGTCTGTGAATAATTGTCATTCATGCTTTTCCCATGGGAAATAGTGATTGGAATATAAAATTCTATTGTAGAGAAATTTTTTGTTCTATAAATAGGCAGTATGGCATAGTCCATAGTGAGCTGGCCTTGGAGTCAGGATGACTTCGGTTCAAGTCTTACTTCTGACATACACTGTGAGCCTCTGGACTGGTCTGTAAATTTCTTAGGGACTCTCACACCTCTCTAAGACTACAGTTTGCAGATCAAGTGCTAGCTCCATTGATAGAGGAAGATTCCTCATCAGGAGATTTTCATATGAATGAAATCATAGGACAAGTTCAAAATATATTTTATACACATATATAATACATATGTATATATGTAGGTGTGTATGTCTTATGTATTATCAAAAAATTATTTATGTAATAAGTTGACTGAGAGAGAAAAATAATTGTTAATTTGGATTTGGTTAGGGGCATAAGGGGCAATTTTTTTACCATTATTTTCTTTAGTTTGGTTTTAAAATAATACATATCATGTGTGTATTGTGGTGTTCTCTATTTATGATAGATTATAAAAGCAAGAATTAAGTAGCATAATAGTAATAACACATGTGTATCTCTGTGTGAGCTAGTGAAGTTAATACTGAAGAAATCCCAGAGAAATAGTATCAGGTGATGAAAAAAAAATAAATTTGTTGAAATGTATGTGTTCTTATCTGTTGAAATGTGTTTTTTCTGTTGATTAGTTCACATTTTTATGTTCTTACTCTGATGATATTTCCTTTTCTTTTCCAGATTTCCAGGTATAGTGTGCTTTTCCTTCCACTGTGACAACATAAATACACCAACCATCCTCCTATCCAATTGTGAAATGGTCCTTCATGGAATAGTTTTTGTTAATGAGATGTTATTTTCTATTTATCCACATGTTTTAGCCTAATCTTTGGTCTGTATTGGCAAAAGATAGTTGTATCTAATGCTATAGTGTATCTTGGTAATAAGTCACATATCAGACAAAGTGAAATAAGGCTTACATTGTCTCTTCCTTTGGAAACCCTCCTCTAATTCTAAATTGTGCAGACCATGAGTGGCCACCCCTATATATTTTTCTTTTAATAATAATACTTGACATCTGAGGCTGGGGGCACTGGGCCTCCCCTCCATTGCCAGGTCCCTACAAAAAAAGGTGTTTAGAAGAGGTTCCCTTTTTTTTTTTTATTTTGTAACCCCTGTTATCCTATAAGTTTTCAGCCTTTCTCCATTCATGTCTATTTATAAAACTAGAAATAGTTCATTCTTTAGTCCACAAAAGAAACCCTTGAATTATACCATCCAGGAGCAGTTTGCTCTTATGACATCACTTATCCTCAGAGCCCAAACCTTCTAAAATGGAGATGAGAAATAAATGAAAGGGAATGTCATGTCAGAGCCATAGGTCAAGTCATCCTCATATCACACTGGTAGCATGTTTGTTATCCTATATAGAATACAAGGCAACAGAGGAGTCAGTTCTATTGCTAGCTACATGAGTGCCTTTGAGCAAACCACCCCCCCTTTTCTGGATCTCAGTTTCTTCATTTTTTAAATTAAGGGATTAGATGAGATGCTTTCCAAGGTCCCTCCCAGTCCTACTGTTCTGCTCTTTGATGATTCTATGTGGATGAGCAGTGTTGTGTAGTGGTTAGAGCACTGGACTAGGAGTCATGAGGATCTAGTTAAAATCCCACTATATGTCCTTAGGCAAGTCACTTAACTTCTTGGAGTCTCAGTTTTCTAATTTGTACAACTAGAGAGTTGTCACATATGTCTCAGCTCTAAATCTATGGTCATATGAGGTCTGAATTCACAGGTCTAATACTTTGCAAGTCTTAATAAATGTTTGGTGATTGACAGGAGGTTGATAGGGGTATGATTCTCATGGAAGCACAGGATGGTTTCTAGCTTCTCCTATAGGTAGTTTAGAACACGTCAATACATTTTTAATAAAAGGGAATTAGACTCTATTCTTTGAAAGTAGATATATTTAATTAAAAGCAGGATCTTTGGGATTCTCTTGGTTGATATATGAGCAGAAAAATGGAAGAGACATACCCATAGTCACTTTTTTTAATGGTAGCTGAGATTTTAATTGTGTAAACTGGCAGTAAGATTTTAAGAGAGAGGGAATTGTAGAGGTAAAACTCTTCTATTTTCACCATGCCTTGCATATGTTTCCTACTCTGTATCATCATATACCTCTGTGTCTGATGTAGACCCTCCCTGATGGCCATGTACCTGGAATGCGAATGGACAGAGGAGTGTCCATGCCTAACATGTTGGAGCCAAAGGTAAATATAGATGTCACAAACTTTCCTTTGAAACAGTTTGGTTGCTTGGGAAAAGCAGATATACCCTTAAGATAAAATTTTAAACTCCAGTATTCTAATCCTCTTACTGTTGGCCATGCAAGAAATCTATTCTGTACCGTACTTTCCTAAAGAATGGGCTTGACCCCCAAATCATATTATACTAAATTTTAAGTCCCTTGGCAGTAAGGACCATGTCTTATCTTTGAACATTGTGCCACACATATAATCACTTATAAGTGTCATGAATTTTTTTAATAAATTCACAAAAAAGTGCCACGCTATTTACAAATTTGGTTCTACCTACTGAACAAGTTTAAGCACTTGCCTGATGCTTCCAGGGAATCCACTGGACTACATATAAGCTGACACTGCTACTGCCCAAGAAACAGCATTTGTTTGGTAAATGATTGGCTGACCTTGTCATCTGTATCAATGGCAGAATCAAATAGTCCTTGTGTGATAAAACAAGAAATCTGACTTAAGAGAGCAAGTATACTGTTACCTTGAAATACCAGTATGGCAAGCATTGTATCCCTGGCCTACGGCAAGGAGAAACAGTATCTAGGAAATTCCATCTTTGAGAGAAGCCTCTTTCAGGCAAAGCTAAGAGTCATTACAGGCTCCCCATAAACATCCATTGTTTTCCAGAGTGGCAAAAACTGGTAAAATAGGTAAAATATCATGTAGGGTTTGTTTGGTTGGGGGTTTTTAGCCCTTCCTCCCACAACCCTATCACCAGTTCTGGAGAGGAGAGCTAAGAAGACAGGAATCACAGTAAATGTGGCAGAATGTTCATTATGGATTAGCACATTTAGAAAGATTTCATAGTTCAATACTTGATACATAGTCAGTACCTAAATGCTTGCTGCTTGACTGACTAAATCATCTGTTCCTTCTAAAAAATTCATTCATAAAGTTAACCCATCCCCAAATAAAAAGCAAAAGCCAAATGCTGAGGCATCGCTCCTCCCCTTATATGCATTCCTGGATTCAGATATTGACTATTTTTTCTGCCCTGTTGAATTTTGCCTTGATTTTCCTTGCCTAAGTTGAGTTGAGACCAGGTGTTCACAAGCCATTCGAAATATTCTGAGTTTATAGTGAGATGAAAATGAAGACTCAGACCTGCACAAAACAATAGTCATTTTCAGTTTTTCAAGTATCTACTTCTGTGTCTAACACATCTTCTTACTGAAGAGAGAAATGGAAAGTGGGTTTAAGATGTTTTACCTGATTCAGAGGTTTTAAAAACTATAAAGCTGATTGGCATTAAGCCTTGTCACTTAACTTTAATTGTACATACACTATGAAAATACCAACTCTGCCATGGTCCATTTCCAAAATTTCTGAAGCTAACAAGTCATTAAGACTACAATGAAGTTGTGCTGCTATGTTTCATTTGGATGAGGAGAAAGGCTACTCCAGGATATTCATGTGAAATCCTTTATGTCTATAAGGATTTCTTACCAAATAAAAAATCTTGTTATCACTAGTAGTAGAAAAGGACACTTCTGGGCGGCTAGGTGGCGCAGTGAGTAGAGTGCCGGCCCTGGAGTCAGAAGGACCTGAGTTCGGATCCGGCCTCAGACACTTAACACACACAAACAAAAAAACCTAGCCGTGTGACCTTGGGCAAGTTACTTAATCCCAATTGCCCTCAAAAAAAAAAAACAAAGAAAAGGACACTTCTTGGGTTAAAAATAAGGGCATAGTGTTTGGATAATGGGGTGAGAGAACAGATGCCTGCCTTTTTGCAGTAAAAATTAAACTTCTTTTTCCTTAATGCCAACTCTTAACAGATTTTCCCATATGAAATGCTCATGGTGACCAACAGAGGGCGGAATAAAATCCTAAGAGATGTAGACAGAACCAGACTTGAGGTAAGAACAAATTTCCCTGGAATTACTACCTCTTTATTTTTTTTTCTCCTTCCTAACCTCCTTCTCCTCCCCCATCCTAAAAAAACTTCTTATCTGTTTAGCAAAAGAGAAAAAAGAAATAATACTTTACAATTTGCAGGCAATTCTGAGTTAACTTGGAAGAAAACTCCCATTTGCGTGTAAGAGATTTATATGGAAAATACCTACTGAAGCCCCTTTAGAGAATGTTCCTGGCAGCTATATACTACTGTATATGGGGTTGTAAAAGTCAGCCAGCCTTTGGGCTCTTTAGACCTCATCAGGCCACTGACAGTCACTACTGACACAAGGGTAAAGATACAAACATAATTCTAAAGCATAAAGACCAAAAGAGCTAAAAT
Organism: Gymnobelideus leadbeateri; assembly: GCA_011680675.1. Taxonomy (NCBI): domain Eukaryota; kingdom Metazoa; phylum Chordata; class Mammalia; order Diprotodontia; family Petauridae; genus Gymnobelideus; species Gymnobelideus leadbeateri. Next base: position 686,856 of record WOXC01001178.1, read on the forward strand.
GCGACCCTCTAGAGGAGTCTATACAGGATGGATGATTATGATAGAGGTAAAAATCTGGACACTTGTGCCAGATGCACTGAGGAAATGTCTATGAAGTTTTTTGTACACTTTAAAAAGGAATAGGGACTGGATATGTGATTTCTTGAATATAAGGAATTCTTAGGAGAAAACCTTTTTCTACCGATTCAGGTCAGCACCTTCTCTAAAACAATTTTTATTATAATAATTATTCAGTTTTAAATTATCAAGAATTTCTGTTTTTCTCTCACTCTGCTCCACACCCTGGGGGGAAACTCCTTGTAATAAAAATTCATGAAACCTGTAGGTGCCTAAAATACTCAGAGGTTAAATGACTTGCCCAGGGTCACACAACTAGTAAATATCAGAGGTCAGGTCATCCTGACTTTGAAGCCAACACGCTTTATACTATACCACCCTATTTTCTGTAACCTGTAAAGCTGTATAGAAATGTCAGTTCTTTATTACTGTTATTATTATTATCAACTACAACCCAGCTCTTCCTGGTGCTATAGAATGGGGTGTGTATTCAGAAAATGGAAATCTTTCAAGGGTTAGTTTGGCCTGGTTATTAAAAGGGAACTGTAACTGAGAAGCAAAGCTCTATGAAATGCATGATTCTCATTTGAAATTCAGACCCAGAAAAGAAAAATATTGTCCTCTTTTGAGAGGTGCTAACATCTTAGTTCACATGCAATTGTAGTCATATGTGGCAGTGGGAAATCAGATGCTGAGATGAGCTCAGAATTAAAGGGTGTGGGAGGGAAGGTGCTGATTGCACCCAGGGAATGTTAGGGCATGCTTCTTTATACTGTGGAAGTCCCCACATTCCATGTTAAAGTGTTGTTTGGGCACACATGCCCATGGCAGCTTTTTATATTTTTTTAAACGACTGATTTTAATCAAGAAAACCTATGTTGGCAGAAAAGTTTTGCCTGAGGGCAGCCACCTGTGTAAAGCAGAACTGTCATCCCACGAAGGTAGCAGATGATCAAAAGGTATTATAAAAGACCTACTCTGTGCCATGTGCTATACTAAACACTATAGATACAAGATCAAAGAATAAAGCCACCCTACTATCAGCTTAGTGAACTTGGATACTGGCTTCTCAGCATCAGTATCATCCTAAGTATCACAAATGTCTTACTAGCTATTTTTATGCTAAATGGACAGGTAGGGGCGAAAATCACTGTGCATTACCACACTCTTAAAGAAAACATGGTGTGAGCCAACATCAAGGGCTAAAATACACCTCTAACAACATTCCTGAGGCCCTGGGAATGCTCTTTGGTAACAAAGGAAGGTTTACCAGCCTAGGGTTCTTACATGAGCATCCGGAACTGACCCCATTCATTTCTCTCTTGTCCAGCGCCATTTGGCACCTGAAGTGTTTCGAGAAATATTTGGAATGTCAATACAGGAGTTTGACAAGTTACCTCTATGGAGACGCAACGACATGAAGAAAAAAGCAAAACTCTTCTAAGTCACATCTGCCCACCAAATTGAAAAGTTAATGAGGATGCTGCATAGGATGTGGTATTATACAATGGCTACATTTGATTGGAGAACTTACAAACTGCTTCTCCACAGCGACAACAAAAAGGGAAAAATCTGATTGAGGCAACCGTGATCTAAGCATTGGCCTACCAACAGCAACACTTGCCAAGAAGCCATGGGGTGGAACTTTGTATGTTCCAAAACTTGACAGTAGTTTCCATGTGTGACCTTTTTACATTATCTTCTGTACATGATTTGAGCCACTTTCTTATTTTGTTTCCCTCTAACTGTTGTCCAAAAATACAACAGACTGTATTGGTCAAGCCAGGAAGTGCCCTTAAGATGCTGAATGGGGAAAAAAAAGTAGTTATAGTAACTCCAAAAAATGATCATCTAATATTATAGTACTGTGGTTAAAAAGAAAAAAAACCTATGTGTAACATATCCATATGGTAACAGTAGTCATATTGCACAAATGTTTCTTAATTGGCCTCACTTAAAACTGCCCATTCTGTAGCTGTAGTAGAAATCAAAGAGGCAGGCACCTGAGTAAACTCCTCCATTGGGCTGGAATGATTTTAAATGTGTTCCTCACTCTCTGCTGCACACATTTGCTAGGATGTGGTTGGTGAATTTCTGCGCTTTTGTAAACAGTATTTCTCTCTCCTCACTTTTTTTTTTTTTGCTTTAGATTACTTGGCTTAAGTTTTAACCTACCCAGCAAAGGCAAGTAGCAAACCTGAACCCAGCTTGCAAAAAAAGAGGAGGGAAAGCTCTTTTTAAGATTGACCTGGGTTACATGCCCTTTGGCAACCTATGCCACGAAGTTTCCCCAGGAAGCACACCATGTTATAGAAAATACCACTTTGTATTGTTCTGCCAATGCAAATGTGCTTGCCTGGCATCTTCCGTATAATATGTGACACATTACACATCATATCAAGCTGAAGGTCATTTCAACCGTAGGCTAAGGAAGGATATATTTTCTCTCTTTCTTCTTTGCAGTTGTGAAGCAGAGAATTTTGAATTTACTCAAGCTGAAAATGAGAAAGAGGAAGTTGGCTTTCCTTTGTGCCTCACCCTGTTGACCTTATGATTTGAGCTAAAATATTACTGAACATAATTTCTGAATCATGTGCTTCAAAAATCTCATCATTGTATGAATGCTCTAGTTTTTGAAGGACATGTCAATGAAATATACAGGGGATGAGTCATTTCTGTGGAATGATGTTTGTTCTACTCCACTCTTCTGTCCCCTGGTGAAAAGTGAGATGGGATATAGAGCCTTTTTACCTTATGTTGGCACATGGAAGCCACTGTATAATGATGCACTGATATAATTACCCATCTCTTGCTGTGAGTGACACCCAAATTCTGGCTACAAAGCAAAAAATTAAGATAACTTTATAACTTGACAGATCAAACCACTCCCCCTTGATGTTGAAAGTCTTGTAACAGGAAACATATATGTGTGTGTGTGTATCTTTATATACACATATATATGTATATACACACATACATACATACATGGATGTGTGTGTGTTTCCTAAAATGGGAATCCAGGAATCCCCTTAAAACTAAAATAGAACCCGGACTAGCTGATCATCTTAGATCATCTTGCATTGAACAAGAGCCATTCAGACTTGGCTCATTGCCTCTGGGCTCCATTGAAAACACTGGTGCAAGAATCAAATCACAACTTTGAAGGTCCCTATAGAGAAGCCAAAGGAGAAAATGTTTGAGTTGATGTACAAGAGTGCCAGTTTTGGCAAGAGATTTGAGACTCGACTCTACACCATTGTTGGGAATTATATTAGTTATCTGTCATGCAGTCTATGGCAGAAACAAATAGATTTGTTTTCCAAATGGGCACTGTAAGGATATAAGGGGAAATGCTATGTGGGTACAACACACTTAAATGTACTAGGTGCTACAGTAGGGAGTAGAATCCATGTATAGTGGTCTTTTATTTACTAATCTAGTTGAAGCCATCTAATTTTACTGCACCTTCAGAACCATGGAGTAAATGTTCAAGGACCGTTCTTGCATATATGTGTCTATATGTGTATGTATGTATGTATATCTTAGATCTCCTAAATCACTTAACAAACTGCTCCTGTGCTAGTCATATTGGGTTATTTTTTTTAATGCAAACTTCTGCCTTCATTTTTGTCCCTTGAAGTATTCAATCCTTCATTACGTACTGGGGTGGGAGTGTCTGCTCTGTCATCTCTCTGAACTCCCCTTTGCCTGCAATCCATGCCAAAATCCTTTTGCATACTTTTCTGTCTTGTGATTTTCTCTATCAAAGCAAACTGTCCAGTGTTTCGTGCCCTTTCATAGTTCTATAAGGCTTGTTTTAGTAGGAGGGATATATTTCCAAAGTCTAGCCCCAAAAATAAATGAAAAAAACTACTTGGGTAAAATTCTAATCCTTTGGCTCTCAAATTGTTTTTCATCTAATGGAAAAAAAATAGTGGCTCTCAATAACTTATCAATTAAGTATAGTAGCTCTCAATAATCTTATCAATTATGACCTAAAAATGTATTTGCAAGCCTAGGTTATTAAGCATCATTAAAAAAAGAAAAGAAAATTAGGGTGCCTGGAAACTGTAGACATAGGTAAGTGATTTTACCAAAAATCTGATTCTTTGGGCCATGTTGGTAGGATGTCATAGAATCACAAAATGTGAGAGCTGCAAAAGACCTTAGATAACACTTAATCCAGGCTTTTCACTGAAAGGTGGCTTGTCCAATATCACACAGCTTTTATTGAAAGAACCAACACAAGAACCCAAGTCACCTCAGACCTTGTATCCTTTCTTTTGAATGATACTGCCGTTATATGGTATTTTATTTTAGGTAGATCCTACCAGACCTAAAAAGTCATTTTCCATCTCACTCATTTGCTCCTGATAATGTTGACTAGAGCAGGGCACACACAACCCCCTCCTCACAACATTTGTTTAAGTGAGCATGCGCACACACGTGTGTGCGTGCACACACACACACACAATTACCTGCCAAAGAATTCAATAGCCTTCTGTCTATAGGCAAGGCTGTCCTTTGACCTAGAGAGTGAAAGACTTAGAAACCTAAACCCTCATGATAATAAAATGTGTATTAGCCTAGGGAGCTAGTAAAATTACTATAGGATAGGGAAAGGGGGCCAGTCTAGTTTATATAACTGCCAAATCATACATGTGGACTTGTCAGTTTCATTAAAAAATCAGCCTAGCATGCACACCTTCATGACACCCAAGCCACACTATAGAATGCAGCTGGACCCTGGTTAAAAGCAAATCCTGCATTGTCTATGACACTGTTAATATAATATGTAAATTAGGGGTAAATATTCACTTTACAAAAAAAGGTTTGATATTAGATGCATTTAATTGTCAACTCTCCTTGATTTGTTTTCAAAATGTTTTAGATTTATGACCATCTAATTGACATACACCTTTTCAGGAATGCATCCATTATGCAAAGTGAGGTGTACTTTAGAAATGAATTACTAACTAAATTGTATGTTTCCTTTAAATGAACTTAAAGTTCAAAGTAAGGCTTAGTCTTCCTTACCAATGGTGTCCTTTAAAATAGATTAATTGTTATTTGAAGGGTATTGAAGACTGCAGCAATATATTTGTTTGTTTTTTAGCTTGGGACTAGTTGTGAAGTGCTCTTAATATTTTTTCTGCATTGAACTCTGTCCAATCACCTCTTCCTCAAAGCATCAAAGGGACAGTGCTGAAATTGGCAAATTAATAAGGTGTGAGAAGTAATTCTGTGTCCTTGATGTTCCCTGGTCACCTTTACCCAGAAGACTATATGCTTCAAATTGGTTTATTTCTGATATAGAAGTTGTGGCCATTCTCTTGTGACTGCTCTCACCCCTTAGGCTGGTGAGGTTGATTATCTTTACCAGCAATTTATGGCAGACTGGCTGGTAATGTTTATAAAACCTTAATCCTATTTCATGACACTTTGAAGCAAGTACTTTTTCTAAAGAATTGCTTCTCTTGAATACAGTTAAGCTTTTGCAAGTTTGAAAAATTCAAGTCACTTTTGATTAGATAGATCTTTCTAAAACCTGTTTGAGACAATACCTTAGCATCATTTAAAATAGGAGAATGGCAGGCAACTCTTCCAGGCTGTATGCTTTTGTGCATTTTTCTTATCAGCAAGAAGGATGCTGAAAGGAAAATAAGTTTCATGTCGTCAACCTCTCTGTGCCCTTTGTGGGAAATATGTCTGGAGCAAATCCAGTTTTTACAGATTACCTTCTCTTTCTCATCAGTGCTTGTTTACTCTGTACTCAATTGCTTTTCCTGTGTATTTGATGCCTGGATATTGCCTTTGCTCTGTTTCTTCCCATACATTTAAAAAAAAAAACCACAAAATAGTTCTTTCTGTGGAAATGGACATTTTATTTTAAAGAACCAGATGCTTCTTACTGCTGTGAAACTGCCAGTGTCCCCTTACAAAAACATTTAGTAATAAAATTAGTTTGTATGATTTCTAATACAGAGAAAAATTATTTTGGTCAGAGAAATTCTGACCACAATAAGCTACTGAATTGCCTGTAGTGAAAGATCATTTGAGGGGGAGAGGGTAGAAAAGCAATCATTGCTTTTTCAGATGTTTTTTGAGGAAGCAATGGGTAGAACCAAGACTCATTCCTTACTGTAGTTTGAATTTTAACTTGTCCCAGTTTGATTATGATTAAACTTGGCAGATTTAGATAGAAACATTCTCTGAAATAACTGATATATGTGCAGTTCTAAATTCCATCCAAGTGCTTATTTTAAGACACTTCAGGTCTTTGGGTATAATGACACTTACCATTAGACAGCATTCTTCACTAACATGTGTCTCCCAGAACCATGGTTATCTTTTAAAAGTCGACATTCAAAATGATTGCAGTCCCTCTAATCATTACAATTTTTATTTCACTCCAGGAAGTAAGACAAGAGGATATACTTAAACATTGTTCTACCCATGGAAATGAACTTGTTATTCTTAACATAAATGTCCAGTAATGTGTGTGATTTCTGTGAGTTGCTGACAAATCTGTGCATGAGAGCCCTGAAAATCACTTCTACTTTGGTTTTCTTTTTTAAAAAGATTAAAGAAATTTTTCTTCCCATTCCCTCTTCTTGCTTCCAAAAATATTCAAACAAGTATTTGGAAGACTTCCTTTAGGAAAAGAAAAAAGAAAGAAAGAAATGTGTGTTGTGTCTCCTGTGAAAGTGAATTGTCTGTCTGCCCACTGAGTACTCAACACTTGTATGCAGAGTGAAGAGCCGGCCTGCCATTCTCTGGGTTGCTGTTCTGTACAATTACTGATCTTCTTTTCCTGTTGCAAGCAGCACATATTGCACTCCTATGCCACTATAATCTGCATCACTGTTGTACTCAGAACAAGTCAATGAATAAAGTTTTTGCTTTATTCTTAAATGTGGATGGACTTTTGTTTTAATTCTTTTGGTCACTCCCCTCAAAAGGGCTACTGTTTGGTGAAGGAATGGACTCCACCCACACTAAAGTCTTCCTCCTACTAGATCCTAAGACAAGCAAAACCCCCAAATCCATCGGTGCTTGAGAGATAAAGGCATAGAAAGAGATGTAGAATGTTAGCCCAGAAAAAGAGCCTTGAGAGAATTGAGTCCAACTTCCTCATTTTATAGATGAAGAACATGAAACCAAGAGAGGAAAGTCACTTTTCCAAGGCCGTTTGCTAGAGCAGAATGACAGAGCAGAAATCAGACCCAGTTAGGATAAATAAGAGATAAGAACATCTCAAGTCTAGTCAACAAGCGCTTAGGTTCCAAAATGGAATCACATTTCTCATTTTCATTCTCCACCCATGTGTTTTTTCTTTTGCTTCATGGTTACTCCTTCAGGGGGTCTATTGTCTGTTTTATTTGAGGAGATTTTTTTTAAGTTTGCTTTTTCTTATTTTTTTTCTCTCCCCCCAGTACTGCCCATAACAGAAGAGTTTGGCCAGTAAAATCCCTACAAGCATTTAAATGGTAAAAGATATTCTACAATGGCAGTGTCAGACTCAGAAACAATGGACAGCAAACTACATAAGGATCCCTGCAGGTGCATATCGACATAGCCGTATTCACATTATTGTATTTTTATTTATTTTGTTAAATTTTTCTAATTATATTTTAATGTAATTCAGGCTATACTTGAGAGGGCTCAATGGTCATGGGTTTGACTCCTGTGCTATAGGAGGTCTTTAAGACCTTGGCTACCATGGGGAGATGGACGATAGAACCAATATCTACTAGTTTTCCTTCCCCTCCCCCAACCATGGGTAAAGCAAGTTTCCCCAGAAGGTGACAGCTATCCCCAGATCTCGATTAACCCAGGGGGCCAAGGCTCAAGCTATGCCTTCCTTGATATCTCTTCCTGGTAGCATCTGGCTTTATTGGTGTGGCTTCCTGGCCACCTAAGGGTTCACCTCTTGGAATTCATATCATTCAGACTTGTCAGATGTGTCAAGATTGTGCAAGCCACCACACTTCTGTTTATTACCTATTTCCATATGAAAAAGAGGAACCAGTCTTCTGAGTCAAGTGCTAGGGTATCCTTGTTGAATATCTTTCTGTTCTATAGCCAAGGAAGCCTCTTTTTGTATAGGCCTATGGCTGCCACATTTTTGTCCCAGCATCAAACTTGAGCTAACATGGTGCCAGTATGAGTCAGACTCACCCCTAACTGTAACCTTAATCATGGGGAACTGTAATCCAATTACACATCTCTACTGAGATGCTATCTTCCTCAGAATCTTTAAGATTGATCAACACTTGAAAGTTGTTTTAACCAAAACATATTGCCCCTCCTCTCTGATGTTTTGCCAATGTTCCTTTTTGCTTTAGGTTAGAGAAAGCTGTAACTAATGGTTAACTTAATCATTCTATCAAGTCTGTGGTTAAGGATGGTCCAAGAGTGTCTTCATGGCATTATGATAATAAGCAAAGACAAACAGGAAAGAAATGTAAATCACATGTCTATAATAGAAAACCAAAAAGACTGGGGAAAATTCACCAGGTTTAGATTCACGCATATGGATCTGTCTTTACTACCAAGATATTACATTAATCTTATATAAAAATACTTTTATTCAGATTGCCAATTGTAACCATGGGTAGTCTATAATAATAACATGGGCCTTTATAGTTTCATCTTATACATATTAGCTAATTTGATTCTCACAACTCAGTGAGGTAGGTAGGGTGAATAATATTATCCCCATTTCACACTGAGAAAGCCAGCTGAGAGAAGTTTTGACTTGCTCAGGGTATCAAGACTAGAAGGTATTAAAGCCAAAATTCAAACCCAAGTCTTCTTACTCCTAAATCCATGCTACATACAAGGCACTTAGATTTTTTTTTTTGCTTTTTTGGAGGGAAATGGTAGGGCAATTGGGGTTAAGTGACATACCCAAGGTCACATGGCTAGTTTTTGTGTTAAGTGTCTGAGGCCAGATTTGAACTCCGGTCCTCCTGACTCTAGGGCCGGTGCTCTACTCACTGGGCCACTTAGCTGCCTCAATGCACTTAGATTTTTGACACATCTGACACTGCAACTGGAAATTATGCTAAGCAGGTGAATTTGTACCCAAGTCTTTATTTAACCTGATGGCCTGGCTATAGATGATAGAAAAGGTTCTAATACATCAGCAATAGCAGACTCTAAGATACATAGAAGGTACTTGGAAAAGCATGGCATTGACAAGTTGCTGAGCAATATGCCTCTAAAAGAGGCCTGTGCTGGCACTGTTTGTTAAATTTTCAGTGAGAACATCCACAGCGCAGAAATTGGCAAACAACAAATCAAGACTTAATTGTTTTGTTGATTATCTGGACTAAAGAACATGATGAGGATAAATGCTAGTAATGCAGAATAATTTTAAAAGTGTCATACTTTTTTCTGGAGAGCTGGTTGTTAAACAATTACTATCATACCCCTGCTCTAAAGTATCTTGTTCTTGTTGAAAACCATAGTTTTTTTTTTTCATCTCAAGATAAGAATGAATTCTTAGGATGAATATTAAAGGGAGAAATTAATTGTTGTAGAAATTATTTCCTGTCTGGTATGGCACCTGGCCTCCAAGAAACCCTTTCCAAGTCTCTGTGCCCACGCCCCAGGAAGGTAAATTATGTATATAGAGGGGCAATCAACTGTTCTATCTCCATTTAGGACTGAAGTAAAGGAAGCTATAGCAGAGGATTTGACTTAAGCATATAAAAGTATTCCCTACAGTAAGACTTTAAGTCTGAGGTGTGGAGGGTGGGGTTAGAGTTCTGATCAGAAGAAGCATGGTATAGTGTCTAGAGCACTGGACCTAAAGTAAAGATGATCTGAGTTCAAATCCTGACTCAAACACTTACTGTGTGATTCTGGATGAATCACTTAACCTCTCTCAAGCCTCTGTGAGATGAGGGAGCTAAACTCGATCTTTAAGTCCATTCCAGCTCTGAATCTAAAAGTCTATGAACAAGGGCAGATAGGTGGCACAGTGAATAGAGCACCAGCCCTGAAGTCAGGAGGACCTGAGTTCAAATGTGGCCTCAGACATTTAACACTAGCCATGTGACCTTGGGCAAGTCACTTAACCCCAGTTGCTTTGCCCTTCCACCTCCGAAAAGCAAAATAAATAAATAAAAATAAAATCTATGATTCTATAATTATCTTTGAATCCAGGACATTTTGATAAGAGGTAGGCAGTGGGAGAGGGGTTCTAGTCCTAGAGAAAGGAAAAAGGAGCAATCTGCTGGGAGTCCAGTGGTCCATGTACTTCCTAACTTAATCCATGTAATTGAGAGAGCCCAGAGCTTGGTGACTTCTCCTTAAACTCTAAATCGATCATCCTAAGTGATTTGCCCAAAATCACATAGATAATAAGGTGGAAGTTGCAAAGAAGCCTCTTTAGGATGGATATCAGGAAAAACTTCGTAATGATTAGAAGTGTCCCAGAGTGGAAAGGTATGCATTGAGAAGTGGAGGGTTTCCCCTCCTTGGGGATCTTCAAGCAGGGACTGAATGACCTCTGGTTGGGTATGTTATGGGGGGACTTCTTTCCAATGGGGTGGAAGAGATGGTCACTGAGATTCTTTTTCACTCTAAAGTTTTGTTATCCAACCATGCAAACAGCCTTCATGAAGTCAATAGAGGATTGCCAAGTACTGGACAGAGATCAGGGGAGAAATGTGCCATTAGTAGTAAAGTGGTCTGGAACTACCCCGTAAAGTGACAAAGGCCAACAGGAATTTGTGTTCCATTCTATAGTCAGTAGGAAGCCCCTGAAACTTCTTGAGCTGAGCGACTACATGGAGAATAGATTGGGGAAGGGAGAGACTAGAAGTCAGAACAGTGAGGAAAGTATTGTAATAGTTCATTAATGGAGACTTCTGAAGTTCCATGGCTCGGGTTTGTGACGTATGACTGGCAAAACGACAGGGCCATCTCTGAGGAGACGGCAAATGCCCTCCTATTGGCAGTCTACCTGCAAATATTAGAATCCTGGCCTGCTTAACAAGTCCACAATGAAACAAGACCCAAGTTACTTACCTGCTACTATTTAAAAGAGAGTGTAGGAGCTCGAATATTAGGGGCAGATATATTCCTAACAAATCAAAGAATATCACATAAAATGTATACACCTTGAGGGCAGGGACTTCTGTCTCCATCCCCAACCCCTAGCTTACACAGTACCTAGTACATAGATACTTAATAAATGCTGCCTCAACTCCTTTCCCTTTTCAATCTATGCCACACGAAGCTGCCAGTGATTTTCCTAAAACAGAAGTCTGACCATGGCATACCTCTACTCAATGAACTCCAGTTGTTTCCTATTACCACTAGGATAAAATGGAAATTCTCTGTTAATTTTTTAATTAAAAATACTTTATTGCTTAGTTACCATCATCTAAGCCTACAGTGAGTCATAATCTTTTTTGAATAATATTTCATTTTTTCAAATTACATGTAAAGTCAACTTTCAACATTCATTTTTTATACAATTTTGAGTTCCAAATTTTTCTTTCTCCCTCCTCTTCTCTGGCCCCCACCAAGACAGTAAGCAATCTGATTTAGGTTATATATGACCAATCATGTAAAACATTTCCACATTAGTCATGATTTGAAAGAAGAAACAGAACAAAAGGAAAAAAACATACAAAAAAAGAGTTAAAATAACATGCTTTGATCTCCATTCAGACTATCAATTCTTTCTCTGGATGTGGATAGCATTTGCCATCATGAATCTTTTGGAACTGTCTTGAATCATTGTATTGCTGAGAAGAACTAAGTCAATCATAGTTGATCATCAGATGATGTTGCTTTTACTGTGTACAATGTTTTACTGGTTCTGTTCACTTCACTCAGCATCAATTCACATCTTTAAAAATTCTCTGTTTAACATTTAAAGCCCTTAAAACCTGGCTCCAAGCTGTCTTCCATACTATTCTATACATTACTCCTCTTCAAGAACTCCATTGCCCAACAAACCTAGTCTAGGTACTGTTCTTCATGGGCAGGATTCATGTTTTACAGTCTGTCTCTAATGCCTGAAATATAATCCCTCCCCATCTGTGCCTCTTAGGACCCATAGTTTCCTTCAAGAATGGCTCAAGTGCTACCTTCTACATAAAGTCTTTCCAGAGTCCTCCCCACCTCTTAAAATGTCTTGGCTCTGAGAATTATCTTGTATCTATTTTGTATGTAGCTTATTCATTATATTAATATATGTATAAGTGTATATTATATCTATACATGTACATGTTGGGCAGTTAGGTGGCATAGTGGATAGAGTGCTGGGCCTAGAGTTAAGAAGACCTGAATTCAAATTTGACCTCAGACACTTGCTAGCTGTGTGATCCTAGACACATCACTTAACCATGTTTGCTTTAGTTTCCTCATCTACAAAATGAGCCAGAGATGGAAATGGCAAGCCACTCCAGTACCTTTGCCAAGAAAACCCCAAATGGGGTCATGAAGAGTTGAACACAACTGAAACAACTCAACAACAACAACAACAACAAATGTACATGTTATCTCCAACCAACAAAATGGCAACTCCATTAGTACAGGGACTGATTCCCTTGTGTCTCTTCATCCTCAGTTCTTAACACAGTACATGGTACACATTAGGCACTTAATATTTGTTGATTGATTTTATTGACTGAGTGACAATTTATTCCTCCTCCAGGGAGAAGATGGTGAATGGAAATATGACTGTAGAATAGTGTATTTAGTGCATGTTGCTGGATAAGCCTATGCAACCCCAGATAAGAGCCACTCATTGATCATGACTGTGATCAAGAAGGGGTTTTATGGGCTTCTGTCATCTATTATAATGTCTTTTCAATTCCTCTAATATATAGGAGCTGGGGATACAAGGCAGTCAAGAATGATGAAACCCAGACTATCTCTCTATTAAAACAGTAGTGGGCTTCTGACCCCTGAGTCATTCCTAAGGAATGTGCAACACCCACCCTTCCTCACTGAAAGGGTCTGGCTATGTGACTCATCCCAAAGGAATAAAGTTACTAGGGGCATGCCAGATCTCATCAAAACAAGCCCAAAGCTCATTGTTTATTTACTATGAAACTTAGTAAGGTAGCTTATTTCCACTTGGAGAGAGGTAATGTGGCAGGAAATGTGGTAACTGATAAAGGTTTATATCTACTTCTTAAAAGGAAGATGTTATACTGTGTGATATTGGCCTCCAAATTCTTGTCCAGAAACTTCAGGAAAACATAAAAATGTGTGTTACATGTGTATGTAAGAGTTGGGGGTGGCGGGGCATGCTGTAGAAAGATGGATCAGAAACCCTGTCATTGTATTAGACAGCTCATTGTATTCAACAGGCCCACTGGTCCTTCTGTCTATTGTTTGTTAGTAGGGCGGGAATGGAAATGTCAAAGCCCTAAGAAGCTCTAGATTGGAGCTCTAGGGAAACACAGGAACTATTTTCCATAGCGCTGCCGGAAGAAGAAAAATACTGCCCCAATATGTAGAATTACAAAGCATTCTTTCACATAAAACAGGTTTATTTACTTGAACCCTTTCATATTAAATGACCATTAGCATTTTAAAAAGAAGATTTCCTTCTATCTGGGAAGGCCCCTCAAGAAGGTGTGAGCCTGTAGGTGTCCCAGTGTGGTTGCTGACCTCAGCAAACTTCACTCCACAGGTTTCAGCATGGCTGATGATTTCACTGCTCAGGTATTGAGAGTAAGGCTGATTACATACAATCTGTTTTCTCCTTTCTTCCACCTGCCTTCCCCCTCCCCCTCACACACACCCTGCAAAAAATGATAAATGTTTTTTTATGGACCAATTGACTTTCCAAACTGACCTCAGACATCAGGAAAGTTTGAAGCCCCGAAAAGCAAGTAATTCCTGTGATACAAAAACATTACTATAGAATGGAAAGAGAAATGACCTTGCTTAAGAGGAATTTAGGTCCCAAACATCCTTCTGAAGGAGAGGATTTGCCAGGAGGCGGTGCAGAGGGGACCCAGCCTTCAGGAAAAGATAACAATATTTAGAGGTAAGTCTAGAAAACGGTTTTGTATCATGTTAAAGAACATGGGAGCTAGGAGGCAGCTGTGTCTCATAGTGGAAAGAATTGCTAGATTTGGAGTCAAAGGACTTAGATACACATCCCACCTCTGTGACCTTGGGCAAATCATTTAACCTCCCTGAGATTCAGTTATTTTATCTATAACAGGAAAAGGCTGAACTAAGTGATCCCTAAACCTCTTTCAACTTCAAATCTATGAACAAGGAATCTGGAGACCTGAATGGCAGTCCAGTCTAGCCTCAACTACTAACTAGCCCAGTGCTGGCAGGAAGTCACTACCCACTCACTTTGGATCTTAGTTTCCATATTTATATGTATTACCCCTCCCCCAGAGACTTCTAGGGGAGGAGTTATGTATAGAAGGAAAGGTATTGGAATTGTTCATTTCTGTCTGACTCAGGTCCATGGGGTTTTCTTGGTAAAGATGCTGGAGTGGTTTGCTATTACCTTTTCCAGTGTGTCCTCATTTTATAAAAGAAGAACTGAGGCAAATAGAAGTTAAGTGACTTGCCCAGGGTCACACAGCTAGTAAGTGTTTGAGGCTGGATTTGAATTCAGATCTTCCTGGTGCTCCATCAACTGCATTACCTAGCTGCCCCAATGTTGGAATATATGATTTCTAATATCCTTCCTAGTTGTAGTGCTCTGATTTTGATCTTCATTCCTGCATCTGCACCCACATTAATTCAGAACTAAAAGGATATCCTCTGGTGCACACGTGCCTCTTAGCAATTCAATTCAATAAAGATTATTTATTAATAATTAATCATGCTAATTATGAGAGTGAGAGCAAACATTAAGATTTCAGAAGTCGGGGAGGCTAGGTGGTGCAGTGAGTAGAGTGTCAGCCCTGGAGTCAGAAGGACCTGAGTTCAGATGGGCCTCAGACACTTAATGCATACACAAACAAAAACCTAGCCATGTAACCTTGGGCAAGTTACTTAACCCCAATTGCCCTCCAAAAAAAAAAAAAAGCAAAAAAAAAAAAAGATTTCAGCAGTGCCTTCCACACAATAGCCCAGACCCTGGGAAAGTCACTTATCCTCCCTGCAACAGAGAAGGTACTAACCCACATTTGATAGAAGAAATTTCTTCACCTAGGTATTCCTTAAACCAATGAAATCACAGTTCTTGTCTCTATCCCTGTTTTAAGTTTCTGAGGCAGGATCTGAACCCAAGTTCCTGACTCCCACTTGGGCATAATGCACTGTCATTCAGCTAGTTACTACACATTTAGTCAATGCCTGCTATAGGCTAAGCATTAGGGATATAAAAGGGAACAGACAGTCCCTGCCTGCAAGGAGCTTATAATCTTCTTTTTTAACTTTTTGGAGGGGGGAATGCAGGGCTATTGGGTTTAAGTGACTTGCCCAAGGTCACACAGCTAGTAAGTGTTAAGTGTCTAAGGCTGGATTTGAACTCAGGTCCTCCTGACTTCAGGGCTGGTGTTCTATTCACTGCATCACATAGCCATCCCAGGGAGCTTATAAACTAATGGAAGAAGCAACAGGCTAACAAATAAGCACAAAAAAGATATATACAGGATAAATAAGAAACAGTCAACAAGACAAGGCAATAAAACAGAAGATGGGATTTTAGCTAGTTCTTGAAGGAAGCCAGGAGGTAGAGGGGAGGGAAGAGCATTTCATGAATGCCCTCTCCCCAACATCAGAGCTGAGAGATGGAGTGTCTAATGAAAGGCTAGTAAAGAGGTTGGTGTCACTAGATTGAAGAGTAGGGATTGGGGGGGGGGGGCGGTGCAAAATGTAAGAAGATTGGAAAGGTGTACAAATGGTGTGAATGTAAATATAAGAAATATTATAGTCCCAACAACTTTCTCCTTTCCCATAAGCAATTTGATTGCCTCTACTAAATATGAGAATTTAGCAATGTGATAAAGGGCTTATTTGTAGGCACCAACACCCAGTAAATGAAAAGACTCAATAATCAGACCATTCCTTAGCATTAGGAAATGTTCATTTAGATTATAAATTTCTAGGAAAGGAATATAAAGTAGAATTAAGTGAAACCTTAGCACCTTGTTTTTATTTTCTTAAACTGGCCAGTTTAACACCATTTCGTGCCAAGTTTACTGGGTTTCTTCCACTGAACTTTTTTACCATTAAAAGCTGGTAGAAGCTTACTTGCAGGAAATACCTTCATCATGATTTTTGCTTCCAAGTTGTTTCTGACCTGGCAGAGTTAAAGTTTCTAATTCTGACAGGGGACAGTTTTTCAATCTGACACAAAATGTCCTACAGATTTTTTCTAGTTCCATGTGTTTCTATGGAGGGAGAAAATTAAGTTCCCATTGAGTCATTGTATCAGTGTTCTCGTGCTTTCTGTCTTATCAGGGAAATTTTCCTCTGAAAAGTTCGGAAGCAAATCTCCCTTTTTACACAGTAGCATAACTGGAAGACATTAGAAGAGGATGAGGAGGAGCAGGAGGAGGATGAAAACAATGACAGTGACAATTTATATTGCACTTTAAGGTTTGAAAAGCTTCTTAGAAAAAAGGAGCAAAAAGACTTTCCAATGGACTTTGCCCATTTCGTGGCTTTCCTTGATGATGATAGATGTTTCTCTTTGAAAGACCAACTTTGGGATTGTAAACTCTTTCACTCATCCCTCACTGCATTATGAGCTGACGTATAATAAATTCTACTCCAGCCCTTTATTTTTACTTTATGTGTATCTCTTATTTTTAAATGTGTCTCTTGTAAATGTATTATTGGATTCTGGTTTTTAATTAATTCTACTATCTGTTTTCGTTTTATAGGTGACTTCATCCCATTTGTACTCAAAGTTATAATTACTAGTTGTCTGGGCAGCTTGGTGGCACAGTGAGTAGAGCATCGGCCCTAGAGTCAGAAGGACCTGAGTTCAGATCCGACCTCAGACACTTAACACACACAAACAAAAACCTAGCCATGTGACCTTGGGCAAGTTACTTAACTCCAATTGCCCTCCAAAAAAAAGCAAAAAAAAATAATTACTAGTTGTGCATTTCTCTCCATCCTATTTTTCCTGGATGTATATCCTTCTTTCCCTCTGTTTGTACTCTATCCCTATTCAGATGTCTTATTTACTTCTGGCCACTATTAAGTCATTTCAATCATGTCTAACTCTTTGTGATGCCATTTGGAGTTTTCTTTGCCAAGATACTAGAGTGGTTTGCCATTTCCTTCTCTGGATCATTTTAGAGATACAGAACCAAGGCAGAGTCAAGTGACTTGCCCAGGGTCACACAGCTAGTGTCTGAGGTCAGATTTGAACTTGGGAAGATGAGTCTTCCTCACTCTAGACCCTGAACTCTCTCCATTGTCACTTAGCTGCCCTTTACTTCTGAAGGAGCTCATTAGCTTCTTCATTACGCAACCCATTTAATTTTGGGGCAGCTGCAGTTTTTAGAATTTTTTCATTATATTTAATCTGAATCTGCCTCCCTGTAACTTCCACCTATTGCTTTTGGTTCTGACCTAATGGACCAAGCAAATATGTCTGATCTCTCTTCTTCATGGTACAATATTGTTTTAGATATTTAGAGAACCTGGTCTTGTACCTTTGGGGTTTTCTTTTCAAGTCTATATTTCCCCAGCTTCTTGAACTGATTTTCCTATGATGTGATTTACCAGTCTCTTCACCATTCTGGTCATCCTTCTTTGGATTCATCCCAGTTTCTCTCTCTATTTTTTTTTAAGCAATTGGGGTTAAGTAACTTGCTTAAGGTTACACAGCTAGTTATTTATGTGTGGGTGCTAAGTACTGAGGCCAGAACCGATCCCGGTCATCCCAACTCCGGGGCCGGCGCTCTTACTCATTGTGCCACCTAGCCGCCCCTCTCTCTCTCTTTTCTAAAATATGACATTCAAAATTTAATGCAGTACCCTGGGGATATAGAGACTAGAAGGTCAAAATGAAATTACCTGTTTTGGAAAATGGTTTTGATATTCTAGTGTGTTCATTTTAAATGAATGTGGGGGTACTGTAATCAATCCTGAGTTACCCAGTTTCTTTTACTTGCTAAGGAATTCTCAAATCTTCTTTGTCAAAAGTTTATTATAATTATATAGTTATATAATTATTTTACCATATAACTCAAATACTGTTTTTAGTCTTGAAAATGTTATTCGATTTTTTCCCCTTTACCACATCAATCAATTGCCATGTCTTGTCAACTCTGCTTCTATAAGGTCTCTTTCATCCATTACCCACTCCCCCATCCCCACTTCCCTATTCTGGCACATGTTCTCCTTACCATTTCTTCACCACAAGTCTTCTTCCCTTCACTCTCAGACTCCACTTAAGCCATCATTCATGCATCTGCCAGAATACTTTTTCTTATTCCTATGTAGCACTCTTTTTGGGGCTATTTCTGCAATTTGCAAGCTATCCCTAGATCTTGATTATTTTTTCTCCCTTCAGGATTCTGAACCCTGAAGGACTTGGCAAATTTTATAGAACCATTGCTAATGAGCCCCCATCCAGTATGCTTTACGCTGATTATCCCTTCATTACATTTGATACAAAGATGGTTTTTTTCCCCACATCAACCACTTCCCTTCTTTAATTTTTTTGTTTATGAAAAGAAAATAAGACATAAACAATACGTATAAAAGATCAAACACAATTCCTCACTAGATAAGTGGTCAAAGAATATAGAACAAACAGTTCTCAAAAGAAGAATTGTAAATATTAACAGTAATGGAAGAATGCTCCAAATCACTACTAAGTTAAATGTTGATTTTAAACCCTGAGGTTTAACCTCACATTAAGAAAATTGTCCCCTAAAATGATTTTAAAAAGAGAAAAGTCAATGTTGGAGGGACTGTGGAAAGACCAACACACTAATACACTACTGGTGAAGCTATGAATCAATTCAACCATTTTCAAAGTAATTGGAATTATGTGAAGAAATTGACTAAAAAGTCCCCCCTATCTTTTGACCCAGAGATTCCATTCTTGGGCAACTACCCCAATAAAGTCAATTTTTTTTAAAAGGTCTCATAAACAAAATATTTGCAGAAATACTTTTTTTAGAAACACTTTTTAATAGAAAAAAAAACTAGAAAAAAATAGATATCTATCAATTGAGGAGTGACTAAACAAAGCATGGTACATGAATTTAATAAAATGTTATTATACTACAATAAAATGTGAATGCAGAGAAGCATGGGAAGACTTAGATGGATGATTCAAATTTCAGCAAGCAGAACCATGAAAGCAATATACACTGTCTATTACAATGTTAATGAAAAAAAACATAAACAAGCAAAAAAAAAAAAAAAAACCTCAAGTACATGAAAACAATCTTGCCTACCCTAAAAGAAATATTACAAAGCATCCTCTCCCAGAACACTGCTTATAATCTCAGACTTTTCTTTGAATTTATTGTTCTACCTTTTTTTTCCACTTTTTTCATTCTCATAAAGAATATATTCCAGCAGAGAAAATAAAGGGAGTGATTTTGAGAAATGTAGATAATTTAAAATATTACTATTTTAAAGTCTTATTAATATCTCTCGCTTTTATATCACATTAATTTATGAACATATCTCTCCTCTTTCCCCTACCCAGCAAGCTTTCCCCTATGGCAAAGATTTTTGTAAAATAGTTGGTTTTGTTTTTTTTTAAAGCAAAGAATGTAGTGTAGCATTGCACAACTAAGAAGAGACAAAAGTAATCAAAATTGGTACCACAAAGAGAGGTTATAGGGCTTTGTTGCAAGGAATCTTGTATTATTAAGCTGGTATGGGAGGAAAACTGAATTGGAGTCTATAAAACTTGGGCCTTTATTAAGGATTGTGCTAACAACTACAGACTTGAAGAAGGATGAAGGTGACAAAGAGGGGGACCAATGTGGAGTAGGTAAAATCCATTGCAGATGGTGGTATCCTTTTTTGATATGGGTCTAGAATCATGGTCTCCTTACCAGATTCTGAGACCTATTGAAGATGGAAGACAGAAAAGGGACTAGGAAAGCAAATGGAGGAGCAGATGCTGGTATTGAAGCCACTTTCATCACATTCAGGATCCAAAGACTAAGAGGATAGAATTGTGATATTCAGCTCCATGTCTTAAAGACAGAGCTGAGGCATAGCCAGCCTCAAGGGGCTTCAGAGATCTCAATGTTGATACTATAAATCCAGTTTTGACTACTAGTAGTATGAGTTATTATGGGGAGGTGTTTAGATTCTGTTGTCCATTTATTTTCCTATATGATTGATCATGTTTCCTAATTTAATTAATATTTGTGTGTTTTCCTCAGTCTGTGAATAGAGTGTTGCACAGGTTAGGGCTCAGGCCATATTTTGCGTAACTGAAATGTCTCAATTCTGATTCTGTGAAACTTAGCAAGAAGTTCCAGAGTTGAAGTTCTAAGGGGAACATTTTTGCAACTCTCCTCATTACTTTTACTTGACCTCTGTTTTCCTGGCACAAAAACACAGTAGCACAGTGTTTTGGTTATTCAAGACACTTTGCATTAGCCTGCTTTCAAGATCATTTAAAAATCACTCCATTGAACTAATACTTCAGGTTTCTATGATTTCCTGTATGTAGGTACTTCTACAGACCCAGGTTGAAAATCTATATCTTAGTAGATAATTTTAGTGTTTTTGTGGCTGAAGTATTCCTTATCCTGTGATCAACTTATATATTAGTTATTCAGACTTGACTAGGCTGGTTTTCAGAAAACAAACATATGGTTCATCACCTAATCAACACCCAAAGCCTTTGTTTTTCATCCTTTGTTTTCAAGGAGATCCAATGAAATCACTTGCATGTGAACTGGATTCTTCTTCCTCTTCTTCTGATCCTTTTTGGAGGCAAATGGAGTTAAGTGACTTGCCCAGGGTCACAAAACTAGTGCCTGAGACCAGATTTAAACTCAGGTCCTCCTGAGTCCAGGGCTGGTGCTCTATCCACTCTGCCGCCTAGCTGCCCTGAATTGGATTTAAGTGAGGCAGAATCGTGCAAAGCCTTCAGTCTCACTCTCTCTTCGAGAGTCATCAGAGTCCAGCGGCAAGACAAAAGTCAAGACAACTCGTCATGACCTAGGATGCAGTGGATGACCTTCATGTCTTCCATGTCTGACCAAGCTCTAAGTACTCCACAGTTCCTGCTTCAACTGCCTTCATGGTCATTGAAACAAATTGTTTTCATCTGCCCATTCTGCCAGGGGAAATCTTCAAACAGTTGTAGTAGACACCCCTCTAACTCACCAATGGGCTTGAGGCCTGTCAGCTCCCCTCAGCATGTTTTAGCGTGACTGACTGCCAAGGCAGTTTTACCAGGGTATGGCTACTACATATGCTACAATTTCTTGGAGCCACAGATGAGAGTTTGGTGACAGATGGATACCAAAAATGGATAAGTCTTTAGGGAGGGTCTTGTAGATCTGCCAGAGTCTGCATTCTGCTAGCAACGTCTTAGACTCAGCTTCTTATCAGGTTAAAACATCAGGGTAGGATTTGATTAGAAGTAAAAAAAAATCTACTATTTGTTTTAAAATTAATGTTTTAAAAGCAATACAAGGTATCACAGGAAACTTTCAAGCTTAACCAATCATGAAGAATTCTCTCTTTCTTCACTAGGGGCCAACAACCACATTGTTATTGACCTCAATTGATTAACAAGTAGGCAATACCTATAGCTTGAGTGAGATTTACTAGATCCTTAAGCAGATCCTTAAATGAAAAGAATGTGAAATGGGGAAATGGAGGAGACAGAGTGGGAAGAAAGGAGAGAGAAGTGGATGAGCAGGGAAGAGGAAACCAGTAAGTGAATTTAATAGATATTTACTGGCTCCCAACCATGTGGAAGTTAGTCCAGCATTGTAAAGTGCTAACAGGGATTACAAAGGAAGTAGAATACCCAAGAATCCCTAACTTTCTTGGAGACTCAGATACCATATCCCAAAGGAAGTCTTTCCTGAGATCCCCCCCTCTACCTCCACAAGTAGTTAGCACTCTCTCCTTGCTGATGTAGCCTCCTATTTACTTATTTGTATATATGCTGTTTAACTTTAGTTGTATGTAAATTCTTTGCATACAGGTTAATTTTTGTCTTTTCCTCCTCAGCACCTAAAATAGTGTCTTGCTTAATAAATGTTTATTGAAGTACAAAATCCATCCCAACTGTCAAAGAGCTTATGATCTCATTAGGAGAGATAAAACAGCTAGATAATCCAAGTACTTAGTAAATTTGTTGTATATTGTTGTATATGTTGTATAAGTATAAAATTGTGGAGTAAAATATTCTGAAGGGAGAGAGGAATTGGAATAATTGGGGAAAGTTCAGCAGATGAAAACTCAGAAGCTGGATTGAATTTGGAGGGTTAGAAATTAGGATTGGGTAAATTCCTGGCAGAAGGAACAACATAATTAAAGGGACAGAGAAGAGCAATCTGATTTTCTTGGAAGAGTGAAGAGACAACAATGGATGAAACAGAGGGTGAGAAATAGGCAGCAGATTAAAAGTACATTAGAAAATCCAGGCCATGGATGTTGGACTTAATCCTGTAGTCAGTGGGGAGCCTCTGGAGGAACCCGTCAGAAAAGCAATTTTATATCTCAAGGAAGACAGCTCCTTTGAAGGAAGCATTTGAATTTGATAGCTTACATTATGATGGTGCTTTTAGCTTTAGAAGGTGTATTCCTAATTAAAATTTGGTCATTTCCTTAGATGAGAAAAATATCCTTTCATTGATAACCCTTGGAGTCCCCCAAGTCTCCTAAATCTTATCCAGTGAACCCCACCCATGGAAAGCTACACATTCTGGGACAATCCTGGTGATTCCATTTTCTTAATTTGGGGGGGTTTACAACCTTCAAGCAACAATGTTTACAAATTAATTGACCACAATTATGCATAATATGCAGGCCAAAAGCTAATTCAATTAGATGATCATGCCAAGACAGAAAACCTATAAATAAAATACATTAGCTATTCTTTGAAACTTCCTTGTTGGCTCATCTTGTAAGTGCCCTCAAATGGCTAGCCTGCTAAATCTTATAGATTAGAATGGAAGAAAAGATACAACATCCCTTCCTCCCAAACAAAAAAAAATTAGCAGTCCTTGCTTTTAAGGACAGCCTTATAACTAAAGAGAGCTTTGCCACAGAATGCAGGTGCTCAGAGGGTGCTGATGGCACTCATACTCCTTAGCAGGCAGAAAAACCTATGCTTAGCACCTGGTTTGCAACAACGATTAATTAAAATAGGAAGCTAAGAGATGGCAGGGTCATTCAGCATCAGAAACAGCACCCCAGATGAATTCCTGTTCCACTTCTTCCTTCACCCTAGGCTTCTCCCCTTTGCATATCCCTGGCTCTCCTCAACATAACTACTAAAGTAACTTTTTATAAGCATAAATTTGGTTATGTTATTCTTCTATTCAATAAATTGTAAGACTTTCTTTTGTCTCTAGGGTAAAGTATAAATTCCCCTTTTTAATTTTGAAAACCATTCACAACCTGGCTCCAATTTCTCTTTCCAATCTTAAGAGATGTTCCTCCCCTTTCCACACTCTCATCTAGCCAAACTGGCCTTAATGTTAATCCTCATAAAGGACACTTCATCCCCTTTACACTAATTGTTCTCTATGCCTGGAATGTACTTCCTCCTTACTGATGCTTCATAGAATCCCTCACTTCCTTCAAGAGTTGGCTCAAGGGGTGACTAGGTGGCGCAGTGAAGAGAGCACGGTCCTGGAGCCAGGAGTACCTGAGTTCAAATTCGGCCTCAGACACTTAACACAAAAACTAGCTGTGTGACCTTGGGCAAGTCATTTAACCCCCAACTGCCCCCCAAAAAGCAAAAAAAGGGGGAAAAAAGACTTGGCTTAAGCTTTCCCTGTTATGTAAAACCTTCCCAGATCCTCATGCCTCCTAGTGCCTTCTCTCAGTAAAGTGCCTTGAATTCATTTTGTATTGATTTGTATATGTCACATCTTGGCTCACCTTATAGAATATATATTTCCTGAGGTCAGGCACTGTTTCATTTTTCCTTTGTATCTCCAGTGCCTAGCCCAGTGCCTGTCATATAACAGGAACTTAATAAATGCTTGTTAATGGATAGATGGATGGATTGGATGGATGAATGGATGGGCAGATGGGCAGATGGGCCT
This sequence comes from Gymnobelideus leadbeateri, assembly GCA_011680675.1. Classification (NCBI taxonomy): domain Eukaryota; kingdom Metazoa; phylum Chordata; class Mammalia; order Diprotodontia; family Petauridae; genus Gymnobelideus; species Gymnobelideus leadbeateri. The sequence goes on from WOXC01001178.1 coordinate 711,104, forward strand.
TTGTATCAGAAAGTCAGAATTCTTTCCACCACATCCCTCAGATGACTTTATCTGAAAAAGCTGATTTGAGGTCATCTATCTATGTCATGCTGCTTGCCTCCCCCCACCCCTACTCAGAGAATATCTGTGGCATTTGCCTCAGGTACCAGATTTATTAGTTACAGCTTTGGTTAGGAACCCCAACTATCATTATTTATGACTAGGTTTTTATACTCAGTGAACCTTTAATAAACATTGCTTGGATTATACCAAAAATCCTAATGGAACAGTATGGCCAGTCTAGAGACTGTGGTTTGTTTTTCATTGCACTATCTATCCTGCTAAAGGCTCCTCTATAAAGCATTCCTATTTATATTCTCACAGTTACACTGCCAGATCTCATGCTACATAAGGCTGCTTCCAAAAGGAAGTTAGATTACAATGCTTTTTCTCTCTCTCTCCATGGGATACATCACCTTTATCATGGAAGGAAACAGTATAATTTTATAGTACAGTAAGGGTATTGAATTGAGTTTGAAGGCACTTAGAGGAGGGTCAGTGACCCCAGGCTGAGTTGCAGGATACATTAGCCCCACAATTTTCCTTCTGGGATTTTCTAGCATGAAACTTTCTGAACTATTGTATGTGTCACCCACCCCCCACTTACTCATCCACTCATTGGGGGTCAGAATGATGTGCAAAACTCAGAAAAGAAGGAAAATGCACTGGCCGTGCTCTCTGTGTGTGATAGGGGGGAAGAGTGACTTCATTGTTTTACTAACTTTTTTTTAAGCACTCATGCCTATTTTTGCAATAAGGGGTAATTGTGGCTTTGGGACACATGGGTGGTAATAATTTCTTTGAAAATAACAGGGTTGATTTTTAACTTGGCACAGGGAGATAGGTTATCAGGTGTGTGGCAGGTCCTGATACCTATGTTTTCATGTCTTTGTTAGTAACATATTAATTAAAATGGTAAAGCTTCAGTGGGCAAATCTCTAACCCTAATAGCTGCTAAATCCTTTTCCCTACTACTCTTTTCCCCATCCCACCCCAAAGAAAAGCTGAAGTGGAATCGATTTCAGTACTTTGTATATAGTAGAGCTTGCTCTGACACTGTCATGTGCATGATAAGTACTTCCACTATAGACTGACAAGCCCTCATTACAGAATGATGGAAGGACCATAGATTTAGAGCCATCCAGTCTACCTTATCCTTCTTTAGACTAAGAAACCCAGGTTCAGAGAAATCAATTCATTTACCCAAAGTCACAAAGGTAATAAGAGATCTGGGATTGGAACCACAATCATCTAATTCCAAATGCTTTTTTACAACACCTATTTTCTCTTCATTGTTCGAGTTGAAGAGTGACATTTACAACCTGCCTACTTCAGTATAGTACTTTGATTCTTGGGGAAAACAGTTTCATTGATTTCCTCCATAAGTAGGGGAAAGAGCACTAGCTTCAGAGTCAGAGGACCTGGGTTCAGATGCTGCTTCTAACTCTTGCTACCTGTGTGACTTTGGGTATATTACTTAACTTCCCTCAAGTTCAATTTCCTCATCTGTAATATAAGAGGGTTGAACTGAATGATCTCTGAGGTCCCTAGATTTATAGGTCCACCATAATTCCATTGTCTACACATCACAAGTCCTCAAGGCTTTCCATCTGTGTGACATTTGGCTCTATCATTTCCATAAATCCACCACAAAAGATCCACCCACTGTTCTGGAGCCATAAAGACCATCCATCAGTTGTCTTTATTCTTGCTATCTGACAGATAATCTTGCATATATCCTTGAACATTATAACTTATAATACTTCTAGCTTGTTTCTGGCATCAAGCTCCAGTCTTCTTATTACCTATCAATATTTATCCACAGTGGCCCACACTGCAAAGTGTATATGCTTTAATTACATGTCCATCTGAATTTGAAACCTGTGTCAGACAGGATTGGTCAGGCAGATCACTTAAAACTATTATTTCCTTATCAGGAAAATTGGGATAATAATAGTGTCTGTCTCACATGATCTTGTAAGAATAAAAAAATGGATAAAGTATCTAAGTGTAAAGTGTTTATAAAGCACTCAAACGTGCCATGTAAATGTTAGTTATTTTTATTTCTGTCTCGTCTTTCTGGATGTTGTTAATGACATACTGAAATGATGATGTGGAGATTGTGGATTCTGCTATTTTACTGAAGATATTATCTTGATTAATTCTTCAGTGGGCTCTAATATTTGCTTTTTGTTGTTGTTGTTTAGCCATTTCAGTCATATCTGACTCTTCATGACCCTGTATGAGGTTTTCTTGGCAAAAATATTGGGAGTGGTTTGGCATTTTCTTCTCCAGTTCATTTTACAGATGAGAAAACTGAGTTAAGCACTGTTGAATGACTTGCCCAGGGTCACACAGCTGTTGTCTGAGGCTGAATCTGAACTTGTCTTCCTGACTCTAGACCTGGCATTCTATCCACTGTACCACCTAGCTGCCTCTGCAAATAGAGATAATTTGGCCCCCTCTTTGCCTATGCTCATTCTATTTTTCTCATCATTTTACCAGCCTTTTTTCTAATTCTATTGTTATTGTCCCCTGTACATTTCACATAATACTATAACAAATAATAGTGGAAATTATAAGCATCCTTTCTTCACCTCTAATCTTATTGAGAAAGTTTACAGTACTTTTCCATTGTAAATAATGGTGGTTCATGGTTTTAGGTTAGGCACTTTTGATCCTATTAAGGAAAGGTTCTTTTATTCCTATAAATTTGGGGGATTTATGCATTTTGATAATAGTACTATATTTTGTCTAAGGATTATTATGATTTCTTTGGTCAGTCAGTCAATAAACATTTATCTAGTGACTACTCTGTGCTAGGCACAAATAGATAAAGACAGAAAGAGATAAAATTATTAAGAAATAGATCAATTGTTGATAGACATAGATAGAGAGAGATGATAGATGTAAATAGAGAAATAGATGTAATAGACATGAGTCAGAGGAAGAAGAGTTAGAAGATAGATGAAAAGACTGAGAGATAAATATGTGATGGATATAGAGATAGAGAAACTGATACAGACATATATAAATGGTAGACAGACATAGAAAGAGAGATAGATGATTGACAGATAGATGGATAGATAGATAGACAGACATAGATGATGGGGTCCTTGTGATATATATATATGTCTGTAGTATCAACCTGTAACATCAGTTTGTAAGTGGGGTGCTTTGGGATCTATGTCTGTAAAATCAATTTGTAAAAGCAGTCTGTAAGATCACATTTCCACCCCCCCAGCCTCAGAGCATTGACTTTGCCCCTTCCCTCTTCCAGCACTCTGCCCAGCAACAACTCATGACCTGTTTATCTCTGCTTGAAACAATAAGTTATGTAAATGTTATCTCCCTTAGTTAGAGTGGCCAGCCCCACCATGAATTCTTCAATACCTTATCTATAGGGTAACTCCTTAGTCAATTATAGACCCACAATGTCTCTGATGACCTTGGTGGGAGGCAGACTGGGCACTCTTTAGTGACGTATCAGGCCTAGAACCACACCTCCAGCTAGACCCCCTCTTGAGCTATTTCCCAGTGAATCATGGGCAATACACCTGCGCAGTTGATATTAAAAGTGTATGGTCCTTTGAGCACTGACCACTCCTTAACTCCTCCCTGATCCCACCCTTACTCACCTAGTTAGCATAATTGACCCCTTAAAACTATGCCTGCGGCCTCTGCGAGTTTGCAGGTTCCATAAGAATCTAGCCCGCTGAGAACAGCGTAACAATAAACAATAAACTTTACAATTTCGGCTTCAAAGTCTGCTTGAGCCTGGTGAATTCCTTCCAGACTGGATGCCAGGAGAGGTATCCCTGGCAGAACCACTTACCCTCCCCCCCTCCTTATCACCCTTCCCTCTTCATAGACATGCTTACTATGTGCCAGGATCTGTGCTAAGTGCTGAGGATATAAATCATGCTAGACATTTCTTGTCATCAAGGAGTTTAAATTCTAGTAGGGGAAGAATATACATAAATAAGAGTTGGAAGGGGAGCAGAACACACATATGTGGTATGACTGGAGATATCTGGGGAGTAGATAAAGTCAAAACTGGCCTGTCAAAGTCCAGTGAGGTTCCAGGGTTAGAGTCTAACTTTTCAGTGGGAAGGAAATGAAGGTGATGGGGTGACAGCTTAGATAAAGATGTTTTCAGTTTTGTTAATAATTTGGGTGATTTAAATTTATTTCTCACCATTTACTGCAAATTCCTCTTCCTCATTACTAACTTTGCTTTTCTCCTCTTTTTGCAATTTTTGGGGGGTGTCACATATATTTTAATTTAAATATTCTACATATCATGTTTTCACAAAACAATGCTTCCATTCCAGATAAATCCAGGCTGAGGATAAATGAATAAAGCACAGTATGACATCAGTCCAAACCCTATAGTTGTATAGATGACAGGTGATATAAAATAATCAGTTTAATTTGTTAACATTTTTCCAATTTCTTAACCATCCTTAAAGAAGATCACAAATGGGGTCACACTATCCTCAGGGAAGTCTGACAGAGTCACTATACTTTCATGCTTTTGCCTATAAAGGACTGCTAGTTTTTTTAAATTAGCAAAGAATATGCTTGATTTGTTCTGCAGCTTGCATCATGAAAGATTTTTCTCTAGCTTTTGTCCATCAAGTCTGCCTTTGATTGACTTCTTACAATCTTTGATGTGTTTTTTGTAAGATTCTTTTGTGAAGCTAGTTTCCTGCAGATGATGGTTCATTATTATGTCAACTTCAGTGACTCTGTCTTTCACCCTCAGGACCTTCACCAGAGGCATTTCCATAGATGAGAGAATCAATAGTCCCCTTTGTCCTGCTAACCATCTTTCCCTACATATCTAGGCACAGACCATTCTTGATCTCCCAAATCTTGTAGACTTAGAGAAGATCTCATCTTGAGGGGAGGGTAGAGAAAGGGGAAAGGGTGGAAAAGGCAGGGTAGGGGGGAATACCAGGCAAAAAAAAGCTTGTTCCAAAAAAGTAAGATTAACTAATAATTTGTCTATTTTATTGTTGTTGTCTGTCAAAATAGTTCTTACTTTTTTTTTTAATTTAGCTCAATAGTCTTTTTGTTTTCAATTTTATTTCTCTCCGATTTTAAAATTTTCTGCTTTGGTGCTTGTTTTTAAATAATTCATTGATTTTCTGGGCTTTTTGCTGTATTCTTTGGCCTTCTTGATTCTTTTTTTTCCCTTTAAGCAAATGTGAGTGTTCTAAAATGAACATTTTTCTCTAAGAAATACTTTAGCTGTATCCCACAAGTTTTGCCACATTATCTCATTTTCTTTAGTATAATTACCTATTTATAAAATACATTCTTTTTCCTACAATCTATTATTTAGGGTAACATTATTTCACCTCTGGTTAGGTATCTGTCTTTCAGTATATTTCCTCTAATGGTTCCAAATTGTTTTTTCATTATGGTATGTATGTAAGTGACATGATTAATAGCTCTAACTTTTTATAAAAATGTATGGGTTCTTTTTGCCCTGCTATAGGTTCAAGTTGAATAAAAGTGCTGTGTGTTGCAGAAAAATGGAAAGAGTTATTAATATTCCTATTCAATCATTGACAAAGATGTATATCTAGTTTTTCGTTCATTTTGTTCAAATCCTTAATTCTTTTTCCTTCTATCAGATTTGCCTACGTGTGAAAGAGGGATGCTGAAGTCAATAGTAATTATTGTTTTATTACCTACATCTTCCTACAATTCAATTAACTTTTCCTTTAAGTATTAAATGCTATTATATTCAGAATATATATATATATATATATTTAGTAGTGAATTATTTTATTATTTATGGTACCTATAAGTACAACCTAGCATATTTATCTTTCTCTCTCTCTTTTTTTTTTTTTTTTGCTTTTTGGGGGGCAATTGGGGTTAAGTAACTTGCCCAAGGTCACACAGCTAGGTTTTTGTTTGTGTGTGTGTGTTAAGTGCTGAGGCCGGATCCGAACTCGGGTCCTGACTCCAGGGCCGACGCTCTACTCACCGCGCCACCTAGCAGCCCATATTTATCTCTCTTTATAATATTTTTGCTTTTGATTCATCTGAAATTATGCTTATGATTGCTGCTATTTTATATTCAATCTATATATTAAAATTATGCTTCAGTACTTCAATTTAGTTCTCTGTTAATTTGTATGTTTTAAGTACACTTCTACACTATACACTTATAGCAAATTTGGAGGGTTTGTTTTCTAATCTGTTCTTCCACTCTCTTATATTTTATGGAGTTTCTTGGTATGCAATCTATTTTCTTTGTAGTCCCTTGCAATTTTTTCTCTTTGGTCTAGAAGCCCTGGAGTTTGATATTCACATGTCTCGATAAGTAAAACTTAGAATTTCTCTGCTTATTACCTGTGGAATTTACCAATTTTTACCTTTGCCAGAAGTTGCAATATTTGCAATTTTTTTATAATTTCCTGAAATATGGCATTTAGGGTTTTGGTTTTTGTTGTTGTTCTTTGTTTCATTATTGTCTTCTGAGAGACTAATGATTCTTAAGTTATCTCTATATCTATCTCAGTTTTCCAGGTAATTATTTTTAAGTACTAAGTCTCCTATTGATTTGTCCGATATTGTGATATTTTAATTTACCCAGATATTTATTGTATTGTATCAGATTGAACCTTGAACCTTCTTTATGTAAGATCCATCTTTTCATTTCAAATTTTTCATTTAGATCTCTAATTTCATTTCTCATTTCTTCTTTCAGCTACAGATATTCTAGCTACTCTTAGGCTTCTTGCTACAATTCCATTCTCTGTGATTTTAGTAATAATTATTTTATAAGCATTCACTTTTTATTGAGTTTTATCTTGATATTCTTTTCTCCTATAGCATTTTCTTAACGTATTATGAGTGGTTCTTTCCTTTCTTACTGTCTTGGTCTATTTTTTCCTAGATGGACTTTCTTATAAGGATTACTTTCTTTTCCCCTTTTAAATTTTTTTGCTGTTATGCATTTTTAATAACTAATTTGTTGGATTTCTGTTTTGAGATAGTAAGCTTAAACAAGTCTTATCTGTACAACCTGTCATTCTTGAAAGAAGTCTCTCAGGGCAGCTAGGTGGCTCAGTGAATAGAACATCGGCCCTGGCATCAGGAGGACCTGAGTTCAAATATGACCTCAGGCACTTGACACACTTACTAGCTGTGTGACATTGGGCGAGTCACTTAACCCCAATTGTCTTGCCTTCCCCCCTCCCAAAAAAAATGATAAGTCTTTCCCACTTGCCTTCCAGGCTCTATGTTATATAGTTGTTAATGTATTCCCTCCCTAATTTTCCTTGTCATTATTCATACTTGCATAAGTGATTCATCCTACTAGTGAGGTTTGGGGGTACTTAAGACCCCAAAATACTGACATACTAGGTCCTGCCGAATGAATTCAACTCAAGCATTCTCTCAGTCAAAGTAAAACAAAGTTTATTAAAGATTTCGCCATATTGGGTAGACTCCTAAGGAGCCTGAACATGGGTATCAGATTGAACCTTGAACCTTTATTAAGCTAGATAGAATCTGAGCACCTTCATGGAGGCAAGATGGATCTTACATAAAGAAGGATTTTGGGGTGGTTTGGGAGTGGTCTAGACGAGGGGTTTGGGGAGGGTCTTGAGGAGTCTAAGGAGAATCTTTTTTTTTAATTAAATTTTATGTTTATTTTTAGTTTACATCATTCATTTCCACAAGATTTTGAGTTTCAAATTTTCTCCCTCTCTTTCCCCTACCCACTACTCCAAAACGGTGATCCCATTTGTAATGGAAATGCAAATTTAAAGATCTTCCCTGCCCCTAGTTTAAGTGCACCTGGAGCCTGTGGTGGGAGGCTTGTTTTTCAGGAAAGCCCCACACCTTGATACTTTGTGATTGGGCAGTGGGTCAAGGTTGTTACAATCTCTGAGCCAGGAGAAGGCTATATAAACTCTGATGAGAGGCTTTGCTTTGGGGCTCACTTCGAGAAGTGTTGTGTGATTTGACCAAATGAGACTCTGAGAAGCCGTTGTTGCGAGCCCCCGGCTTTGAAAACCCAGATGTTGATGCTTCCCTCTCTGGTAACTGTGATTTGGTATTGATATAATGGTTGGACAGTTTGGAAGCCTGTCTGTTTGATCTGTGTGTATACTTTGAAGTTTGGGGTGCTGACCTTTTCCCCCTGAACTAAGTAATATATGTTTGTTTGATTAAAGTAAGCTTGTTAACCCATTTTGAGTTGCTTTCCTTTTGAAAAGCAGATCTAAGAACCTGTGTTGGCAGTCACCCTGGGGATATTGGGGTGCTTGCTGCGACATCATTGTATACCCCTTTGCCCAATCTGCTTTCTCCTATATCCTCCCCCATCTCCCCTCTGACTTTCCAGTAGGGCAAGAGGGATCTCTATGCCCCAGTATCTATATGTCTTATTTCCCAGTTGCATGTAAAAATAATAATAATAATAATAATAATAATAATAGTTCTTTTTAAACATTTGATTTTAAAACTTTGAATTCCAGATTCTTTCCCTTCCTCCCTCATCACCCACCCTTACTGGGAAGATAAGCAATTCAATATGGGTTGTACATGTGTAGCTACACAGAATATTTTCATAGTGGATATACTGTGAAAGACTGACTATATTTCCCTCCATCCTATCCTGACCCCCACTTGTTCTGTCCTCTACTTTGAACCTGTCCCTTTTCAAAAGTGTGTGCTTCCAGGGGCGGCTACGTGGCACAGTGAGTAAGAGCGCCAGCCCCAGGATCAGTTCTGACCTCAGAAAATAAGTACCCACTCAAAAATAATGACTAGCTGTGTGAACTTGAGCAAGTTACTTAACCCCAACTGCTTAAAAAAAAAAGTGTGTGCTTCCAACTTCCCTCCCACCCAACCTGCCCTCCCTTCCATCACCCTCCCCTCATCCCCTTCCCCCTGCTCTCCTGTAGGGTGAGATGCCCTATTTAGTATGTATGTCATTCCCTTCCTAAGCCAAATCCCTAAGCCTAATGAGAATAAGGTTTATTCATTCCCTTTTGCCTTCCTGTTCTTCCCTTCCATTGTAACAGTTTTCCCTTGCCTCTTTTATATAATTTACCCCATTCTGTCTCTCCCCAACTCCTCTCATTATATTCCTCTCTCACCTCTCAATTTCACCTTTTAAGTATCATCCCTTCCTATCAATTTTTCCATGTAGGAATGTACATAGTTCAACTTTGATAAGTTCCTTATGATTTCTTTTCCCTGTTTACCTTCTCATGCTTCTCTTGCTTCTTGTATCTGAATGTCAAATTTTCTATTCAACTCCGTTTTTTTTTTTTTTTATCAAGAATGCTTGGGAGTCCTCTATTCATTGAATGACCATATTTTCCCCTGAAACATGATACTCAGTTTTTCTGGGTAGGTGATTCTTGGTTTTAATCCCAGCTCCTTTGACCTCCAGAATATCATATTCCAAGCCCTTCAAATCCCACAATGTAGAAGCTGCCAGATCCTATGTTATCCTGATTGTGTTTCCATAATATTTAAATTGTTTCTTCTTGGCTGCCTGTAATATTTTCTCCTTGATGTGGGAACTCTAGAACCTCGCCATAATATTCCTAGGAGTTTTCTTTTTGGGATCATTTTCAAGAGGTAATCAGTGGATTTTTTTCAATTTCTATTTTGCCCTCTGGTTCTAAAATATCAGGGCAATTTTCTTTGAGAATTTCATGAAGGATGATTTCTAAGCTCTTTGTTTGATCATGGCTTTCATATAGTCCAATAATTTTAAAATGATCTCTCTTGAATCTATTTTCTAGGTCAGTGGGTTTTCCAATGAGATATTTCACATTGCCTTCTATTTTTTCATTTGTTTGGATCTGTTTAATAGTATCTTGATTTCTCATAAAGTTACTAGCTTCCATTTTCTCCAATCTAATTCTGAAGGAAATATTCTCTTCAGTAAGCTTTTGAAATTCTTTTTCCTTCAGGCAAATTTGGCTTTTTAAGGCATTCTTCTCCTCATTGCCTTTTTGAGCCTCTTTTGCCATTTGAGTTAGTCTATTTTTTAAGGTGTTATTTTCTTCAGTCAGGTTGTTGACTCTCTTTTCATGATTTTTTTGCATCATTCTCATTTCTCTTCCCAATTTTTCCTCCACTTCTTTATTTGGTTTACAAAATCCTTCTTAAGCTCCTCTATGGCCTGTAATCAGTTCATATTTTTCTTGGAAGCTTTTGGTATAAGAGATCTGACTTCATTGTCTTCCTCCTATTCCATGCTTTGATCCTTTTTGTCCCCAAAAAAGGAATCCAAAGTACGATTGCTATGCATGCTTTGCTTCCTTTGCTTGCTCATATTACCACTCTATTTGACTTTTGAGCTTTTTGCCACAGTAGAACTCTGCTGCCACAGGGGAGAGCTTTGTCCAAAATTGCTGGAGTTTTTGCAGCTGCTGGAGCTATTAGTTGGGTGCCCTCTCAGAAGCCTCTACTGACTCTGGCACACTGGTCATGCACCCCAGGACCTCCACCCTAGACATCAATCCAGATCCAATCAGGTTAAAACAAGAGCAATTACCCCCCTCAGACTGGTTGCTTGGTTCCCCTACAATCTGCAGGCCAGGAGTTCTGAAGTAGCCAAGCGGTGGTGGCTACCACACCTCAGCCACTTCTCCTTCAGGGGGGCAGAGGCCAGACCTCACTCCTGGATCCCATGTTCCCACAAAGTCCACACTGAACTCTCACTTTGTCTTTGGCATTTATGAGTTGATAATTCTGGAAATTTCCACAGGTGCTGGTGATCTGCTCTCTCAGAGTCCCTTAATCTGGGACTGGTGGTGGCTGCCCTCAGGCTAAAACCTCAGCTCCCACTTTGCTGTGATGGGCCCTTTCTGTCCACCTGCCAGGCTGTCTTCAGTGGGAGGTTTGTTTCTCTCTGTCACTTTGTGGGTTCTGTAGCCCTAAAGTTTGTTTAGAGGTCATTTTTATAGGTATTTGAGGTGGTTATGTAGGGGGCATACTGAGTTTTCCTGCTTCTACAATGCCATCTTGGCTCCACTCCCCACCAAACCCCCAACCCTACTCCCCTCTAAGAAGGATCTTGATAGGACTGAGATCAAACTTCAGGAACCAAGAGAATAGGATTTTTATGGGATCAAGGGTAGGAAACAGCCAGAGGCAATCCAGAGGTTACCAACCTAGGAGGAATAGGCTAGATTTAAGGGTGACAGATTTGGTCATTGATATTTTGATAGGATCAAAGGTGGGAGGTAACTGAAGTTTACCTGGAGATACCAGACAGTGGAGGGCTAGGCTAGGTTAAGGGTAACAGAGATTCACTCATATTATAATGGAAGGCTTTTGGTTTCTGGGGAATGCTAGATCAAGTAGGAAGATTCAAGGGGTTCCCAGAGCCTATACCCCATCATTACCTCTTCCCAAGGAGAATAGAATGTAAGTTCCTTGATGGTAGTGGCTGTTTGATTTCTGTCTTCATATGTCTAGCACCCTAGCACAAGACTTTGCATTGATTGGCTACTTAATAAATGTTTGTTGAATTGAATTATATTACAAATAACTGAGGGAACTGTGAATAAAAAGGAATGGAAGCATTAGATATGGATAACTATTCATAATTAGGGACATGGTCCATTTGTTTACAAAAGTATACCAATTCAGTTCACTGGGACAACTAATTAACTGATGAGAGATGAAAAGGGAGATCAACCAGAGGGAGTTCCTTAGGTTATTCTGATGATCCTGCCTCTCCTTTTATAGAATATGAACATAACTACTGGAACCTTGTTAGTAGACAGATACAACTCCTGATTGGTTTCTAGTGACTGGGGTTCTGAATGGTTTCTAGTGAAGCATATGCCTCCCAAGATGATTTTTCCTTTCTCCCTAACCCCCACCAGGAAGAATCTATAATCTCTATGCAAATGACTCCCAGATTTATACATCTAGGCCTTTTCTCTCTTCTGAGTTCTAGCATCACATCTCCATCTACCTGATGGACAGCTATAATTTAATGTCCTATTTGTATCTCAAACTCACTACATCCAAAACTGGACTCAACTCTCACCTAAGCCCTTCTGTTAATCAATCAATAAGCAAGAATTTATTAAGCAACTATTCTGTGCCTGCCAGGCACTGTTAGGCACTAGGGAAACAGAGAGTGGTGAAATAATACCTGTCCTCAAGGAGCTTACATCATGTCAGAGGAGACAAACACACACACACACACACACACACACACACACACACACACATATATATATATACACATGCACATCATATCTACTTATACACATAGATTTACTTCTATAGACATATATATGCCTGCATATATGTGTTGTATATGTGCATATATACAGATACATATACTTATACATATACAACAAATTATGAAAGTAACCAAGAGAAAGACCTGGAAATACAAACAAAAGGAAATGAGAATAAGACAAGATTCTTGAGCACCTACAGGAAAACCAGAGGAAATGGAATAATTTATTCTTTTTTTTTATAAGCAATTGGGGTTAAGTAACTTGCTCAAGTTTACATGGCTAGTCATTATTTATGTGTGGGTGCTCATTTTCTGAGGCCGGATTCGATCTCGGGTCATCCCAACTCCGAGGCCGGTGCTCTTACTCACTGTGCCACTTAGCCGCCCCTGGAATAATTTATTCTAAAGAGCAATGAAACTCAAGATAAAGTGCCAGGTGACCTACCTTGCAAATCTGAGCTTAACCACAAATGAAAAAAAAAAGATAGATGTTAAATGATAAAGAGACAGAAACATTCTTTAAAAGAAAACAAGATCTGAAAAGATTATTTGCCTCTTGACAACAGAACAACACAGACTACAAAAATTTAAGTGGGTGAATGAAAGCTTAATGAAGGACAACAAAAGCAACAGAATGACAGCAGAGAGACCAGCTAGAAAATTCTTTCTAAATTCCACAAGAAGCCAAGGATGAAGGTGGAATTCTGATTGAGATAACAGCAGAGAGGAGTGCCTGAGGAATTATGGATAGAATTTTATGACCTACTCCCTAAAGGTTAATCAATGTTTTCTGCAGGCTACATTCAATATTGTAGGGTACATGAAAGTGGGGAGTGGTACAGGAATATGAAGGGGAGTGTTTGATATGCCCAGGTAAAACTGAGGACTAGCAAGGAGGAGAAGGTGTCTTGAGTAGTCTCTCAAGAAAAATCTACAGGGTAATGGGTGAGAAAGAGTGGGGAAGGATTGAAAAATAGGGTTGGTGTATAGAAGGTAGAAGTCTTGTTTTGTGGGTAAGGGGGGATTCCATTAATGAATGTTCCTATGAGTAAAAAGAAACATTCTTTGAAGGGAGATGGGGGTCTTGCACCTTGGTATTGTCTGAGGAAATGGTGCTTGAAAAGACTACTTTTTCCTACCTTGGGGACCAAAGGAGTTGGAACCTCCGGCATGGACCCAAAGAGCAGGTTTTAAGGTAAATGAAAAAAAGAAGGTAATCAGAGGGGAGGGTGTAGATCAGTGGTGGCTGAATAATCCATTTGTGGGGGAATATCTTAACCAAGAGGCAGCATCCTCTCAATAACCTACAGAAATTGGCATTGTTCTGGGGTGGGGCACAATGGAAAAAAGGAGTCTGCTAGGCAAGTTCTATAAGGCTATGACAGAAACTGGCCAGAGGGGTGAGCCCAGAATGGATAATATGGAAGTTTTGATTCCATGGTGAATCTGGAATAGAGAGACTAGATCATATGTCATGAACCAGAGAATAAGGGTATAAGATAGAAAGAGAGGATAGATAATGCAGAGAGTGAGAGAAATCTTCTCTGGAAAAGGGCACCAAAAAATGAAATTTTAAAAACAGAATTAGTTGAAGGGAAAGAGAAGGACAAAGCTACTTTACTAAGTGAGAAAGAAAAAAGAGGAGAATTAGATAACCAGATAAAAAACAAGAGAGAAATATCAATTAATAAACAAAACTCTAAAGAGAAAGGGGTAATAAAAAGGAGAGGGAAACAGGTGTGAGGGGGGAAGTGGGGATAGGACCATATTTAATAGGATTAAGCTAAAGTTACTCAAAAAGACATAGTACTCTGTTTAGAGTAAAAGAGGGAAAAATTCCAACTTGAAAAAACCCACTATTAGAGACAAATGGAGTAAAATATAAACTGAATTCATAACTTTAAACGTGAATGGATTAAGTGATTCAATAAGATGAAAAAAGAGTGACATTCAATAAGAAAACAAAACTTTAAAGTCTGTTGCTTACAAGAAACACACTTGAACAAAACACACACACACACATAAAGCGGAGGTGATAGAAAAATAATTTACTATATGTCAAGTGAATAAAAGAAACAAGGAGCTTCAGTCATGCTATCTGAGAAAGCAAAAACAAAGGTATAAACTAGGGAAATACATTGTGCTAAAAGGAACCACAGAGAACAAATCAATATCAGCAATAAATTTGCATGCTATAAAAGCCTCAGCATTCAAATTCATAAAAGCAACATTAACCAAACTACAAGAAGGAACAGACAGTAACACAATAGTGACAGGTTTCAATAACCCTTTCTCGGTTTTGGGTAAGTCTAACAGAACAATAAACAATTGGGAAAACATGGACCTGAACAAACTGCTGGAGAAACTAGTGCTAAACAATGACTAGCCATAATTCCAGAGAATTCATATTGAAATTTGGTATTTGCCTCCAGATAGAGAGCTGATGGATTCAGAATACAGATTGAAGCATATTTTCTTTCTTTTCTTCTTCCCTTCCTTCCCTTCTCCTCTCTCTCTCTCTAATGTGGACATTAGTTTTGCATGTCTATACATATTTATAGAAAAAATAAAACTAGAATGAGAAGACTTATGGTATCTTCTAAATGGGACTGCAAAAAATAATCATATTTCTCAGCACCACATGCAACTTTTACAAAATTGACCATATATTAGGGAATAGAGATACTATAAACAAAACCAAACCAAACCAGAAATAGTAATTATATTCTTTACAAACTATAATGAATTAACAATTGTCATTGGTTCAGAGATCAAAAACAAAACACACAGACTCTGATGTTGATTTAACCATGAAATCCTAATTAATGAATAAGTCAAAGAACAGATCATTGAAATAATGTGAAAGAAATTATGATGATGAAACAACACACCAATTTTTGGTTGCAACTAAAGCAGTCATGGGAGAGGGGTAAATCATATTCTTACAAACATACATTAGCAAAATAGAAGAGAGGAATAATGAACTGAATATGCATTCAAAAATTAGAAAGTCAGCAAATCTAAAATAAGCACAAAACAGAAGACATTAAAAATTAGGGAAGAAATAGATGAATGGGGGGGAGCAAATGATAAAACTAAAAACTTGTTCCTTAAAGAGACTAAACCTTTAGCTAACCTGATGTTTTTAAAAGAGACAGATAATCACATTAACAAAATAGTAAATTAGCAATTAATAGCAATTAATTAATAGTAAATTAGCAATTAATAGCAATTAATAACACTTATGCTTTTGTAAAAGAAGGAGATAACAGCAATTTGAAAAATCAAATATTCTAATACAATACAATCCCAAACCATACTAGTTTGATACTTACAGGCTGAGGAATGATGGTAGGAAAATATTAAAAGCCTTTATTTTTCATAATTAAACTATTGTTTCTGTAAGAACAGAAAACAGTAAAAAAAAAAACCAAAACACTGGAGTTCATAACATACAATAGTCTCAAATCTGAGACAGAGTGTTTCTGGCAGCATTCGTTGGCATCGTGTGGCATGATGGCATGTGCAGTGCAAAGTGACCCTGTTGTGTGTTCAGAACCAAGACTGCAGGGAAGTTGCATGATGAAACACAACCAAGTGCTGCCAGAAACACTTCAGATTGATTATGTTTTTTTTTTTTAATTTATAAGCAATTGGGGTTAAGTAACTTGCTCAAGGTTACACGGCTAGTCATTATTTATGTGTGGGTGCTCATTTTCTGAGGCTGGATTTGATCTTGGGTCATCCCAACTCCGAGGCCGGCACTCTTAATCACTGCGCCACCTAGCCGCCCCTTTGGGCAATTGGGGTTAAGTAACTTGCCCAAGGTTACAGGGCTAGGTTTTTGTTTGTGTGGATTAAGTGTCTGAGGCCCGCTCCGAACTCAGGTCCTTCTGACTCCAGGGCTGGTGCTCTACTCACTGCGCCACCTAGCTGCCCCCGATTGTTAATCCTTTTTGAATTACTTTCCTTTAGAAAAGTAAATCAAAGAACCTGTGCTAGCAGCCATGCTGGGTATGCTAGGATGCTTGCTGCTACACTTGCCCAACGTCACACATCTAGTAAATGTCTGAGGCCAAATTTGAACTCAGGGAGATGAATGAGTCTTCCTGACTCCATACCTGGCATTGTATCCATTGTGCCCCCCCCCCGCTCCCCATAAAATAACTACAGTGTAAAATATAAGGACAATCACACACCAAAAAAATAAATAAATAAATTAGCAAAATTATAAAGAACAAGCATGATTCAAATGAAGAAATAAGAAGACACCCCTAAACCATCTCTTGGTGGAGGTGGGAGGGCCACAAATATTATACATTGCAAATGTTTTTGGATTTTTTCAATGTATACATAAGTGGTTGTGAATTTTTTCTTCTTCTTTGTTTTTAAAAATATTATTTATTTTATGGTATGGCTCTCTGGGAAGGGGAGGAAAAGGGATACTGAGAATTAATTATAATGATGTAAAAAGCAGAAGAATAAAAACTTTTTTTAAGAAAAAAGAGGCTATTCTCTGGAGTTATCTTTTGGCCTAGAATATTCTTCATTTCAAAACTCCTTAAAAATCACCCTCTAGTCTTTTTTTTCCGCTCTAGTCTATGATGAAGAAATAGCTCTTCTTGAGAAGACCAAGCCCACCGTTTAATTCCCTTCCCTCTAGTCTCCTTCAATAGATTGCCCTTAAAACCATCCCACTTGCTAATCTTCAGTCTTTCCCTAGCTACTGATTCCTTCTCTGCTGACTACAAATAAGACCTCATTTGACCTTGCAATCTCCTCAAGCTACTGTCCTATATCTCTCCTCCCTTTCTCAACAAAACTCCCAGAAAAAAAAAAAAAACTACTTCACTAGTCCCTTCTACTTCTCTCATTCTTCTCTTGGTACATTATAATTTGAATTCTCACTTAATTTACTTAATTGAAACTCTTGTCAGTCAAGGAAGCATTTTTTTAAAACCTACTATGTGCCAGGAACAGTGCTAAAGGATGCGAATATAAAAAGAAGCAAAAGACAGTCCCTACCCCAAAGAGTTGTAGCAGCAAGCACCCCAACATCCCCAGGGTAGCTGCCAATACAGGTTCTTAGATCTGCTTTTCAAAAGGAAAGCAACTCAAAATGGGTTAACAAGCTTACTTTAATCAAACAAACATACATTACCTAGTTCAGGGGAAAAAGGTCAGCACCCCGAACTTCAGAGTTACAGAACTTACAGATCAAACAGACAGGCTTCCAAACTGTCCTAACATTATATCAATACCAAATCACAGTTACCAGAGAGGGAAGCATCAACATCTGGGTTTTCAAAGCCGGGGGGCTCTCAACAACGGCTTCCCAGAGTCTCATCTGGTCAAATCACACAACACTTCTCAAAGTGAGCCCCAAAGCAAAGCCTCTCCTCAGGGCTTATATAGCCTTCTCCTGGCTCAGAGAATGTAACAACCTCCTTGACCCACTGCCCAATCACAAAGCATCAAGGTGTGGGCTTTCCTGAAAAACAAGCCTCCCACCACAAGCTCCAGGTGCACTTAAGCTAGGGGCAGGGAAGATCTTTAAATTTGCATTTCCATTACAAGAGTTTAGTGAGGGAATCAACATATAAAAAACTATGCACACACACACACACACACTATATATATATATATATATATATATATATATATATACACACACACACACACACACACACACAGGATAAATAGGAAATAATCAACAGAGAGAAGAGAATTAGGTATTGATAGGAAAGGCTTCCTGTAGAAGGTGGGGTTTTAAATAGTACTTGAATCAAGCCAGGAGATAGAGGTGAGGAGGGAGAGCATTCCAGGCATACAGAACTGATAGAATATTTGGTAGTGGAGAGATGGAGCATCTTGTTTATAGAATAGCAAGGATGTCAATGTTCCTGGCTTGAAGAGTACATGATGGGGAATAAGGTATAAGAAGTCTAGAATGGTATGGGAGGGAAGGTGGTGCTAGGTTATGAAGGGCTTTGAATACCAAACAGATGATTTTGTATTTGATCTTGGAGGTGATAGGGAGCCATTGAATTTTACTGGGGAAGGGGGTAACATAGATCTGAGTTTTAGAAAAAATTACTTTGAAAACTGAATGGAGGATAGATTGGGGTGGTAAGAGACTTGAGAAAAGCAGAGAAACAATGTTCAATCTCCCTTCCCTCTACCCCACTCCAAAACAAAGAATTCTAATAGTGGTAAAAGCAGGTAAAAACATGAGGTAATGAGGACCTCCACTAGAGTGATGTCAGTATCAGAGGAGAGAAGAAGGGCATATTTGAGAGAGGACACAAAGGTAAAATCAATAGGCCTTAACAACAGTTTAAATGTGAGAGGTGAGAGACAGTGAAAAGTAGATGATGATAACTAGGGTGTGAGCCTGGGGGACTTGGAAGGTGGTAGTACTCTCTTTAGTCCTGCATCACCAATTGCCTTTTAGATATTCCTCAATGGCTATCTCAAACTCAGTAGCTTCTTAATGGTTCTTCTTGCCTCAAGTCTCTTTCCTCTCCAATTCATCTTCCACACAGCTTAACAAGTGAGCACAGGTCTGACCACGAATGTATGTATAAATGAAACAAATTCAAGAAAAGACCAATATTTTGTTGTTTGAGGCTGAATTTTAACTGAAAAACATGCAGAATTCTCAAATGCATTGTTTTAGAGAGAATGGTAGAACTAGAAGAGGACATGGAAATGAGCCTTTTCCATCAAAGGACTGCTGGATGGGACTCTGGCTCTATGATGGTTATTTCACAACTTTTGCTACTGATTGAGTGGCAGATTGGTATATCAGGAAGAGCCCTGTACTATGGTGTGGGACACCTGGGCCCCAAGCCATTAGGTACTGTGCTAACTAGATCATTCACTTCTCCCTGGGTATCAATTGTCATTCCTATAAAATAAGGCAGGTGGACTATGTGAATTCTAAAGTTCTTTTTTTTTTTAATTAATTAAACAAATGCTTTATTAACTTCTGGTTTATATCATTCATTTCCACCAGATTATGAGTTACATTTTTCCCCCATTTTTCCCTACCCACCACCCCAGAATAGCAGTCCCACTAGATATCCCCTCATCCAATCTGCTCTCTCCCATATCTTCTCCCATACCCCCTTTGACTTTGCCATTAGGGCAAGGTGAATCTCTGAGCCCCAGTGCCTGGACATCTTATGAAACATTTAATTTTAAAACTTCGATTTTCAGATCCATTTCCTTCCTCCCTTATCACCCACTCCCTCTGAGAAGATAAGCAATTCAGTATGTGTTGTGCATGTATAGCTATGCAAAACATTACCATAGTAGATATATTGTAAAAGACTGCTTATATTTCCCTCCCACCTGTCTCACCTCCCACCTGGTCTATTCCCTACTTTGATCCTTTCCCTCTTTGATAGTGGGTACTTCTAACCTCCCCTCTCCCCAGAATGCCCTCCCCTCCATCATCCCCCCTCTCATCCCCCTTTCCCCTACTCAGGAGAGTGAGTGAGGGTAAGATATTCCATTTAGTATGTATGTGTTTCTCTCCTTGAGCCAACTTCAATGAGAATATGCTTTTGCCTTTTTGCCTTCCTGTTCTTCCCTCCCCTGCAACTACTTCCCCTTGCCTCTTCTACATGAGATAGTTTGCCCTGCCCTGTCTCTCTCCATCTCCTCTTGCCACTTTCCTCTCTCACCTCTTGACTTCACCCCTTAAGAATCATCCCTTCCTTGGGGCGGCTAGGTGGCGCAGTGAGCAGAGAGCCAGCCCCGGAGCCAGAAGGACCCGAGCTCGGATCTGGCCCCAGACACCCAACACACAAACAAAAACCCAGCCACGTGAACCTGGGCAAGTCACCCAACCCCAATTGCCCTCCAAAAAAAATAATAATAATCATCCCTTCCCATCAAATTCAACCTGTGCCCTCTATCCATGTATACCTGTGAACATATGCCATGTGCCCTTCTTCAATTATTTTCATAATGAGAAAGGTTTCATCAAACACAGTTATTGTTTTTCCATGTAGGAATGTAAATAGTCCAACTTTGATAAGTTCCTTTTGATTTATTTTCCTTGATTACCTTCTCAAGCATCTCTTGCTTCTTGTGTCTGAATGTCAAATTTTCTATTCAACTCTGGTTTTTTCATCAAGAATGCTTGAAAGTCCTCTATTCCACTGAATGACCATATTTTCCCCTGAAACAAGATACTCAGTTTTGCTGGGTAGGTGACCCTTGGCTTCAATCCCAGCTCTTTTGCCCTCTGGAATATCATATTCCATGCCCTTCGATCCCTCAGTGTAGAAGCTGCCAGGTCCTGGGCTATTCTGATTGTGTTTCCACAATATTGAAATTGTTTCTTCCTGGCTGCTTGGAGTATTTTCTCCTTGATCTGGGATTCTGGAACCTGGCTATAATATTCCTGGGAGTTTTCTTTTTGGGATCTTTTTCAGGAGGTGATCTGTGGATTCTTTCAACCTCTATTTTGCCCTCTGGGTCTAAAACATCAGGGCAATTTTCCTTGAGAATTTCTTTAAGGATGATTTCTAGGTTCTTTCTTTGATCATGGCTTTCAGGTAGTCCAATAATTTTTAAATTGTCTCTCCTGGATCTATTTTCCAGGTCAGTGGTTTTTCCCATGAGATATTTCACATTGCCTTCTATTCTTTCATTTGTTTGGATCTGTTTAATAGTATCTTGATTTCTCATAAAATCACTAGCTTCCATTTGCTCCAGTCTAACTCTGAAGGAATGAATCTCCTCAGTGAGCTTTTGAGATTCTTTTTCCATCTGGCAAATTCGACTTTTTAAGGCATTCTTCTCCTCATTGCCTTTCTGAGCCTCTTTTGCCATTTGAGTTAGTCTATTTTTTAAGGTGTTATTTTCCTCAGTCAGGCTGTTGTCTGTCATTTCATACTTTTCTTGCATCTTTTTCATTTCTCTTCCCAAATTTTCCCCCATTTCTCTTATCTGCTTCTTAAGGTCCTCTATGGCCTGTAGCCAGCTTGTATTTTCATTTGGGGCTTTTGGTGTAGGAGTTCTGACCTCACAGTCCTCCTCCATGCTTTGAGCCTCTTTGCCCCTTAAATAGTAGTCCAATGTTGAACTTTTCTGTTTATTTTGTTTCGTTTGCCTAGGCATGTTGCCACTTAATTACTTGATTTTTGGGCTTGTTGCCACAGTAGGACTCTGCCACCAGACAGGGGAGCTTCCGCCCAAACGTGGGGTCTTCACAACTTCTGCCAGTTGGGTGGCCTCTGTAAAGCCTTCACCAACTCTGGCAAGTTGGATACCCACTCCAAACCACAATCCAGATCCAGGCAGTTTAAAGCAAAAGGGATTAACCCCCAGACTGATTTCTGGATCTTCCTACAGTTCGCAGACCAGAAGCTAGAGCC